>OY987216.1:21082063-21732676 GCA_963920805.1 Primula vulgaris
TCCAATTTTTATATCTTTCATAAAATGAATTTTTTTTCTTGATTTTTCTTGTGACCAAGTTGGTCTATTCTGCAATTCGAAATGTATATCATACGTCAATAAGATATTGCCCTTGCCATTAACACTTGTGAGAAGTTATATTAGAAAGATACCAACCTGTGGAATAATTTTTTGATTTTTCGATAATGGGTGATTAAATGCTGGTTGTTTGTAAAAGTTTACGCAATCGTATAGTTCTCCATGGCGTGTCTGTAAAATTCCAAGAATGAAAGTGTCAGTTGTGGCAGAAAAATTCTAAACAATCTAATGGAACCAAAAATATTAAAGTAAAAATTGGTTCACATGTACATTTAAATTTGACAAAAATTATATCATAACGATAGCATATATCTCATTATATAAAATAATATGATACATTTAAAGAAATAAACGCATAAACTTGTTCGGATTTGCAGCAAAAAAGACTCCTAGTAAAACATTCACTTCCGAAAGAAAAAAAGGTCCTTAATTAGTTCAAATTAACTCGATTAGAAAATAAATAAGCAATTTGTAAACAAAAATATACAAAAGAAAAATAAATTACACGTATAGTCTTGACTGTATTGTTGGCTTGAAGTTGTATTCGATTTTCAATCTCCGCAACATCTTCTCTAGAGAGATTCCAATTGCTTTCTTCAACTCCATTAATTCGTAATATCAAGAGTGTGAAAATATAGCAAAACGTAACCAAAATATTCATTTTATTCGTATCTGTTAAAACAATTAACCCTTTAGTAAAGTGCTAGCAAATAAGTAAATGGGAAGAAAAACACTCCTCTAGCCACTTTTTTCAATTAGAACTAAATTAACAGTAAATAAAAAATCATTTCGAAAAACAAAAGCGGAAAGCAAAGAACTCTTACACTTATTTCGGAACCAAGTATACATGAGTTTAAATTCACATGATAGATGTACGTATGCATGTTTATGCTTAAATAGAATTACATATTGTGCACTTGGTCAGTGTTTTTTTTTTAATTAATTATGGGGGAGACCCACATTTTATTTATATTGATTTTAATGATCTAAAAGTGGGGAAAAAACCCCAACTACAAAAGATATTATAATAACTTTGTTACATCTGTATATCCCAAGCTTAAAATACAAAAGTTTAAAATTTGTAGGACTAAATTGATTAAAACTTGAAAGCCCTTCATCTTCAGCCACTTTTGTTTCATCTTCCTCTTCACTTCGCACTGTATCTTCCTCTCTCTCTCTTACTAACCATGTCAAAATCATCTTTATTTTCTCTCTCTCATGGTTCCACCTCCTTTTACAATTATGGTACAAATTCGTCCAATTCATCTCTGTTAATTCTAAAATTTGAAAATCCCCTTTTATCCATATTGACCAATCCTTTAAATTCTGCAGGAAAATCTTCTATGCAATCCGAATTGATGGAATTTGTCGGATCTGTTGCGTATTTTTCCAAGTAGTCGGCTACACCATTTGCCTCTCTACAAACATGCTGGATTTTTGTTTTACCTTTCTCCAAAAGGTAATTAATTTTGGTAACAATCCATCTTATTTTCCATGGAATTTCGCTTTTATTATTGCAAATATTCGCTGCACTTTGGGAATCATTTTCTATAATAATTTTGCCATTGTAATAGGAGCTAAATTCTATACCTTTATAAATAGTCATCGCTTCAACCATTAACACTGAATTAGCTTCCACTTTTTCTGAAAAAGCCTTTATAAAATTGCCTTGGTGATCTCTAATGATACCTCCAATACTAGCTTTGTTGGTTTTTAAACATAGGCTTCCATCTACATTAACTTTAATCACATGTAGTTCTGGTTTATCCCACTTTATAGGCTTGTGAGTTTTTTTTTTCTTTTCATAATTAGCTTCTTGCATATTATAAAAGCTTGTGCCTTCGATTACCTTATTGCCCTTTTTTAAGATCAGGTTAAAGTTGTCTATAACCTCTTTGATGATGTTATCGCTCTTCATTTTCATGTTTTCCATTTTGCTTTTGCATCTACTTTTCCATATTTGCCACAAAATAAGAACAGGAATGATTTTATTAATTTGACTGATACTTGATTTGCCTTTAGCTTTATTCCACATAATCAGTCTTCCCCTTATGGAGTTATTTTCCATTTTGATTCCCATGTAATTATGGAAATATTTCCACACCTCACTTGCAATGGGGCCGATACTGAAAAGATGCTCTAATTCTTCTTCTTCTTTTCTGCAACACTCACATTGTGAAGCTATTTGTATTTTAAATTTTCTTATTTCTGTATCAATTGGGATAGCTTTATTAATAATTCTCCAAACTCCCACAGATATCTTCAATGGTATGTCTTTCACCCACATAAACTTGTAATACCAGTTAATGGTATTCTTGTTTCTTAATATGTCGCAGGCTGAACTAATGGTGAAGTTACCATTTTCATTTTCCTTCCAAACAAGCAGATCTTCTTCCTTTGTGAGCATCTTTAGCTCATTTCCAAACTTGTGTCTAATTTCTACTGGTATATTTTCTATTTTCCATGTTCATCCAAATAATTCCCCAATTTTGTGTTTTCAGGTATCACATCTTCATTTAAGGCTCCACTCTCACTCCAATTATCCAGTTTTATGTCCACTTTTCCTTTACCAATAAGCCATCTCATACTTTTTTCTGCTATATCAGAATGCTTTTTCATTCTTTTCCATATTGTTGAACCTCTTTTATTACTAGCAGCTATTGGATGAGTTTTTCTACAATATTTTCCTCTTAAATAGTTGGTCCACAGAGTTCTTTTTTTTCTAAACTTCCACCATAGCTTCATTCCGAAAGCCTCAGTTATATCTTGCATGCTTCTAATGCCTAGTCCCCCTTCTTCAATAGGCCTGCAAATTTTTTTCCAGTTTTTCCAATGATATTTGTTCTTACCCTCATTATTTCCCCAAAGAAAATTTGCGCAAATTTGGTTAATTTGGTTAATAATCTTTTTTGGAGGTTGTATAGCTGCTAAGGTGTAAATTGGCATTGACTGTAGAACATATTTGATCAAAGTCACTTTAGCCCCCATAGATAGATACTTTGCTTTCCAGCCAGATAATTTTTGACTTATTTTGTTGATATTCCTTTGAAACAAGCTCTCTTTTTTATATCCAGTGAATATTGGACAACCTAAGTAAATAAAAGGCGTCGCTTTAATATGAATACTCATAATATTGGAGATCTCCTTTCTTCTTTCTTTATTCACAGATTTAGAGATATACAGAGCACTTTTATCCAAGCTGACTTCTTGCCCAGAGCTGCTTTCATAATCTTCAATAGCTTTTTTAATTTTAATAACACTTCTCTTATTAGCATATGAGAAGATGACTATATCATCTGCAAAGGCCAAATGAGCTACAGGTACACATGATATAAGAGTTTTATAAGGTTTGATAAGCTTATCTTCCATCATTTTGTTGAGCTTTCTAGTTAAAACTTCAGAACATAGTATAAACAGAGTGGATGACATAGGATCACCTTGCTTTAAGCCTCTGGTAGATTTAAAGTACCCATGTTGTTCGCCATTAACCAAAACTGAGAAATAGTTATTGGATATTAGCCTCCAGATTCTGTCTATCATCATTTCTGAAAATCCCACTTTTCTCATTACTTTAATAAGAAAGTGCCAGTCGACCCTGTCATATGCTTTCTTTATATCCAACTTCATAATTATATTTCCCCCTTCATTTTTCTTGTTTAGATCCGTAGCTAACTCTTGTGTTAGCAAAATATTCTCAATAATATCTCTTCTTTTGACAAAACCACTTTGATTAGAGGAGACTATTTTTGTTAGCACTTTAGACATTCTGTTAGACATGATTTTGGACAAAATTTTGTTACAAAAAGTGCTGAGGCTAATGGGTCTAAAATCTGCAAAACTATTAATATTTTTCATTTTTGGTAGCATCACTATAATTGTAGAAGTTATGGCTTTGGGAATAATAGAACCAGCGTAGAATTGATGAACAACTTTTTTAATGTCTTCACCTATTAAGTCCCAACAAATTTTGAAAAAATAACCAGTGAAACCATCAATACCAGGGGAACTGTCGCTGCTTAGGTCCCAAACGGCTTCTTTAATTTCTTCTAACTCTGCAGTTTTATCCATTATTTCCTGTTCCTCATCGCTTATAATCCTTGGAATATAGTTGATAATATCCTCTCTCTTATTGATATTTACTTCAGGTGCTAACAATTCTTTGTAGAAGGCAACTGCAGCTTTACTGATGTCTTTTTTACTGGTAACATTATTACCATCTTTATCTTCTATACCATGAATTTGAGCTTTGTTTCTTCTTGCTTTCACAGTAGGATAGAAAAATTTGGTATTGACATCTCCTTCTTTAATCCATTTGATATTAGCCTTTTGCCTCCAATAATCCTCTTCTCTTTTTAAATGTAACTTTAGCTCAGCCTTCGCCTTATTCATTTTCATCCTATTATCACCACTAGGATTTGCCTCATACTCTTTTTCTGCTTTTAAAGTGTCATCTTCAGCTTCTTTGGTTTTTTGAAATATATTCCCAAACTCTTTTTTATGCCACTCCTTTAAACCTTTTCTAACTCTTTTTAAATTTTCTGTGAAGACATACATAGCATTTCCTTTTTCATATTTTTTCCAATTTTGTTCAACAATGTTTTTAAAATTAGCATGTTTAACCCAAAAATTTTGAAAAACAAATCTTCTGGAACTAAAATCCAAATCTGTAGCAGCTGATACTAGAAGAGGAGAGTGATCTGAACCAACCTTATTTAAATGCTCCAAAGTGATTTTTTTGAATAGGTTTTGACAGAAGTCATTAATATAAATTTTGTCTATTCTTTCCCAAATGGTACCATCACCATATCTGCCATTCCACCAAGTAAATCTTGTCCCTATAAAAGACATTTCTTTAACCCCTATATTGTTCATGCAGGTTATGCAATCATTAGCTTCATTGACATCGATAGTTAATCCTCCAATTTTATCCTCATCTCTGGTTATTGTGTTAAAATCTCCACCTACCAACCAAGGACCAGTAATATTTAAATTATCTAGATAACCCCAAAGTTCCATTCTTTCTCTTCTTGTACACTTTGCATATACTAATGTCATGCTTATTTTGGTATTCAACATTCCACTATTAATAACCAGGGATATACTCTGGTTCATCTCACTGGTAGCTTCTACCTCTATATTATCATCATAGAAACACCATATTTTATTCTCCTTTTGGCACACGACTTTATCAAACCCAAGCTTCCTTCTGTATAACTGAGCCTTACTAGCTTCTACCATAGGTTCCAAACAAGCCAAGAACATCAGCTTATTCATTATTTTCAACTTCTTTACTCTGTTAGTAACTACAGCTTTTTTAATCCCTCTTATATTCCAAATTATTATATTAATCATTAAGATATATATTTTTTGTTTTTACTTGGATCAGCTCTTAATTTCATTCTTTTTTGCTCAGCCTTTTCTTGTTTTTCCTTTTCGTCCTCAGTTGCTGCATATTTGTGCCTTGCTTCTTTTTGCTTATTTATAATATTTTGTTCTTCTGGTGTATTCTCTTTCTCGAAAGGGTCCAAATTTATTGCACTTTGCACCAAGTAACCTTCCTCAATTGTATTTTCTTTTTCTTTGCTATTCTCTTTTTCTTTGTTCTCCTCTATACTTTCCTCATTTATTTCTTTTCCTTCTTTATTGCTGTTTTCCATTTCCTCTAAACTTTCTGTTTCTTTATTCACTTGCTGGACTTCCTCGACTGTTTGTAGACTTTTTCCAAAGCTTTGCAGATTGCCCCTTTCTTCTATTTCTTCATTTTCAATTTCTTCCACACTATTTTCTACATTCACTACTTCAATATTTTCATTTTGCTTTGAAGTTCCTTCACTGCTTTTAGTAACTTTTTGGCTCCATTTTGTTTTTTCTTCATTTCCTCTTCCATAGCTGTCTTTTGTATTTTTTCCTTTTTGAGCTTTCTTCCTTCCCATAATTTCCCATTTTTCATTTCCTTTCTTCTCTTTATTTTCACCATTTTCTTTTTCTTTTTCAACTGTGTCTATTATTTGCTTTCCTTTCTTTTGCTCTTCTTTTCCAATTTTACAGTCCTCACTTTTATGCCCCACCTTTTTGCATTTTCTGCAATAGTTAGGTAAATTTTCATACTCTACATTTTGCCAAAATCCTTCCTCTTCTTCTTCATCCCCATACCCTATCCAAACTCTACCAGCTATCTCATCTTTTAAGTCGACTTCTATGCAAACTCTGGCTAAATTAGGTCTAGTACAGCAAGCAGTGGCTTCATCCAGCTTCAGAGGGGTGCCAAAAGCATTTGCTATGGAAAAGATACTAGATTTGTTGTATAAATGTATTGGTAGCATCGGAAAACTTACCCATACTGTGGTTATGGATGGCTCGTACCCTGGTTTGAAGTCGTACGACCATTTGAACACCCTCATTGGGCTTCCTTTTATGGTCCAGCTTTTCCTCATATACATTCTCAGAAAATCCTCCTCTTTGTAAAGTCTGATTAGAATATGTTTGTGGTCTATAGTACCTAAGGTAAAAGCAGCTTTTAATCCCAAAGTATTCAAAAATTTGCTTATTTCGTCATATTGTGGCTTTCCGTGAGAAAATTTTCCCACCAAAGTGTATTTGAATGGTTCTGACAGCTTTTTAATTTCTTCTTTAGTGAATCGTATAGATATCTCACCTTTGTGCTTTCCTATCTCTTTAATAGGTACAAAGGTTGAATCTTGCTGGCTTTGGCTTTTTGAGTTGTTGACGACTTCAGCAAATGATTTTGTCATCTTATTTTGCATTTCCTTTTTTGGATAATCTGCAGTGGTGTTGTTTGTATCTTTGTTATCTTCTATATTTGTATTGGGTTGCTCCTTATCAGAGCTAGTCGAACTTTTCATTATGTTGTATCTCTATTTCGTCATAGTCTTTCTCTCTCTCTAGATTTTTTCAGACCGTTGAAATCTTCACTTGGTCAGTGTTTAAATCTAATAATTAATGCACACATTTGTATGGATAATAGCAAATCAATTTTAGTTGTCAAACAATATACTTGTAATCAACGGAGGTAGAACTCTATTTTACTACTCCATCCGTTCCTTTTTAACAGTTCATTATTTTTTGTTGGACTATCTCAAAATAAGTGTCACTTTCTCAATTTAATAATTAAAAAGTAACAAACTTAGTATTTTACCATTTAAATAATATTAAAATAAAAAATAGAATATAAAAGTAAATAAACATAATAATATGACAGACTTACTATTTATGAGATATCCCATCCGGATAAATAAATTTAATTATGCTTTTTAGTTTATATATTAAATTTTTAATTCTTAAAAAATTCCAATTTTAAAAAAGTACAATTAAAGAGGAATGGAGGGAGTGGTTCACGGTAACGTTGCTATGCAAATAGTATCTTTAACCGAATAATGTATTTATTGCACTTCACACGCTATCTGTGTATTATTGCCAAAAGGTGAATGCATACAATATCAATGCAGCTTGGTAAGCTGAATATCATAACGTAATGTATCAATCTTAAATTAGGTAAAAACTTATGGAGAAATTTTTCCAATTCATGAACATATATATAAGACCATTAAATGCCACATTATTCTGGCTAGATATGTTTTTATAATGGGTCAATGCCTCATTCAATCAAGGATGGAAAAGGAAAGAGTTGAGTCTAGAGAGAGAAAATGGCGAATTTTCTCTAATTCCTCTTCTCTTTTTATGAGCTCCTTTTTAATTCAGATTAGCATTCTCAGCATTTGCTAAATCTTTCTCTAAACACTCTTCTCATCCGCATACACCTTTCTTAACAAACTAGATCATCAAGTGCTAGTTTTCTATATTTTCCTTTAACATATACAAAATATATTATTAAAAGTTCATAGTCCTTTACATTATGGCATATCGCGCCAGAAATTCTATAAAACTTGTAACTGTTACAAAGGTTGAAAAGTTGATTAGCAAGAGATCTGACTACAAAATTTGATTGATTTCAGTAATCTTGTGAATGCTGGAATGGTTACAGGTTCCCGGCCACTTACGAAGGTCCGGCCAATGCTGCCAAGATTGATTTTATGCCACCTAAAAATTCAAATTTGGATGAGAATTCAAAATTTGAAAAATCTAATGTGATGGATAAGGATATATCCTAGAGGGTTATGATAAGAGTTACCCGGTTTTGGAGGAAATTATAGTTCAAAAATCCCCAAGTTGAGGAGGAACTATTTCTCCAATTTCAAAGGAGTTAAAAACAACCTCTATCTCCACTACTTTTGCTATGCATCCCAATCTTTTTGGGCAGATACAGTACACATTTCTCTTAAAAATATGAGCCTGCAATATATTTCCTTTAAGGGAGATAAAAATGCACCTTATAAGATGCATGCTGAGGTTGAAAATATTAAAACCTCTCATTGGGAGAACTCTTTAGTGGGGGCTATTTCATTGATAATAAGTTCTCTTTTAATGTCATCAGTGATTTAGCAAAAAAATTATGGACTAAACATGGCTATGTAAAAACTATATCATGTGGTAAAGGTTTCTATCTATTTAATTTTTCTTCCAGTAATGGTAGTGATAAAGTTCTCGAGGTTGGTCCATGCCACTTCTATAATAGGCCTATTTTTATTAAAAAAATGGTCTAGTGAGATGGATTTTAGTGAGGAGTTTAAAATTATACCAATTTGGGTTAAATTCAATCAAGTTCATCTAAAATATTGGACTGATTTGGGTCTAAGCTATATAGCTGTTTGATTGGTAAATCTATCTGTACTGATGAAGTGACTTCTTTAAAAAAAAGACTTTCTTTTGCAAGGATCTTGATTGAAGTTAGTATTGAAAGTGAGCTTCGTAAAAGCTTAAAATTTGAGGCCGGTAATGGGAAACTTTTTGAAATTCTTGTTGAGTACACTTGAGTGCCAAAAGTTTGTGTGTGACGATCCAGATTTTCAGGAAGAAATTTCTGTGGTGCGGTGTTGTTCGTCAGTCCTACAACGCTCAGATATGAGAGTACCAGTGTGGTATATAAGCTTAAAGATCAATTTCTTATTAATAAGACTTTTTAAAGCCGTGCGGCATAAAAGCGAGGACGTAACTCCACAGTTAAGCGTGCTTAGCTTGAAATAGTATCAGGATGGGTGACCCCACTGCAAAGTTGTGCAAAAGCGGACAATATTGTTGATACGGGCGTGACGGTTCCGTCCATGGGGTCGGGTCGGGTCGGGTCGTTACAGATGGTATCAGAGCCTCTATCTGGCCGAAAATGTGGGGACTAGCACGTGTGTGTGGACCCCTGAAGGACGATGTGCCCGACGAGGACGTCGTGCCTAAATGGAGGGTGATTGTGACGATCCAGATTTTTCGGAAGGAATTTCTGTGATGGTGTTGTGCGTCAGTAGCACATCGCCTATGAAAGTATCCGTGTGGTATATGAGCTTAAAGATCCATTTTCTATCAACAAAGCATTTTAAGTCCGTGCGGCACAATAGCGAGGACGGAACTCCACAGTTAAACGTGCTTAGCTTGGAGTACTAGCAGGATGGATGACCCCTTTGGAAAGTTGTGCCAAATCTGACAATATTGTTGATACGGACGTGACGGTTCAATCCGTGAGGCCGGGTTGTTACACTACCATTATGCGCAGTGTTGAAGTTATCAACAAATTTCCATTTTGGACAAATAGTTTTAGAAAACTTTTCTTTATATTTAGGTATTTTTATTTAGTTTACACAAGACCCATAAAAGAAATACCATTATTCTTAATAAACAAATTAACTTCTTCTTGTTTTGAGGAGCTACAAAGACCCCTCACATTCCAGCAAGAAATTTTCATCATTAAGAAACTGTAGATTGTTTAGTGACACCGACGAAATAATTTTCACTCTTTTTGCTAGAATCAAACTTCCCCTTAATATTCTTCTTATGTTTCAGGCTAGTACTTGAGTAAGGGACAGTAACAGCTGTAATATCTTCAGAAGAAATACAACAAATTTCTTCTTCTTCAGGAGGAATATTCAACAGTGTAAGAAAATTATTACTCACTAATAATTTACCTTGTTTTGGTGAAGATATAGCAGGAGAAATTTTCTTACTACTTACTTCAGTCCAAGGCTCTTCAAAATTTTCAGGTAATACCAATTTAACATTTTCAATTCCCTCGTTAACTTGTGAAGAGACAGGGGTGTTAACCTTAATCTCTACTATAGTAGGTGCTTTTTTATTTTGAAAGGCCGATATTGCCTTAATAACGTTATTCACACACACATAAGCAGTATTCCCAAAAATTTTGCAGGTCGACTCAGATTTTTCGGAAGGAATTTCTGTGGTGCGGTATTGTGCGTCAGTTCTACATCGCGCAGATATGAGAGTACTCGTATGAGCTTAAAGATCCATTTCCTATCAATAAGGTCTTTTAAAACCGTGCGGCACAATAGCGAGGACGGAACTCCACAGTTAAGCGTTCTTAGATTGGAGTAGTATCAGGATGTGTGACCCCCCTGAGAAGTTGTGCCAAAGCGGACAATATTGTTGATACGGGCGTGGCGGTTCGGTCCGTGTGGTCGGGTCGTTACAGATGGTATCAGAGCCTCTATCTGACCGGAAATATGGGGACTAGCACGTGTGTGTGAGCCCCTGAAGGACGACGTGCTCGACGAGGACGTCGTGCCGAAAGGGGGGGTGATTGTGACGACCCATATTTTCAAGAAGGAATTTCTGTGGTGCGGTGTTGTTCGTCAGGCTCACATCGCCCAGATATGAGAGTACCCGTGTGATATATGAGTTTAAAGATTCATTTCTTATTAACAATGCCTTTTAAAGTCGCGCGGCACAAAAACGAGGGCGGAACTCCACAGTTAAACGTACTTAACTTGGAGTAGTATCAGGATGGGTGACCCCCTTGGGAAATTGTGCCAAAGCGGACAATATTGTTGATACGGACGTAGCGGTTCGGTCCGCGGGCCCGCCCGATCAGGTTGTGCAGTGCAAAGTTTGAGGAGTAAACACTGATATAACATACTATGTTTCAGTTATTTATGGTTTAAATTTTGCTCAAAAAGGAAGAGAACTATGGGCAAATCTGTTGGATTTTGAGAAGGGTGTGGATGCCCCTTGGTTCTCTTTTGGGGATTTTAATAGTGTTAGATATCCATCAGAAAGACAGGGTGGTAATTTATAGTGGTATCTACGGCCGGGCGGAAAAACCGGAAAAACCCAACTGAACCGATGACCGAACCGAAAAAACCTGAAAAAGACTTGGGTCCTATATTGTAAGCTTTTATAATATCATAATCTGGGTAAGTGCCCCGGAGACGTAGCCTAGTTAGGTGAACTCCGTTGTTAAATGTGCTTGTGATTCATTTTAAGTACATTTAACTTTCTGTTCATTTAATACATTTGGTTCCAACTGTGGTTGCAACCTCACTTGGAACCTAACTGCAAAACTGTAACTAGAACAGCGGATAGGAATTTCAATTGGTATCAGAGATTCACACTAGATCTTACTTAGTGTGGATCCTGTGTTCTAGTAAAAATGGACTTAATGAGGGAAGGAAATGCTTTCAACAAACCTCCATTGCTTGAAGGAGGAGTAAACTATGGAGTATGGAAAATCAGAATGAGGTCCTTCATCAAACAGCAGAATGAACATGCATGGAAAACTGTGATGTATGGATGGGAGGCTCCAACTGCCATTGATAGTGAAGGAGAACTGGTTTTTATTCTTCAGATGGTCTGATGATGAAGACAGAAAATCAAGTGCCAACTCAACAGCCATAAACTTGATTTTTCTGGTGTAACTCTCAGTGTATTCAGGTACATTTCTCATTGTGAAACTGCCAAGGAGGCATGAGATATTTTGCAAGTTACTTTTGAAGGAACTGTTAAAGTAAAAGCTTTCAAACTTCAACAGTTAACTACTCAATTTGAAAACTTAAGAATGGAGGAAGATGAAAACATTAAACAATTTAATGGTAGAATCTCCCACATTGCTCATCAAGCTGGAACCTTAGGTGAAAAATACAGTGATGCTAAACTTGTTAAGAAAACTCTTAGGTCACTCCCAGAAAGGTTTGAAATTAAGGTTACTGCTATTGAAGAATCAACAGACTTAGATAATCTTAAACTTGAAGAACTTATAGGAAATCTTAGCACTCATGAGCTTAAATTCTTTAAACATAAAAGACCAGAAAAGGGAATAGCATTTCAGGCTAAGAAATCCGAACCTAATGTCTGTGATAAAATAAGTGATGAAGAACAGCTAGCTTTCTTTGCTAAAAAGGTTTACAAGAAGTTTTATAAGAAAAAGGAGGATGATACTGGTTCTTCTAAAAACTTTCAGAAAAGGGATAACCAATTCAAGACAGAATCTAGGTTCAATAACAACTCTACAGGAAAGTGGAATTCTAAAGAGAAGGATAACAAAGATTACAAGCCTAAAGAAATTCAGTGTAGAGAATGTAGAGGTTTTGGTCACATTCAGGCTGAGTGTGCAAATACTTTAAAAAGAAACAAAAATGCTTATATAACCACTCATAGTGATAGTGATTCTGAGAGCAACAGTGATGAAGAGGATGATTCTAACTTTGTTAATTTTATGGGAGTAATCACTGAAAAAGAACCTACTTATGAAAGTGACTGTGAGCATGTTTCAACCATAGTTACAACTGCTCTTGAAACCTATAGCAGTGATGAGGAAGAACCTTCTGATGAAAGCATCACTCAGCAATATCTTGTTCTGTATGAAAAGTATAAATGTCTGAGTAAACAATCCTTGATCATAAGCAAACTTAATGTTAATCTAAAGGATGAGGTTAAAAGTCTTACTGAAAAGCTTAACTTACAACTGGCTGAACTTACTGAAACTAAAAAGAAAATAAAACTGCTGAATGCTTCTTCTTCAGATAAATTAGATGACATGCTGTCATATTCTAGAGGATCTAAAGATATCAGTGGTCTAGGTTACTATGGTGGTAAAAGTACAGGAAAAACTACCTTTATTGAAGCTGTTGCTAGAGCTAAAACTCATGATTTTGACAATAAGGTTAGAAGCTCAGTTGCAACCAGATTTGCAACCAGGAACAAAACTCAGGTTTTTGTAGAGAAGGTTAGAAGCTCAGTTATAACCAAAGTTGCAACCATGAATAAACTGAATAGCTTTAGGGATAAAAATAACTTTAGGTTGAAGTTGTGTAATTTCTACAAGAAACCTGGTCATTCTGAAATCCAGTGTTATTTAAAAAGAAACAGAAAGTATATTTCTCAGAAAAGTTGGTTGGCTTCTGTCAATAAAAATTTGAAATGGGTCTGGAAAGTTAAAGAAAAAGCTACCTTAATTGCTAACAACAAAGCTGTCATTAACTCCTTGAATGCTGTTACCTCTAATGATTGGTATTTTGACAGTGGTTGCTCTAAGCACATGACAGGTACTGCAAGTCTCTTAAAAAATGTCACCATTCTTACTAGAAACACTGTTGTGTTTGGAGGTGGAGATACAGGTAAAATTGTTGGTAAATGTACCTTAAACAAACCTGGAATGCGTGTTATTGAGGATGTTTTTCTTGTAGATGGTCTAAGAGCTAATCTTATTAGTATCAGTCAACTCTGTGATAACAAAATGATTGTTAAATTTGACAAAGAAAGGTGTCTAATTACTAATCTTAACAATAATTTAATCATGACTGGAGTTAGATCAACCAACAGCTGCTATGTGTTTGAAAAAGCTGAAAAAGAATTGCCTCAAAGTAGGTGTAATGAAGCCATTACTAATAATGTGGATATTTGGCATAAAAGGCTTGGGCATGTGAAGTACAAAACTTTAGATAAGCTTGTTAAAAATGAATTGATAAGAGGAATTCCTAAACTAAGTGCTAAAACTCAAAGTGTCTGTGGTGACTGTGCTATAGGTAAACAAACCAAAAGTATTCACAAAAGTATAAGTCAAATCTACACTAAGAGAGTCCTAGAACTTCTTCATATTGACTTGATGGGGCCTATGCAAAATGCTAGTATAGGTATTAAGAAGTACATTCTGGTAGTTGTAGATGACTTCTCTAGATACTCTTGGGTAGTGTTCTTAAAGGAGAAGACTGAAACTTTTGAACTGTTCAAAACTTTGTGCTTAAAACTTCAACTTGAAAAAGGTTCAACCAGTGGTAATATTGCTAGGGTTAGAAGTGATCATGGAACAGAATTTGAGAACAGTAAGTTTAGAGAATTCTGCAACTCCTTAGGTATAAGTCATGAGTTCTCTGCTCCTAAGACTCCACAGCAAAATGGCATAGTTGAAAGGAAAAATAGAACCATTCAGGAAATGGCTAGAGTCATGCTTAACTCTAAGAAACTTGCCAACAGATTTTGGGCTGAAGCTGTTAATACTGCCTGTCATATAGTTAATAGAGTTTACATTACTAAAGTCACTTCCATGCAGCTTATGAAATATGGAAAGGTAGAAAACCCAATGTTAAATATTTTCAAGTCTTTGGGTGTGTCTGTTATATTCTCAGAGATAGAGAGCATCTTGGTAAATTTGACTCTAAAAGTGATAAAGGGGTCTTTCTTGGTTATGCTCAGAACAGTAGAGCATTTAGGGTCTTTAATCAAAGAACAAACTGTGTTATGGAATCTTATAATGTGTTATTTGATGACCTACAAACTGTTGATGAGAGTACAGGTGATGAGGAACAATCTGAGATTGAATAAAAAGAGAAAGAAAAAGTTCAGCAAACAAGCAGTCCCATAGTGGTTGGAAGTCCAGTTGCAACTGAAGTTACAACCGAGATTGGAACTGAAGTTGAAACTGAGGTTGGAACCGAGGTTGAAACTCAGAATTCAACAGAATCAGAAGAAGAAGGATCTGCTATGCCAACAACAAGCAAGCCACGCTATGTAAGGACTCAGAAAAATCACTCTCTTGACAATGTCATAGGAGAAGTTGCTTCAGGTATGAAAACCAGAGGTAAAAGAAATAATGTTGTTCACTTTGCTTGTTATATTTCTCAGTTAGAACCTAAGAATATAAAAGAAGCTTTAGAAGATAGTGAATGGATTTTAGCTATGCAAGATGAGTTGCATCAATTTGAGAGAAATGATGTATGGACTTTAGTACC
Source organism: Primula vulgaris (assembly GCA_963920805.1). Lineage (NCBI taxonomy): Eukaryota > Viridiplantae > Streptophyta > Magnoliopsida > Ericales > Primulaceae > Primula > Primula vulgaris. The sequence goes on from OY987216.1 coordinate 21,097,222, forward strand.
CAGACCTTCTAATAAAAATGTTATAGGGACTAAATGGATTTTTAGAAATAAAAGTGATGAGGATGGAGTGATTATCAGGAATAAAGCTAGATTGGTAGCTCAGGGTTATACACAAATTGAGGGAATTGACTTTGATGAAACTTTTGCTCCTGTAGCTAGAATTGAATCCATTAGAATGCTACTTTCTCTTGCATGTTTGTATGATTTTAAATTGTTTCAACTTGACATAAAGAGTGCTTTTCTAAATGGTGTGATTAATGAAGAAGTTTATGTCTGTCAACCTAAAGGATTTGAAGATCCTAATTTTCCTGAATATGTCTATTTGTTGAAAAACGCCTTGTATGGTCTAAAACAAGCTCCTAGAGCTTGGTATGATAGATTAACCAAGTACTTAATTGAAAAATGTTTTAACAGAGGGGGAGTTGATAAAACTCTGTTTACTAAGAAAACCACAAAGGACATAATAATTGCTCAAATCTATGTTGATGACATTGTTTTTGGCTCTACTTCTAATAAAAGAATAGAAGAATTCATTTCTGATATGAAGAATGAATTTGAAATGAGTGGTGGAGGTGAATTAACTTACTTTCTAGGATTGCAAGTTAAACAGAATGAGAAAGGCATTTTTTTATGTCAAAGTAAGTATGCAGACAATCTTGTTAAGAAGTTTGGTCTGAATGAGAGTAAAGAGAAGAGAACCCCTATGAGTACCACTCTTAAACTGTCAAAAAATGATAAGGGAAAAAGTGTTTGTCTAAGTCTTTATAGATCCATGATTGGAAGTTTGCTGTATTTAACTGCTAGTAGACCAGACCTTTGCTTAAGTGTAGGAGTTTGTGTCAGATATCAGGCAAATCCTTTAGAACCTCATCTTCTAGCTGTCAAGAGAATTCTAAGATATGTAAAAGGAACACTTCACCTAGGGCTATGGTATTCTAAAGATACAAACCATTTTCTAAGTGGCTACTGTGATGCAGATTGGGCAGGAAACATAGATGATAGAAAGAGTACTTCTGGTGGTTGTTTTTATTTTGGAAACAATCTTGTTTCTTGGTTCAGTAAAAAGCAGAATTGCATATCTTTATCTACTGCTGAGGCAGAATATGTTGCAGCTGGAAGTGGATGCACTCAACTAATTTGGATGAAACAGATGTTAACTGATTATAATGTTAAACAAGAAATATTAACTCTGTTTTGTGATAACAAAAGTGCTATAGATTTAGCTAAAAATCCAGTTCAACATTCTAGAACTAAACACATTGATCTAAGGCATCATTTTATTAGAGAACTAGTTGAAGAAAAGAGCTTAATTTTAGAACATGTTTCAACTGAAAGACAATTGGTAGATATTTTCACAAAACCACTTGATACAAACAAGTTTGAATCATTAAGAAGTGACATAGGGGTATGTCATTATCAATCTAATTGAATATTCTTGCTAAATATGTCTGTATTGAGTACCTTCAATAATTATTATTTCTAAGGTTAAATCTTATTTGAGCTATGATGTTTTTGTTTTGAAAAAGCCGCTTTTTGGTGTCTCAAAAACAGATGTGAGGTAACTTTTCTGTGAAAATCTCTCTGGTAATAGAGTTGGAAGCACAAAGTGCAAATTTTTTTAAGCTGGTTGCAAGTTCAGTTGCAACATCAGTTGAAACCTCATGCCCGCAATAGCTGGTTGGAAGTTCAGTTGCAACATCAGTTGAAACCTCGTGTTAAAAATACTGGTTGTAAGCTCAGTTGCAACCTCAGTTGAAACCTCAGTCCATATTATAACTGTCAAGGCTAAGTTTTTTGACAATCACTTATACTCTTTCATTGTTGAGGTCATCAAACTAGTTTTTTTGTAGAGATGAAAACGGATTTGCTCATTATAAGCTCCTAAAATCTAATATTTATTAAGGCTATTCAATGATAAACATATTTTCTTCAGTAAATTGCTAGATTTCCGTTTTTTTATAAGTTTAAATATCTGTCTAAATTGCAATCTTTATCTTGAATCAATTCAAATTTCCTTACTAGCTTCAACTCCTGAATTTTCGAATTTTGGATCAATCTGTTTTAAAAGGAAATGTTTATCTGTATTAACTGCTGGATTTATCTTAATGCCAACTGTTTCTTTCGTGATCTTAGTATGATTAATTTTTCAAATTTTTGTTGATAAGAAACTTCCTAATTTTTGGCTCAATCTGTTTTATAATTGATTTGCATGTATCTCTTTCCAATTACAAAAAGATATGGACTTTATTGTTATTTATATAAATATTTTTTTATACCAAATCAATCACAATTACCACAATTACTCTCTCTCTTCTTCTTCTAAATAAGCTCTTAGCTTTTCTGTTCGCCCAAACATACGAAGTTCTAAGTACGGTTACAACCCCCAGTTGAAACCATGTCTAATAACCCCAGTTCTGATGATGATTGTACTCTAAGGGATTTCTTATCCAAATCCCCCACCAGTCATAGCTCTAAGGCTAAGGTAAGTGAGTCCTGTTCTCCTAAGACACATAGGACTAAAAAGCGTGCTAGGAGGAATACTGTTAATGATCCCATTATTGCTAAGTTTGAGTATGTTCAAAGATTCAATGAAGTTGATCCTAAGTTCTGGAGTAGAAGAACTTATAGGAGATTTAGGGCTTTTTCTAGTAAAGAAATACACTGTGAAAGAAAGCTTAATTTGGTAAGTTATCCACACATTCAAGTGTATGTTGAAAAGCTGTTGCATGCTGTTGGTTTAGGAAAAACAATTACTTATGCTGATTCCTTTCTCCCTGCTGTTGTTAAAGAATTCTATGCTAATCTAAGTAGCATTGTGTTTGAAGAGGGAAATCCTGCTTATGGGAGAGTTTTTCTGAGAGGTCGTACTTTGGATTTTACCCCAAAACTTATCAATGATTTCCTAGATACACCAAATCCTTCTGTTGAAGATGTTAATTATGACATGGAGGTTATTGCTTTGGTTCTAACTGGAAAGAACAATAGATTTGATGGAAATTCCATCAAAACATCCTCTCTCACTCTCTGTGCAGCTGTTTTGCATAAAATAGACAGGTTTAACTGGACTCCAACCAAACAGCCTTCCAAAGTAAGCAAAGATATGGCCACTTTTCTCTATAAAATCATGTCTTCCAGGCCTATCAACTTTGGACATCATGTCTTCAATCTCATAAGAGATTTCAGTGACACAGATTCTAATTCCATTCTGCTTCCTTTCCCCTGCCTAATATCTAGTATCATTCTAAAACAAGATTATTCTTTGAACAGAGATTCTCCTATTAATATCTTGATTGAACCCTCCACTGATTTTCCACCTGCCCTGTACATTTCTGCTAAGCTGTTAAAAGAAGGGCATGTTAATGACATTTCTGGTGAGAAAGGCAAAGAAAAAGAAGAAGAAACTTCTACTGCTCCCTCAGACAAGAAGAAAGGACTAAAGTGGTACCTAATACAGAAGCTGGCTTATAATCAAGAAAGGAGAGCTGAATTGGATGCTGATGATTATCAAATCAATAAGCTGCTGGTGAATCTTATTGAGAGTGAGGATGATGGTGATAGTGATGATTGTTTCTCCATAAGCAGTGAAGAAAAAGATGAAGAGGTGGTTAGAGACCATCCTCTCCGAGAAAGAGCTCCACATTCTGATATACCCCGTGACTGATTACAATGGTTGCTCACAAATAGGGGGAGTGAAGTTTATGTTTTTCTTTTGTTGTTCAGTTTCATTCAATTTCAAGACTCAATGCTGCTGTCTTTAATTACTATTTCAATTACTATTTCAATTACTATTTCAATTACTAAGACATTGTTGTGCCATGTTTTTTGGCTTTTAAATTTCTGCAATTTCAAGTTTGAAGTATGGATGTTTTTAAAATTGAATGTGTGAATGATTGTGCTTATTTAAAATGCCTGCAATTCTAACATACAGGGGGAGCTTACTGATATTGAATCTGCAGGTGGTTGGGATGACTTATAAACTTAATTGATTTGTCAAAACCAATGACAAATGGGGAGATTGTTAGGACCAGATTTCTGGTCTAAATATTGTTTATTGTATATTGGTTTTTACTAAATAAATCCTAACTGTTTTGAAATACTAAGACGTTGTTAACAGGTTCTAAGCAATGTTGCAACCTCAGTTACAACCTACTGAGACAAGTGTTAACAGGTTCTAAGCAATGTTGCAACCTCAGTTGCAACCTTAGTTCCAACCTCCTTAGACAGCGTGGGTGGTTTCAAGTACCAGTTGCAACCTTAGTTGCAACCACAGTTCCAACTTGCCGCTCAGCATTACACTGTCTAGTTCTGTAAATCTGCGTACCTATTCTTTAATGATTATTATTTGTTTAAAGTTATGCAGGATATATTCTCATATTATTCTAAAGGTCTAAAATGTGTTTATTGAGAATATCAAAGTGGTAAGGAAAGATTTCCTAAAAGATATAAAGAGATTAGTTATGTTTCCTTTACATTAACAATTCTATATCTTTATTCTTATACAAATCTTTATCACTTGTTTCAATCTTTGTTCCTTATCAAAAGTAGTATAACACGTTTAAAAGATTGAATGTAATATGGAGTTGAATAATTCATATGTTTATGAAAAAATATTATCTTTAAAAGATCTTATCTTTATATGTTTTCTTTCAAAGGAAAAGATTAACTGCTACTTTCAAGCTTGTTACTAAACAGGTATTTATCAAAGATGATTGGAGTCAATCCATGCTGAAGAATCTCGTAATGCTTGGAAAGATTGAAGCCAATCAACCAAGTCAAAAGCAATCAAAAAGATATTGAAGATAGAAGATTGTTTTTACTTGTTTATATACTTAGTAACTTAAGCTTGTAAAAGGTGTGTGTTCTAAATTATAAAGAACTCATTATTGAGAGAATACACGTGAGCTTTTAAAAAGAAAACAATGGTGGGATGCCATTGATTTATAAGTGATAGTTATAAGGTAGGAGCAATATAGAGATACGCAGAAAAAACTAGAGGGAATCTGAGAGTTTTTCATTAAAACTTGGGTCCTATATTGTAAGCTTTTATAATATCATAATCTGGATAAGTGCCCCGGAGACGTAGCCTAGTTAGGTGAACTCCGTTGTTAAATGTGCTTGTGATTCATTTTAAGTACATTTAACTTTCTGTCCATTTAATACACTTGGTTACAACTGTGGTTGCAATCTCACTTGGAACCTAACTGCAAAACTGCAACTAGAACAGCGGATAGTAATTTCATCCTAAGTCTACACTTGGCAACTGGATGAATGAAATTAAGCGTTTATGTCCTGTTTTGTGTGCCGTAAAGCTACTTGGAAATCAGGACGAAAGAGTAAATTCTCTATAATCTAGTCCATTGTTGGGAAGTTCTATTTTTTTCATGTTGTCAATCTCATAACTGAATTCTTGTGTTTGCTTACATTTGCAGAAGCATATATGTGAAAATGTACTTGTCGCTGGTAAGTTTGACATATGTGTCACAAGTTTCGAAATGGCAATTAAAGAAAAATCTGCACTGCGTCAATTTAATTAGCGATATATTATTATTGATGAAGCTCACCGAATAAAGAATGAGAATTCACTTCTCTCAAAGACAATGAGGCTATACAAAACTAATTACCGCCTCCTTATCATGGGGACCCCACTACAGGTATTTATCACGTTTTTTGTTATCTTTAAACCACGACAGGGTTTTTAATTAACAAAAGACTCTCCTATTGATGAGTGCTTATGCTGAGAGTTTAAAAATAACACTAGTTGTTTGAAAGAAGTTTCTATAATAGACCAGGTTGTCGGTTTGGTTCAAATTTTAAATGGGGCAATTCCCTATAAGTCTTTTTTACCAAATTATATTCCTCCTAAGTCACCTTCATAATTTCACATTCCTCATAGGTACCACTTTTTATGGTTTATGAGTTTTATTAGTAATTGATTTTTTAAAAAAATGAAAAAATCACAAAAAATTATAAAAAATATAAAAAAATTATTAAAAAATACAAAAATCACAAAAAAATTATAAAAATTTCAAAAAAAATTAAAAAATCATAAAAATTCACAAAAATTCACAAAAAATCACAAAAAATCACAAAAAATCACAAAAAATCACAAAAAATCATAAAAAATCACAAACAAATCACAACAAATCACAACAAATCACAACAAATCACAAAAAATCAAAAAAAATCAAAAAATCACAAAAAATCACAAAAAATCACAAAAAATCAAAAAATCACAAAACAATATAAAAAAATAACAAAAATCACAAAAAATTATAAAAATTATAAAAAATCACAAAAATTACAAAAAAAAGAATTATAAAAAAATTAAAAAATCATAAACTTTTTAAAAAATTACAAAAAATATTTTTTTTTGTCAATATAACACTTTTTATACCGAAAAGTGATTTTTTTATACAAAAAAATAGTTTTTCCATGATAAATGTGCATTTTTTTTAATCTAAATGAGCTGAAAGTGCATCTAGTTCAGTCAAAAATACATATAATTCAGTCAAAAGCGTATATAGTTCAATAAAAATGCATATAGTTCAGTCGAAAGCGTATATAGTTCAATAAAAATGCATATAGTTCAGTCGAAAGTGTATGTAGTTAGTCAAAAATGCATAAAATTGAGTCGAAAGTGCATATGTTTCAGCTGAAAGTGCATCTGGTTCAGCTGAAAGTGCATATGGTTCAGCTAAAAGTGTATCTGGTTCAGCTGAAAGTGCATATGGTTCAGCTAAAAGTGCATCTCGTTCAATAAAAGTGCATATGGTTCAGCTGAAAGTGCATCTAGTTCAATAAAAGTGCATCTGGTTCAGCTGAAAGTGCATCTGGTTCAGCTAAAAGTGTATCTGGTTCAGCTGAAAGTGCATATGGTTCAGCTAAAAGTGCATCTAGTTCAATAAAAGTGCATATGGTTCAGCTGAAAGTGCATTTAGTTCAATAAAAGTGCATATGGTTCAACTGAAAGTGTATATGGTACAGCTAAAAGTGCATCTGGTTCAGCTAAAAGTGTATCTGGTTCAGCTGAAAGTGCATATGGTTCAGCTAAAAGTGCATCTAGTTCAATAAAAGTGCATATGGTTCAGCTGAAAGTGCATCTAGTTCAATAAAAGTGCATATGGTTCAGCTGAAAGTGCATATAGTTCAGCTGAAAGTGCATCTACTACAGTCGAAAGTGCATAAAGTTCAATAAAAGTGATTTTTTTTAATGATTTTTTTTTGTGATTTTTTTCATTTTTTTTTATAATTTTGTGATTTTTTTTCTTTTTTTTCATTTTTTTTATAATTTCTTGTGATTTTTTTCATTTTTTATAATTTTTTATAATTTTTATAATTTTTTGTGATTTTTTTCATTTTTTATAATTTTTTTTATTTTTTTTATAATTTTTTTAAAATTTTGTGATTTTTTGTGATTTTTTTATTTTTTTTTATTTTTTTATAATATTTTGTGATTTTTTTCATTTTTTATTATTATTTTTTTTTTTGTAATTTTTTTAAAATTTTGTGATTTTTTAAAATTTTGTGATTTTTTATAATTTTTTTATGATTTTTTTTTTCTTTGTTATTTTTTTTTTTTCATTTTTTGTGATTTTTTGTGATTTTTTTTATAAAAATACATTTTTTTTTAATTTTTACAATTTTTTGTGATTTTTTTTCATTTTTTTTGAGATTTTTTGCATTTTATATAATTTTATGTGTTTTTTTTTCATTTTTTATGAAATATGTGTATGGCGTTTTGGTAAATAAATTAAATAATTAAAAAGTGATACCTATAGAGAATGTGAAATTATGAAGGTACCTAGAAGGAATATAATTTCAAAAGGGCATTAGTTGATTTTAAATTACATGGCATGAGTTTGAAGTCCACATTGGTCAGGGAAGGTCTCTAATTAATGAGACCGACTTACCAAAATAATCTTTTACCTTAATTGTTTTATGCATGCATTTCTATTTCTCCTTTTGTTAGTGTTTTTTGTCTTTGATTAGAGCTGTGATATTAAGATGGTGTCTTGGTTGCTATTGTGATATTCTTTTTGTTCATAGGTTATTTGTTACTTTGTTCTCTCCACCTTATATGTGATTTCTATATCTTGTTGTAGAACAATCTCCATGAGCTGTGGGCTCTCCTCAACTTTCTTTTACCTGAGATATTTAGCTCAGCTGAAACATTTGATGAGTGGTTTCAAATATCTGCTGAAAATGACCAGCAAGAGGTTGTTCAACAGCTTCATAAGGTAAATTCGTCAGACATTAAAATCTTAACCACTGATATCATTTTTTCAGTTGGATAATATCCTAATCTCTCTTGTATTATAAGGTCCTTCGTCCATTTCTTCTCCGAAGGTTTAAGTCGGATGTTGAGAAAGGTTTGCCTCCTAAGAAGGAAACAATACTGAAAGTTGGTAAACAACAGTCCCTGTCTGACTTTTGTCCTTATACTCCCCTATTATACAGGAACTGTAAGATGTGTGCATTCTTCATCCCTGAATATGCATTGCTATCCTTTCGTTAAACATAGAAGTATTACCTACACTTGGAACTGTCTTACTTCATCCCACACTGGAACCTCATTGGAACCTCATTTTGCCCTCAACCGCTAGGTATTCTGTTTTGAGTGTGAATGGGCCGTGTACGAGGGCGTATGTATCTCAGGGATATGGTTCTAGCATACCAAGTAGAGCAACTGGTTTTGTAAAGGTATGCTCTCTCTTTGTTGGTTGCAAAATTCTATGTTATGTGTAACGAAATATTTCTGTTAAGGTTTTTCTTGTTTAATTTGTTAGCAGCAAAATATTTGTATATGTATGAATTTGGGAAATGGAAGGTTTTGTGTTATTTGTTAGAAAATTACGTAAGTTTAAGTACACTACTTGCTTGGATGTGTTTAGTTTAAACATTGTGTTACCATTGTTTATTTTGGTTTTCGGAATACCAGCACCTTTCACCAAACATATTTAAGTTTAACTGAGACTATTGGCCAGATTCCGGCAATGTAGCGTTGACCGAAAATAAAAATAAAAATTGGAAATACTCCAAATCGGATTTATTTTGCTTTTATGATAAGTACTTATTAGTTAAGAACTTAATTGTAGACCGGACTAATTTTTTTTTACCTTTGTAGACTTTTGGTGGTATGCTGTTGTTTCTTGCTCTTCTCCCAGCAAGATGCGTGGATGCAGGTACTTTGCCTGCATACAAATTGGTGGGTAATGCAAAAATCAAGAAAAAAATAAACATATATCTGTTAATAGGAATAGGATGCGTTTTTCTAGGATTAGCGTTAGTTGGACTTTTAGTTTATCTGATTTATCGGTATTATCAGAGGAGAGACGCTCTCCTTCGAGAACAGGAAATGGTTCAACAAACGCTCGATCGTCGAGCATTTGTCGAATCGTTTCCTGTTCAGATTTATTCCCCCCCAGAGGCGGGGGAGAGCGATACATGTGCGATTTGTTTAGATGAGTTTGACGAAAGGAGCAGCCTCAGGTTGCTCCCTTTGTGTTCTCATCTATTTCATATCGAGTGTATCGCTCTTTGCTGGCAGGTTGGGCGTCTGATGCTCTGCCCTTTGTGTCGTCATAACTACGAGACATGGCGAGCAGAGGGTAGCCCACCTGGGGGTACTGGGTAGTTTGTAGTGATATTTTTATTATGCGATTTCAATAGATTTTGTATTCCACTTTGTAAATCGGGTCAAAATTTTATTTGTATCGATCATTTTGTAAACACTGTTGCATAATTAGATATGCTGCTACTTCATTATTTACTTTTTTCCATTAAATTGTGGTCTTGTGTTCTATGCGCCTTTGAATTTCAGTATATATACTATTCTGAAGTTTCATCGTGGCACAAATATGGATATTTTACATATCACATATAAACATGATAAATGAACAAGAAGAAGGGTACATGCTTTTGTGTGTTTCATTTGGTCAAGAAATTTTATACTAAGTAATCGTGAAGTAAGCATACGGTGATTTGTTTGATGGTGTGTTCTATTTCGATGCCTAATTTTCTGAATCCAATCCAATACATGACCTCGTAGATACAAGTACAAATTCCCAAAGTGTTAGAAGGAACGGGATTGTGGTATTCACAGTGTTAGAAGGTGTTGCAACTTTCTATAAAAATTGATTTTTCAAACTTACGAAGTCACTTTATCGGAACTGCTTAACATAGATACAACAGAAACATTTAAACATGTGAGGCTCGTTACTAGTGAGTTTTGCGCAGCCTTGATAATACTTTTTTCTCTTATGGTTCTTTCAGAACAAATGAGCCAAGGCAGTAATATCAAGTACTTGACCACGTTAGCTCATGAAAAGTTATGCATTCAATTTTAATAAAACAAATGAACCGATAAATGATACATAACATCGATGGTAACAAGTCTAGCATAGCAGAATCTTATGGAATAAAAAACTTTTCTCTGCAAGACAAAAATTCTGTAAATACTACAAACAGGAGGTAACAGATAATATGGTTGATATATGTAGAACTTTATTGGAAATTTGGAATGAGGAAAATGTGCGAAGAAAAAAGTCAAAATAGTTAAAAAAGCCATAGATTAAAATTTAAAAAGTACATAAGGAAGAGATTTTCTGTAAGCATGCCAAAAAACACAATCACTTCTCTTTCGTATTTGTTGTCTTTCTTTACATAAGCTTCAAAGTATGGATCCATATCTCATGTATAAATACTTTTGTTATTGTTAGAGTTATATTATCCCGTACCGATGTAATATCGATCAAGCCTGTGGTTTATAAAGAGTTTCCGTCCTTACCATTACGATGCATTTTAATAGTAAGTTATATGGACTATAATATGGTATCAGAGCGGGTCATCAATGTTGGGCCTCACCTCCACCCGTTCATTCTATCCGCTCGTTAGACCTTTGAAATGTCGGACTACGAGCGAGAGCGAGTGTTAGAGTTATATTATCACACGTCGATGTAATATCGATCAAGTTTGTGGTTTATAAAAAGTTTCCATACTTACCATTACGATGATAAGGATACTCAATCAAAGGCAATCACTTCATAATATCATGTATCAATCAAGAATCAATCATCTCCTACAATCAAGCACAATCTCATATCTCTCCATATATGTAGCCATTGTTAATATTATTACCTTAATTATTGAATAGTCTAGCACTATATAAACGTAGCAATGTAAATGACAAATTCTCAATTCTTAATATACAATTATTTATTATCTTATATGGTATCAGAGCCTTCGATCCTCTAAATAAGTTGTCTTCCTCAACATGGCATCTCACACCTTCTCCATTCCCACCACCGGTGACTCTGCCACCCTCTTCTTCGTTAACCTATCCCAATGCAAACCTCTCAACATACAAAACTACTCTAACTGGTCCAAACAAATTGAATCCTTCCTTCTCGGCCTTGACCTATTCAAGTTCCTTGACGTAACACACCCCTCACCTGCTCCTACCATCACTACTGATGGTCAGTATGCTCCCAACCCTGCCTTCTCCTTGTGGTATCGACAGGATCGCCTGATCCTTGGATCTCTTCTCGACACTGTCGACTCCACCGTCTCTCCTCTCATTACCAATGTCAAGACCTCACGTGAGGCTTGGCAAACTCTTGCCACCATCTTTGCCATAAAATCTTGAGGTCACATCCTCCAGGTAAAAGACCGTCTTGATTCGATTGTCAAATCTGACCAATCAATCATGGAATATATGCACTCTATTAAAAGTTGTACCCTTGAACTTTCTAATCTTGACAGTCCCGTTACGGCCGAGGACATAACCTCCAAGATCCTTTGTGGTCTAGACTATGACACATATAAATCGGTCATCGACACGGTTCGTGCTCGAGACACTCCCATCACCTTTGAAGCTCTCCTAGAGAAACTTATCCAACATGAACTCCACCTCAAACAAACATCTTCGAACCCGCTTCTTCCTGCCTCTGTTCATGCAGCCCATTATCGACCCCAACAAAATCGTTCCTTTCCTCGTCACAACACCACCCAAGCCCCTGCCATTCTCCCCACCGCGCCTGTCCTCAACCACTCACCCCAAACTAGCACCTTCAAAGGCAAATGCAAATACTGCCACTACACCGGCCACTACCTTAGCCAATGTCGTAGCTTCAAACGTGACCATTCCACAGTCGAAATCTCCTCCCAAAACCGCCCCAGTCGTACCTCTTACCGCCCTCAAGTCAACACAGCCACTTCGTCACTTTTCCCATCCTCTTCATGGCTCGTTGACAGCGGTGCCACTCATCATATAACTAATGACTTATCGAACCTTGCCATCCATCATCCTTATGACGGTAGTGATGATGTGATCATTGGTGACGGCTCCTCTCTGCCTATCCAGAACATAGGTTCATTTACACTTTATTCTTCTCCTGCTAATTTATTTTTCAAAAGGGTTTTACATGTACCACTTATATCTCAGAATATTATTTCTGTCTCGCAATTTTGCATCGATAATCATGCTATTAGTGAATTCTCATCTACGTCCTTTATTTTTAAGGCTATCTCGACGGGTCTTCCTCTTCTTCAAGGAAACCTTAATCAAGGCACCTACACTCTTCAGCCATTCCCTGTTCAAGCCAACTCCGTCTCCGTAGCCTCTGTCCATGACTGGCACCATCGACTCGGACATCCTTCCGCCTCAATTTTAGCAACTCTCAAACGAGATTTCTCGTTATCTTTTTCAACTACTCAATTTAATTCCTGTAATGCTTGCAACATTAATAAATGCCACAAGTTACCTTTTTCCATTTCAACAATCACGTCTCATGCTCCTCTCGATCTTATCTTTTCCGACGTTTGGATATCACCTGTGTTTTCTCATGATAATTATAAATACTACGTGATATTTGTTGATCACTTCACCAAGTACACATGGATATATCCTCTCAAACAAAAATCAGACACTTTTGCCATATTTAATCGATTCAAAGTTCTTGTCGAACACTATTTTAAACGTCTAATTACCCAGTTCTTCTTCGATAATGGAGGCGAATATATCAAAAAGACACCATCCTTACTAAATACTGGCATTCCTCACCTCACCTCACCCCCTCATACCCCTGAACATAACGGATACGCTGAGCGTCGTCATCGACATATTGTTGAAATGGGGCTCTCGCTTCTTACTCATGCCAAACAATCTCTAAAATTCTGGTCCCATGCTTTCACCACAGCTACTTACTTGATAAATCGTTTACCCACTCCCACTCTTAAAAATGACTCTCCCTATTACCGTCTCTTCATCCAATCTCCCAACTATACAAAGCTTCGAAGTTTTGGTTGTCTCTGTTACCCATGTCTCCGACCCTATGCCTCTCACAAATTAATGCCTCGATCCATGCCATGCATTTTCGTTGGTTACTCTTCCACGCAAAGTACATATCATTGTCTCGATCCCTTGACTCACAAAATATACACGTCTCGCCATGTAAAATTTGTCGAAACAAACTTTCCCTATTTAACAATCACCCAATCTACCGCTCATTTGCCCAATATACCTGTCACTGATCGGTGTTGTTCTACTCTTCCTGTCTTGCACCCTACTGCTCCCTCTCGTCCTTCTTCGCCATCGAGCCCATCCACAACTACTGCTAGTATATTATCTCCTACTACCTCTCTTGTCTCACAACCATCTCCCCCCCCCCCACCACCTACCCGGTCTGTTGTTACCTGGCTTACAAACAAAATCATCAACAGTTGCTACACAGTCCCATCCTCACAGTTTACCCACAACCGCAAAACAAGCTCTCCTTTCACCCCAATGGCGTGATGCTATGTTCAAGGAATACAATGCTCTCACTCGAAATGGTACCTGGTCTCTAGTTCCTTCCGCTGCTGCCTCCAATGTCATCGGTTGCAAGTGGGTCTTCCGCATCAAATACAACCCTGATAATACAATCCAAAAATACAAAGCTCGGCTCGTTGCAAAAGGCTTTCACAAGCGACCTGGTGTCGATTATTCTGATACGTTCAGCCCAGTTGTCAAGCCTGTTACGATTCGATTACTTCTCTCTCTCGCTCTTACTAAAGGTTGGCCCCTACGTCAACTTGATATAAACAATGCCTTCTTACAAGGCACTCTACAAGAAACTGTCTACATGGCACAACTCTCTGGCTTCGTAGACGAGTCCAAACCCACCCATGTCTGTTGCCTCAAAAAGGCCAATTATGGTCTCAAACAAGCTCCCCGAGCATGGTATACTGAACTCAAAAATTACCTTACCTCCTATGGCTTTACACCATCCCTTTCTGACCCATCCCTATTTATTTATCACCACAAATCTGACCCCCTATATCTACTCGTCTACGTAGATGACATTATCATTACTGACCTGTCAACCACACATCTCACAAAATTTCTCTCCATTCTTGCCAATCAGTTTTCTCTAAAAGATTTGGGATCACTCTCCTATTTTCTCGGCGTTGAAGTCACCCCTAATGCTGATGGTCTTCTCTTGTCTCAATCCAAATATATTTATGATCTTTTAACCCACCATAACATGAACGATTCTAAGCCATCACTCACTCCAATGGTTATTTACCCCCCTCTTACTAATGCTCCGGTCTCCCCAATTTGTAATCCTACTGAATACCGCTCTCTTGTCGGAGGCCTACAATACCTATCAATTACACGCCCTGACATCGCCTTTCCGGTCAATAAACTTGCCCAATTCATGCAGCATCCTCAAGAGTCTCACTGGACTGCCCTCAAACGGTTACTTCGCTATCTTCATGGCAGAATGCATATGGGCATCCAGCTCTATAGACGAACTCCACTCACCTTACACGCCTATAGTGATGCTGATTGGGCAGGTGACAAAGACGACTATGTATCTACCTCTGGCTGCTTAGTCTATCTGGGACGCAACCCGCTTGCTTGGGCCTCAAAGAAACAACGCTCTCTTGCTCGTTCATCAACCGAAGCTGAATTTTGCGTTGTTGCTGAAACTACTGCTGAGGTCCTCTGGGTTCACTCTCTTCTTAATGAACTCGACATTCCCTCTCCTTTAGCACCGGTTATTTACTATGACAATCTAAGTGCAAGACACTACTCTGCTAACCCAGTTTTTCACTCAAGAATGAAGCATGTGGCCCTCGCTTTCCATTTTGTACGTGAACAAGTCCAACAAGGTCGCCTCCGTGTCCAACATATCTCAGGTAATGATCAGCTCGCGAATGCTCTTACCAAACCTCTACCTCGTCCACGGTTTATCTCTCTTACATCCAAGATTGGCCTCTCCTAAGGAACGTCCATCTTGCAGGGGACTGATAAGGATACTCAATCAAAGGCAATCACTTCATAATATCATGTATCAATCAAGAATCAATCATCTCCTACAATCAAGCACAATCTCATATCTCTCCATATATGTAGCCATTATTAATATTATTACCTTAATTAGTGAATAACCTAGCACTATATAAATGTAGCAATGTAAATGACAAATTCTCAATTTTAATATACAATTATTTATTATCTTATATACGAGACCTTTTAATGGTAAATGAATATGAATTCTAATAGTTATCAATACCATTTTTAGAAGAAAAAAATGGTATAACATAAGTTGTTAAAACACTAATGTTTGCTATTGTTAACTTTTATCAATAAATAAGCCCCAAGCCAAGCGGAACTGTTAACTTGTTAAAGTTACTTAATTTTTTGTCGTATTGGATTATACCAAAATACTTGTGTATTATGCTTGCAGAAAAAGTTACTAGTATTCCTGGTTACAACTGACAGTTACAACCACAGTTGTAACCTGCTGTTATGTAGATTCCTGCATAATATGTATTTTCTGTATTTATTTTATTGGCAGAATATTTTATTAATGCAGATTATAATCTCACGTTTTTAAATATATACGAGATATGTTTTGAGAATGTTTGAGTATTAAAGAAAGATAATTATCTTTCCAAACTATGTGGGATTTGTTTTTAAAAAGATATTACCTTATGAAAAGATTTGTTATGTTCCTTAAAGTTTGATAAATAAAATCTTTTCTTATTCTATCTTATAGGAATGATTAGTTATTGATTTGTTGAGTATAAGTTTGAATCATATTAGAAGATATATTGTTACATATATAAATCTATCAAAAAAATTGTCTCGTGTGAATCTTTTTGAATAAAAATATTATCTGTTATTTCAAGATATATACTACATTGTACTAACATATTTGATTAGATTTGTTTGTGTTGCAATTATGTGAATTATAGACAAGATATCTTGAAGATTGGAAGGAGTTTATCTTCTAAAAGGAAGCCAACTAAAACTCATTGTTACAACCTAAGTCAGTCGAATTTTCTAAGAAGATTTGGAGTCAAAATAGGCATGAGATCCTAACAAGATTTATCTCTAATTATCTTGTAAAGATGGCGATCAAATCTTCATTCAATCGGCAACGGGATTCTTGAAGATTGAAGCAAAGGAATGCAAAGATTTGAAAGACTTTTATTCTTATAAATAGTCTCATACTTGCTTGTAAAATATCACGTGTTCTAAACTTATAAAGAACTTATTTTAGAGAGAATACACGTGGGCTAAAAAATACGAGTAACAATGACGGAATGTTATTGTTTATAAGTGATAGCTATTTAGTAATAGCAATATAGTGATAGGCAGAAAATTAAGAGGGAGTCTGTGAGTTTTCATAAGTCTCGAGTCCTATATTGTAAGCCTCAAATAATATCATAAATCTGGGTGAGTGCCTCAGAGACGTAGCCCAAAGTTCTGGGTGAACTCTGTTTAAAAATGTGCGTGTGAATTACTTTCAAGTACATTTTTATTCTGAGTTATATCCATCTTTAAAGTTTGGTTAGAACTGTGGTTGCAACTGCAGTTATAACCACAGTTCTAACTGAACAGTGTAATAGCAATCGGAACAGCGAAGTCGAAATTTCAATTGGTATCAGAGCTTCACACCAGACCCTACTTGGCGTGGATCCTGCATTCTGGTCAAGATGGACATGATGAGGGAAGGAAACGCTAGCAACAGACCAATACTGCTTGAAGGAGGTGGAAACTATGGGCTATAGAAAATCCGGATGAAGTCACACATCAAACAACAAGTTGAGCTGGCTTGGAAATCAATTCTGAATGGATGGGAGGTCCCTATGGTATCTGATGGTGATGGAGAATTGGTACTAGTACCTGAAGAAATTTGGAGTGAAGATGAAAACCGACTTGCAAGAGAAAATTCCACAGCCATCGATCTAATCTTTGCTGGGGTCACATTAAGCGTCTTCAGGTATACCTCTCACTGTGATATAGCTAGAGAAGCTTGGGATATTTTAAGAGTCACTTTTGAAGAAACCACTAAAGTTAAGGCCTATAAACTTCAACAATTACAAACTAATTCTGATAATGAGGATAGTCATAGTTACTTTTCTACATAAACTGCTTTTATGGTTAAAATCGATAGTGCTAATCAGTCAGTTACAACCACAGTTAGAACTGAACTTGAAACTGACTTTGAAAGTGATGAAGAAGAAGTTTCTAAAGAACAAATTGAAAAGCAATATATCTATTTATATGAAAAGTACAAGGCTCTCAGTAAAAAGTCTCTCTCTATGAATAAACTGAATGAGTATTAAACTAATCAAGTAAAAGATCTTAATGAAAAACTTTATAGGAAACAACTTGAGTTAAATGAGACCAAAAGAAAGATAAAACTGTTAAACGCTTCTGCCACTGAAAAACTTGATGAAATGTTATCCTACTCTAGGACCTCAAAAGATAATAGTGGATTAGGTTATACTGGTTTCGAAGAAAAAGGGAAAACTGTTTTTGTTAAAGCTTTAAAATACCCAAACTGGATACGGTTAAAAGTAAAGTTACAACCGCGGTTGTAACCAGTCAGAACAGGAGCTGTAAAAGTAGCTTTAGTAAATCAAGTCTGTTTTTAAAAATTGTAATTTTTGCAATAATTCATATCATTTTGAAAGAGAATGTTATTTGAAATTACACAAAAATTCTATTGCCCATGATATCATTGCTAAATTGAGTCTTAATCAAAAATTCAAATGGATTTGGGTACCTAAAAGGAAAACTAACAAGGCTCAATGTATCTCTGCATCTATTACTTCTTTAAAAGTTTTATCATCTAATGTCTGGTATTTTGACAGTGGTTGTTCTAGACACATGACAGGTAATGCAGAATTTCTCAAAGATATTTGTAAAGCTCCAGGTAAAATTGCTACTTTTGGTAGTGGAGATACAGGTAAAATAATTGGTAAAGGAATATTGAACAAATCTGGAATGCCTAAACTTAATGATGTATTTCTTGTGGATGGGTTAAAGGATAATTTACTCAGTATAAGTCAAAGTCAACTGTGTGATAATAATCTGCATGTTAGTTTTAATATAGAAAAATGTCTTATTACTGATAAAAATGGTAACTTTATTATGACCGGTGTTAAATCTGCTGATAGTTGTTATATTTATGATGAATCGAACACTGAATCTACAAAAGATACTTGCAATCAAGTTGTCACTGATAATACTGAGATTTGGCACAAGAAATTAGGGCATGTGAATTACAAAAATCTAAGTAAATTAGTCAATATGGATCTTGTTAGAGATATTTCTAAGCTGGGCTTTAAAAATAATGTTACTTGTGGTGATTATAATAAAGGAAAACAGACTAAGAGTGTTCACAAATGTACTAATCAAATTTATACCAAGCAAGTACTTGAATCGCTTCTTATTGATCTTATGGACCCAATACAAACAGAAAGCATAGGCGGTAAAAGATATATTCTTGTTGTTGTTGATGATTTTTCTAGATTTACATGGGTTGCTTTTTTAAGAGAAAAATCATATGCTTTTAAAGTTTTTTGAGAATTGTGTAAAAAACTTTAAATAGAGAAAGACTCTACAATTGGTAAAATTATGAGGATAAGAAGTGACCATGGAATTGAATTTGAAAATATTAAGTTTAAAGATTTTTGTGATACTCTTGGTATAAGACATGAATTTTCTGCTCCTAAAACTCCACAACAAAACGGTGTAGTAAAAAGAAAGAATAGAACTATTTAAAAGATGGCTAGAGTCATGTTAAATTCTAAGAAATTAGCTAAAAAATTATGGGCTGAAGCCATCAGTATTGCATGCTATATTGTGAATAGGGTCTATCTAACAAAAGAAACCAATAAGACTCCCTATGAAATCTGGAAAGGTAGAAAACCTAGTGTTAAATATTTTCATGTGTTTGGTTGTGTTTGCTATATTCTAAAAGATAGAAAATATCTTGGGAAATTTGATGCTAAAAGTGATGAAGGAATATTTCTTGGTTATGTTCAAAACAGTATAGCTTTTCGAGTCTTTAATTTAAGAACAAACACTGTTATAGAGTCATATAATGTTATGTTTGATGAATCTAAGAATATCTATGAGATCACAGGTGATGAAGATGAGCATTGGAACATGCAACAAACAGGGGAGAAAAGCAATGATAAGGTTCTAGACGTGGTTACAAGTCCAGTTACAACCACAGTTGTAACCGAGAGTGAAAAGGCGGCAGAAACTGATCAAAACGCTGCAGTTCAAACTGAAAGGAGACCTCGGTATGTAAGAACTCAAATAAATCACTCTCTGAAAGATGTCATAGGTGATGTCAATGAAGGTATGAAAACTAGACACAAAAATTATGATGTGGTTAATTTTGCTTGTTACATCTCTCAAGGTGAACCCAAAAACATTAAAGAAGCTTTAAATAATAGTGAATGGATCTTAGTATGCAAGAAGAACTTTCAAAATTTGAACAAAATAATGTTTGAACTTTGGTGCCTAGGCCTACTGATAAGAATATTATAGGAACAAAGTGGGTTTTTAAAAACAAAAGCAATGAAGATGGAATAATCGTTAGAAACAAAGCGAGGTTAGTAGCACAAGGATACACTCAAATTCAAGGAGTTGATTTTGATGAAACATTTGCACATGTAGCTAGAATAGAATCTATACGAATGCTTTTGTCTTTGGCTTGCTTGTATTATTTCAAATTGTTTCAACTTGATATTAAGAGTGAGTTCTTAAATGGTAATATTCAAGAAGAAGTATATGTTTGTCAACCTAAAGGATTTGAAGATCCAAAATTTCCTAAGCATGTTTATTTTTTGAAAAAAGCCTTGTATGGATTGAAACAAGCCCCTAGAGCTTGGTATGATAGATTAACAAAATACTTGATTGAAAAACATTAACTAAGAAAACTGCTAAGGATATTATTATTGCTCAAATTTATGTTGATGATATTGTGTTTGGCTCCATTTCTGACTTTAGAATTTATGAGTTTATTGATGATATGAAAACTAAATTTGAGATGAGTGGAGGTGGTGAGCTTACTTATTTTCTTGGTCTTAAAGTAAAACAAAATGATAAAGTAATTTTTTTTAGTCAAAGTAAATATGCTGATGATCTTGTAAAGAAATTTGGTTTGAATGATGCTAAAGAGAAAAAAACTCCTATGAGTACTACTGTTAAATTGTCTAAGAATGTTAAAAGAAAAAGTGTGTGCCCCACATTATATAGATCTATGATTGGCAGCTTGCTTTATTTGACTGCTAGTAGGCCTGATATATGCTTGAGTGTTGGAATTTGTGCTAGATATCAGGCTAGTTCTCTTGAAACTCACATGTTAGCTGTTAAAAGAATTATTAAATATGTCAAAAAGATAATTAATTTGGGTTTGTGGTACTGTGATGCTGATTGGGCTGGAAATATTGATGATAGAAAAAGTACATCCGGGGGTTGTTTTTACTTTGGTAATAATCTGGTTTCTTGGTTTAGTAAAAAACAAAAATGTATTTTTTTATTAACTGCTGAAGCAGAATATATCGCTGCAGGAAGTGGATGTACCCAACTTTTATGGATGAGACAAATGCTTTGCTATTATAATATAAAACAAGAAATTCTAACTCTTTTTTGTGATAATAAAAGCGCTATAGATTTAGCTTATAATCATGTTCAACATTCCAGAATTAAGCACATTGATCTAAGAAATCATTTTATTAGAGAATTAGTTGCACAAACGAGCTTAATTCTAAAACATGTCTCTACTGAAAGGCAATTAGCAGATATTTTTACAAAACCCCTTAATACTAATAAATTTGAAAATTTGAGAAGTGACATTGGGGTATGTCGTTATGAATTTAATTGATTATATTTGCATTTTATGCATATTTGTGAGGAACATAAGTAGTGTTTATGAGATCAAGAGTAATTTTTATTGAGCTTAAACGTATTTTTATCTTGAAAAAGTCGTTGGTTAATGACCATAAAAGATGTGAACTAAGTGCAAAATAATAATTGAATCTAAAACTCTTTCGAATGCACTAAGTGCTAGTACACAAAAAGTAAAATGATTATAAGTGTGGTTGTAACTACAGCTGTAACCTAAGTCTTTTTATCAGACCTGGTCTAATTGCGTAAGTGGTGTTCACTCAATGTTCAAGCCAATTTTTTGGAATAGACCTTTTATGGATCAGGTATCATTGTGATATTCTTAGTATACCCAGCTATTTTTAATGGGAATCTATAACACACGCTATTGATTATACTCTTTGAGTAATTTTTTATGAATTGACAATTTGTCACCCAGCTCTTTTAAAACTTATTGATCTTACCTTTTTGGGTTATTAAAAAATATTTGTATAGAGTAAATGTAAGTTTTTATCAATGTTAAGTGTCTCGGTGCATAAAATTACTCTGTGCATCCTCACAATAAGCATATTTGTAAAAATAAATTATTATTTTCTGCTTTTTGGCAATCTATATATATATATATATATATATATATTCTCTGTTACTTTTAATTGACACATGTTTAAATCTGCTATATTTCTTTAGTTTTATGAAAACCAAAAATTTTGATTAGCATTGTTTAAAATTGGAATGTTTCATTGGTTTATTTGGTATAATTTTATATCTATTAATATGATTGATATAATTTTCAAAGATTCATATCTTACTAAAAATTCTGTTTTAAAAATGGTCATATTATTTAAAAAGATATTGCAAAAATTGGGTATATCTATATCTTAAAAGTGGTTATATTTTGATTTGGTAAAACAAATTTTGTTAAAATCTTATTAACAATTTTTTGAACCACATAGATATCAGTCGCCCAAGTGATGCACCAAATGTACTAAAACGGCAGGAACTGCTCTTTGAGTGCCTGAAATAGTATCATAAATCTGGTTGAGTGACTCAGAGACGTAGCTCATAGTTCTGGGTGAACTCTGTTTAAAAACGTGCGTGTGAATTTACTTTCAATTACATTTTTATTCTGAGTTATATACATCTTTAAAGTTTGGTTAGAACCATGATTGCAACTGCAGTTATAACCACAGTTCTAACTGAACAGTGTAACAGCAACCGGAACAGCGGAGTCGGAATTTCATAAAACTCGAGCAGAAAATTGTAAGTTGCTTTCTCTACCTTCATCTCCATACCTTTCATCTATGTTTATTATGTATAACCACTAAACACAACTAAAAAAACTAATCGATTGTACCAAGTGAAAGATAAGCTCTCAAACATGCGAAAGCACAAGCAATATTATATTTTCTGGAACTATTTTTCTGGATTTAAGTTCAAAAGTGCAATTAGAAATAATCCATTCAACCAAATTAATCCCGACAACAACAATGCATGCAAAATAATGATCTATATATTACTGGTATAATAATTACAAATTTAGCATTACATAATAAAGATTTAACACTTACCGGTGAAGGAACAACATAGATAGACACTTCTACCACCATAACATCACACAAATGGTCTCAGAATAAGCACATGGCTCATGGCCGAGCCCATATTTCTCTTGAAATATATGCTCGACCTGATCAATATTCCATAAATACAAATATATAAAAACTAAATCACCATTCTATCAACCCTAATGAGAAAAATTATTCCATCTCCCAAAAGGCATTTTTTTCAGTGAAATAAGCAAAAAATAAATTTTATGCCGAAATCAGGGTTTTTTTTTGCGAGAAAAATTGTTTAGACAGCTCTTTGACTGGTAAATTTTTATGACAGTACAAAAAGTAGAAGAAAAAAACCCATCATCTTCTCTTTTATCTATCGTCATCCACATTTGCAACTAGAATATTAATTATCAAAACCTGTTACCGATTTCAGGATACAACCAAACCCTCATAGCGGGCGTAGGAAATGATTAAGCCGAAAAGGACAGCAGCAAGTACCCCTGAAAGGATGACCACCCATTTAAACATGAAACCATGATGGTCATTCCATGTATAGGGAATATTCATCCCAAAAATCCCAGCAATCAAAGAATATATAGATAAACAAACAGTCCCCGCACTTAAAAATAACTCCAGCTGAATGAGCTGATTACGATGATTGTCAAGCTGAATGTTAATGTAATCTTCAGGGGTTATTTTTGTTTTTGTTACTAACACCGCATATCGTTTTTAAGCCATCTACTACTATTTTTTTTCTTGCGCTTCTCTTTATTTACGATCCTTCTATTTTTTATAAATCAGGTGAAATAATTAACAAAATCGACAATAATTGTTGTCACGTGAACCATTTCCGTTAACGTGTTAACAATTGGTCTAAATCACGGCCGGTCCGACGTCTTTCTACACCTAATGCGTACTTTTTTTTGCGTTTTTTTTAACGTTATACAACAATTTTTTTAAATTTGCCCCTTAATTGACAATATTTTTCCTTGACGTTAACGGAAATGGATCATGTGACAGCACGTATTGTCAATTTTGTTAAGTATTTCACACATGATTTCCAAAAAAGAAAAGGATGGTAAGTAGATGGAAGCGAAAGAAAAAAAGGTAGTAGCGGGCTAAAAACAAAATGATCTGTTATTACAGGTAACAAAAACAAACAAAAATTTCAGCATGATTAGTGTAATGTTTTGCTGGTTTCCGTGTACGAAATAACAATTAACAATAAATAAATGACTAAACAAAACGAGTGTAATCTTTATTAATTTCGAATTTGGAATAGAAATTAATGATTAGAACATGTAGGTACTGAATAATAAATAAAGCAAACGTTATCAGACTATTATTAATTAATAATCTGATGTACTGAATTGCAATAAATAGAAACTGCCGGACTGGAAAGTATAAACTTAACATCCGGACTGTTCTGATTGAAATTGAAATTACAGGACTGAATTGAAACTATTCTAATTACTGAATTAAATTACAGAATAATAATTACAGCAAAAAACAGAACTTTAAAGAAATTACAGAAAGGTACAAACAGAATTAAAAGCTACAGCTAAGGACAGCAAATTAAAATAATGAAATAAAAAATTCAGAAATGTAAATTGCAGAATTTTAAATAACAGAATTGAAATGGACAGAATTAAAAGAAATTAAAATGGACAGAATTAAAAGACGAGGCTACTGTTTAACAGTATGCCCTTAACCGATATTCGCCCAACCACCTTGATGTTTCTTGTTGCGTTGGCGCTTCGATCCCAAGTTACAACATCTCGGATGACTCGCCGGAAACTGGCGACGAGTCAAGGTCGAGCTGTTGGTGGGTGACTCTCTCTGACTAAAAAATGTAATGCTTATTTTTGAGAGATGATATATGCTGCTGTGTTTGATTTCAGAATATTGTCTTAGACATGTGGGGGGTCTGCCTATTTATAGGCAGACCCCTATTTATAGGCTTGCTGAGTATCTCAGGCATTAAAGTCACTTTACTACAGTTTTCGAATTTGAAACTGACAATTACACTTTTGCTGAAAGATTTTTCCGAACAGGCGCACTTTTCCCGACGAGCAAGCCCGCCCGACGAGCAAGCGGATGTGTGGTGTGGTACACAATACACACATGTGTATGTGGACACACTACTTAATATCCACATGGGATGTCTTAGTATATATATTATAAAAATGACTCTTCATTTTTCAATGTGGGACAAATCCTAATGAGTTATCCTCATTAAACTCATTTTCCAGCATTAAGAGTTTTCCTTTTTCTTAACCCCAATCTTTGACGCAAATTTTCATTTACTCTCATTCTCCGAATAGGTCATGCAACATACCGTTACGAAACTTGTCATACCATCTACTCAACCGTCTTGAGTATGGTGTCAAAAGACAACGGCTGTCACTCGGAATCTTGACTCAAAAATGGTCTTGTGACCTTTAAACATGGTTTTTCCAACATGTTTGAGTGTATGTAGTTTGTAAACAAGGTTATGTATTATATATAATATTTGGTAAGCTTCGATGATTAAATATGTATTAACTACTATTGTGTAAGTTTATTTAAATGTTTGCCGATGAGTTTAAATTTGTTTCTGTTGAATTTCTTTTTTACCTAAAATTCAGCTTTCAAAAGGAATAATTTATGACTTAGCATGATATTTAGCAACATTGTAGCAACACAAAAAATAAAATAAAAGGTAAATAGAAATAAAAATAAAAGAAATTTATAATTATAGCAACACCAAACTTTACGTTGCAAATGTGTCTATTTTGAAGTCCAAAACATAAGAATTTACTGACAGCAATTTATGCTGTAATTTGTTGTTGTTTTTTTCCTTTGTTAGTATTTATGTTGTGAAATTAACCACAATCACTTTATGTTGCTATTTTGTTACTAAATCAATTTTAACAACATAAATTCTTAATTAGCATCATAATTTTGTATTAGCAATCAAACTTTTTTGCCTAGTGTGTGTTTATTGAGTAGTGAATGTTGATTGCTAAAAATATGTAAGTTTTTAGTTTGTTGGTCTTCAATGAAAAGGTTTGACTAGAATAACGGCATCCATATTCCGGCCAAATTTCTAATGTTTCTCATAGCTCCAGTGGTCAACACTAATATATACTAGCTTATAACTTTTGATATATTGTTAATTGACCGCTCTCTTACTGCAAACATGCAAAAGCATCAAAAAATACTCATCTTCATTGAGCGGTAATATGTAATAACAGACGGAGCATAGAGAAATAAAGATTACTTTCCAAATAACCGTAAGCGAATGGCCTTGTATTTATAGGCGGCGGTTTTCTTTTTGCTTTGATTTCCTCCTCGTTTGCTTCTCTTGTTGACACGTACCCCACTTCTTATATTTTACCGTGCCAGTCCTTTTATTGGTCCCAACTACCTTTCTTTTAGGTACTTAAGTTCTCTGTAATTAATCTTATTGCGTCCTTAGGAAACATTAGATGTAAACAAATGGAAATTACATTTTAAGTCGGTATGGATCAGAACTATAGACATGCATTACAGTTGAACTTCCAGTTATGTATCGAGATAGAATGAAATAAAAAAGTGTGGATCAATATTGATATTATGCACAAAATAATAAAATGGAAACTATAGGGAGCATTACTACAATTATGTAAACAGAGCTTCATTTTTTAATATATAAGAAAAAAAGTTGACCTAGAAATCTCATCGATTATCATCATTAAAGGTATACAGCATAATAGCAACCCACTGCCAGATATCAGTATTAAATAGTTGGATGTTGACCTATGAATACCAAAACAGTCGGGGATGGCCATTGACAACATACTCACTTTAGCTTGAAAAAAATTAAGTAAAAAATTGACCAAGAGTTCTCATCGATTATTATTTTTGGTGTTATGGAGGCCAAGGCAGAAAGAAAAAGAAAAAGTACAATTAGATATAAAAAATGTTAACTAGTCCTCGTCTTGACGGATATTCCGCCGCAACTCATCTATTATTATTAAAGGGAATAATAATCCACTGCCAGATATTATTAAATAGTTGGATGTCGACCTATAAATACCAAAAAAAGTGAGGGATGGACAAAGACGGATGCAATTTTGCTGCCCTATTTTACTAGGATATCCTGTCTTAGAATTCACACCCATTGAAATTATTCTATAAACGAGTTTTAACAATATAAAACTGAGTTTTACAAATTGAAAACGCAATTTTATTCTAAAAAGCATGTGTTGTGTATATACATCCATGTATGCAATTCTTTGGGACAATGTCACGTCCCCAGATTCTGTAAAACCCGAGTTGTAAATATAAATAAATGAGTTTTATATTAAAAAAAAAACGATAAAAGGAATTTCAATCATTTAAACTTATAATTATAGAGCCAAATAACAGGGCCAGTTTTGGGTCCGTACGAACTATGCCGGAGCACCGAAACTTTTAAAAAAAGGCACAAAATTAGTTAGAGTTGCTAGTTACTACTATAGAAAAATATTAACCAGTTATATATAATTGTAGCGTCATAACAATAGTAATCTACTGCAATTCATACGGAAAAAACAAATAAATTCAACCAAGATATTCGTGGTTTGAGTCTTGGTAATTGCGGTTTTTTTTTTTTTTTACCCCCTAGTAACTTAACTTTGTTTTTATTTCAGTGGTTACTACAAAAGGGTCTCCAAAGTATTAAACAATTCAATTCTGTCCATTGGTTTGCTTATGACAATCTATTTGGTTCTTATACTTTCATTTGACAAAATATAGGTCCCCGAATTCAAAAAAGCTTACAAACTAATTCTCAATACGATAAAAAAGTACTTGCAATTGTGGCACAACCGTGTGCATAACATTTATTTCTGTAAAAGCGTATTTTAAAGCACATGTCTATTTCAAATTCTACTTAATAATTAACTGTCTAATTAAAATGTAGTAAAGGTGTTACCCATAATATTATTGCTTTAACTTTGTTTATATACAATATCGCAAGAAAATGGCATAATAAGAAATGATATATTTTATTAGGAAAAAATAACAAAATATACCATTTTTAAAACTAAATTAACAAAAATATACCCGCTAGCTTTTTATTATCAAAAACATACCCGTGTGTGACGTGTCCATTAATTTTACTTGATGCGTTATAATTCCCCCATCTCTCTCTTCTCTAGCTACCCTCTCTCTATATCTGCTCCCACCGTATCATTCAACGAGCCTCCTCTCTCTCTTCTTCCGATGTATCTCTCCGTAAATCACCAATCGAGTGTTTCAAGATCAATTGTAGGCTTACGATTTAGGGTTTTTAGATCAATCATACACTTGTGAAATAGGGTTTTTAAGATCAATCGCAAAATCTAATTTAGGTGAAATAATCAAGTGGCATGTAACATATATTATACTTTTTGCTATGATTTCCTTTTTTTTACTGCATAAAAAGGTTCTGACATATTATAATCGATTAACTGGAAGATCAAACTTGATCTATTTAGATACAAATTAATATTTTATAGTCAATTTTATGATGGAACTGAGTTATGGTGTTAAGTAGTTTAGTTTTTGTGGTATTTACTTGTAATTTCTTATTTGTTATACATTTTGATAGTTTTTACTCCCTTTTATGTCATTTTGTAATGAAATTGAGGTGTTATCCATGATACAATTTAAAGTTGAATTTTGATTATATTATGTGTCACATAGTTATGAATATTCATCGGAAAATCATAGTTGGATTTGACAGTGGCAATATATTATTGTTAGTTTGTTAAGAAAAATCGAATATAACTGGCCTCTTCGATTTCTGGTTTAATAGACATTTTTTTCTTTTTGGCTTCGGAGGGATCTAGTTTAGTTGACGTTCAATGTTCTTTCAAATACGATTCATTAACTCATTAGTTGGTGTTAGTGTTATTATGGCTAAAAAAACATAGCTTATTTACTAACTCGTGGCAATTAAACAAGCATGATGTGTCTAGGATTTTGAATTGTCGAACATTTTATTTTGACGTGGGAAGTTTATTTACTCATCAACCCTTGTTGAGCTTATGATAGTTATTCCAATATTTATGAAATTATTTTTATTTTTTTAAGTTAGTGTTGGTTGCTGCTTTTAAGTGGGAAATATTCGGATTTTAGTTTGTTACGAATTCAATTTCTTATATTAGTACTATACATATGTACAAAATGACCTACTAAACTTGTGGTTTGTTTCTTTTCAAGTTCATACCCGTGAATTCATACCCTTTTTTTCCAGATTCATACCCTAATTTTTGAAATTCATATCCTAATTCACAAAGTTCATATCGTAATTCACAAAGTTCATATCCTAATTCACAAAGTTCATATTCTAATTCATAAAGTTCATACTCTAATTTCCAAAGTTTATAAAAAAAATTTAAGTTCATATTTTAATTTACGAAGTTATTACTCTTAGTTTTCATGTTAATACCCCATTTGGTAGTATTGGTAACCTTGTTTTTCAAGTTCATACGCCATTGTTATTCATATATCTAGCTTAATTTCCAAAGTTTATAACCTTTTGTTTATGTACATACCCAAATTTGATGAGTCCTTATTTTTCAAGTTCATGTACTAATTTGAAACGTACATACTATTATATTTCAAGGTTATACCCTATTTTTTTTTTCATTCAACTTAAATGTTTAGAGAGTTCCTCATTGTTTTTGTTAATCAAAATTCCATTTCTTTTCTTCTTAGTATTGTTGTAATGGGTAATTTCTATTTAAAAGTTTCCTTTGTCGAGGAGAGTGGGTTAACATTTATAGATATGAGCTTAACATGTTTTTTTATTTCCTTGCTTTTATGATCTGAATTGCATTGTCTGGTTGTGGGAAAAGAAAATTTAAATGGTTCTTTACTTTTATCTTTTATCTTTTTTGTTTAATCACATGAAAATGTAATCCTTCTAATTTGTATCTCATGTTGTTTCAAACTTTGCAAGTTTAACATGAAGTTAGAGGATTAAGTGCATGTGAAGGATGATACGATATAGAGTTAAGCAGGTATTTTGATCAGCAATTATTTTTTTTTATTTTTTTTTCCGTGACTCCTCTTTCACATTTAGTAACCTAACTAACTAAATTGGTTGTTTGCACGTGCAAATGTTGCTGGTAATACAATGACAAGTGCAAGTAAGAATATGCTGTAATCTTCTGTATTTCTTTATCCATGAGTCATAGTTTTCAGACTCTCAACTTTATTCAGAATGTGATTGTATATAGGATTGTTTGAGATGTAATTTTCCATGCTCTCTATCTATGTATACATTTTGTCATTATACGAATAAAGAGATTTCCTTTCTATTCTCATATGAGTCATATCTATAGGATCATATAACTTTGCATTTTATAAGTATGATTGTTATTGGTAACAAAATACACAACTACGACGTATTGCTTTTTGAACCAGTTAAAGAAACAGATAGTTTGAACAAATGTCACAATTTAGGAAACCGATACTTCGAAAAAAGTTACAATTTCGGATCTACTGTTAGAGTACACACAACACTTCTTGGAACATGAACAGGAAAAAGAAAGGAATGAAAAACGGTATTAATTGGTTACAAATAGCAAAGAACCTAAAACTCAACGAAATCAATAAAAAAATAAACCTAAACCTAATATGAACAACTTAACGAATAATTAATGTCGTTGAAGACGGAGAATTGACTAATTATTACATTTCAGTCAAAAAGTTGCATTACTTTCAGAGTAGGGTCTTCAGGGTTCACAAGATGAGAGACCGTGAAATTAGTATCGAGTCCCTGTTTGCATAAAGAGAAGCCTGAATTCTTACGATCAAATACATTTTAGTACAAAATCCTAGCGGTGGGCAAAAAATCCACAAAGCCAACTCGTAACCCAATCTGCACAGATTGGGGCGGGTTGGGACGGGTTGAGTGTCCTAAAAATCAATTCGTCCCGCCTCAATCCCCTATATATTTTGCGGGTTGGGTTAGGGTTGGGGGTTTCAAACCACGGGTTAATCCGCCACAAGCCGTTCAACCCGCAATATATATATATATATATATATATATATATATATATATATATATATATATATATATATACAGTGTGTGTATTTTAATATACCAACTTTCCATTCTTGTTATATTTTAATTTTGTTATTATAAATATGTATATATATTTATATATACATTGTGTGTATTTTAAGATACCAACTTTCCATTCTTGTTATATTTTTATATACAATGTTCTATAAGTATTTTGATTTGTTTTAATTTATATTTTTATTTGAAAAATTCAATTTATTTTAAAATTTAGTTTTTTTTTTATAATTAATAACCCTCTTTTAGAGGTAAAATTGCTTCACAAGCGGCAGGGTTCGAACCCTGATAGTGAGCATGGTATACTCGGATACCAACCATTTGTACCAACAACTTTTGCTCAAATTTAGGTAAATTATGCAAAATATGAAAAATAAAAGACCAAAATGAAAATTTAAAAATCAATCTAAACTCATCCCGCCCCAACCCGTAATTTATTTTGCGGGTTGGGTTGGGTTGGGGGTTTAATTGTAACGGCTTGGGTTGAATTGGATTGAGATTTAAATTTTACAAACCCGTTCAAATCCGCCCCGCCACTTATTTTATAGGTTGGGTTAGAATTGAGGTCAATCCGTCCGAATCTGCCCCATTCCCACCCCTACAAAATTCTATTGAACATATATTTACAACGCTGCAAGTGTAAGCTCTCATTGATAATTCCAGCCAACGCCTACTCTAAATTAGCATACCAATCAACATCCAACTTGTGGCCATGTTCGTGTAAGAGACATAGAGAGAGAAAAAGAGAGAAGTGATAAAATAGCATTAAGAAATGTCACAAAATGCATAAAAACAAACCCAAATATTACAAAGTAAAGAGGAGGCCAAACATAAATTCATAAGTTTTTGACACCAATAACAAAAGATGCGAAAATAATATACATTACCAGCTTTCAATGCCATATAAGTCGGATAATAAAAAGGATTTGAAGATCCAAAATTCCCTGAACATGTTTACTTACTGAAAAAGGCTTTGTATGGTTTAAAGCTAGCTCACAGAGCTTGGTATGATAGGTTAACCAAGTTCTTAATTGAAAAAGGTTTCAACAGAGGGGAAGTTAATAAAACTCTGTTCACTAGGAAAACTACAAAGGATATCATCATTGCTCAAATTTATGTTGATAACATTGTGTTTGGTTCCACATCTGATAATAGAATTGCTGAATTTATTTCTGATATGAAGAATGAATTTGAAATGAGTGGTGGAGGAGAATTAACTTACTTCCTAGGATTACAAGTTAAACAAAATGAAAAGGGTATTTTTCTATGTCAAAGCAAGTATACTAATAATCTTGTAGAGAAATTTGGTATAAGTGTTACTAAAGAGAAAAGAACTCCTATGAGTACTACTTTAAAATTGTCTAAGAATGATAGAGGTAAAAGTGTCTGTCCTAGTCTTTACAGATCAATGATTGGTAGTCTTCTTTACTTAACTACTAGTAGACCAGATCTTTGCTTAAGTGTAGATGTATGTGCCAGATATCAGGCAAACCCCTTAGAATCTCATCTTCTGGCTGTCAAAAGGATTTTAAGATACGTTAAAGGTACTAGTCACCTTGGTCTATGGTATTCTAAAGATACAAACCACTTTCTTATTGGTTACTGTAATGCAGATTGGGCTGGTAATATAGATGATAGAAAGAGCACTTCTGGTGGTTGTTTTTATTTTGGGAATAATCTTGTTTCATGGTTTAGTAAAAAACAAAACTGCATTTCTTTATCTACTGCTGAGGCAGAATATATTGCAGCTGGAAGTGGATGCACTAAACTCATTTGGATGAAACAGATGTTAAATGATTATAATATTAAACAAGAAGTGTTAACTCTGTTTTGTGATAACAAAAGTGATATATATTTAGCAAAGAATCCAGTTCGACATTCCAGAACTAAAAATATTGATTTAAGTCACCATTCTGTCAGAAAACTAGTTGAAGAAAAGAGCTTAATTTTAGAACATGTTTCAACTAAAAGACAATTAGCAGATATTTTCACAAAACCCCTTGATACAAACAAATTTGAATCTTTAAGAAGTGATATAGGGGTATGTCACTATAGATCTAATTGATTACTCTTGTTATGTATGTCTGTTCTGAGTACCTTTAATACATTTATTCCTAAGGTAAGTTTTGATTGAGCTTTAAAGTTTTTATCTTGAAAAAGCCGCTAATTGGTGTCTCAAAAACAGATGTGATGTAACTTGTCTCAAAACCTCTCTGGTAATAAAGTTGCAAGCACAAAGTGCATATTTTACAAACTGGTTGCAAGCTCAGTTGCAACACCAGTTGAAACCAAATGCTCAAAATACAGAACAAATTAGTGATTGTCTAAAGATGGTAATGCTGACTATGATTCACATCAAAGTCAACAAATTCAATAAAAAGTCAAGACAAGTCTTGTTATTTTTGACATCACTTATACTCTTTCATTGCTGAGATCATCAAACTAGTTTTTGTGTAGAGGAAAAATGGATTTGCTCAATATAAGCTCCTAAGATTTAATTATTATTAAAGTTATTCTATGATAAACATATCTTCTTGAGTAAATGGCTAGTTCTTGTTTTTCAAAGTTCTATATATTATTATAATTGCTATCTTTATCTTGAAACAAGTCAAATTTCCTTCAAAACTTCAACTACTTAAAATTCGAAATTTCTGGTACATATGTTTATCTTTGGAATGTATATCTAAATTATTTGCTGAATTTATCATACTAAAAACAGTATCCTTTGTGATTTCCTTGAAATTCAAATTTTAAATATCTGTTGCAAGGAAAGTTTCTATTTTTCAGAAAATCTGT
Source organism: Primula vulgaris (assembly GCA_963920805.1). Lineage (NCBI taxonomy): Eukaryota > Viridiplantae > Streptophyta > Magnoliopsida > Ericales > Primulaceae > Primula > Primula vulgaris. The sequence continues at coordinate 21,130,829 of OY987216.1, forward strand.
TTCAAATTTGATTTGGGTGTATCTTTTTCTAATTGTAAAAAGATTTGGGTTTATTTGCTATTTATTCTGATTTATTTTACTATCCCAAATCATTAACAAATCCCAAATCAGAATTATTCTCTCTCTCTCTTTCTATTAAAACCCTAGATTCTCTGTAAAACCCACTTTGCGTAGTTCCAAGTCCAGGTTCAACCAAGGTTGAAACCATGTCTTCCAATTCTCCAAATAAATCCAATCTCAACTATGAAGATGATTGCACTCTTAGAGACTTTTTAAATCAATCCCAAACCAGTACAGGCTCTAAGGCCAAGGTTAGTGAGTCTTCTTCTTCTAAGAAACATAGATCTAAGAAACGTGCTCGTAGAAATCTATAGAATGATCCTATCTCTGATAAATTTATTTATGATTCTCTATTCAATGAAATTGATCCTAGATTCTGGGATAAGAATATGTCTGATAGGTTCAGTGCACTTGCTGATAGGGAAATTCATGCTGAAAGGAAATTAAATTTAGCTAGCTATCAGCACATTCAGGTGCATGTTGAGAAATTGTTAACATATATTGGTTTAGAAAGAACTATAAGCTACCCTGACACCTACTTTCCTGAGGTAGTTAAGGAATTTTATGCCAATTTAAGTGCTAGTGTCTTTGAGAAAGGTGATCCAGCCTATGGCAGAGTGTTTGTGAAGGGTATCACTTTAGATTTTACCCCTGAAACAATCAATACATTTCTAGTATCTCCTAGTCCTTCTAAGAGTAATATTGAATATGACATGGAAGTTGTAGCTCTTGTCCTTACAGGAAAGAATAACAGGTTTGATGGAACTTCCATTAAAACTTCCTCACTAACTCTTAGTGCAGCTGTGCTACATAAAATTGCTAGGTTTAATTGGACTCCAACCAAACAAACCTCTAGAGTCAATAAGGATATGGCAGTCTTTCTCTATAAAATCATGTCAAATATACCAATTAACTTTCGTAATCATGTGTTTCATCTCATCAGAGAGTTCGGTGATGTTAAATCACTATCCATTTTTCTACCCTTTTCTAGCTTGATCACTACACTAATTCTGGCTCAAGTTGTACCCATTTCTGCCACCCATCCAATCAGAATCTCATCTGAAAAGTCTACCAAGTGTTTTTCTGCCTTGTACATCTCTGCAAAGCTTCTGAATGAAGGACATGTGAATGATATCACTGGTGAGAAGGGGAAAGAAAAAGAGACAATTGGTGCTCCTTCTAGGAAGAAAGGAGTTAGGTGGTATCTGTTACAAAAACTGGCTTCAAATCAAGAGAGAAGGGTTGAGCTTGACACAGATGATTATGAGATAAAGAAACTGCTGGAAAATCTCACAGAAAGTGAAGATGAATGTGACAGTGATAGTGGCTACTCTCTCAGCAGTGCAGAAGAAGAAGAAGAAGAAGAAGAAGAAGAAGAAGAAGAAGAAGAAGAAGAAGAAGAGATCATCAGAGATCCACCTCTAAGGAAAATGGCTCCTCACTCCAAAAAACCCCTTTACTAGCTTGTCTGGGTTTTGCCAAATTGGGGGAGATGAAGTTTATGATGTACATGTTTCATGTTTTTAAGTTTATGGTGTTCATGTTTCAAACTTTTATTGTTAATTTCGAATTCTGTATCTGCAAATTATGTGTTCAGACTATTTTGTGCCAGTATTTTTGGCCTTATGTTTTCTGCAGTTTATTTCCAAAGTCTGTTTGTTTTTGAATTTGAAATATGTTCTGAAACTCTGGTGAATGGATATCAATCTATGCTTAAATGATGCCTACTATTTTAACTTGCAGGGGGAGCTCTAATAAGTGACACAAAATCATTGAAAAATTACATAGTTTAAAAACTGTGTTTGCTAACAAAATTGCATGTGAAGTGTCTGTTTATAAACTTAGGTTATTTGTCAAAACCAATGACAAAGGGGGAGATTGTTAGGACCAGATTTCTGGACCTTAAACAATTTTGTTGTCTATTGGTTTGAACTAAATAACTCTAGTTGAATGTTAAGAATTGAAATAGCCTCTTGGTTTCAAGTAAGGCTGCAACCTCAGTTGCAACCACAGTTCCAACTTGCTATTTTGCAGGATTCTGTTCAGTTCTTTTATTCTGCATTACTGTTCCTTAAATGATGATGAGTTGTTTTAAAGTATGCAGGATATATTCTCATATGTTCTTAAAGACTTAAGTTTATATCTATTGAGAATATTAAAGTGATAAGAAAGATGTTTCCTAAAAGTCATAAGGAGATTGGTTTTTAAAGATATGTTTACTTTAAGCTAGGCAATCTAAATCTCTATTCTTAAGCAAATCTTTATCACTTGTTTCAATCTATGATCTTTATCAAAATCAGTATGATACGTTTAAGATTGAATGAAATATATAGTTAATGTTTTATATGTATACTTAGAAAGATTTTATCTCAAAAAGATACTATCTTGTATGTTCCTTGTTTAAATGAATAGATTAACTCCTATTTCCAAGCTAGTTATTAACAGGTACTATCTTATGAAGATTGAGGTCAATCCTACGCTGAAGTATCGCGTGCAATATGGAAGGATTGAAGTCAATCAAAAAGGTCAAAAGCAATCATCAAAGATGTTGAAGAAAGAAGATTGTTTCTACTTCTTTATATAGTTGATAACTAAGCTTGTAAAAAGTGTGTGTTCTAAATTATAAAGAACTCATTCTTGAGAGAATACACAGTAAGCTTTAAAAGAAAACAATGATGTGATGCTATTGATTTTTAAGTGATAGTTATAAAGTAGGAGCAATATAGGGATAGGCAGAAAAGCCTAGAGGGAGTCTGAGAGTTTTTCATTAAGACTTGAATCCTATATTGTAAGCTTTTATAATATCATAATCTGGGTGAGTGCCCCGGAGACGTAGCCCAGTTGGGTGAACTCCGTTGTTAAATGTGCGTGTGATTTAACTCAAGTACATTTAACTATATTGTTCTGTCCATTAAATATACTTTGGTTTCAACTGTGGTTGCAACTTCACTTGGAACCAAACTGTAAAATTGCAACTAGAACAGCGGATAGGAATTTCAATTATCTACTTAAAATCTGACAAGCAAGGCCAAACTACAAGAGAGGGAGAGAGAGTAAACGCATACCACTCGCAACACCACCACTAGCTCCATCCCAGAATGTAGCGTGATATACAACACGTCTAGCCAACTCAGCGTCTTCTTCGAGGTCATATCATATCGATACTTGTCAAGTTTGCCATAAATTTCATAAGCATGTACATTATTTTTTTAGCTTACTTGAAACATGGAATGCTGAGAAGAACACATAAAATAATTGGCAGGAAAAAAAAATCCATAGTCTTCCTCAAGAATCTGAAATCTGGAAAAGTACCAACACTAAAATATCTTTTAATGTATCTCTTTAATATCTGAAGGGGTTGTCATGTTGATTATAATTTGACAACAAATTCATTAAAACCAAAGATATTGACAACTAAAAAAACAAGTACTAAGCTAGTAATGAAGTGACTAGTACTACTACTATCTTCTCAACCATCAACTATGCCTTTGACTTAGAGATTTAATAAACTTCTTCTGAAATTAAAAAGTAGTTGCCAACAGTACACACACGCTAATAGAAATACACTACATCATTATGTTTCGTATATGAAGTATCGAAAATATACAGTATGGTGAACAGAGTTCGGCGAAGCCACGTTAGAACATAAACTATAAGCTAAAGGCCAGGCTTTTCTAGTTTTCTTCCTTGAAGCTAGAAACTATAAGCTAGATAAGAATAGCCTATGGATAAGACAAATATTTTACTCAAAAAATATAGAATTTTTAAGCTGGATAAGCCAAATCTAATATAAAAAACAACTTCAATTTTTCATATGCTTTCCCAACATAGACTAGTTATAAAGATAAAAGTAAAAAAAATATATATATATATATTGTTGTATTTTCGTAAAACAAGTTCAACAAATTCTAGGAACACATGAAAGGAACTCTGGTTGTTAAAATATGAATCTAGATATCGCCGTTAATTATTTGCTTCATATTAAGATTATCGTCATGTTGTAAATAATGTTCATATATATCTATCACTTTTCGATAGATGTTCGCAATATCGAATAAAAATTAGTTTATGAACATTTCAAAAAAAATTATGAACTACTTTCAAAAAAGAGAGGGATGGGGAGGAGAGATCGCAAAAACAGAGCGGGAGATGGATGAGTGAGGTTTATGTGTTTTTTTATTAATTATTAATTAGAGTTATGTTTTTTAGAATCAAACTTTTGATGCTATGTTTTTGTTAATATAATAGAGGTAGGGTATGTTTATTTTAATTCACCCATTTTATTATTAATGATTTGTGCTCAACTATATATCTAAATGATAATGCATTCAGTTGCATGCATCGTGACAGGTTGACATTCTTTTATCAAATTGTTTTAACTTTTTTGCTTTAGTTAACTACGAAATGATTTGAGTTGAACAGGACCTTTTTTATATTTTAGCACTGAGCCTAAAATATCTCAGAACCGGTCCCTGCCAAATAGTAATCAAAGTATGCCGATTATCATATTCGCTAGATCAGTTGTCCTAATGGTAACCAATTATCTCCACATGTGATAAAACAAGAAAAGGAGTTTGAAGAATAACTATAAAACTCGGCATGACTTTTGAGTTTCTATTTATTTTCATAAATATAAACATGTTCACAATGATACAATATAAATAAACAAAAGTCGCCCATTCGATCATAATAAAATCCGACCAGGATAAAATGTCATTTAACCCGGCTAGCACTATAACGAATAATATAAGTTTCATAACAATACATTTTGTGTCATTTAAAAAAAACATTACATTGTGACTATAAAAATACACAACAATTGTCAATACTCACGTGCAACTCAATAAGTGTGTATCTATATAATATATTGACTTCCAAATCGCAAAGCACGGATGAAACCTGATCATCACATGTCCATCGATATTGGAACAAAATGGACAAAAACAAGAGAGATAAGGTAAGAAAACAATCTTATTTTAATAACACTAGCATGCACATACAATACAAAACATGCAATTCTATCACGGCGTCACTATTATCAACACATTTTTTTATATGACACATGAGATCCAAGATGCTACACCAACACAATGTTCAATAAAGCATATGATCCAAAGAACTAAATAATAAAGTATTTTAAGATAAACACAAAAGTAAAATACAATCGGGATTTATCATACGTATCCACTTTTAGAGCCACTACTCAGGGACACAATGTACTAGTACCCCACACACACGCGTTGATTCTAATGTACCTAGTTTTAGAATCACTGCTCAAGGACCCATAGTGCAATGGTACATTACACACACTGGTACAAATGTATTCACTTTTATAGCCACTGCTCAGGGACCCAAAGTGTTAGCTCACAAACATATGTAATGAACGGTTAGGATTAAAATATTTATGTGTCGATATATCATTCCCCATATATATATATATGAAACTACGAAAACAATTATCGCTCAATCACCATAATTAAATAAATAAAACACAATATAACTTGGTCACTTTTAATGACATATAACTATCCATATTTTTACCACTTTAGTTACACAAGATCACCACATACACTGTCCATGGTATCACAAATTTTCCAACTGAACACTTAAAATATTTTAAATCAAACTTTAATTTTTACAAAAATTAATAATCGCAATTCACCGTTTACATTAATTCATATAGAATCCAATATCCCAAAATATAAGCAAGATGCATGTTATATTCTACACAAGTATACAAACACACAAACACACAAACACACAAACAACAAATAAACACATAAACAAAACCTATTAAATTAAAATCGGTTTCTTCCCCTTAACCAAACCAAACGAGAGAGTTCGCTTGTTAAAACTCACCAAACTCAAGCTGAAACACCAGCGGAACGAACCTAACAAATCTGGACAGCCGCTACACGACCCTTGCACAGTCCCTAAACACGATTAAAATGAGTCACGGATCAATATATTGAAAGGGATTCGGATTAGGAGCAAAACCAATAAAAACGAATTTTTATAAAAGTGAAAATCAAGGGAGCAAGCTTACACGAGTTGATAGATCTCGAAGAGTAGGTTAAGAAAATTTAGTGGATTGTGAAAATCGGAATCTGAATGCACCCGATATTAGCTGAAACGTGGTTGTCCTAAAACCCGATACATCCACCACCACCGTCGTCTATACTCGCCGGACTGGTCATCGGAGTGGGCTGTCAGTTCACTGATTTCGGTCACTCTCTCTGTCATGTCTTCTCTCTCTATCTCTCCATTCTATATATGTATATGTGTATAATTCGTTGTATGTATGTATCTGTATTATAAGTATATACGGAGAAACGCTGTAGTATTATAAGTAACGCTGTAACAATCAATATAATTTTTTATTTTTTATTTTGAATTAATTTGAGGGTAGTTATTTTTGAGTTTATTAATATGTGTTGAGTTTTAGTGGATAACACATCCTAAATTACAGTGCACCGGGTTTACGGTAGTGTTACTCGTATACATGTGTTTAGGTATTAGGTTTTTGGTTTTAATTCAATTACCATCCAAGTTCACATAATTAGTATTTATACAAACAACACCCAACATAATTACACTTTAATACATTATTTCAAGCTACACCATACGTCATTACACCAATATATATTAACACCTCTAACAAAATCATTAATAGAAAATAATAAATATAGAAATTTATGAGTCGTTACAGACAAAATAGTCATTTTCTTAGAATTTTGGTTAACACTTGAATGATTTTTATCCAATGGTTGAGAAATCTAGAACAGCTTGCCTTAATTAAAATAGGGCATCAAAAATGCATCAGACTATGACAACATACTCAGTTTAGCTTAAAAAAATTAAGTAAATCAGTAACGTACTCCTGACTGGATAACTCCGACATTTGGTTTAGGAATCTTTTTCTTTAATGATTGAGATATATTCTTTCCTACTTCTTGCTTAAATTGCCATAAATCAAATCATTATATACTATAAAAGCACAAACATGAATGTGTATTTCAGTATGATATGCATTGGAGCAAAAATAAAAGTTTCACAGCTAACTGCAAGCATTTTATTCGTTTCTTTTTTTTTCTGTATTAAGAAATGATTTTTTATTGTGAGTTAGGGTAATCGCATAAGTAACGAATGGCATTTTTTTTTTCTGCATGATTTGCACTAATCATGGTATGATTTTATTTATTTGAGCAGAGAATATGAAAATTGTAGTCATATTTTTCTACGTTTGCACTCTCTTGATATTACGGATCAATGGACTTGAAGAAAGCGAAAGAGGACTATCCAGAGAAGATGTTGCTGAGACTGAGAAACAGATACAACTTCAGAAAAATCATACTGTCAAGACTATACGTGTAATAGGCATTATCAAGCCAAGACTGTTTTATTTTTAACAAATTATCTTTTTTTCCGACCATGGCATGCAGGGGTGACCCAGTGTTTTTGGTTGCCAAAACCCAGTGCTTTTGGTTACCCAGTACTTAAACCATTGCCCAAAACAAAAAAAAAACAAATTTTTTTTTACCACAGTCCAGTCTCTGTCACAGGCCCAATCCTTACTAGATTTGGGCCTGGACCGCCCCTGATGGCATGCCTACTTGAATTTTTTGAAGAGATTATAGTATAAAACTTTAAGATGTTGCTTTTTGACATATATAGAATATCAATGTGCAAGACTTGAGTTTTTAATAAAATGATTTGATCATATTAAAATATTTGGGTTTGATCTCTTCTTACTCGCTCAGTCTCCAACTAGTTTTTTTCCCATTCAAGTTAATTATTTGCTCCTACAGAATAACCTTGAATATTGCTCCCAAAAAAAAGAGTGCCTGAAAATCTGTCTCAAATATCCGTCATTTCAAAAATGTCATGCATGCTATCTTGCCCCATAAAGTTTCATTTTTGTATTCGCTTAAGAATGGTACTCTTTGCAGGCCCGTCATGGGGACTTGTATGATTGTGTAAACTTTTACAATCAACCTGCTTTTGAACACCCATTGTTAAAGAATCACAAATTGATTCCACAGGTTTGTCTTTACTTTAATTAATTAGGGTTTGTTTGGTTTCAACTTTTAAAGTAATTAATATGCAGGATTTCTTTTTAAATTTGATAGAAAGCAGACTTTTCTTGATAGATTAAATAAGCGCTGTGATACATTTTTGTTAGAAAAATTAAAAACTTTCGTAGTATAAAAATTACAATGGCCAAAAGTATAAGCCACTCGTCAAAAGTGACTTTCGTTTAAAAAAAACTTTTAATAAATAAAAAAGGCTTCGTATAACAAACAAATTTTGTAGCAAAGGAAAACTATTTTGTTTTTACTATGAGACTTTTTAAATTTTAAGTAAAAGATGACTTGTTCTAAAAATACGTTTTAAAAAAGAAGAGAAAAATTACTACTTTTAAAAATTGTTTGACTAAGGAAAATTTGTGAAGCAAATAAGTGAGGCAATACCTAAACCCTGAAGAATTAATTTTCTCGAGCTTTAAGCCAAAATATTTTTTTGCAAAAATCATAAACAAGCTGAGGTAAAAAGTGATCCATGTTGTAAAGAAAAGGTTAGTCGAAAACCTTATAACAAAAACTATAAAAAACAACAAAGTAAGATAAAAGACTTTCATTATATATCGCTCTTTTTATTTTTTGGTGGTGTTTACAAACTAAGAAAATTGAAAAGACATATCTTATGTTTATTCTTAATTACATTACAACTCAAAAGTTTATAACTTGAAAAAATTAAAAGCTGAACATTTAAAACCAAATAAGTTAGAAATTTCAACATTCCCCTTTAAACTTGTTTGGTAAGTATAAGCAAATTTGTCAATATTCGAAAATTTTCATGCTTGAGTGCCTTTGTAAAAATATCCGCTACTTGGTCTTATATCCACTAGAACATCATTTTTTCAATACACTCACGAATAAAGTGATAGCGAGTTTCGATATACTTGTTTCGATCATGAAACACCGGATTTTTGGCAAGGACAATCGTAGACTTATTATCAACAAACACTTTGGTCGCTTTATTTTGTGGCATCCCCAATTTTTTCAACAAGTTTTATAACCAAATCGCATGACAAATAAAAGAATTAGCGGCAACATATTCGGCTTCACATGTAGATAATGTCACAATTGGTTGTTTTTTCGAACTCCAAGTAAAAGTCATAAATCACATATAAAAAACAAAGTCACTTTGTACTTTTACGATCATCAATATCGTCTCACCAATCGCTATCACCACTATAGCCAATCAACTCAAAATTATTAGAAAATGAGTAATTTAATCCAAAATCAACCGTACCTTTTTATATAACGGATGATTCGTTTCGTGGCCTTCCAATGCGATAAAGTTGGAGCTTTCATATAACGGCTAATAAGACCAACTCAATATAAAATATCCGGCCGAGTTATAGTTAAATATCGTAAGCTTTCAACAAGACTCTTGAAAATTGTTGGATCCACACCTTCATCTTCAAAATATTTTGACAACTTTGTAGAACACTCTACGGAGTATTTATCGGCTTACACCCATCCATTTTAAACTGTTTAATGATATTTTTTGCATACCGTTCTTGCGAAATAAAAATTCAATTTTCATTTTGTTTCACCTCAATTTCAAGATAATACGACATAAGCCCAATATACGTCATTTCAAATTCACGACTCATTACCCTTTTAAAATACTCAAATAACTTCGGATTATTTCCTATAAAAATTAAATCATCAACATATAAGCAAACAATCAGCACATCACCATTTAGATCCATTTTCACATAGAGAGAATGCTTATGGGGACGCCTTAGAAAATCATTTTCTTAAAAATACTTATCAATTCTAGTATTCCAAGCTCTCGGGGCTTGTTTCAAACCGTAAAGCGTTTTTTTCAATTTTAAAACTTTCTTTTCAAACCATTTAACCTCATAACCCGGTGCTTGTTGCAAATAAACTTTTTCTTCTAAATTTTCATTTAAAAATGCCGATTTCACATCCATTTGGTTTATTTTCCAATTATTTTGGGTGGCCAAAGAAATTAAAAATCTAATAGTTTCTAAACGAGCTACGGAAGCAAATAACTCATCAAAGTCAATGTCGGTCCTTTGGTTGTATCCTTTTGCAACCAACATTGCTTTATATTTTTCAATTTCTCCTTTTGCGTTCTTTTTCTCTTTATAAACCCATTTAGCACTAATAGCTTTGCGCCCTTTCGGTAAATCCGTCAACTCCCACATATCATTTTTTATTATCCAGTCCATTTCCTCATCCATAGTATTTCTCCTATTTTTATTTCCCATCGCCTCTCCATAACCTATTGGTTCTCAAGAGGAGAATACATTAAAGAAAGAAAGAATCATCCCAAAATGACGATATAGTTCCCAAAATGACGATATGACGATTCCTGTCTAGGGTTTCGTCTCCCTCCTTCTCTCTCTCTCTCTCTTAACAAATAAAACTACAGATCCATTGATAACTTTATTTCCTCTTTCTTTTGATACTATCCTCTAAGACAATAACCCATATAGATCTGGTAGATGGAATCCAACAAGGGAACCAATACAGAGGCACCCAAAGGGGAAAAGGCTTCTAAGCCAATATCATATGCGGCGGCTCTTACAGGTAACCCATCTACAAATGATAATTTGCTATGTAATAAATTAGATCTGGAATCTATAGAGATCAATGATATTCTGTTGCCTCTGCGTCAGGTGCATGTTAAAAATTCCAAACCTGCTGTGATTTTTTCCGCTTTAGAAATTCAAAGAGCTGAAGCTCCCCTTGAATATGCTATTATCGCTAAATTTAGTAGAGGTAGACCTAAGATGGAAAATGTTAGAGATACTATTCTGAATAGCTGGGGTCTTACTGAAATGCCTATAATAGGACTCATAGATAATAGACATATTTTTATAAAACTGAGAAATGTTGGGGATTTTAACAAAGTATGGACTAGAACTAACCATGCAATTGAGGGGGCCTTATTTAGACTGTTTAAATGGTCAAGTGATTTTTCTTTTAAAACAGAATCTTCTATTGCACCTGTGTGGCTTAGGCTACCTCAGTTACCTATGAATTTTTGTTACTTATCTTACCTAAAAGCTATTGTTCATGCTTTGTGATATAAATTTTTAGATGTGGACCTGGCTACTCTAACTCATGCTAGACCTATGTATGCTAGGGTTTGTGTTGAGATGGATTTAGTTAAGAATAGAGATGACCTTGTATGGATTGGAACTTCCACTAATAATGAAGAAGGTTTTTGGCAAAGAATTGAATATGACAATTTTCCCAAATACTGCACCAATTGTTTTTTACAGGGACATGATTTCAAAAGTTGCAAAAAGGCATCTATTAACACCACTGATACAGGAGCTCAGTCTAATTTTATTGGAAAACATACTGCTGGATCACTTTTTCCTGGTAATAATGTTGCTAGTGAACTTATTGGGGATAAGGCTGATTTTGGTAAACCAATAGCTAGTAAAGTGAACTTTTACAATAAAAATGATGACAAAATATGGGTCCCAAAACCCCAAGAGGACAATATAAAAAATCTAGATATTGAGAGACTTAGAAAGGGCAAGGGTATTGCTAATGAACCCCCTATTTTAGAATTGGCTAAGGTGACTTTAAATGACATTTCTGATAAGGTGATTTACTTACCAAGTGGCACCTTTTCTGAAAAACTAGCTGAAGATATTTTTAACACCCCACCTCAACCTTTGGTGGAGGACTCACAACTGTTGAGTAACCCCAAGGTTAAGGAGAATGATACTGCTGTTGGCATTGTACCTCCTTTTACTGTGGAGGATGACTCACCTTTAGTGAGTAACCACATGGTCAAAGAAAATGCTGGCAAGTCAACCTCCAAGATCTTGGAGGATGACTCTCTTGCTGTGAGTAACCCCAAGGTTTCTGAACTTGACAAACCAGCTAGCAATTTTGGTGTTATTGCCAAGGAAAATCAGAGAGTAGTGGAGGGCTCACTTTATGTAAGCAACCCTATCTCTGACCAATCCACTCCTAATGCCAACTCTGGCAATGAGGAGGTTTCTTTCACACTTACCAAAAAAGCTAAGAAAAAGGCTACTCAAAAGGCAAAAAGGGCTCTTGTGGCTCAGCAAAAGCAGAAGGATTTGGAGGACACCTCCTCAGTTTATGAGGATGATATTAACATTCACCACTCCAGTGAACATTTTCTGAAAGCAATGAACATTGATTCCAGTGTTCACTATGACTTTGACAGGCCTGTAATAGGCAAGCATGGGTTTAAACAAGACAAAAGGGTTGGCAATCCTCCTAAAAGGTATTCTCCTTCTGGTATAGGTACCAAGAAGGTTTCTTCTCTCTCTTCCAATGTATAATTACATGGTATGGAATATTAGAGGAATAGCTAATGCCATTTCTCAAGCTCAGTTGTTTAGATATGTTAAGAGATATAAGTTAAATTTTGTGGCCATTTTGGAACCTATGATTAGTTTTAATAAAAGTACTGCTATTATTAGGAAGCTTGGTATGAGTGCTGCTATCTCTAATGAAAAAGAAGGGGGCAAAATTTGGTTCATTTATGACACTAACATCTCTATAGATATAGTTGGCATGACCTCTCAATCCCTTACTTTGAAATTTAGGAATGGTAGGGATTTTGTCTTAACACTGGTTTATGCTAAATGTGATTATATTTCTAGGAGAATACTTTGGAATGATCTCACTGCCATTAACACTAATAATTTTGCATGGCAAGTGGTGGGTGATTTTAATACTATCTGTTTGGATACTGAAAAGTTAGGTGGTAGACCTAGAACCTCTAAGGATAAAGAGGACTTTAGAGATTTCATTTCTCTTAATAATTTATTTACTATGCCACATGATGGCTCTTCTTTTACTTGGTCTAAACAGATGAAGGGTAAGGTTCAGTTTGAACAGCTTGACAGGGCCCTTATCAATGCTATGTGGGATAGTAATTTCCCCACTACAAAGCTTACAGTTATAGAAAGAACTGTGTCTGATCATTCTCCCCTTATGTTTTCCACTGGTAATGTTTCTAATTTTGGTCCCCACTTGTTTCAAGTTTCAAAGAATGTGGGTCAAGCATGGTAACTTCTTTAATATAGTTTGTAGTAATTGGAATTCTTTTTGCCATCTTCATGGTATTGCCTCCTTTGCCTATAAGATTAAAAGACTTAAGTTTTTTCTTAAAACCTGGAATAGGAATGAATTTGGTAATGTCTTTAGCAAACTGGCAATAGCTCAGGATAAGCTAGCTTTTGCTGAGGACCAGTTAGTCTCATTAGGAGACTCTTTTATCTTACATTACAATAAAGCCCTTAAGGATTACAATGATGCCATGTTACAAGAGGAGATTTTTGTTAAGCAGAAAGCTAGGATTAAATGGCTCAAAGAAGGTGACAGGAACACCAAATTTTTTCACAGCATGCTAAAACACAAAAGATCTAAGAGCAACATCACTAGCATTCAAAAAACAGATGGCTCTTTTCTTAATAATTTTGAGGATATCCAAAAAGAAGCTAAGAATTTTTTCAAAGCCCAATTTACTGAAAATGGCACCTTCTGTGACCCTGCTCTTTTGGATTGCATACCTTCTTTGGTTACTATCTCTGATAATAATATGCTCAAAGGGGGGCCTACTATGGATGAGATTAAATTAGCTACTTTTGCTATTCCCCTTGACTCTGCTCCAGGCCCTGATGGGTTTTCATCTAGTTTTTTTGTGGACTATTGGGATATTATTAAGGATGATTTACTTTTGGCTATACATGATATCTTTACAGGGGGGATTTTCCCTAATGCTGTCATTTCTGCCATGCTTGTTCTTATTCCTAAAGTCAAAGGCCCTTTGGATTTTTCTCAGTTCAGACCCATTAGTCTATGTCAAGTGATTTATAAAATTATTTCTAAAATTACCACTGCCAGGCTGGCTACAATTCTTCCCAGAATAATCTCCCCCCAACAAAGTGGTTTTGTTGAGGGTAGGTCCATTTCTGATGCAATCCTACTTTCTCAAGAGCTTCTTAGGCATATTGATGAAAGTGTGAGAGGAGGAAATGTAGTTTTTAAGCTTGACATGGCTAAAGTTTTTGACAGATTAAATTGGGTTTTTTTGGGAAAAGTACTTAGTGCTTTTGGTTTTCATGACGATTGGATTGAGTTTATTCTTAATTGTGTTACTAATGCTAGATATTCTATCTGCCTTAATGGTGTCACTTCTGGGTTTTTCTCCTCTAGTAGAGGATTAAAGCAAGGAGATCCCCTATCTCCTCTCCTTTTCATTATAGCTGAGGAGGTACTTAGTAGAGGTTTAAATAATCTTATTTGTACTAATAAGCTTACACCCTATAAAACTTTTAATAATGCTGCTCCTGTCTCACACATCCTTTTTGCTGATGATGTACTTATTTTTGCTAATGGTTGCAAGAAAAATCTTGATATTTTAATGAATTTTATTAATGCTTATGAGCTTGCTTCAGGCCAACTCCTTAATAGAAGTAAGAGTATTTTTCTCACTCATAGGGATACTCTGCATAGTAGGAAGAGTATTATTGCTACTGTTACTGGTTTCAAGGAGGGTACTTTCCCTACTAATTACTTAGGAATTCCTTTACACTATGCTAAATTAACTGCTAATATGTATGAACCTTTAATTGAGAAAATTTGTAAAAAAGCTGCATGTTGGAAAAGTGGTTTATTATCTCCTGGGGCTAAGGTTACCTTAATTAAACATGTTTTGTCCTCTATTCCTATGCATTTTCTGGCTGTTCTTCAACCTCCCCAACTTGTCATTGATAAAATTGAAAGAGCTTTTGCTAACTTTTTTTGGGGGGAGCATGAGGGTAGAAATAAGCATCACTGGCTCAAATGGGCTAAATTAGCTTGCCCTGTAGCTGAGGGGGGTTTAGGCATTAAGAGTTTGAATGATACCATGAAAGCACTTCATAGCAAGATGAGCTGGAGGTTAATTGATACTATAACACCTTGGACAACTTTCATGTTCCAAAAATACTTTATTAATTCTGCTAATTGGGGTAGCCCTGTGGTACATCCCTCACATTCCACTGCTTGGAAGATTTTTAGCTCAAACTTTAAAATTTTAATGGCAAATAGCAGATGGAATTTAAAAGAAGGTGCTATTAGTTTTTGGTTTGAAAACTGGATGGGGGAGGGCCCTCTTTTTAATAACTTTGCTGTTACTTATCCTCATGTCCTTCTTAATCAGGTTTATAAAGCAGGTGGTTGGGACTATGACCTACTTCACACTATGGGAGGTGATGACCTTATTGCTAAAGTGTCTAATTGTAATTTTCTTTTCACAAAGGGAGATGACACTAGATACTGGCCTAATACTCTTAATGGTGTTTTCATTACTAAAAATGCTTTTGAGTTTTTCAGAACCAAAAAAGATTTTCTCCCTATGGCTAAACATATTTGGAACCAGACTTTACCTTCCAAAATTAGCATATATTTCTGGAAACTTTGGTGCAATGCTATTAAATTGGATGAGGATGTTAAAAAATATGGCATTACCATTGCTACTAAATGTTGCTGTTGTATTTCTCATTCCACAGACTCCATTGAACACCTCATGAGCCATAGTGATATTGCTTTTGAGGTCTGGAATCACTTTGCCAAAATTTTTGGCTACCCTAAGTATGTGAAAGGTATGTGGAAAATTTATGTGGTAAACTGGTGTAATAGCTGTGACAATACTCAGGTTGGGTTGCTAGCAGCATTAGTTCCATTCCTGATAAGCTGGGAAATTTGGCTTAGCAAGAACAGCTACAGGTTTGATAATGATAATATGAGTTCTGAGAGGATCATTAATAAGGTTAATAAGGGGTTAAGGGAACTTAACATGCTCATCAAACCTAAATCCCCAACTGCCAATTTTCAAGCTCTGACTATTAATGCTTTACATGTTAATAATATCAGCTGTAGAATGAAGAGACCAAAGTTAGTCTCTTGGCTTTTCCCCCCCTCAGGTAAGCTAAAACTTAGCTGTGATGGTTCTGCATATGGCAATCCTGGTCCTAGTGGTCCTAGTGGTCCTGGCATTATGCTCTTTGCTTTCTCTTATAACTTAGGCAATCACACTAACAATTTTGCAGAACTTATGGCTTTGAGAAATGGACTATTCATTTGCTACAGTTTGGGTTTCTTTAATGTTCTTATTGAAACTGATTCTGATATAATGGTTAACTGGTGGAAAAAGAATACATCTCTTGGTCCCAAATTTGATTACATTTGGCATGATATTTTATCACTAATGAGTTTTGTTGGCACCAATCTTTGTCATGTATACAGAGAACAAAATCAAGTGGCAGATAGCCTTGCAAAAAAAGGCGCACAAGGACAGAATGAGACCTTCCTTTTCCCTAGAGAACTTTCAAGTGATACGTACGCAGTATATTGGCTGGATCAAAAGCAAACACCTTGCCTCAGAGGGAGTGTTTTTGTTTACTAATATTGAACTAATGATGCATAATGGCTGAAGCTAACGAGTTGATTTCCTGTCCCTTAACTAAGATTTTGGTTTCCAAGATCCTTTTCTGCTAATGATGAATTTTTTCTGAAGCTTTTGCATATAAGACCCCATACTTTGGGGCCTGTACAAGTTACTAGATTTAAAAAGCATGATCACCTATTTATTCCCAGAAGACTACAGCTGAAGCATTGAAGAGCCCAGTTTTTTCTTACTCTTGATAGCTTTTGGGCAGTTTTTTCTTTCATGGAAGGTTTTAGCTTTTGTTTCTATACTGACTGGCACTTTTATTGATCTTATTTTTGAGTTTTACTGGAATAATCCCCTTGTGTTTCCTCTGTTTTGGTAAATGTGCATACCAACCGGGTTGGTGATTTGAGAAGTGTCGCAAGACACCTCTGCTTTGGCAAGTTTAAATCTTGACGAACCTCTCATATCTGCATTCATTTTGTTTACTAAACATGATAAGAGGTGAGGGTAGCATTAGGAAAGTTTCTCAAAATAAAGCTTCAATAAAAGGTTTTGTTTTCTCAGGTTTTGTCTGTAATTTCCCTTTGCTTGGTTAATGGTTTTCTCTTGTAAGACATTTCAGTTATTTTATATAAATTGGTCCAGTGCTTAGAAAAAGAAAAAAAAAACCTATTGGTTCTCAAGCCGCAAAAAGACAAAGTAGAGTAATATTATCAACATTTTCCGTTAACTCATATAACTCTTGTATAGTGTGGAAACACGTTGTTCATTCGCTAGAACTTTCGTCAATTGAGAATTGTGTTTGGCCTTGTGATTGAGGTGATGGATGTGGACTAGCGAGTTATCTTCCATTTCGATTTGCTTGCCATAATAAGGAAAAATTCGGTTTGATCTAGTTTGGACCTCGAGTCGTAACCGATAAATAGAAAAGTTTGACTTTTGTCGTCTATTTTGGGCCTTTTTTATCCGGAACATGAGTATACACAATACTATCAAAAACTCACAAATGAGAAATAACCGGTTTTCTTTCGTTCCATGTTTCCTCGGAAGTTTTACCTTAAACACTTCGGGATGGAGAACGGTTCGATAAATAAACTACACTATCAACGGCCTCAGCCCAAAACTCTTTTGGAATATTTTTACTTTTAAGCATGCTACGAGCCATATTTAAAAGAGATTGATTTTTTTCTTTCAAAAACTCCATTTTGTTGTGCGGTATAACAAACCATCAAATGACGAAAAATTTCATTTTCTTCGTAATATTTTTCAAAATCATTTGAGAGAAATTCTCCCTCTCGGTCTGATCTCATAGAATTTATTTTGCGGCCGCTTTCATTTTCAACATGAGTTTTAAATTTTTTGAAAGCATAAAAAACATCGGATTTTTGTTTCAAAAAATAAGCCCAAGTATTTCGACTAAAATCATCAATAAAAAGAGCAAAATAGTTACTTTTTTCAAGAGAACTTGGCTTAATAGGACCACAAATATTCGTATGAACAAGTTCCAATGGTTTTTTAGCTCTTGTAGTTTATTCTTTCAGAAAAAATTTCCTCGATTGTTTTTCAAACAAAAATGCCTCAAAAAGTTCATCAATATGAGGTAAACATTTCACCATCTATTTATTACTCATTAATTTCAATCCCCCAAAATTAAGGTGACCAAATCTCAAATTTCAAAGCCATAATTTTTCTTTAAAATACGCTTTCAAACATTTAGCCACACCGTTTTGAATATTTAACGAAAACATTTTATTTTTCGACATTGAAACTTTTGCAACCAAATTTCTATTTTTATCACTTAATAAAATATTAAGATTTTTCGAATGAATATCATATCCCTTTTTCAAAAGTTGTCCCAAACTTAAGATATTAGATTTCATTTTCTCCATTTTTCAATTGGATTAAAACTTTTCCTTTTTCCTTTCACCACAATTCTAGATTCATCACCAAAATAAATATCTCCATTTACCGTTTTATCACGGTAAACATTTTTTTATTACCATACGTATTGTTGCTAGCCCCCGTATGTAAATATCACGTACTATTTTCTCCGTTTTTATTTCCATTATGCGCAAATAAAAGTGTATAACGTTCTTCATTTTCTCTAGCAAAATTAGTCATTTTCTTAAATTTATTATTACTCAATTTACACTCGGAAGCGTAGTGACCAAAATTTTGACAGTTATAACATTTAATTTGGTACTTGTCATACCTTGGTTTTGTATTATAATTTACTCCTCTTTCACGGCCTCTTGTCGGGTAAGAGTTTTGTATCCTCTCTTCTTTTTCGAAAGAATTGTAACCACCACGGCCATCTCGCCCTCGTCCTCTTCCTCGTTGGCTTTTGGGATTGCCAAGACTTTTCTCCTTCATGCTAAACTTCGTTTGAAAAGTTTGTTCGAGCGGCTTTTCTTTGACTACACTTTTGTTGAGTTTTTCTTCATGAGCTTGGAGCGAGCCAAAGAGTTGATCCACCGTCATACATTATATGTATTTAGATTTCTCGATAGCCACGAAAATATAATCCCATTTGCAATCTAAAGATCGTAGAATTTTTTCGACAACACGAGTGTCGTCTAAATTTTCTCCGCATATTTTCATTTGATTGACGATCTTTTGAGCTCATGAAAAATAGTCGTCAACCGATTCAGAGACTTTCATACATAAAGTCTCAAAATCACCACGTAAGTTTTGGAGTCGAATCTTTTTTAACTTGTCAACTCGTTTAAACGAATTCTCGAAAATATCTCAAGATTTTATGCTCGTGGTTGCACACGCCACCTTTTCAAACATACTTTCATCCAAAACTTGATGGATATGATGTTAAGAGCCTTTCGGTCCTTATTCTTTAAATCCTTCATTTGAGCATGAGTTACGCCGGCGTCTTCTTCGGGTTGATTACACATGGTCTCTACGATTTTCTACATATTTTGGGAACCGATGAGCACTTTCATTCGTATGCTCGAATTATCGTAGAAATCTTTCTTAAGAATGGGGATAAAGTGGGTCATTCCACCGGCCATTTTGGGACCGTTGGCTCTGATACCACTGTTGTGCAGAAAATGATAGTCGAGAAAGGCTTGTAACAAAAATATAAAAACTTACAAAGTAAGTGAAAATGTTTTTATTATAAATCTCTCTTTTTATTTTTTGATGGTGTTTACAAGAAAGAATCAACAGCTATTTATACTAATATGGAGAAAATTGAAAAGACATAGGTTATGTTTATTCTTAATTACATTGCAACTCAAAGGTTCATAACTTAAAAAAAAAAAAGTTTAACATTTAAAACCAAATAAATTAGCAATTCCAGTCGTATGAAGAAATTATTTTCAAATAAAAGCAGCAAATTATCACCAAGCACTAAATTAAACTAAATTGTTGAAGATTACATTAATATAACAGTGAACAAACTGTAACTTTACACCAATGTGTAACAAAGTAAGGTCCGTGCACTTATTCGCAGAAATTACCAAGTTCAAACAATTTAGATTTAATTCCATATATTGTAGTAACATTAAAATTATGATTTTTCTAAAAGCAATAATAGATATTTCTGTCGCAAATGCTGATCCATCAAAGATCAAACGGGGAATGATAAGTGTGATTCTGCAATTCAAGAGAGATGCTCGCAACTGAAACTTATGTTCCTCGTTCATTCTGTTTTCTCTCTTGTTACTACCTCTCTGCTAAGTATGTAGTTTAAGTTTTTGTGTGTTTTCTAATGATCGTGTAACCCAGGCGCACAAGTGACCGTTTAAAAGATTGTACTCCATTTCTAATTAGAAACCAATGCCTCGTTGTTTAAACTTTAAACCGTTATATATTCATATCATGGCAGCCATTTTTTTAAAAATTAAGCTTCAGTGACTCATCATGATATGAACTGTACCTGCAATGTTATTCTTGATATCTACCTTTCAAGGCTGCGATCAATTTTTCTTAGTTAAATGAGAATTGAAATTCCATAGAAATTAGAGGGAAACTTTAGAAGTGAGGGAAAGTGGCTGAAATCCTAGTCCCTGGTAGAAGGAAAAGGCGGGGAGCTATATCTTCCCCTCTCTTTCGCCTCTCCCCTCTTTCTTTCTGAGTATTGAACTACTACTGTGTGTAAGTGATAGACACATGTAATTTAAGCACTGAATTGGTCCGACAAAACATATTGGGGACAACTGTGACATTCTTTCTCCATCAAAACATATTTTTTTTTTGAAACAAATTGCATCTTTCCCCATTAAACTTACTGGATAGCATGAAATTTCAAAAAAGTAAAAAAAAAATGACCATGTATAATTGTTTAAGTAGCTTTTGCTTTTTTGTTGAGGATTTTCCTGGTAAGGTTACCTTTTCAAAATTTTACTACAGTGAAAGATGCAATTTGTCTTTGCTTTGGATAGTAATAAATCACAGCGCCACGCATTGAGAACTAGATTCTTCCCAAATTAAAAGGTTTGATATCACATCAACTGCTGTTAAAGTAAGCATCATATACGTCTTTTAATTATGTGTTCATTCCAAGATTATGAAAGTTTTTGACAACCTAGTGGTGGCATTGTTGCGTTTGCAAAGCACATGTTGACTTGAGCTGCATAGATTGGGAGAATAAAGTAGAACTTTATGAACTTGTATTAGTTATTTTATTTATATTCCAACTGGACGTCCGCCATAAAATATCAAATACTGCAAATGTTCGTCGGCAACATGTCCTGCATCCAGGGCTTTGTAGACGTCAAATTCTGCCTTACATTTTAGTTTAATAGGATCAACGGACGGACCACCCAATGTTGGGCCATTTTTTACTTTAACATTGCTAAAGTAGGCATCCTGAGAGGTGTCTCCGATAACCTCAACTCCCGACCCCATTCCTGGCCTTGCAAAATGCTTTGGAGCGAACACCTCTCCCCCCCATTCGACAAGATCCGCATTCCCCGTGTTGCCCGGTGACTGAAACAAGTTATTGGGCCAGTATCCAATTTCAGTGTTGCCTGTGAATTTCAGTACCCATCGTTGTGTTGATTCATCCTGCCACAAATATGAACAATAAATTTATATATCACATACATACAATTTGATTTTTTAATATTTTAATGCTAAAACAAATGAAACAAGAATAAGGGTACATGTTTTTGTGTGCTTCAAGTAGTCAACACATTTTGGAAATCGTGAAGTGAGGATAGTACATACAAAAATTTGTTTGATGGTGCGATCTATTTCCATGCCTAATTTTGTGAATCCAATCAATATATCACTTTTTGTAGTTGGAAGTCGTAATTTCGAGTTAGGAGTTTGATTAGAGTGACTTCAAAAAGAACATAGAAAGGAAAAAAATTTATGAAACTGAGCTTTTAAATTTACAAATTATATTTTACAAACAAAAAAACTTGATTTTTGAATCTTATGCAATTTTTTAGCCTCTTTTTAGACTTTTTCTGAGAAACAATCTTTTAAAAAAATAATTATAAATTGTGAAACCCAATTTTGGAATTTATTAAACTCACTATATAGTTTATAAAGTTCTTTTTTTAAATAGTTTTCTAATTTTAAAAAAGACTTTCAAAAGTGCCAAAATCCTGAAAAGTCGAGCATTCTTTGTTGTAAAACCCATTTTGTAATTAAAAACTAAATTTTATAAATTGTAATTATTTTTTTCGACAAATTTTGCCTTTTTCCAAAAAAAGTCAAAAGAAAGCCAATCAAGGAAAAAAAATGACTTTGCAATCTTTCTAACTTTTACAACTAAGTTATAATTTTACAGTTAAAAAAAAAAAACTATTGCCAAACTCGTAACTGAGAATTACGACATGATTCAAGAAATTTGACATGGAATAAGATCGCATCTTGTTGATTCACTATCTTTCCCAAACATTTATGTTACGAGAGTGAAATTGTGATCTTACATAAGCAATGAATATGTCAACTCCGTATCTGTCTCCTCCAATCGTAGAGACATTAGGAAAAGCATAATCGAGAGGTATCTCGTGTTGGGTGAGAATAAATCCAGGACACAAAACATTGAAACAACGAGCATTGCGAGTCTGTTAAAATAAACATGCAAATTAAATAAGAAACATTTTGAACAATCGAGAAAACAAAGAAAAATTAAAAGAATTACATACGTACACTTGTACGTATATAAAGGCGAGTTTTTGTGTCGCGGTATAGTGCTGGATCAACCTTGCATGAACCAAGAAAAAAATATTAGCGTTGTGAAGAAAGTTTTGCATGAGACGTTGAATGTGGAATGTTATCAGAAAAGAAAGAAAAGGAAAAAGTTTACCCTCCAACCAGCTTCAATACTATCAGTGCCGAAATGAAGTTTCATTACTGCTGCACTATAAGCGTTGCTGCTTTCAACTTTAGGATTATAGGCCGCCAACGTTGCTGAAGCTCCACTATATCTAGTACCTTCTTGTACCGAACATCTGGCATACTGTAAGCACATGCATTGTCAACAGTGTTTTAAAAAGCGAAATCTTAACTGTTTTTGCAAGAAATATGCTAAAAATGTACGAGGCGTAATGTTTTAGCGGCCCAAAAACGAAAAATCGAGTTTTTTATAGCTTTTTTTAAGTTTTGAATCGAGGTTTGGATCGAGTTTTTTCACTAAGAAGCGTGTTTTTTAAAACATAAATTGGCAATGATACAATAACTGAATTCTTTCTTATATATATGCATCTTCAACTCTTCATAGAAGACAATGGAAGATTAGGGCCGGTGGGGAAATTTTTGATATTCAGGGCCTAAAAAAAACACTGTGCCCTATTTTATACAGTTATTTCGTGTCGGATTTCATTGAAGATTCAAATGAGCCCAAAAATCGGACATATTTATTTTTTTCCTTCAATTTATGAGATTTGTTTTTCTCTCTCTAATATTTTTATTAAGTATCAGAGTCAAAATGTTTAAATCTCTAGTTTTTAATTGTATATATAGTTCCACATAGTGGTATAACCGTATAAGATTGGGATTCCAATGAGTTTTGTAAAAAAGATCACTGTTGGGTCTAATACGGACCTTATATTAAGTCAGGTTGAATTTAAAATTAAACTTTCGGACTTATTTTTGTAATAACTGCAAATATGAAACAAACTGTTCAAATGCTCAAGAGGCAAGCATGATAGCTTCCATAATCAAAAGATTCATCAATTTAATGGAGTATTAACCCGAATGATAATAATTGAAATTATAAGGACTGTAAATGTAAATAACTCAAGGGGTGGAAGCAACTCATATGATCCTCACGTACTTATGATTCGGATAAATAAATTTTTATAAAGTAAATTGATTGAATGAATATGTTAAATTAGAAATCATAAGTAATATAATGTTTTTGTTATATAAAATACACGTAAAACGATTTTGTTTATTATATAATTATAATTGTTTTGAAAATATAATATTTTTTGTGTGTTTTTTATATTTTGAATTGAATAAATTTAAAAGAATGATCAGTAAAAAAGAGTTTGTACATTTTTTAAAAAAAATTATCAAATTTGGCATGTTCACTTTTTTTTTTTTTTTGATTATATATATATATATATAGTATGATATGATAGAGATTACCAAAAATATATTAGATAGATATTGTCATATATACTATAACAGAATATATTTTGGTGCCCCATTCCTATTGGGTGCCTTGGGCGGTCACACTGCCCGCACTTGGGCATGACCGGCCCTGTGGAAGGCAGATGTTTTAACTAAATATTAGTCATTGCTAACTAAATAAGTCTTTAAATTTAGTTTGATTGTAACTACAGTACTAATATCATATTTTTAAGATTGTTTGTTTAATCAAATATGGATGACATAATACAATTAGGCATGATGTAAAATCTAAAAAGACTATTTATTTTTCTGATACTTACTCCAATGTCATCGTTTGCTTGCGCAAGTTTGGCTCTAATAAGATCTCCCTTGACGACTCGTCTAATGGGAACTGTTCCATACGGACATTCTCCGCCGTCTAATTCTAGTTTAGGTTTTGTTACAGAAAACACTTCGTTTCCTTCTTTCACATGCGACCTTCTTGGTTTCTTCTGCAGTTTCAAATATCAACCCGATACGTTTAAGTAACATATACATAGTGATTCACAATGAAAAGGATTATTTAGGTTCACAACGCTTTATAGCTGGATCTTCTTTGAATGAAAAACTTATTAGCTCAGCATGGCGAGGGGATGTCGGCACCCCCTCGTCCGGACCGATACCAACCCCACAGCGGGCGATCCGGGCCTCTCGAGCATGGGTGACGTATCGCCCCGGATCTTAGGGAGCCGGACCGTTCCTAGGCCGACCCAGAGAAACTTGCTGAGCACTCTTCCCCAATTAATGCTGCTGCTCCCTTGGGGGACCCTTTAGGTGTTTCATCGACGTGGCCCAATCACAGGCCAGCCCTGTGGGCCCCGGATGATGAACAGTGCCATTGTCAGAGTCATAAATGACCTGGAGCCGTTGGATCTTTATCAGACAGTGCAATGATCCAAGGGCTAATACGCCTTTGATCAGACTATATATACCCCCACTAATACCAATTAGAGGGGGGACACAAAAAATACAGAGAGGAGAGATAAAGCTAAAACAACCCGAACCACCAGAATATCAACCGTGACATCTGACGCCACAACTCGTAACTGGCCCAATCCCTCACCCTTAAATACATTCTTACATTCAATCTATACCGACACTGACTTGATCGTCGGAGAGGGAAAACCTGGTACCAACCCCGGGCCCCTGTTCGTTTCTTGTGCAGGCTTAGAGAGCGCCTCGACGACGAAGCAGATACCACCTACGTCAGCGACCTTGGAAGATCGGAGCCGACGCGAATAATATATAAGCCGAGCTTGGGAAGAAAATCAGGCTCGCCAATTGGCGCCGTCTGTGGGAATCTTCAAAGCGCTAGCTCCGACAATCCGTTTCCAAGGAACGATGACGGATAATGAACAGTACGAGAGCCCTCCCCCACGGCATGCCCCAGTATTTGGAATGCCGAGGACCCTCTCTTTTGGCACGCCGGGAACTGCGCCTGAGGGGCAGCCTACTCCACTCAATGCGGTCCAGGGGACTCCCCGGTCGCGCGACGAGCTGACTCGCATGATGCTAGAGATCCATGAGAAGGAGCTCGTTGCCTTGGCGGCTCAAAAGGCGTTGATAGCCTCTATGATGGCATCCGAGCCCGGACCCGTCTCTCGTGGCGTAGAGCAGCCAGAGCCCGTTCGCATCCCCACCAAGAGCGTGATGTCGCGGCTGGGACCCTCAAGACGACCCCCCCTAGAGGTTCCAGAGGAGCCGGCTGGGGGAGAGGAGTCGAGGCGGTCCCACGAGGGGAGTTCGCACCGTATAAACGACCGAAGCGTACACTCGCGAATCAGTCGACCCGGTGATAGTCACGATTCGCGGCCCGCTTCGAGTCATGCTCGGACTGAAAGGCCTCCCCGGAGAAGGAGGCGGGGTCGTCGCGCTGGCCGAGATGAAGTCGCGGATGAGGCAGCGTTAAAAATCGTTGCCTCCACCCGCAGTACCCCGTTCTCAGATGAGATAGAGTACAGTGCGCCCCCCGGAAATTTCACTGCCCCCGTTCTTCAAGTGTTCAACGCGGATTCTGACCCGGAAGCCCACCTCCGGCACTATCGATACCAGATGAACCACTGGTCCCACCTCGATCGTCTTATGTGCAAATGCTTCCCCGCCAGCCTGGGGAGGCTCGCAAGTAAATGGTTCCAGTCTCTGCCTGCCAACTCCATCCACTGTTGGGATGATCTGGCCTATGATTTTGCACACCGCTTCATCAACTTGAAGGAAAGGGCTGCCCAACCGGAGCAGCTGTACCAAGTGAAGGCCCAACCCAAAGAGACCCTCGAGAGTTACGATAATCGGTTCTGGCAGAAGCACGCTGAATGTGCCGACTGCCCCGATTCAACAGCTATAGCTGCTTTCAGGCAGAACATGATCGTGGAAAGCAGGATCCGTAACGAAATGATAGCAACCCCTCCTGGCTCAGTTTCCCAGCTCCGGTCACTAATCAAACAGCATGTCGATATCGAGAAAGACAAGAGATCTGCTGGAGCGACGCGTTCGGTCGCCAGCATCGAGCAGCCTCGGGGAGGAGCCGCTTCAAGGGGCATCCGGCGAGATCGCCCCATAGCAGAAAGGTTGGGGAGACCTCGAACAGTTGAGAGCCAGCAACCGGTCTCTAAGCGTAGAAGGGAGGATACCCGCCGGGCTGGTCCCTCGAACCCAGGGAATGCCTACTCCACCACATTCCGCCTACCACTGACCGACCTGCTCTTTGAGATCGAGAACGAGCCATTCTTTTCCTGGCCTCCCCCGCTCAGGAACGAACCGGCCCGGGGGCCTAATGATAAATTTTGTGACTATCACAGAGGCCGCGGCCACTATACCAATGAGTGTCATGGTCTAAAGGCAAGGCTGGAAGGATGGGTCCGGGACGGCTTGATGGCGAAATATGTCAAGACGCGAAGGGACCCTGATCGAGACCGAGAAGGGGACGACGAAAGGCAACCAGACCTCCCCCCACCGGTGATGACCTGCCAGGTTATCCATTCTGGACCAAAGAAGCCGAAGCCAAATGGGGCGGAGAGAACCGAGGCCCGTGAGGCCACGATGAAAAAGCACGTCTGCCTCGCCGAAAGTTCGAAACCCCGAAAGAGGTGCAAACAAGGTACCAAGCCGGATCTAAGCTTCACCGACTTCGACCTAGTGGGGGTAGACATGCCCCACTACGACGCCCTTGTCATCACGGCCCAAGTGGGCCATTGCTCAGTAGGACGCATCCTCGTCGATCAGGGGGCGTCGGTGAACATCCTCTTTGGAGACCTCTTCGAAAAGATGGGGCTGACGGAGGGGCAGCTAGATACCAACGCCCCCCCTTTGTACGGATTCAACTCTGAGGCTGTACAGCCCAGAGGGAACATAACCTTGCCTGTTAAGACAGGAACCAAGGTTATGAGCGTGGAGTTCACGGTGGTGGACGTCCCCTCCGTTTACAACATCATTCTGGGTCGCGCGTGGCTTCATGAGATAGAAGGCGTCTCCTCCACTCTACATCAAAAGGTTAAGTACCCCACTGCGAATGGAGTCGAGACCATATCGGGAAACCAGAAGGTTTCACGAAGCTGTGCCATGGCCGTATACTCCGGCAATAAACCGGTTCCGGCCCAAAGCGCTATGAACATAGAAGCTGAGGATCCTAAGCTGCTGCGGGAACTGAACAAGAAGATGGGTCCGGAAGCCGAAGAAAAGGTAGAAGGAGATCTGCTGAAGGTCCAGATCCCGGGGTACGATGAAGACCACTTTTTTATGGTGGGCGCGGGGCTGAGCGAGCCCGAGGTATCAGGCCTCGTTAAGCTGCTGCTCGAATACCTCGATAACTTCGCATGGTCCCCATGCGAAATGCCGGGTATCAGTCCCGACCTCGCCTGCCATAAGTTAAACGTCAACCCGGACGCGAAGCCTGTGATGCAGAAGGGACGCCGCGTCAGTCCGGAGCATGCCGATGCCATAAACGAGGAAGTGCAAAAGCTTCTGCTAGCTGGAGCCATTAGGGAAATCTTTTATCCTAGATGGCTCGCTAACCCCGTGGTGGTCCCTAAGAAGAACGGCAAGCTGCGTGTCTGCATCGATTACACGAGCCTTAACCGGGCCTGTCCTAAGGATCCCTTCCCTCTGCCTAAAATCGATCAGATAGTGGACTCCACCGCCGGAGCCGCCAGAATGAGCTTCCTGGACGCCTGCTCCGGCTATCACCAAATACCCATGTTGGAGGCTGACCAAGAAAAAACCGCCTTTATAACCCCAAGGGGGAATTACTGCTACAAGGTGATGCCTTTTGGGCTTAAGAACGCCGGGGCGACCTATCAAAGAATGGTCACCAAGATATTCGCTAAGAGCATAGGCCGGAGCATGGAGGTCTATATCGACGATATGGTGGTGAAAAGCGCCCAGGAGGACGACCACCTGGCCGACCTGAGAGAGGTGTTCGAAACGATACGAAGGCATGATCTGAAGCTGAACGCCTCTAAATGCGCCTTCGGAGTTGGTGCCGGAAAGTTCTTAGGGTTCATGGTGACCCATCGCGGTATAGAGGCGAACCCGGCCCAAATCTCTGCCTTGAAGAACTTGAGAACCCCTGAAAAGAGGAAGGATGTTCAAAAGCTAGCCGGAATGGCCGCTGCCCTCAACCGGTTTATAGCCCGGTTCGGAGATCGATGCAAGCCATTCTTTACGGCTCTGAAGGCTCAGAAGAAGTTCGAATGGAACGACGAATGCCGGAACGCGTTCGAGGAGCTGGCGAACTACCTTGGAAGCGCACCCCTTCTGGCCAAGCCGGACACCGGCGACGTCCTTGCCCTCTACCTAGCCGTGTCTGAGATAGCAGTTAGCGCCGTTCTCATCAAAGAGGTCGGCAGGGAGCAAAGGCCAATCTATTACGTGAGCAAAACCCTCCTCGATGCCGAGGCTAGGTATATGCCTTTAGAAAAGCTCGTCCTGGCACTCGTTATGGCATCGCGAAAACTGGCCCATTACTTCTCGGCACACAGTATCGTGGTGTATACGGATCAGCCCGTTCGGGAAATACTCCAGAAGGGAGACCTGTCTCGGCGTATGACGAAGTGGGCTTGCCACCTGAACGCGTACGACATCCGGTACGAGCCGCGAACGTCCGTCAAGGGACAGGCCCTGGCCGACTTTGTGGCAGAATTCACCGGAACGACGACGTCCCCCGGCATCGAGGAACGTGCCCAAGGAACATGGACCTTGCACGCCGACGGAGCTGCCAATAAAAAGGGATCAGTCCTCGGGGTGGTGCTCCAGTCCCCACAGGGTGATGTAATCGAGAAATCAATCCAGCTTGGCTTCCGAGCCACCAATAACGAGGCGGAGTACGAAGCCGTGATAGCTGGCCTGAAAATGGCCCGAAGCCTCGGCATCAAGAAGATACTGGTGCACACTGATTCCCAATTGGTCAGTGGCCAGATCAGTGGTGAATTCCAAACAAAGGACGAAAGGATGGCAAAGTACGTGGCCATCGCCTCCGAAATACTCCGGAGCTTCGAGTATCAGGAGATCGTCAACGTCAACAGAAACGAGAACACCCACGCCGATGCCTTAGCGACCTTGGCCTCAGCTATGAGTGATAAAAAGGAACGAGTCATCACCATAGAGTACGTCCCTTCTCCTAGCATCGACGCTAGGGCAAGCGTTAACATGGTGACCGACCTTCCGCCGGAGCTATGCTGGATGGACCCCATAATCGAATACCATCGCTCCGGCGACCTTCCTGAAGATAAGAAGGAGGCTGAAAAAATAAAAAGAAAGGCCTTAGGGTTCTGGCTAGCCCCCAACGATAAACTTTACAAGAGATCGTTCTCCGGGCCTTATCTCCTCTGTATCCACCCTGATATGGTGGTAAAAGTCATGGAGGAGATACACGAAGGCACGTGTGGGAGCCACACCGGGGGCAGGTCGCTTGCCAATCGTGCCTTGACTCACGGATATTGGTGGCCCCTCATGCAAAAAGATTCTAAAACTTTCGTGCTCAAATGTGAGAAGTGCCAGAGATACGCCCCCATACCTAGAGCCCCGGCCCAAAAGATGAGCAGCGTGACTTCGCCTTGGCCCTTTGCCCAATGGGGCATGGACATCGTCGGACCATTCCCTCGGGCCCCGGGAGGCAAAAAGTTCCTCCTCATGGTCACCGACTACTTCTCAAAATGGGTCGAAGCTGTGGCATTAGCAAAGATAACGGAGGCCGAGGTGATCAGGTTCCTCTGGAGGGATGTAATCACGAGATTTGGAATCCCTTACTCGATAGTGGCAGACAATGGGGGCCAGTTCACCGGAGCCAAGTTAAAAGCGATGTATGCGAAATACCACATTCGAAGCTATTACTCCACCCCTTCGTACCCCCAGAGCAACGGCCAGGCTGAAGTGTCGAATAAGACCGTTCTCGACGGAATCAAAAAGAGGTTAGACGAATCCAAAGGACGATGGGCCGACGAACTGCAACACGTTCTTTGGGCCTACCGCACGACAATGAGACGGGGCACCCAACAAACGCCCTATAGCCTAACGTACGGGATGGAAGCTGTCATCCCGTTAGAAATCGGGCTCCCCTCGCTCAGAACCGACATGGTGGAGAACGGCCTGAACGAAAAAATGATGGGCCTCGAACTCGAATATGCTGAAGAACGAAGGGAAGTGGCGGCCATCCGTAACGCCGAATACAAGAACGAGCTGGGACGTTCCTATAACAAAAGAGTGAACGCCAGACGTTTCCAAGACGAAGACCTAGTGCTGCGGAAAGTGAACAACAACACTAGGGTACAGTCCGACGGAAAGCTAGGCCCCAACTGGGAAGGCCCCTATCGAATCCTCGGTGCAGCAGGCAACGGGGCCTACCTGTTGGGTCGCCTCCCCAACGACGTCCCGATAGATCGACCTTGGAACGTCAATAACCTAAGGAAATACTATCAATAGGGCTCGACTTTTGCGTTTTGATGTAAATAATAATATGATGTAAATTTCTGCCTGTGGGCTTTATAAATGAAAACTGTTGTTATAAATTTCCTAAGTGTTTCAGAACACGAGCCTATACGGCACCCCGGTTCATATTTACTTGAATTTTTCAGTTCATTTAAATTTCCTAAGTGTTTCAGAACATGAGCCTATACGGCACCCCGGTTCATATTTACTTGAATTTTTCAGTTCATTTAAATTTCCTAAGTGTTTCAGAACACGAGCCTATACGGCACCCCGGTTCATATTTACTTGAATTTTTCAGTTCATTTAAATTTCCTAAGTGTTTCAGAACACGAGCCTATACGGCACCCCGGTTCATATTTACTTGAATTTTTCAGTTCCTTTAAATTTCCTAAGTGTTTCAGAACACGAGCCTATACGGCACCCCGGTTCATATTTACTTGAATTTTTCAGTTCATTTAAATTTCCTAAGTGTTTCAGAACACGAGCCTATACGGCACCCCGGTTCTGTTTACTTGAATTTCTCAGTCCGTTTACATTTTACAAGTGTTTTTACACGTGCCAACTCGATTTGTGATGTGTATAAAATGAGAGCCCCAACGCCGAAGCATAAAGGCCCCCTCATTTGGGAGCATGTATACAATGAATGATGTGTAAATCACAACGGAAGTATAGAAGTAAAACACAGAAGAATAAATGACAAATCCAAAATTGTTTTTTCATTTCATTCAATGGAAAGCTATTACATGCTAAGTACAAAAAAGGAAACTACACTGAAAACAAAAGCCTAAATCTACCCTAGTTCTGGCTAGCTCCGTCCTCTTCATCCGAGAGAGCTCGAGGAGTCAAAGGCACCACATCCGGAATGGGAGCTGAGGGGACGGGAACTATTATATTTTCTATGTTCCATACCGGGTGATCCGGTCCCGCCCTCATATAGGCAGCCGCCTCAGACCACCCCTCGACGTAGAAGGAGTTGAACTCCTTCTGTGTCTTTTGGGCCCAGTAGGCATTCAGCTCGGCTTGGCCAGTTTGGACCGCCGCCTTTATCCTGAGGTTGATGCCAGCTTCAGCCTCTTTCAGGGCTGCCTCCGCAGCCTGGGCACGCTCCTCGGCCTCCACCCTAGCCTTCACGGCTTCGACTCTTCGAGCCTCAACTGTGGCGTTGAGGGCCTCAGCTTTCTCCGCCCTGAGTTGGGCCTCCTCAGACCTTCTCTGGGCCTCCTCCACGAGCTTGGCATTAGCCTCTGCCTTCGTAGCCCATGACCTCACCAGCTGGCCTTGGTGATAAACATATTGGTTCATCATTAAGTAGGCCTACAAGGGAAAAGGCAAAACACTTAGCAAAAATATGTGGGAAGAATGTGAAAACATGCAAAACACTCTACACGTACCTGAGGTATCATAGCCATGGCCGATGCCATGGAGGAGGCGAGGTCACGACCTCGGTGATCAGCTTCGACGCTCTGCTGCTGGAGCGCAGCCAAAGCCAGTAACCCGGCAGATGGGTGAGCCTCCATTATGCTCTTTACTCCCGTGGCCGCCTTCACCTCCTCGGGTGTCTGCACAGGCATCCTGTGGGTCGGGGAGGCAGAGTTGGAGCTTGAGCCTTGAGTAGGGCCTGGAGCGGGATCCGACGTCCCCCTAGGCCCCTCAACGACCACAACCTCGGATGGGTTACTCCCTCCGACCTTGGCCCTCTTTTCCCCTTGGAGGGACTTCATCCCCTCCACCTTTCTCTTCCCCAAAAGCGCCTTGCGGGCCAGCCTATCGAGTCTGGCTTGGGCTGCCAAATCGTCCGGGCCAGCCGACTGAGGCAAGATCGCCACTCCCCTCTCCCCCGTCACCACCACATCCCTCTCCTCGGCCTCGACCTCGACCACTTCCCCCTCGGGCTCCCCCGTCTCAGCAACCCTTTCGACCGCCCCCTCTCCGGCAGCTATCTCTTCCATCCCCACCTCCTCCTCAGCCTCTTCATCTGCCTCCTCCTCCTCATCAGAACGGACCACCTACACAGGCCATACAAGAAAGAAGTTAGAAAAATTGACACAAATTTCTAACACAATTTAGCCAAGTGTAAAAGTGCAAAATTGGAGATATTGAAGCACGAAAGGCGACGTACCCAGGTCCGAGAGGTGCCTAAGGTCGGGCCAGAGGGGTCGGTGTCAGCGACGTCATCTTCCAAACGAAGGGGGCTCCCCGCGGTGGGCTCCCGAGACCTCAAGGGAGTTGCCTCTGGCAGAGGCTTCCCGTATTGGTCTATGTAATTTCGGGTACCGTCCGGCCCCACCCTGTAGTGGAGGACGGTACCGTCCGGCCGGGTCTCAAAGTGAACCCCGGCCGATGCAGGAGCGGAAGAGACCACCGTGACGCTCTTCGCCTTGCTACTTAGCTTAGGCTTCTGCTTCGGTTTCATGGCCTTTTTAGCCGCAGGCTCCACAGTGGCCTCAGCATCCTCAACGACCTTGGGAGGGAGGGTCGACTCCAGACCCTTCTCCTTCTCCCATCTTTCCCTGGAGTACCCCACGGGACAGAAGGTCCTATGGGGCCATTTGAAGCTGTTCCCCTTGCAGGAGGTGGGGGAGCCACAGATAAGCAGGCGCTCCGCATTGCGTGCCCCTACGTCGGTCCCATCTGGACCCCACCAGTTAAGAGCCACCTCCAACGACTCTATGTTGGGTTCGCCCAATCCCCTCAGCTTTGAGGCCACAGTGAATTTATTCTCCTTGGTGCTCAGCACCCTCCCCGGCCTGGTTGGCAGAACCAGGTCGTCGCGGTGGAGCCAGTGCCCTTCCACCACGACTACATCTTGCGTGTAACCCCGATTCGAATCGGAGTTACCTGTAATCAACTGATTATGAGACCGGCACCTCAGGTAGGGTTGCCGGCTCTTAGACTGGGAGCTTGGCTCGGTCTGCAAGAATTCGTAGCAGGCCAAGAGCTCTTTAAGCCCCAGTGGCTCCGGGATGTCCGGGCCCAAGGCGACACTTAGTGCCTCTATTCCGGCGCAGATGCGATGCGCCTGCAGAGGCCACTGGCATGGAAGAGTCTGCGTCCAGGCGCAGAGCTCCGCCAGTAGCTCCGGAATAGGGAGGTGGGTACCCCCGTAGAGAAGAGTAGAGAGGGAGAGAGTTACCATACTCTTGGGATCAGACACGATCCCATTCACCTCGTCTGCAGTCGCGCAGGTCCGAAGTCGGAACTCCCCCCCTATGCCGCATAGTTGGCAAAACTCGTCGAGGTCAGCCCCGTGCTGCCTGACCATGATGCTGTTATCGTTCACCGCCACGGATATGGCCGGGTCGATAACCATCTCCCGGAATGGCAAGGCGTTCGCCATTACCTCAAGGCGCTTCGGTTGCGGGGCAACCATCGGGCCTTTTCCAGCACCGTGTTTGATAACCATGATGGTTGGTTGTTTGATGAAATCTGCTAAGTGTGGAGTGTGAGGGAAGAGAGAGAACGGGCTGCTGTGTAAAAATTTTAGTGAGAGAATGAGAAAGTGAAAATGAGATTTCACTGAGGGTATTTATAGGCCCTCACCAGAAGATGAAAAGACATTTACCAGAAGGTGAAAAGACAGCGGCGGTTCATTACACGAACTCCCACAAATAAATGCTACCACTCAATCGACGCAGTACACGTGTACAGCAAACAGAGGTCAACTGCCAAGTGTCACTCACCAGCCGTTTTAGCATTGATGGCATTGATGGAATCGAAGAGACAGAGGCGGCGCCCCATAAATGCATGATGGGCGTGCTCCACGTGTCAACAATTCTAGCACACGAGGACACGCGCCGGACTACGTCGAGGCGTGTCCACAGCGTCAAGCACAAGAACGCTATGACCGGAGCCCCCGTAACGACTATAGATCCCTGAAGACCTCGTCCTTAACGACGACTCCGGACAGGGAGCTGTTGGCGAGGGGATGTCGGCACCCCCTCGTCCGGACCGATACCAACCCCACAGCGGGCGATCCGGGCCTCTCGAGCATGGGTGACGTATCGCCCCGGATCTTAGGGAGCCGGACCGTTCCTAGGCCGACCCAGAGAAACTTGCTGAGCACTCTTCCCCAATTAATGTTGCTGCTCCCTTGGGGGACCCTTTAGGTGTTTCATCGACGTGGCCCAATCACAGGCCAGCCCTGTGGGCCCCGGATGATGAACAGTGCCATTGTCAGAGTCATAAATGACCTGGAGCCGTTGGATCTTTATCAGACAGTGCAATGATCCAAGGGCTAATACGCCTTTGATCAGACTATATATACCCCCACTAATACCAATTAGAGGGGGGACACAAAAAATACAGAGAGGAGAGATAAAGCTAAAACAACCCGAACCACCAGAATATCAACCGTGACATCTGACGCCACAACTCGTAACTGGCCCAATCCCTCACCCTTAAATACATTCTTACATTCAATCTATACCGACACTGACTTGATCGTCGGAGAGGGAAAACCTGGTACCAACCCCGGGCCCCTGTTCGTTTCTTGTGCAGGCTTAGAGAGCGCCTCGACGACGAAGCAGATACCACCTACGTCAGCGACCTTGGAAGATCGGAGCCGACGCGAATAATATATAAGCCGAGCTTGGGAAGAAAATCAGGCTCGCCACAGCATATTTATGATTTTGGCCAAAAAAAGGTTGTTAGAGAAAACTAACTTTTTAGTGTTTAGCTATTACCTAAATTATTTGCTTCATGAAATTTAGATAGACGTCAAACCATTTTTAAAATAAAAAATTAAAATTTAGAATACGTCATCTTCACTTTATCTTTAAAAAGTTTCCTTTAAAATTAAAATAGTTTTTCCTTTGCAACAACGTTTTTGTACATCTCAAAGAATTCCAGCCTTTAGCTTAAAAGTTACAGCCAAACATCAAACCCTAAGTAAATTAAAGTAAAGACAAACCTGAGGGTTCGATTTGTGATTCTTTAACAATGGATGTTCGAAAGCGGGTTGTTTGTAAAAGTTTACGCAATCATATATGTCCCCATGATGGGTCTGCAAAGAATACCATTATTAAAAGAATACAAAAAGAAAGCTTTTGAGCAAATTAGTACATAATGAGATTTTCGAAATGAATGTAATTAAAGATTGATTCTCAAGAGAGACATCTGAATAACACGTTTATTTTTAGGAGGAAGTGGTATGCCAAAAAAATGCAATAGTCAAGGGTTTGTTTACTTTAGGAGCAAATAGTTTATTGGAATGAGGAAAAAAACTAGTTAAAGAATGAAAGTAAAAAGAGATCAAACCAATTTTAGAATAAGATTAAATCGTTAAAAAATATCAAATCGTACACATTGATATTCTATATGGGTGCATCTTTTTGCAGTCCACTTTTCTAAATCCAATACAAAATCGGAATTTGTAGTTACGAGTGGTAACATAGATTTCCGACTTAGACTTAGTTGACTTTATAAATAAATAAATAATAAACCTGGAAAAATGTAAAAATTATAGGATTTGGTTATAAAAGTTAGAAACATGGTTTGAAATTTACAAAGTCAATTTGTATATCTTTTGGGACATATTTTGAGAAAATCATAGTTTTTTTTGAAAAAACGAAATATTCTTTAAAAAAACTTCATAAATTACAGAGTGAGGTTTTAAAATTCCAAAACTGATTTTTACAAATTAGTAACTCGATTTTATAAATTAAAATTATTTTGTCAACATTTTTTTTAATTTTTTCACAAAAAGTTTAAAAGAATGGCCATAATACCAAAAATAGTCAAAACTTCATTTTTTAAAATTTTTTTAATTCTATTTTAATGTTTTACAAACTCATTTTGATATTTTGTTAATTTTTTATTTGTGAGTTTTTTAGGAAAAAAAAGTCAAGAATCAATAAAAAAAAATATTGGCTTTGTAAATTTGAAGACCTAGTTTATAACTTGCATAACAAATTTTTATAATTTTACATTTTATTTTAGTTTTTTGGATTTTAATTTATTTCATTGAAAAAAGGTCAAAAGAAAAGTCAACTTAGTCAAAGTCTTGATCTCAGTTACGACTTGTAATTACTCGGAATTTCGACTTTCCACTGGATATAGAATTTGTGAAATGGAAAAAGATACACCCATGTTTATTAATTTATTTCCAAAAGCAACAGCTAAAAGTTTTACACTAATCGTTTCAAAAAATTGAAGTAGGCATGCCATGATCAATAAAAGCATAATTTCTTAAGAAAAATAGTCTTGGCTTGATAATGCCTATTACACGTATAGTCTTGATAGTATGCTTTTTCTGAAGTTGTATTTGCTTCTCAATCTCATCAACATCTTCTCTAGAGAGTCTCCTTTCGCCTTCTTCAACTCCATTGATCCGTAAAATCAAGAGAGTGAAAATGTAGAAAAATATGACAACAATTTTCATATTCTCTGCTCAAATAAATAAAATCATACCATGATTAGTGCAAATCATGCAGAAAACAAAACAAAAAAAATGACATTTGTTACTTATGCGATTAACCTAACTTACAATAAAAAATAATAATTTCTCAATTCTGAAAAAAGAAGAAGAAATGAACATTGCTTACAGTTATTTGAGAAACTTATAAATTTGCTCCAATATGTCATATACACATTCATCTTTGTGCTTATATAGAATTATTTGATGATTTGGTTACGGTAATTTAAGCAAGAATTATGGAGAAAAAATCTGAATCATTAATTATAAAAAAATCTGCAATAAATGTCGGGAGTTATCGATACAGAGTATGCTACTGCATTAAAATTCCATAATAAACTGATTGTGTTGTCACAGCAATGCTATAAGCGCACACTCTTGCACAAATCAAAATTTATGAACAATTGGATATGTATAATCTTTGCTTTTAGTTCCTATTTAGGTATTAATAATAACACTTATGTGAAGTTGAATGCTGTTTATCCTGGATTACAAATTTGTTTCTCTTTAAATTTATATAATGTTGACATAGAGACTAGGGGGTTTAAAAAAAACCGTAAACCGGTGAATCCGTATCGATCCGTTGGTTTGATCTGTTTTGGTCCGGGTTTTCAACCTATATGGTTTGGGCTTGTTTTAGTAAAATTCAAAACCGTTCTTAATGGTCTGTGCTTTGGTTAACTAATCAAAATTTGTACCGAATCGCGAAAACCGTTAGCCCACTAAAACCAGTTAAGTATAAATATTAAATAACTAAGTATATAATATATTAAGTACATTAAATATAGATATATCTGATCCATTTGTTTTTTGAATTGCAACTATAACAGTTGGTAAGTTTTATGGATTTTGTGTTAAGTAATTTTTCATTTCCGGATATAATTTATTATGTTTTCTTTATTGTGATACCGCGACAAATCCGAAATTTAATCTGAAACCGAACCGAACCGTTGAACCCGAAATCTAATTCGAAACCGAACCAGACCATTGGTCTAGTCTGGTTTGGGCTATAAAGTTACATTGGTCCGGTCCGGATTATATTTTTCTATTCCGTTTCAACATGGTCCGGACTTAGTTTTGGACAAAACTGTTCCACCACAAACCGTGAACAACTCTAATTGGGACTGATTTTTTATTAGTTAACAATTGGTGTAATTCTAAAACTAAACCCCCTATTATCTATACTAACATGTTGAAGGATACATGTAACGGATTATAGTATGCTACACATTTACAGGGTAAAGAATAATAGTGTACCAGCTTGATAAAAATGGGTTCTAAAGGTCACACTCAAACCTATCTCAACATTAGTAAATGCATATAATTTCATAAGTTTATGCTTTTGCACATGAAGTTCACTGATGCAAAAGTCTTTTTTTTTATACTAACTATTAGGATCTATTTTATACTTCTTAATAATTTCTTTTACGGTCACTATTTTGCTAAAAACACTAGTTATTTAGTTAATTATGTATTCATCTTGTTACTAATAAATCTTTTATAAGTTACATTTTCAGTAGTAACTGACTTATACAACTGAAAGATATTGACAAACAGGTCAAAGATTATGGAGATATGCGGTTTGTTAATCAAGCAAGATATTATGGTGAAGATATACAAACGGGTGCAATCTCATAATATATTGTAAAGATTTGCGCAACAAAGATCCATCAAGAAAGTCAACAAATGAAGAAAAATATTGAGGGATCAATCAGGTTGAATAAACTTAGAAAGTTTATTCTTTTAATATATCGTGTTAACTTCTGTGTAAGAACGGCATATAAGTGCATAATATGCCGTAACGTTTGATTATTTAATCAGAATTGAAAGTCTATTTAATTAGAATAGAGTCCTATTGCAAGAGAGATAGATCAAGGCAATAGACATCTAGAATAGTTGACATGTCTAATAGTAATAGCAGTATATGCTTAAACGGCTAGAGAGCTACTGGTTTTGTAAAACTCATATACTCTTTGTAATTTTTCTCATTATTCTAATCTGAGTAAGAGCTCCAGTGAGTAGAGTTGGTCGAACTCCGTTATCAAACGTGTTATGTTCAATATTTTATTCAGTACGTCTGATTATCTGTTTTTTAAAATTTATACAAGATCTAGTTTAGTTAAAACTGATAACTGAATCAGATAAAGTTCAGTTGTAACTAAGATACACATCACTGCATTTTAGAGTATTAAAC
The DNA here is from genome assembly GCA_963920805.1 of Primula vulgaris. Lineage (NCBI taxonomy): Eukaryota > Viridiplantae > Streptophyta > Magnoliopsida > Ericales > Primulaceae > Primula > Primula vulgaris. Next base: position 21,170,476 of record OY987216.1, read on the forward strand.
TATTTACTTATTTCACTAACTATTTACTTAATTTTTTTAGACTATATTTTTATTCAATTTGGTTTCTTCTGTTTGGGCGTGAGATGGTTGATCGTCTGGGCTTGATTATGGTTTAAGTTTGGGTTTAATTAATTGATTATTCAAACAGATTCTCTCATTATTTTATCTCTATATAAATTTCCATATATAGACACCCGTATTTAAGTATTGCTCGTACCTACCTCTGTCACGGGCTGTGTGGGCGAGAAAATGGCACGCTAGTATACATTAATTAGGCGTAGTAAAGAGCCACAAAAAAGGTAAAAAGCCCTTTCTTATTAGTAAAGCGCTAACGCGCAACGGGTTGAGCTGCGCGAAAGCGTGCTAAAGCGACTGAGGAAAGGGTTGGCTGAGGTGGGGAAGAATATGCCTCAAGAAACCATTTTTAATTCTTCAAGTATTTCGAAGAGCATTTTTTATTTCAACTTGAATTTCAGCAAGTCGCTGGGCCATGTCTTCTCAATATACACTGGTAGAAAACTCTTTTTTTTTAAGTTAAGTACAGTCCTTCTGTGTGTAGAACATTGGCTCTAGCATCCAATGGGTGCACCTGATCCAGTTCAGTTGGAACAATCACCTGCTTTCATTGGCGCGGAGCTGACTGAAGTCTCCCTAGTTGACGAAAATGGTAAACCTGTCACGATCGGAGTGGGTCAAATAAAAATAACCTTATATGTTCTTCTATTTCTTTCTTATCCCTTTAGAAAAGATCCTATGGATAAGACATCGGTATGTAAGTATCGGCCGTACCTAGAAAAAATCAATCTCAGAGGGAATAATTGGTTCTTATAAATGTTTTTTGGATATATCAAGGGAGTTGGATGAATTGTTAACAGCAGAAAAAGCAAAAAAAAATGAGTTGGTGATCAAGGAAAATCAAGAGTTGATTCAAGAATTGGCACTGGTGAAAAGCATATAAAGAAGGTCAATAAGATTGAATGGAGGGTGGTGGACGCAAGTCTCTGCTTGGTATTTATTTTGCTAATTTTAAAGTCTAATTTGGTGTTTATTTGGAATTTGCAGAATCCAAAATCTTTTCTGATTATTTTGCTCTACTGCAAGTGGTTTTATTTTGTACTTGCTTGTGGTTTTTAGGATCTTGGTAGAATTAGTTTCAATTTCAGGGGTTCGATATGTAATTTTGTGTAAATATGTTTATCTAGCTGTAATTTGTACTGTGGGTTCGGTCCAGTTTTGAATTAATGGAAGTTTGTTTGTTTGAAAAAAAAAATTAAGGAAAAAACTTGGTTTTGATGTGTAAATTGGATTGTCAAATGGTTAAGCAGTGTCATCTTATAAGCTAACATAAAAATTATAACTCATTTATTAAAATTGATTACTACACTTTGATGTCACCGATTTAATTCCTACTGTGATAATGTATTTAGTCGATAATGCAGAAGTACTATTACCTTGAAATTACTCCTATATATTAACAAAGTATTCTCTATAATTTTAGGATTCTCATTGCCCATCCAGAATTTATTTATTTTGTTACAAACTTATGATCTGCCATTCTCGACTTATTTTGGTTACGATATTTTGATGTAAGTACATATTTTTTTGTCATTACGAGACAATAATTCTTGCATGAGTTGATTTTGTTGGTTCAGGTTCGTACGCCCTTAAATTATTTGTACATGTGTTTTTCAACATATGTATGTCACACAACTTCATTTCATAATGGAGTCGTATTTCTGTCCTTCATCGTTCTTCATTTTATTTTTGCCTAGTTGTTAATTATTAGTTTATTATGCACTTGGTTTTTCGTTATTTACACGGATAATCCTCTAAACTCATAAGCATATAAGTTACTCAGACATTTGTTATATATACACATTCGTTACACACGCTTCTAATTATAAGTAAACGGTTGAGAACTTGAAATGCACAGATCGTGTTTTATAGTTGCAGTGTTTTTTTCATTTCAACATGTACAGACCAACTTTACTATATATTGATGTTGAATTTATTACATTACTAAACTTGGCATGAAATACAACGTTTATGAAATTTTCAAGCCAGGAATAAATCGATATTGTTACATCGTGTCACATTAATTTGTAAAACAAGTAAATGTCATCACGCCTTGATCATGCCAGAAGTGTAAGGCACCCCGGTTTGTGGGATCCAAACATCAGCATCGATAAATTTTCCTGCGGTGAAACCCTCAGCCACTTGAGCCGTAATCTTCTTCTGTATCCCTTGCCACTTCACCCTCTGGCTCTTGTTCGATCCAGCCCCTCGGTTTTTATATTCAGCATACCACAACGTGTCAAGATTGACTGTTCCCATCCAAGGAGACCAACCTTCAGGATCAATAATACTATCAATTTGTGAATCCATGATTATGGTTCTTGAGAAATTCTTCCATGGGCGTCCCAAGAAGGCTTGGAAATCTGCGGTACCCTTGGCCTTAGCCTCAATAGCCTCAGGGGAACCAGTGATGGTGCAGTTTTGTAGGACTATGCCTGTGACCTCACGTTTATCTGTGCGGCCTTGGGCTGTGACCATGCAGTTTTGGCCTTCGCCAGGGACACGGATCACTAGCTTACAGTTTTGGAATACAGCAGCTGCGTTGCCAAAAATGAAATCAATTGTGCCGGTGATGGTACAGTCGCGGTAAAATTGGCGATGGGTGTGACAGTATAGGGTATCTTGGTAACCATCAATTTGGACGTTGTATAAGATGGAGCGATCTGAAGACACACGGAGTGCCACGGCTTGGTGATTTTCTGCACCAGCACTGTTCTCGAAGCCAATGTTCTTTGCCATGAAGTGGGGCCCATCAACAGCTGCAAAATAGAATTCTCACATTAATTTTTTTATTAAATAAGTGTTTTGAAAAGCGAAAACTTAAACGTGTATCAGCGTAAAAAGCAGGAAAGCCAACTTTTTCAATTCTTTTCAAATTTTAAATCGAGCTTTTATTTTCCGAAGCAAGCTTAAAACGGTAATTTAAATGCTGAGATACAATATGGGGGAACATATAGGGGTTTAGGGTTACTTAATTATAAGCTCCAAGTTTCAGCTTACAATCTAGAAAACCTTGAAAGTATGATTGTTAAATTACTATTATTATTATTATTATTATTATTATTATTATTATTATTATTATACTATATATACACTTAACGGTAGGAAGTTGAGTACTTACAAACTGTTGAGGTCTTGTAAGTGGTGATTCCGTCGGCAAAGCTCTTGCTACCGGTAACCTTGGTCTTTGTAGGGCCGTCTCCATACAAGAAAACATTTGCCATTTTCTTAGTAATATTCACGTGCTCCTCGTACACACCAGCCTTAACGTAAATAACAAACGGTGTTGTGTTGGTAATTAATTTGTTGCTTTTAAGTAGTGGCACTTCTCCTAGAGCCTCGGTAATCGTCTTGTATTTTCCTGATCCATCTTTCGCAACAACCACGTTAGGCTTCACCGATGCCGTATTGGCGGATAAAAGTTTTCGCCTGCTGTCACTCACCCATGATGGGAACTCGTCTTCTGCTAGTAGATGTCGGCGAGAATCAGGTTTTTTTGGGTGCGCATATTGCCGTCCCAATATCTTGCAATAAATAATTAGAAAAAACGTTCAACCTCAACATTCACAGAAAAAAAAAAATAGTAAAAAGAATAGGTGACGGTTTAGACTAGCGCACGCCATAACTCGTATATTCACATGTCGTGTATGTATAAGGTTAAGTTTGTGAAAGACATGTGTGTGTGTGTGTGTTATTTTATCCCATAAAATGAGTACTAGTTTAGTCAAGTACTATTTAAGCTTTGTTCATGAAAACAGTTGTGAGACTAATATTTGGAGAATTTCTCAATATAAAAGCCAATAATTAAATACCCTGAGCCATGAGGGGAAGTGGGTCTCCAGCAATCGGCGGCTTGTAGATGTCGGTAACGAAAACTGATATCCCAATACCTGTCGACAATGATCGTACCAAACGGTTATATTTTCATATCAAACTGAGAATTGGGAAAGAAAATACACGGTGACGATAATATGAAGACCTATTCAATATCTTAAATAAATTCTAACCTTGAGATTTGACTGTAAATTAAAGCGCTCAATCTTAATTATTTAAATATAAAATAAAATGTGATGCATATAAATTTAGTACATGAACCATGATTTAGTCGGGAGGGGGACGATAATTAATTCAAAACGTATGTCTTAGTGTTCCTCTCTTGACTTATTTTGTTATTCCTTCAAAATGATATATTGATGAAAAAACTAAACTAGGGCATGTTCTTTTATCTAATACACCAAATGTAAAGGTTATTAACCTTAATTGCTATGAGTACTTTTAATGGGTAAGGGTATGATCTTCAATACCAAACCAAAGAGGCATTGGGTGACAATGACTATATACGGTTACTTTAAAAAAAATCAATTATCTAGCATCGATGATTGCCTCATGAAAGAACTTTAAAACTAGTGATCCTTTTTTCTTAGTTCTGCCAATGTCTATTGTAAGATATATACCTTGGAGATTTCAGTGACCATGGCTAAACCGTTGCTGGTGAGTTCGCCTGAGAGCTGGAGGTACTTTCTCATCTGCTCGCCAGTGTCACCGGTGGTGTTATCGAACCCATCAAGGCAAGTTTGCTGATAGGTGATGGCACCACTGAGCCAAGTCTTAAGGTCGGCCATGTACTCGTTCATTCTTTTCATTTCAAAATCGCCAACTTGTTCAAAAGATTGTTTCAAGTCGTTGATAGAGAATTCGAGAAGCTCACGACAGTTCTCAAGAGCATCGTGGGAACGTGGGTCCTTGGTGGCTTCCTTCAGAACGCTCGAGTTCTTTATCGCTCCGGTGATGTGATCAACCGCAACGTTGAAGGCCACTTGTATAAGTTCCCTTGGGTCGGTGGTGTTACCTATAAAGAAATATTTTCCATAAATGGGAAGACACGTGCATGCATGCATGCAATGTACGTACTCGTTGAGATAAACGTTTCCGTACAGCTATTCGTCATTTATAACCAAAATTTATATTAGATGTATGAAGTTTTTTTTATCGGCAATGAGATCAATTTACAGAAAACATCGGATATATATTTAGCTAGGTAGGAAATATTGTGGTGGTTTTCAGTTTGGTGTCAAGATTGTAATCTGACATGGCTCAAATATAACTGCAATTGATCGTGAAAAATATCTTGATTATGTTTCATGGATGTGGAGAAAATGAAAATTCTGAAATAATTAAATAGGTACAAAATATTATTTTTGTCTTATATATTAAAGACTCGTAATATTTGGTTTTCATGGTAAGTTTTCCCTGAAACGTTGGCATAATTGGTTTATTATAATGTTACCTGCAGCAACGGAGAGGGTTTTCTCACAAGACTCCTTATAATCTGTGGTTGAACAGACTTGTTTAACTGCTTTCGATGTGGCGGAGATGTTACTTCCCGAAGATGCTTCAGTTGTAGCATCACCGGTTGTTTTACGGGTAACACTTACTGCTACCCCAATAATGGCCGCAACCATAATAAGGGAAGTGACCCCGATAATCGCATACTTCTTTCGTGCCATTTTGGAAAAACACAACAAAATTGTATTATAACAAATCCAAATAGGGGGAAATGAATATTAATGCAATTACTCTGGGGCAAATAACTGTTGAAATCTCTTTTATTTTGCCCTTTGGGCTAGCTCCGATTTTAATATTGGTCCAATGGTGGGTATATATAATATGTGAGAAAGAAAATGTACCACCTATAATTTTGCAAAAAGATGAAATAAATGGGAGGTTCAAAATGGCGGGCTGCTTTTTTTACTATTTTGGGGTGACTAAATTAGGCTAAACCAATTTCAATGGCTCTTAATAGAAAAACATCGTTATAGTTATGCGTAAAAATCTCATATATGTTAAATATAAAGTGACTATTTTAGAGTTACATAGCGGATGGTGAATAGTTCTCGTCTAGCTATAGCAAATGAATAATTAACATTGCGACCCGACAAGTTTAAGAGAGTGTTTGGGAATATTATGAACTTATTTTGTAGCTTTGGACTTTAGCTACTTAAATATATCATTAATCTATCTTCTTTTTCTGAGATCCTGCTAAGGCAAAATGTCACAATAAGCTGGTAATGAACGCATAATTATGCAGGTAAAATATAACCATTTATCTTATGGTGAATAATGCATGGCTATTCTAAAAATCAATTATCTGAACTATAAATGTGTTTCAACAAGCTGTCTTATGCTATATGTTAAGACTACATGTTAAGACTACATGTTACTTAATTCAAAGTCACATTTATTAATGTACGTGATGGAATTTTAAACTCATCGCGGAGTGAGTCGGAATCCGCATTATCAAATAGGAGGTGGATGGTTCAGGTCTTATAAAGAGAATATGCATGATAACATTTTATTCTCTTTAATTATTACTATTATTTTTTTAAATGATCGATTTTTGAACTTTTACAAAAAAATAGATCTCCGCCATACACAATTTCTCTAAGTTGGTTAAACAAAACGTATAGCGTTTGTCAGTAAATACCAGTACTAACTCATGGATTTACTTTGGGAAATATTGGAAATTCTACGGTCTCCGCCTGGGTATATATAGTGAGTAATTATTTAGTCGTCCAAGAAGATAGCCGGATCGTCTCTGATAATCACTCAAAGCTAACACACAACTACAAAAGTTAGATGAGATACTTTGCTCGAATGGCTGAATGATAACCGGAATAGTTTCCTTAATTGTGTTGGATAATTTAATGTGTAACTTTAATTACTCAATCGTTTAAGACGGGATTAATAGTTTCCACTTAAAGGCCGTGGGATAAAGGAAGAGGAAAAAAATACAAACTGCATAACTTTTCCTCGATCATTTCAAACCAGTGATGAATTGGTCCAATAATCGTTATAAAAAGATTACGGCCGAAAATAATGTAAAGACGTCAAATCAGAGTTAGTGGTATAAGAAACGAAAGAAGGTGCAACGCGACAAACATGAGTCCATTAAATACTACACTTCAAAAAAAAAAAATGGGAATTAACGGTGATCATAAACGAGATTTCCATTTTGAAAGCGAAAACAATCTTGTAAAGATGGTCCAACGGAAAATGATAAGTTCACAACTAGAACATTCAAGTTAACATGGACTAGAGACTAAAAAAAAACATAATTACAATGTTAGTGAGATTGCTAAAAAAATCATTTTGACTTCTTACGGTCTAACTAGAGTGGCTTATTTGTGAACGTGACATTGGTGATGAGCAAAAGCCGGTTCGGTTTTTTTTCCCTGAAAATATAAGCCTAGACAACTAGAGCTAATCAACTCGACTAGGTTTAATTTTGGTTAAATAAATAAACCAAACCAAATCAAAGCAAACCAAATCAGTTATAACTAGCTTATTTTGTTTACAATCGTACATAATAATCGAAGATCAACCCAATTAAATCGAATTAATTTTTGATTTTTTAGTCAAATCAAAACCAACATTTAAGTTTGATTTTGATTTTGATTTTTATATTTATTTTTTTTGTAATCAAGTTTGATATAATTTATAGTAGTTATGGTTTTACTCTTTTTTTTTTTTTTTTTGAAGATTAACTTTTACTCATTGTTGAACCAACATCGGTTACAACCGTTCTATTGATTTTGATGTTAACATGAATTATTAAATCTATAAATAGCTCATTAGTGTACTCATGTTTACAAATCATGTCGTTTTGCAAATGTACAAATTAAGTGTTAAAGCACATCAATTAACTATAAATTTCAGGACCAAGTCATATGCAATAAAAGTTCTACTTGATTTTCTACTTTGAGAAATTATCCATTTGAAAATGCCCCGTAATAAGTATAAGACCAGTATAAGACTAGTAACCAGAAAGAATTTACGATAATAATTGAAAGTATACAAAAGAAAAAGAACCCCCTTTTTTCAGTCAATAACTTGAGCCCTATCTTGAAGCCTATACATGGATAATCAAGCACTGGCGTTCCCTACCTACAATAAATCACGTAAATGTTTTGGAATGTGTATGTATAGAAAATATATTCATAAACTCATGAAATAATGGAGGATAGAAGAGAAGAATAAAACGAATCGTGAGAGTTAATATAAAATGAACTGAAATATGGAAGTTTTAAAATTCAATTAATGAGAAACTGGATGTTGATGAGTTGGAAATATAAGGACCAAACAAAAAAGATATTCTGAAGCTCAAATATTCATTTCGGGTTCAAAATTTCTCATATTCGTATGGTCGGTTTTTTGTCATTGTCAAGTTATCTGTTTTTCATATGTATTCATAATTATTTTTCCATTTTTTTCCTTCTAAATCAACGTTCTGTTTTGTTTTTGGAATCTTTGTTCAAAAGAATCTGTAAATTTTGATACTTTATATTTTTGGGGATATTTATTAATATTAGTACCTTATAAATTACCAAACAAACAATTAAAAATAAAAATATATATATCAAAGTTTACTGATTTTTTGAACACTTTAGAAATAAAAATAAAACATTGATTTAGAAGAAAAAAATGAAAAAGTAATTACAAATACATATTAAAAAAAAATTCAATAAACTGATCAAAAGCTGACCATATATACGAGCTTGAGGAAATTTGAACCCATTCATTTCGCACGAACTCAGTCAGATAAATAAATTCCTAACGGTCAAGAATGCAATGAAGGCAAAACTCGAACACGCATTTCCGATTATGGAATTTACACTTGAAATTTGTAAACGGTTATGGTAGTACAATACATGAGAGAAATTTGCAATCGACTCAATTATGCAAGTCGTTCGAATCTGTAGCAGACATTACTCTCTTTAAGGATATAAATAGAGGATCAAGCAATATTAAAGCATCCATAGAATTAAGTGATGATGAGAGAGAAAATGACGATAGCGGTTATCTCTCAGATCTAGCCTCCGATCAGGCAGAGTCTTTTTTGACTCCCCAGATTACTTTTTTGAGCACCCAAATCACTTTTTTGAGGACCTGTATAAAATTCCAAGTACACGTCACATTTTATTTTTATTTATTTTTCCAATTCGTTTCACTCAATTTCATTATAAAATAAATAACTTTAACGCCACTTCATTACATCTCATTACATTTTATTTATCTACAAAATAAATAAATTTACCCACTCTATCACACTATTAATTAATACATTCCTCTGTTTTTTTTTCCACTCAAACTAAATACAAAATTAAAATATTTTATAATCATAATATTATATCAATTTAACATTTTCAAGTAATTTATATTTTTAAGTGCCCCAGAGACGTAGCCTAGTTGGGTGAACTCCGTTGTTAAATGTGCGTATGTTTTATTTCAAGTACATTTAACTTTACAAAGTTTTGTCCATTAATTTACTTAGGTTCCACCTGTGGTTGCAACATCACTTGAAACCTAATTGCAAAACTGCAACTAGAACAGCGGATAGGAATTTCAAAATAAGTGGGTAGATAATTTGGGACAATTTAATTATTTACTCGGAAGTAACAAAATTAATAAATAAAAAAGTGCAAAATATAAATTACTTGAAAGTGTTAAATTGATATAATATTATGATTATCAAATATTTTAATTTTGTATTTAGTTTGAGTGGAAAAAAAACAGAGGAATGTATTAATTAATAGTGTGATATAGTGGATAAATTTATTTATTTTGTAGATAAATGAAGTGTAATGAGATGTAATGAAGTGGTGTTAGATCTATTTATTTTATAATCAAATTGAGTGAAACGAATTGGAAAAATAAATAAAAATAAAATGTGACGTGTACTTGGAATTTTATACAGATCTTAAAAAAGTGATTTGGGTGCTCAAAAAATGAGTCAATTCCCAAAACATACAATGTGTTATGAAATATTACCAAAACATACGACCCAAACAAATTATTACCAAAACATACAATTGACCCAAAATAGAAAAAAAAAATATATTTCTCCTCACCTATCAAAAAATTTCTCTTTCTCCTCTCTCTCCTCTCTCTTTCTAAATCATCATTTTTTCCCCACAAAATAATACCTCATTTAATGTTAAAATGATTTCTAAATCGAAAAAAATAAAATTATAACAAAAAATTCAAAAAATTCAAAAAAGTCGAAAACCCGAAAAAACCCAAAAAATACTGGAAAAACCTTTAAAAAAGTCGGGAACCCGAAAAAATCCAAAAAAATGTTAAAAAATAAAAAAAACCAATAAAAATCCAAATTCACAAATAAATGAAAAAAATTCAAAAAAGTCGAGAATCCGAAAAAACCCAAAAAAGGCTGGAAAAACCTTTTAAAAAGTCGGGAACCCGAAAAAGCCCAAAAAATGGTTAAAAAAAGTAAAAAAAAACAAAGAAAAATCCAAAATCACAAAAAGAATGAAAAAAGTTCACAAAAATCGAGAACCCGAAAAAACCAAAAAAGTGCTGAAGAAACCTTTAAAAAGTCGGGAACCTGAAAAAACTCCAAAAAAATGGCAAAAAAAAAAAAAAAAAAAAAAAAAAATCCAAATTCATAAAAATATATAAAAATATAAGTTCAGAAAAGTCGATAACCCGAAAAAAACCCAAAGATATGGTAAAAAATAAAAAAAAAACAAGAAAATTACAAAATTACAAAAAAAAATGAAAAAATGAAAAAAGTTCTAAAAAGTCGAAAATTCAAAAAAAGCCAAAATATGCTGAAAAAACTTTTAAAAAAGTCGGTAACCGAAAAAACCCAAAAAATATCCAAAATCACAAAAAAAATGAAAAAAATTCAAAAAAGTCGAGAAACCGAAAAAACCCAAAAAATGCTGGAAAAACGAACCCGAAAAAGCCCAAAATTGGTTCAAAAAAATATTGTGTATGTCTGTATTGCGTATTTCCGTATTAAAAAACATGTATAAATTGTGTGTTGTGTATGCATGTATTAAATAACATGTATAAATAATGTATTGTGTATGCCCGTATTAAAAAAACATGTATAAATTATGTATTGTGTATGCCTGTATAAATTATGTATTGTGTATGCTGAAAAAACTTTTAAAAAAGTCGGTAACCGAAAAAACCCAAAAAATTGGTAAAAAAACCAAAAAAATATCCAAAATCACAAAAAAATGAAAAAAGTTCAAAAAAATCGGGAACCCGAAAAAGCCCAAAAAATGGTTAAAAAAAGTATTATGTATGTCTGTATTACGTATTTCCGTATTAAAAACATGTATAAATTGTGTGTTGTGTATGCATGTATTAAATAACATGTATAAATAATGCATTGTGTATACCCGTATTAAAAAACATGTATAAATTATGTATTGTGTATGCATGTATTAAAGAGTATGTATAAATAGTGTATTGTGTATGCCCATATTAAAAAAACATTTCATATCGAGGAATAGAATATGTCAACAACACGTCACTTTTAGCCAAATACGGCCAAATTATTATTAAGTATATAAATTTAATTACAATAATTTTTAAAAAATAAAAAAATACCTCGAAAATTGACGGATGAACTTATGACTATTTACGAGAAAATTGACACATATTGCCCAGTGAATTGTTGAAGATGATGATCAAAATAACCGAAAATTAACGGATAAACTGATCGGAGAAGACAATACCGAGACCTGTGAATTGATCGGAGAAGAAGATTGAAGTCAGATAGAGACTTGTGAACTGATCGGATAAGAAGATTGAACTATTTTTAAAGAAAGATAAAGAAAGAAAAAAATCATTATTTATACACATATTTTTTTAATACGGGCATACACAATACATTATTTATACATGTTCTTTAATACAGACATACACAGTACACGGTTTATACATGTATTTTAATACGGGCATGCACAATACACTATTTATGCATGCTCTTTAATACAACATACACAATACATATTTTATACATGTTTTTTAATACATGCATACATAATACATTGTTTATACACGTTCTTTATATACAGTCATACACAATACATTCTGTATCTTTTGACACTGTCCATTTTTTATGTTTTTCTTATTATGCATACACAATACACTTTTTATACATGTTCTTTAATACGGGCATACACAATACATAGTTTATACATGTTTTTTAATACGGGCATACACAATACATAGTTTATACATGTTTTTTAATACGGGCATACACAATGCATTATTTATACATGTTATTTAATACATGCATACACAACACACAATTTATACATGTTTTTAATATGGAAATACGCAATACAGGCATACACAATACTTTTTTTAACCATTTTTTGGGCTTTTTCTGGTTCCCGACTTTTTTAAACTTTTTTTCATTTTTTTTGTGATTTTGGATATTTTTTGGGTTTTTTCGGTTACCGACTTTTTTAAAAGTTTTTTCAGCATACACAATACATAATTTATACAGGCATACACAATACATACTTTATACATGTTTTTTTAATACGGGCATACACAATACATTATTTATACATGTTATTTAATACATGCATACACAACACACAATTTATACATGTTTTTTAATACGGAAATACGCAATACAGACATACATAATACTTTTTTTAACCATTTTTTCGGCTTTTTCGGGTTCCCGACTTGTTAAAAGGTTTTTCCAGCCTTTTTTGGGTTTTTTCGGGTTCTCGACTTTTTTAAACTTTTTTCATTTTTTTGTGATTTTGGATATTTTTTGGGTTTTTTCGGTTACCGACTTTTTTAAAAGTTTTTTCAGCATATTTTGGGTTTTTTTGAATTTTCGACTTTTTAGAACTTTTTTCATTTTTTTTTGTAATTTTGTAATTTTCTTGTTTTTTTTTGTTTTTTACCATATTTTTGGGCATATTTTGTAGTTTTTTGTTTTTTTACCATATTTTTTTTTTTACCATCCCAAAAAAATTTCTCTTGTTTTTAAAAGAAAGAGCAGGGAGAGAGATAAAAAAAATATAAATGATTTATTATTTATAATTTGGATCATGCTATTCACACAACTGTGACACTCCAGACCACACTCCCTTAGGTGGGTCCCTCCATAAAGGGTGATGCTATATATATATATATATCCAACCTACTAAAAACTCAAATAAAAATATAGTAGAAACCTAGTTGATACTAGCCTAAATTTAAATATTAATTAAAAATAAGAAAAATTATTAAATCTGGTATTAATAATATATATATATATACATATATAAACTCAACCTACTAAAAACTCAAATAAAAATATAGTAGAACCCTAGTTGAGACTACCCTAAATTTAAATATTAATTAAAAATAAAAAAAATTATTAAATCTGGTATTACTAATATATATATATATATATATAAACCCAACCTACTAAAAACTCAAATAAAAATATAGTAGAACCTTAGTTGATATCACCCTAAATTTAAATATTAATTAAAAATAAGAAAAAATATTAAATCTGGTATTACTAATATATATATATATATATATATATATATATATATATATATATAAACCCAACCTACTAAAAACCCAACCTACTAAAATTATTAAATCTGGTATTACTAATATATATATATATATATATATATATATATATAAACCCAACCTACTAATCTGGTATTGCCACATCAGTTGCCATCTTAGGGGAGTGTGGTCTGGAATGCAGGAGTTGTGTGAGTATCATTTTGGTTATAATTTTAATTAGTTGTATGTTTTGAAAATAAAATGTTGTGGTATAATTTTTTTGTAATTGGTTTAAAATATTTCTATATTTTTGAGCTCAATAAAAACTATCTCTCTCTCTCTCTCCCAATAAAATCTATCTTCACATATGTTCTATAATTATAATTGGGTTAGACTACCTTATTATTCGTTCTCTCACTCTGGCGAAAGCTAGTGTTCCATACACCCTTTTTTCATTTTCGTTTTTTTCACTTTTTAACACACATATATAAATATAATATACATCCATGGCAATAGGAAAGTTAGATTCAGACGCAGCGAAACTCGAGCCACATGTTAAGCAACCTAGCTATGCCTCAGTCCTTACTAATAAGTCGAATGTCTCTAATTTACAGAGCAAATTAGATCTAAATCGGTTGGAGATTATAAATATTCCTTTTTCTTTTAAGGCAAAGTACTAGCAAAGGCTATGAGCCGGCTTGTTATATTTTCTCAAATTGAGTTGCAACGCTCTGCAACTCCTCTTCAGCTAGCTATTATAGCTAAATTTAGTTAGGATATACCCAAAATTGAGAACATCATAGGACATATAGCAAAGAATTTGGGACTCAAAAAGATGCATGTTGTCATTCCGTTCTCTCCCCATATGCCAAAGCCTTTATACCAAATCAAGCTTCTATAGAAGCTCCAACTGCTGAGAATTCAAGAACAGAAAGAAATAGAAAAAAGAAGGAAAAACATAAAGAAAAAAAGAAAGAAAAAGAAGTTAAATGTTTACACTTATCTTTGAAATTAACTTTTTCCTTGCTTAAAAAAAAGCTATAAATAGAGGTTTAAATATATTTAAACAACACACGCTACACTTAAAAAAGACAAAACAATAAGTTTGCAACACTAACACATTTAATTTAGAGAGAAGCACAAACGTTCATCAATACTTTATTAAAGTCGACTCTCGACTTTTTGATTCAATTTTTTACATGCATCTATACCCAAATCAATAAACTCATAAAGCAATGACGCTGAATTGTTTTATTCTCTTACTAATTGATCATGGGAGTGAATATTGTTAAATTTTGTAATCCATCCTTTCCATGTTAAGTTTACATTACATAAAGACGGTCCAATTTGGGATCCAATTTTTTGGTACGTAAATTTTGAAAATGGGCTATTTCAAAATTGATTCACGGTTTATTGATATGAAAAAATTATAAATCATTTTTTTGACAGTTTATTTATCAAATTTTTGCATAAGAAATTTTGAGAGTTCCAAATTAGTTGAGAAATCAAATAAGCAAAACTAAAAAAACGTACCATTCATAGATCACAATATTTTTTTTGATTAATGACAATCTTTTTTACAATTACGAACCTTGGAATTAGAATCGTCGGCTAGCATGATTATAAAAAGTGGTTTTCAAATAAGTGTGTAGTACAAACTACCTTCCCGGCACAAAACTAATTTAGAACCCAATTATGAACAATATTTCTAGTTATCCGGGTTTTTAAGTTCGATTCGGTTATTAATAACACAGACTAATTTAGAAACTTAATTATTAACTATATTTCTAGTTACTCAGATTTTTAAGTTCGAATCAGTTATTAATAACACAAAACTGTAACGAAGCAAAGATGTTGTTAACCTTTGGTTATGGTATTAGTTTCCGTCTTATTTTACCTGCTACAAATGCACATACAAGACCCCTCATGAGAAATTAATGTTATAGTCATCAACATACTTATCGTAACAAAGTAGATGAAATGAAGTTTTTATTGGGTCGGGAATCGATTACTAACCGACATACCATTTAGTCATTTATGGGATAAGTGGATAAAATAGTTTTATTATCTCCTGAGCGGGAAACCCAAATCTCTTTCGAAACCCTCTCTCTCTCTCTATATATATATATATATCTCCCAAATCGTACATGTCTCTCTAACACCCACTTTGCCCAAACCCGACCCGATTCACACACACAAAAACAATTACTCAAATAAACCCAAATCCAGTTTCTAGGGTTTCGTCACTTAACTCAAATCAAACAATAAATCAAGTGTGTGTTTTTTTTTATAACTATTATGAGAATTACCCAGTAGTGACAATGGGTGATAATTCCGGAGAAGATAATAATATTAATATTAATAAAAGGAGTTTTCATAATGTGCAAGCCTTAAGAGACCCGGAATCGAATTGGGGAGTTGATTTAGCAAAGAATCTCGAAGACTATTTACTCAAAATTTGCTCCGGTGATTTATCCAATGACGATGATAATTCCGCTAATTTCTCCGTTAATTTCGCCGAGGGTTTGTTCTTTTTCCCTCTGTTATTGTTTTTGGGTTTAAAGATTTGATTTTTTTTTTTATAAAAAATTAGGGTTTGTTTGGATTTGGTCAATATACCCCTTTATCTGTAAGTAATCTAGGGTTTTTGGATTTTCAGGACAAAGACCTAGAAATGCTCAGGTTTTTAAGCTTAAATTATAGCTTTATGTTTGTTGTTTAAGATTTAATTGTTGTTTTGTTTTTACTTAAAATTTGCTCTCGTGACTTCTCCTCCGACGATAACACTGCTAACTTCTCCATCAATTTCGCCGAGGGTTTGTTTTCTTTCCCTTTTTTTTGGGTTTAAAGTTTTTTTTTATAGTTTAGGGCTTGTTTCTCCTTTTTTTCTGGGTTTTTGTTTTTGGGTTTAAAGATTTGATTTTTATTTATTTAGAATTTGTTTCCCTTTCTTTGGGTTTAAAGATTTGTTTTTTAATATATTTAGACTGTGTCTCTTTCTTTGGTTGTTTTTTGGGTTTAAAGATTTTTTTTTTTTTTTACTTAGGGTTTGTTTGTGCTGGATCTTTATTTGTAAATAAGCCGGTTTTTGGATTTTCAGGACAGAGACCTAGACATGCTGAGATTTTTAAGCTTAAATTATAGCTTTAAGTTTGTTGTTTAGGACTTATATTTGTAAATAAGCCAGGGTTTTTGGATTTTCAGGAAAAAAACCTAGAAATGCTCAGATTTTTTAGCTCAAATTAAAGCTTAAAATAAGTTCTTTCGGATTTAAAGTTTTGATTTTTCTTTCTCAATTAGGACTTTTTGGTTGCGTTTGTAGATAAGCTAAATTTGTTGAGGCGGGTGAAAAGTGCTATCAAAAACTAAAATTTTGCTGAGTTGCTTTGGTTTTTGCTTTAAAGTTATATTTCCTTTTTTCTAGTTATTTCGTATATAAGCTGGGACTTCTTGAGGTAGTGAAAAGGTGCAATATAAATTAAAAGTCTGATGAAGGTTTGTCCTGATTCCTCATTTTTTCTTTCAGGATTTAAAGTTTTGGTTTTTTTAATTGGGGTTTTTTGGTTGTGTTTGTGAATAAGCTGGATTCGTCGAGGTAGTGAAAAAAAGTCCAAACAAAAGTTAAGATTTTGCTGAGGATTTGTTGATTTGTTCTGATTCATGGGCTGTTTCTATTTTTGCTCAAAAGGGAGCTACTCAAAGGGAACTAATTCCTTTTTTCGGATATAAAATGCCATCCAGTGTAAGAATAAGATATTAAGTACGTTGAAAAATCCAATTTCCTTTTGTTAATTAGGATTGTTCCGATTCCTGGGTTGTTTTTATTTTTGCTTTAATGTTTTGATTTTTGTACTTAAGGTTTCTTTGGGTTGCAGTTGTTTTGTAAATAGGTGGAGAAAAAATCGTGTTTATTCAGATTATAGCTTTTCCAGGCCAAATACCCAGAAATTATTGGATTTTAAGCCAATCAACCAAATTTAGTTCCAATTATAAACGATTATAGTGGCACCCTGAATTTACAACCCCCTTCTTGCACCGCGTGTTCTTTTTCAGTTATCTATTAATTTACTGCGTCAACCCCTTTATTTTGTCAAATTAAATGGGAAACGAATTCTGTTTTTCATTTTAAAAAGTGCCATCCAGTGTATGAATTCTCGTAAATTGTGAGTGACAAAGTATTCTCCTACTGTTTTAGCTCTGTTTTCTTTTTAGTCTTTATTTGTATTACCTTTTTGTGGTGCAGCTGCATTGTTGCTCCAGGGTTCCGTTCAGGTTTATAGCCGGAAGGTCGAGTATCTATACTCGTTGGTTTTACATGCCTTGGAATTCGTCTCGGAGAAAAAGTATGTTTTTTGGATTTCTTTACTAGTAATGATTTGTTAGATGTTTTGGCGGGGTTTGTTATGTGGAAAAGTGAGGTTCAATGGTGTGTTTCCAAACGTTCCTTCTGTTCTTATAACATCTAATTGAGATGCTCTGAAGTGAAGCGTTTTGTACTTTTTAGTTTTGGTGGAATTATCGTTTCTCTAGCTACTCTGCTATAGTGCTATTACTCTGTTAGGTATTGTGTATTAACTATTACTCCCTCCCAAAATATCGGGGCTCTATGTATCTACGTGTAACTTTGACCGACAAATAACTAATGTCTAAGTTGTCGAAATCGAATTTTTCGAAAGCTCATTACATAGTTCAAATGTTAAACTATATAAACAAATTTTAAAATTTTATATTTCGACAATTTAAGCACAAGATATTTGTCGGTCAAAGTTGCATGTAGATACATAGTGCCCCAATATTTTGGGACGGAGGGAGTATTATTTTTGGAGAAGGGAGGTTAAGGGTCTTAGTCTGAATGGAAAAATGAGGTCAAAAGGGGAAACAACTTCCAAAAAGAAGATTCGAAGGAGTGTTTCCAAAATAACTTCCTTGGGATTTTCTTAATTGCGTTTGCTACGGCTGTCCGGAGTATACGTTACTAATCATGATGATGTGGAAGGAGAAATTTAGTTCTAGACTTCTAGTTATTGATGAGTTTAGTCTTACTGAATCAGAAAATTTTAACCTTCTTATACCAAGTCTTAGCCTTATCATTTACTTTTAGAGAAATTAAATGTTCATGGGGATGTGTCTAGGACAGACTAGAGGAAAAGATTAATTGGAGCTTTTGGCTTTTAAGTTTATCCGAATTAACAGCATTTAAGGACTATCTTTATAAGCTATGAGGAGTTTAACGAGTTTTTCCTATTATTTGACCTTTTTAAGAATAATTAAAAATAATCATTCCCACTACATTGAAAGTAAGGAAATATATGTAGTTTCGATCCAAGCATAGAATCTGATGTCCAGCTTGAGTTCCCAATTTAATACAATGTTCCTGCCTTATTAGAACCCAAAGGGAGGGAAAGAAGGTCAAAAAAGGTCCGTAATAAGCTAGTAATAAAGTGATAGGAAATAATCTACATTACGGTGTATAGATCATAGAATACTGTATCACCGGACACCAGTAGTCTAACTGAGGGGACAAAACATACCTTATTTTTGAATACAGCATCACCATAATTAGTTCCTTGGTATTCCTTTGTATATCCAATTTAGATTCCCTTATGCAGTGTTATTTCCTTTTTCTTTTTCTTTTTCTTTTTCTCCTTTTGGAAATTGGACCCGGTAAGAGCATAAGAAATCAGAACTGACTCTTTAGTTCAGAACACCGAATCTTCTCATTTTAGTGTGGTTAACAAGACTCATTTTCTTTGTTGTCGTCACTGTTGGTTGGAAAAACTTTGATAAGTAACACTGTAATTGGAAGCAGACTAAGCTAGGGTGTATAGTTCAAGTAATACTGTGTATCTAATTTAACTGAGACAAATAAACAGATTTGGTTAACCATTTTATTTCATGATAATATTATGAACAGGCAAAACGAACATTTAGATGGTGCTTCTGCCCAAACAGAAGAAAGTTCTTCTCATGCAGGTCCCAAAGAAGAGAACGATCAGTTTTGGGGTTTAGATGATATACCAGGTATCAATCCATCTGTGAATTTATAGGAAAAGAATCATGTTCAGTATTGTTTCGTTTATTTGTTTTTATTTTTTATATTTCAGTGGATGCGAAAAACTCTCTAGATAGTACGACGTGCAAAGATGCTCAAAATAATCACTTTATAAAACCTCCGGCAAATTTAGTCGTTCTTGAAGGTGATTGCTTAGATTCAACTGGTGATGGCAGTGAATTGGAGTCTTACCTGGTAACTTATTCTTGTCCTTTTTCTATGAATAGTATCACTTGGAGATGCACTTTGTTCTAGTTGAAAAAAATAGTTTATTTGCCTTGCAGTTAGCGACTGCTGATCTATATCGGGATTTTATCTTATTAGATCCATGTGACGCGATAGCAGTAAATGACTTTTTGAAAAGTGAGAAAAATGATAAAAGGCAGAGTGGAATAGACAGCACTATTATATCTAAATCTCGCAAGGACTTTCTCTCTCCAAATAACCGATCTGGTGGTACTGTTCGTAAATCGACTGCAAGAAAAAAGCAGGAAGAACAACCATATGAGCCTTTCCCAAACGATAATGGCTTTGAATTCAATAATCACAATATCGGACCAGACCCTGTTGACAATGAAAGAAATGAGAATATGTTTAATAATTTTGAGATGGATGATAGATATTCAGAACATGGGGACTTGGATGATGAAGATGACGAGGACGATCCATGGAAGCCTCTAAATCCCCATGAACCTGGGAATCTGAGGGTAAAACCTTTTAAAAAAGGTTGGCCAAGCTTTTCTTTTTTTTTGGCTATGTTTCTCTCCTTTTTAGGGTTGTTAAGCTGCATTTTTTGAGTTTGAAAAAAAAATGAAGTCAAGCTTTTAGCTTTTGAAGGCTAACAAACCAGAAAAGGTCAGCTTTTAAACTAATCAACCAAATCCGGTCCAACTAATAAGTGGAAAAAAGTAAGCTGGCGTTAGGCATAGTATGTTTCTTATGTAAACCTTACACTGTTTTCTGTTTTGCCACCAAGCAGTGAAACTCTCCAAACGACAATATATAAGTGCACCTAAAAGAGTACCAATAACTAGAGAGTTCCCTTTGGCCAAAATACACGGTACTATCAGTTCAGATCTTACAGATATGTGGGAAGTGCGGCGTTGTGCTGCTCAAACACGGGAACCACAATCTCTTCCCTTTTATGAGAAGGTTTTTTCTTATCCGTGTAATACATTTTGTCATTTAAATCAGCCTATGTAGTTAAATAATTCTCAATCTTCAATATATAGCTGAGGGAATCACTTGTTAACGGAGCACCTGAAACTAGTAATACATTTGGAAATCCCAAAGATGGCAATGAAGACAATGATTATGATAACGATAACGGCGGCTTTGATTTTGATCCACCTGATTTTGATCCACCTGATTTTGATAAGCCAGAGGATAGAGATGAAATGGAACCACCTATGCACTTTGAAAAGGTTAGACACCCTTATTAAATATAGCCATTTGTTTCTTAATAGTTAACATGTGCATATACAGCTATGCATGCATATACAAATTAATTATACTCAATTTCCTTATCTTGTGGTATATCTGCAGCATAACGGCGATGATGGTTACTTTAATAATCATGAATTCGATGGGCAAGAAGATTTGTGTTCTCAGCCCAACCTTGAAGATCTTTGTCGATCTCACCTCGTAAGATTTTATCTTTGTTATAAATGATGGTTTTTCATGGATTGCATTGCATATTTCTGTTTTGTTATTGGCTATTTGCCCCACCAGCCATGACTGGTTTGAGAAAAGGAAGGTAAATTCACTTACGAACCTGGCCATACATTTACTTGTGATGTAGATACCTAGCTTTAATCGTAATTTCATAAAGATTCTCGATTTCAGACCTTAAATTGCCAGGGAAAACAAAACAAAAAAACCTGTACCAAAAAAGGGAGTATTTGAGTTCCGCATCCAAATAACAAAAAAAAAAATCCTAATTTTATTCCATTTCCGAACTGAACTTTTTATCACTGAAATGCCTAGTTTATATGAAAATAAATAACACAATTGTGAGAACCCGAGTCGACAAAAATAATGTAAAAGCCAGAGTCTCTGCAAATAATACAACTCTATTAGAAGACAACAATGTAAAAACAATGGATTACTGATTGATCTGCATCAGCTTGTGCTTCCAAAGTCTTATTGTAATCTATCTTATAGGTATAGGATTCTCTCTTTGCTTGCATCGCTGAAGTTGAGAACAGAATGAACTAGCGTCTCTGTGTCTCAAATAAGAAAAAGTACCAAGCTTTCCAATTTCCGTTCTTATCAAATAAATTTCTTCTTATACTCTAAATAAATGACACAGCTTTGAGAACCCTAGAAGACACAAACAATGTAAATATACTATTTTGAAAGTAATACAACGTTGTTAAAGGATAACTATTATAATGGAAGACAGAATTGAAAAGACCATTTAATAAACCATACAAAATTTGATACTCTGCATCAGCTTGTGCTTACATGAATCCTAATGTTATCTTTTTCTGATTGTAGGATTCTCTCCTTGCTAGCATTGCTGAAAATGAGAAGCAAACAGAACTAGCGTCGCGTGTCTCGACATGGAAACAGAGAATTGAAAATAATTTGGAAGAACAAGTAAGCTTCACACATAATTTTATTTACAAACCCAATATTTCTTTTGTTCAGTTCCAAATATAATTTTGACTTGTTTTTTTATATTCTTGACAGGATTCACGTCCACCATTTGATATTCACGAATATGGTGATAGAGTTTTGGAGAAACTACCTTCAGAAGTAGACAATGATATTGCCATGTCATTTACAGAAGTTGTCATGGGCCAAGAGAAACACGATATTGCTCGAACCTTTTCTGCACTCTTGCAACTGGTAATTTCTTTGCTTTGTAAAACGTATTTGCCTGCTTTCCTCTTTTCTCCCTGTAAAGCTTTAGGATAAGTGTATTTCTAAGCAGATTTTTTTAGAGGATCATATGGAATTCAATCCTACCCCCATGATTCGAACTTACAACCTCCTATTTGAGAGTGAGTTCTGGCGACTACTCTAGTCCTTGTGGTTAGCTGTGTTTGATTTAATATGTAGGCAAATTTCCTTCTAGTAGTGGCATTGATTTCATATTAGTAGTGTTTTAATAATTGGCTATATCAATCTGGTATGTCAATAGAGGTAGTTGTAAACAGAATCCGTAACGTACACCTTAGTTTCGACTTTCCAAAAACAAATGTACACCTTAGTTTCCTCGTGATTATATGCATAGTAATAACTAGGTATTTAAAGGCTACGATATCATATCTGTTCATCACTATATCATAAGTGGAAATCAAATTCTTAGAAACTCTTTAAATATACTCCTGATTGTCTCTGAAATAGAAAACATTCGCAATTAGCCTTATATGGATACTGAATTCTAGCGGGATTTGTATCCAAAGTGAAATACTACAGCTGATGCTAACTTGGTTACATCATATCCCGTTTGTTTGGATGGTAGCATTGTACCACTAATAAATGTAGCTTATTGTAATCAGCGAACGTCATTATCTTTTAACAGGTAAATAACGGAAATATTGATCTAATAAAGAACAGTGAAGGGAACGAGCCTACGTGTTACACTGGAAAGAACCCTTTCAAAGTAAAGCTCCTTAGCCATGATAAAAGACCGGAAAAGGTGATTTTACGATCATCTAAAAAAAGAGCAAAATCACCAGCCAATAAAAAAGGTTGTAATAAAGACGGGGGAGAAAATTCAGCAAGGAGAGGGAAGCGGTCATCCTCTCCATTGAATTCAAAGTTGCCAATAAAAATAAAAAAGATGGGCGGCATTAGGTGCACACCCGAAGGGAAAAGGAGGCGAAGATCTCTGATCGTGGAACCGGTTGACTAACATTTTGCTTGGGTTTTTTTTTTTTTTTTTTTGGGTTTAGAAGTTGAGTGATTTTCTTATTCTAAATAAGCTACTATCATCCATCTCGTATAACATTAGGAATTCAACAGTATCTTGTTGAATAGCAGAGGCAATTGATCTGTTAGTGCCATTGTATTCTTAGATGATGATTATAGTTTATTGGTTGTGGTAATATTTGTTTGTTCTTAATTATAGTATATTATAGATTCTGGAGGTTTGTACTATTGAAAACTAACTTTCTGCAGAATTAAATAAAATTATTTCCCGTAATTTCTTGGTTAGAAAAGGAATGGACTACCTGGAGATTTGTTTGCGCCATTTGTAGTAGTTTCCATGAAGGAATTAAAAATGTACGTGGTAATTTGTTGTAATATTTGATGCGTAAAAATGATGTTTAATTTACACGCATGTTCATGGCTGTGGACATGTGTAAATTAGCTGTGATTCTGTCTTAATTTTTGCCACCTTGTAAATCTGCGTGCATAAAATTGCTGAATACGTATTAAACCATGTGATTGTCCTTTATAAAATACAACTACTATAGGTATTAAGCTGTAACAATTATTTCACCCTCTGGCTATCTCCTACATTTTTTTTAATCCAAAATAGTTATTTAAGAAAATTAAAAAATACTATAATTATAATTAGACATGTATCAATACATTATAATAATTTTTTTTTTACGAAAAAATGAAATATATTTTATTTTGAAATTAAAATAAAAAGTAGGATAGATTAAAAATAAAATCCAAAACAATCATGTAACTTAACGGTATGTTTCAATGTTATAAAATATATTTAGAATAAGTTGTATAAGATTATAAACATATAAAAAAATTTATAAAAATTCAAAGTTTAAGTGTAAATAGCTAAGGAGATATAGAATATGATACAAATTAGGGGTAGAATATTTGGACTCGTATTAAACAAGATGACATAATCGCAAACGTCTATACGTTATATACTACTCCCTTCGTTCCCAATTAATTATATTTTACGAAATTACGTACAATTTTGACCGGCTTATAACATGTATCAAAATTGTCGAAATGAAAATTTCAAAAACTAAATCATATAATTTAATATTTGAACTATATGATTAAATTTTGAAAATTTCGTTCCGACAATTTTGGCACAAGTTATTGGGTGGTCAAAATTGTACGTAGTTTCGTAGTGTACAATTAATTAGGAAAGGAAGTAATATGTTAGGCTTAGTCGGGTTTTTGTATTTTTGTACACCATACTATTGACTTATTACGATTTTGTATAACATACTAGCAGATTATTTAATTAGTATATCATACTATCAATTTTCGGCGATTTTAAAGACTTTCGTCCAATAAGTTCCGTCCATTCGACTGTCACATATTACATCCATATTTTTTCTTTCGTAATATCAGTTGCATTTCTTGATACATATATGTAAAGTAGCGTAATGACCTCAAACTTATTATGCCTGTTGAACGATTTTCTTCAAATCGATTATTTTTATGATAACAAAATTTGTAAAACATGATAAAAGCTCGTTTTGCGTACTAATCATTTATCGAGTGTGTCAAAGGTTCAAAATGATAGTATACGTAATTACGAAGCCATTGGTTCAAGCGGAACCTAAATCGGAGTTGGAACGAATTAGTTACGGGGTTTCGAAGTTTGTCGAGAAAACCGAAACTAACCCAGAACAACAAAAAACGACTGATCAACACAAAAAACGATCGATCTATTATGTGAGTATTTCTTCCAGTGAGCAAAGAACAAAAACGACCGATCGCCAGCATAAAACGACCGATCGTTTTATGTATGATTTCTTCGAGTGAGCAAAGAACAAAAACGACCGATCGCCAGCATAAAACGACCGATCGTTTTATGTATGATTTCTTCCAGTGAGCAAAGAACAAAAACGACCGATCGCCAGCATAAAACGACCGATCGTTTTATGTATGATTTCTTCCAGTGAGCAAAAAACAAAAACGACCGATCGCCAGCATAAAACGACCGATCGTTTTATGTATGATTTCTTACAGTGAGCACAGATAAAAAACGACCGATCGTTTGTCAGAAACGACCGATCGTTTCTGTAAAATTTCAAATTCCAGCTTTTAAGCTATTCCTGAAAATTGGGCGAACTGCTGCAAAACAGCATTGAATGAACTCAACAACCAGCAACGGTCTGATATTAATTGCTTCACCTTTTTGGCTCTACAAAAGCCCCAATATTCTTTGGAGAATATCATCCAAGCATTCACAACTTTTAAGCAATTCTTACTAAGAAATCCTTCAAGGTTATACTACTTATTTCTCACTTGTATTCATAAATATTCTCGAGCGTATTATTATTGTAATCTTATAAACATCGAGATATTATTTGTTAGTGAGTGATCCATTCAAAATCAATCTTGTAAAAGAGTATTTTATAAACTCATTTGTGAGCGAGTGATTGGGTAGAGGCTTTTAAGCAAGTGTAGCTTAAAAGCTCTAGGTCATTTATTCGGGATACTCATAAAGTGAGGGGGAGCGTAATCGGTTGATTAAGGTCGTTAAGGTGTAACCTTGGAACGAAGATTTTTTAGTGAAACACTCGGTAGTGAAAATACCGAGGAGAGGACGTAGGCGCGTTTTGCCGAACCTCTATAAATCTTGCGTTATTTCTTTTCCCTTAAACTCTTACATTTCGCATTTATTTATCGCTTATATTTATTGCTTGCGTAGATTTATTTAGCAATTATTTCTTAACGTAAGTGTTTAAGTTATAAAATTCACTAATTAGGTTAGTTAATAACCCATAGTTTACATTCCGCGAAAAACGTAATAAAACCTTATTCACCCCCCCTCTAAGGTTTAGACACCTACGGACCAACAATGCCCATTCCATACGAGTGAGTAATTATATACAAATCCGTTTAAAATTTCAAGTAGCTTAAATTTAAGAGCAAATGATGAAGTCTATTCTTATTGGGCGGAATTTTTTAATTTATTGGACGGAAATGTATAAAATCAGCGAGAAATGATAGTATGATATGCTAATTAAATAAGTTTGCAGTATAATGTACAAAATTATAAAAAGTCAATAACATGATGTATAAAAGTGAAAAAAAACCCGGATAAGTCAAATGATCCGTATCAACTATGAGTGTTTTGCATATTTCAAAAAAAAAAAAAAAACCTAGTGTTTTGCACATAACCCACGTACTTTGAAAACTTTCAACTAACCCTCATAAACTCGTACTTTCAGCAAATAGCCTCGTGACAATTTTAATTAGACATAAGCTTATATCATCAGTTTTTGAATAAAAAATTTCTTATTGTATTGGTCTAGTTAAGATTTGTATTCTGCAAGCAAAAGATGTGGAAGGACACTGAATTTTTATAGAAGATAATAGAGAAAATTAGCTTACAGATAACATTTGGACATAGTATTAATTAGCAGACAAAGTATGTACTGTAATTTTCTTTCCCATAACTATAAGTAACATATATTGTCATTATTTTTCAATACTGTCAAATTAATTTGCCAAATAACTGTTCAAAGTTGTTTGCGGCTATTTCGTTAACGACTATTCTTACAAGCATGTTTACAAAGAAACACACATGATAAGAATATTGTCCACAAGCGACCAAGGTACAAAAAGTTGTACAATTTTAAGTTTGGTCATGGGGTAATAATATGCAAATAAGGGTGTAAATTTTAACCGACCTCACCATATCCGACCCGGCTCCATGGTTTTTAGGTATTTGGGTAACGGTTTTAGCGTTTCTTTCATCATCTACGGGTCGGGTCGGGCGTATATAACTTTTTATACTTATTTTACCCGACCCATACTCGTATTTATAATGCGTATAACGGTTCTCAGTGCGGGTATTTACTCAAAATACCCAAAATTCGTAAAATTTATTCTACTTTTTTATATGTTCTTTTCTCAGTGCGGGTATTTTTACATATTGATAATGAATTTATTTTTTCAAGTTATTTCTTAACTTACTTGTAAAAAATAAACAAAGTAACGAGACAATATTAATTTTTTTGTTTCATATTGGTCAACAATGTGTTTGGTTGATTACTGAATCATGTAAACTGTATACAGTCACTTAAACATTACAAACTAATATATTAATCATAATAATAATATGTATATATATTTTTAAAATATGTGTATATATTGCAGTTCTATAATTCGGGTATGCGGGTCGGTTCTACGGTATAGAGTTGAGAATCATACCCGTCCGAAGAAACAACGGGTCGGGTTGGATAGACCCAAAAACGGTTCCGTGACGGGTCGGTTCTTACGGTTTTTAGGTATTTATGATACGGGTTTCTGGGTTTTTGTTTTTTTTTACCCTTTCTGCAAAATATAGAATGTGTTGTGAGATTATTGGACTCTTTGACTTATACTTTATGGGCCCAAGTTGGGCTTGTAACCCTACCCCTCTATCTATATAAAGAGGGCTAGGGGTCTTGTATTTTACATTCATTCACATATTCATTCATAATAAAGACTATACCGTTCTCCCCTCTCTCTACTTCTGTCTCCCTATATACGTAGCTAATAGTGTATTACAACACGTTATCAGCACTGCTCTCGGAGATCGGAGTACGGATCCTAGATATCAATAAACCTTGAGGTTTATCCGGGTTTTTAGGATTTTGCTATATCGAACTTCACCAACATACGTGAGGAAGGTATATATTTTAACTCTTGTTTGGCTTTGTTAGGCGTAATCTGTATATTATGCCTAGCGAATATATTAACAAACTACATGTTAATAATATAATGACATAGCATCTACTAAAGTATATGTGTTAGTGGATACGTCCATAACTACTATTGTCTGCATATAAAAAAAATAAAAAATTATAAGACATATTGTGATGGTTTATGATAATCTGTATCTGTAATATGTATGTAATAATATGCAAGTTGCCATGAATATGTAGTACTATTACCATAAATTACTACTAGCATGAAAAAAAAAACATATACTAACAAGTATAACAAATTGAATTGTTTACTTCTATGCATAAATTCGTACAATTATATGTAATATTGTATGTCTAGCAAAAGCATATTTTTTGAGGGGTAAAATATAGCATATGGAAACTCTATTGTACGTAAAACCATCAATAATCGATTTGTAAATCGAAAATCATGTAATTGTAAAACATGTATTAATCTGTCGGATTAAATCTGCAACAAACTGAAACGTATGTACTGATTTGTAATTCTCTAAAAGCTGTAACCTATTCTGGAAATTACTCAAGGACTAAACTGAAACTTGTCTGAAATTATGGACTGAAGCAGTAATAATGCTGTAAATAGATATATAGTTTGCTGAAATTACATGGATAGTCCCTGTAGTATATTACATGTATAAAAAACAGTATATATGTGTTATAAAAGTCAATATTCAGTCTAAATATTCACCCACATGCATATATATATTTATTAAAAAGGCAAGTGAATAAAAAAAAAAATTGCATGTAAATTGATTTGATTTGATTATGTTAGAATCTTCATGTATTGATTGATAATCTTAAATAGATTTGATTTGATATGTTAGAATCTTCATGAATTGATTGATAATCTTAAATAGATTTGATTTGATATGTTAGAATCTTTATAGATTGATTGATAATCTTAAATTGATTTGTTTATAACACCAAATCTACTGCATGATTAGATACCTAAAATATATTTACTGCATGTTTATATATATATGGTTAATATAGACAGGTACAATCTATATTTAATTTATTACCATGTTTATGATATGATAATTTGCGAAATCATATATTTTCACATTTAAGTTGGAAAAATTATGAACCTTCCCCAACTAGGCTCACCTATTTGGATACGATGTCTAGGAAAGATATAGGCGGAAGTCGATATCCTAATGAGGTCGGGTTTTAAGTGGCATTCGTGCCCTCCACCCTCACCGTCTTTCCTGGTCGTTTTTCAAGTAGAGCTACCGAAAGGGGTTGACTAAATAATAATTTCCCCGAGTGTGTTTATATAGTGATGTATGTTTCGCCGAATTGGTGTTTCAGTATCGACCCGTCGTTCGATCAATGAAAACCGATTCACATGAGAAGCAAAACTAATGTTTTCAAACCTGTCGTTTCGAAAAAAAAGTTTGTGCTTGTGCAAACCATAAACATATAAACCAGTCGTTTTATATGATAAATAATCCAGAACTCCCAACACATGTTGGATGCCATCTATGATGAGAAAATTCGCAAAACATACTTGCGAAATGACTGTTTAGACGTGATGTTATTCCGTCACCACATGTTAGTCACCCTGATGTGTGAAAATTTGATGCCCAAAATTTTTTTTTGGATGCCATCTTTGATGAGTAAAACACGAGTTTGTTGTTACCCTCGAGATGAATGCTAAGGCGTTGATTTTATTCCGTCGCCACATTTGAGACGTGATAACGTCTATGGTGAACAAATGTCTGAAATTGACATATTGGAGCTATCCTTCACCAAAATACTAGCTTGGAAATTGTATTCCATAAGCAGTATCGTGAATTTATATTCACCATGTTCCTTTATCGCCCATCTGTTATTGGATAAGAAAATTACCCCGGTGAGTAGTTTTAATCCTATTGGGTAAATGGCGAATTGTTTGCCTGATATTAATGCTCTTCGTGTACATTTTTTTTTCACGAATCGAGAACCGGGACAAGTGTTATTTGTCTCGAACTGTCGCGATCCCGATGAATCTCTTAGCCAAGCGAGATTTTAGACAATCGTCGAAATTGAAACCTGTGGCTCCAAGACAGTAATTGAAAGGAACAATATGGGCCGTTGTCACAAAGTAAGAGATGATGCTCAAGGAGCCAACTCTATGCTATAAAGACAACGGTCATGCACGGTTACTCCTTAAATAGTTCACAACTATTATAAAGGTGGAAAAACCGATGCTAATGTGGTTAAAGTTAATTGAAAGGAAACTATTGAGACCCCCGATTTTGTGGCTCAAATGAGTTTGATACCTTTCTTTACTGATTTTGATAAATCATTGAGCCATTTTTTCGCTCATCTGGATTATGTTTTCCATTTGGATTATTATTTTTCCATTTGGACCATACTTTTGGATTATGGTTTGCCTGTTTATGAAATTTCTCGAAATAATTTAAAGTGTTTATTGAGCAAATTCTTTTGACAAATGTGACCAAACTTTAAATTATGAAATTTTAGGCAATACTTGTGGTGTAGTTGGTTTTCTAGAAATAGTGGGTAACAGTATACCACATAATTTCACCAAATACTTGCCTAAAAGTGTACTCAGTGACAGCGATTCTGGACCTGTCGTTCCAAATCGAAATCTTTGGTAAAGCCAAATTGATTTGTCAAATATGAGGCGTTATACTCCTATAGGTCCTGTCGTACCTTGTTGAGTTATAAAATATTCGAGAAAACCAGTGTTACCTGGTAATAGCTCATGAAAGAATTGAAATTTCTTTACATAGTCTCCATTCAATACGACCAAAAGCGTATTTTAGAGGAGTTGGAATGTCTTTCAAGTGGTTGCTACCACATTCTTTAAAGCGTTTAAAGTTACCTTATCATTTCGCCTGTCGTCGAATGATAAAGAATTTAAATGCTAAGACATGATTGTCTTTACTATCATTCGCCTGTCGTCGATTGATAAGAGCATTTTGATATTGTGGCATTGACCGGATTAGATATTCCCGGCTCAAAAGACGATGCTTGATTTATAATCGCATCGCATTTGGATTCTCTTTGAGGATATATTTCGTGATTAATCCGAAATTCATGCCACTAATGCTCACTTTGAAAGACTAGTATGTGTAAAGATCACGAAATGAACTCGTAGAATTCTTGTAAAGAATTGAAGGAGTTATTGTGGACTTATCCAACCATAAGACGGACCATAAATATAAATGGTTATGGTTGATGCATCGACAATATGGTCACATTTTAATATTGTCCACATAAATGCAGCATTTTCCAAACTTTTAGCCCTATCATTAAGTTGATGGCTCATGATCCGGATTATCCTGAAAAGTCTAGCCGACTTGATAATTCCGAAGAGTAATAATCGAAATTTCAATTTGAATTACTTGAGTTTGGAAATTGAAATTGAACATCCTGTCGATTATGTTCAGACCCAAATGGACTCACGGAAAGTTTGATGATGCGACTGCAAATGATTGCACGCATTTCTTGGTCTTGCGCACCAAGATTTATATTTCCGTATGGGGTTATGCTATTTTGCTGCATTGGTCCGTTATGAGGCCCATAGACACTCAAACACCATATGCGTACCAGTTGGTTACTGGTTATGAGCCAGAAGTCTCATATTAACGCGTGTTTAGAGTGATTAATTAATATTTTGATTGAGCCGCTCTAGCGTTCAAAATATGGACCTCTGAAGGAGACATAAGTCGATTATGAATCTCCTGCCTATCATTTGATAGAGTAACCTTGACAAGCGATCTCTTTACCGCATGATATGCGAAAGTGACATCGCTAAGACTGTTCTCCCCGTCGTTAGGGGGAGATTTGCACGTTACCGTTGATAAGGAACGACGTGAAGTAACGTGGCATAACCCACTCAGTCTTAGCTTGATCCCCAAAACTGCACTTAGTGATAAGTAAGTGCATAGACTCCCTCAAGTCTAACTAAATGCCAGACGCATTTAATGACTTTATGAGATGTCACGAGATCATTTATACCAGCTGCAAAATGCTTGCAAGGATAGACGTCCCTGTCGGACGCCGTGTTCCTGTCGTAACACGTTGCTTTGGCCGAACCCGCCAAGCAAAGGACGCTGCCGTCGGCCGTCAGTCTGTCGTCCTTCCTAAGATATGAGGAAGTTGACCGGTTCTTAATTCGTTCAGCCCCAGAGGTGGTGAACTGAAACTCGTTTGTCGCACGAGATTATAAAGGATCAAGGAGATGTGTGATTTCCTCCTCATCCTAAGAATCTCGAAATATCTGTCGATCATGATATCATAGACGATATTGAAGCGAAACGAGACTGTCATTGATTACTTGTTCATATATTCGGTGACGACTGATAATATGAGCAAATTATGACAGGGAACCATGTACCGTTGCCTGAAGTCAACGTAGAATAGACTGGACTAATGGAAACTTGTAATCCAAGTAGACTCCTTAGCGAAAGTGTGTTCGGACCTGTAGCTCCAACACCACCAATGTTAAACGAGTTCGTTTATTTGGTTATTCGTAAGGAAGAGTGATGAGAATAATGAGATTGTAGAATGCTCGCCTAGTAGCGCAAGGCTTCTCTCACACCTTGGAATTGATTACGAGATGGTTGATTTCTTCGTAATGGACATTATAACAGTCCTCTACTTTACCTGTTTAGTAGCTTCCGAAAAACTGAGTATGCAGCCATGAATGTGGTCATGGTTTTATCTCTATGGGGATTTAGACAAAGAGATATAAATGAAGGTCCCTGTGTGACTTCATGTGCTTAAATCAAGTAGTTCCTGACCACGGAATACGATCTCAATTAACTGAGACGTTCACTATATGGATTAATATAATCCGAGCGGATGTGGTATACCGCCTAAGTGAGTACTTGATTAGCTTGGGATACTTGAACAAGTATTATGCCCTTGCGTGTTTTATTACGCGATCCATTTTTTTGGATTTGCCTTCGAGATGAAGGATCTTGGGAAGACACGGTAGTGACTCGGCCTGATGATCGAGTCCCCTAAAGATTGAATCTAAGTCCATGATTCAGACTACACCCAGAAGGTGTTATGACGTTTTAGTCATCATGACGCTAAGTCGTCAGATTCTCCCATGATCGTTCGATCACTAGACATTGATATAGACCCAGTCCGTCCCTGATGAGACGATGAAGAGATATTGAACCATGATGTTCATATCTAAGTACAATAAGCGCATCATTGTACTTGGTCTAATGTGCTAGGACGAACATCTCGTCTGCTGTGAATGGTATAGCTCGACACAGCATCGCGCTAACACGCTGCCATCGAAATGGCATAAAAGACATTTTCCCATTACCTCAAGGTAACTGTGGATGAGGGCGTGTCTTATCCCATTTTGCGTCATCGAGTGTATCTACCCCCTTCGGTACTCGAATTAACGCAACCCTTTTCGGTTATACCGATGCCGATTACTTATCAGATCCGCATAAGGGATATTCCTAACATGGTATGTCTTTGCCATTAGGAATAAGGCGATATCTTGGAGGTCTTGGAACGACTCCAAACGAATCACTCTGATCTACTCGTGCTCTATGAGACGACTAGAGAGTGTATATGGCTTCGAGCTCGTATTAGCCATATTTGAATTACATATGATCTGTCTCATGATTCAGATAAAACACTTGTCATAGAAGACAACTTGTTGTTATCGATCAAGAGAGACATGACTACATTATGCTATTTAGCATTTATCGTCGAAATAAATCTTCACATATGAAGTTTAAGAGCATCCTGTCGAATGCTCGTTTTATTCCACGTTATATTTTCTTGCATACAGTCATGTGCAAGTAAATGAAGCATCCAGTCGAATGCTCATACTCTTTCTTGAAATATGAAATCCTCGCACCCTGTCGTGTGCAAGTGAGGGGGAGCATCCAGGTGAATGCTTATTGCACTAATTACTACTTAGTCGAAATCTTCGCACCCTGTCGTGTGCAAGTGAGGGGGAGCATCCAGTCGCATGCTCGTGTACTCTTTTTGTCCTTAGACCAAAGTTTTTTCCTACTGGGTTTTCCTTGGCAAGGTTTTTAGCGAGACACGTTCCCATCTTATCTCACTTAAGATTGCCGAAATTAGGGGGAGTATCCTGTTGTATACTTCTTACCACTGTGTACTCTTTTGTCCTTCGACTAGAGATTTTTTCCCACTGGGTTTACTCTAGCAAGGTTTTGATGAGGCACATGTTTTGTGGTTGATCCCCTACTACTACCATTGTTGCACTCTTTTTCCTTCGATCAGAGATTTTCCCATTGGGTTTGCTCTGGCAAGGTTTTGATGAGGCACACTGTTTTGTGGTTAGTTAGTTACATGATATTTCGGCCTATATTATTCGGCTACACAGTTTCTCATAGGTACCGGTTTTGTCCCACACTGGGTTTTCCGTCCCTAAGGTTTTTATGTGTTTAGCACTGCGAATGAACTCGACTCAGATCGACTGCATGAAGACGAAGAATTCAAGACGTCCAAAGGGGGAGTGTTGTGAGATTATTGGACTCTTTGGCTTATACTTTATGGGCCCAAGTTGGGCTTGTAACCCTACCCCTCTATCTATATAAAGAGGGCTAGGGGTCTTGTATTTTACATTCATTCACATATTCATTCATAATAAAGACTATACCGTTCTCCCCTCTCTCTACTTCTGTCTCCCTATATACGTAGCTAATAGTGTATTACAACAGAATGTTTATTTTGAAAGGTCAAAACATAGAATGTTCATGGTGGGTAAAATTCAAATTTTCATATTACATTAGGGTTATTTGCAAAGCATTCATAGTTCATACGGACCGTTACTTGCAACATACTCTTATATGTTTTCTGACTAAATATTCTATGAGAAATATATGTTTAGTACGATGCTATCATTTTAATGTTGAAAAACTCAAAAATCGGTTTATTGTTTAAGATTAGATACATTTTAATTTAATACAAAAACAACACTCATGTTAAGTCTCTCTATTTTCTCTCACCTCCATAAATGTTTGGGTTTTTAAATTCGAACTAACTATTACTATTTTGTTTCAAGATCAAAAGACAATAATATTCCAAAAAAAATAGAAAATAGAAAACATATAAAAAAGATAAAGACTTATAAAGAAAAATTTGAGATTTACAAAAAAAAAACATATAGTATCATAAATAATCAAACAAACAAATAAAATACCAACAACAATGATAAGGAGCATTGTATAGCATTAATGAAAAAATATTATACCATTTTAGAGCAATATATAGTATTATAGAGAATCAAACAAACAAGTGGGAGCATCGTATAACATCAGTGGAAAAAATATAAGAGCATTTTAGAACAACATTAGTATAAGACGAGTAAAACTTGATAATTTTTATTGAGAAATTAAATAAAAAAACAAGCACCCAAAACACTAAAAAGTACAATAAAAATAGAAACGTTACGAAAAAACACATAGCAACACAAATCATTTCTGAGGGAGAATATATAGTCATAAAGTATCAAACGTTAGAAACGGAAAATAATATAGATAGTAACGGATGATCAACTATAACAAACAAACAATTATATAAGAGTAGCATCAGAGAACACCGACCAGAAAAATAAAAAAGGTTAAGAAAAAAAATCAAAGATGCTTTAAACATAGAATTATAGAGCACATAAGAGCACCCGGCGAAAAAAGTTAAAAGATCAAACAATAAAAATAGATCATCCAAGATCAAAAATAGAAAAAGAAAACTAGCAACTACAAATAGAATACATGTACCATAGGGAGGGGAGAGAGACTAGAGAAAATTAAGAAGAGAAAGTAGAAAAATGATAGGATTAATTGTTTATATGATGGTCTGTATAATTCAGAGCTACAAAATAGGAGATTAGTTAAATAGTTAGTGCATAGACCATGTGGATATGTCCGCTCAAATCATATAATTCCCTTATCTTATCATCATTTTATTATAATAAGCTAACCTAAAACAAAATGAGAACTGTCCAATTTTGTCCATTTTTTCTGAAAATACCTCCGCTTTTTTTTACTAATTACTCATTTACATTTATTCAATTCAAAATATAAAAAACACAAAAAAATCATTATCTTTTCAAAACAATTATAATCATATACCAAATAAAATCGTTTTACGTGTATTTTGTATAAGAAGAATATTATATTACTCATGATTTTCAATTTAATATATTCATTAATCAATATATTTTTTAAAAATTTATTTACCTGAATCATATATATATCACGCGTCGCACACGCAACGCGTGGGTAACGATTACTAGTATATTTAGAGACATTGTCTCCAAAATTGTTTTACATCTACCATGTGTTCCTCTATTTTTACATTAAGATGATGGTTCTCTTATATAAAAGGTAATGCTTCGTTTCCTTATAAATTTATAATGTTAAAATAAACATTATCTCTCATAGTTTATGTCATTTTCAAATATGTGTAAGTGTAAAGTGATAATAAAAAAGTTGATAAAAAAGATAAATCAATTAAAAAAAATATGAGTTAAGTGATAGGAAAACTGATATATTGAACTATGGTTAAATGAGTTGTTAAATCAAATAAAGTATGTATTTTACCTCAAATTAAATGAAAATGATGAATAAACTGATGGAGGAGGTTATAATAATGGGTATATAAAATGAGATATGTATTGGTTTGTTACATCAGATTTTAGGTGTGGGTTTTTCACAAATAAGTAGTTAACAAGTTTTGATATTTTTCCCGACATTCTATATCTTCATTAAAGACTGCCAGTTGTACGCTGTAGACTCTTGCCAAACTTGTGATCAACGTGTTTGGCCAACTTCAATAACAGCCTATTTCTTTATTTAGGCCGGTTTTTGGTTTATGTTTCGTTGTAAATATCTGACCAAACCTCTAATTTGGCTACAGATAAACATAAAACACATCTCTTTACCTACAGTCCCAAAATGGAAGGTATTGAGCACAAAAAAGCGAGTGTAAATGGCTTGGAAATGCACATAGCACAAAAAGGCCAGGGTCCAGTTGTGCTCTTTCTTCATGGATTCCCTGAACTATGGTACTCGTGGCGTCACCAGATTGCCTTTATGGCAGCTCATGGATACAGAGCTGTGGCTCCTGATCTCCGTGGCTTTGGCGACACCACTGGTGCACCTACACAAGATTATTCAAAATTTACAATATTTCATTTAGTTGGCGATATAGTTGCGCTTATAGATACGCTGGTCGATAATAAGGAAGAGGTGTATGTGGTTGGTCACGATTGGGGTGCAATTGTAGCATGGTATTTGTGCCTTTTTAGGCCTGATAGGGTCAAGGCTTTGGTGAACTTGAGTGTTCATTTTATTCCTAGAGGCCCCGTTTCGTTGGTTAAAGGTCTCAGAGCCGCATATGGCGATGACCACTACATCTACAGATTCCAGGTTCTCCATTTATAGTTTATACTCGTACATAACATTAAAGAAAAAAAGACATATTCGCTAGATTATATTCTCTTGAGCAGCTTTAAAGCTCTGCTTAGTAGTTTTTGTGTTGAAAAAACTACAAGCCTGGTAGTCCCGTAACTATTAGTCCCGGGACTAACAAACCGTTCCGGAAATATTGGATTAACGATTTGGACCGGATTAGACTAATTTAATACCACACCCTTCATGGTATTACAGACACATCTAAACATCATCACTTGTAGCCTGGTCGGGGATAATATTCCAGTTGCACTTTACGTAGCCAAGCGCATTATTTCTGGGTCCGCAGGACTGTTAGTCCCTATGCTGACCTTCAACTGATGCATCTTTACAACGCCACGTCAACATATAAATATCCAGCTAATTTACTTAAATGTTGCAGTCAAAACAATTCGCAGTTTCGAGTCCTTGTAATAAACTAACAGGATACAATACTAATTATAACATATTATTTCCTTTTCTTGGTGGAAAAACTAACAATTAGGGAAAATTAAGGAGTCTTAAATGCAAAACGTTAAGAAACTTTGCACCACCACAAATCGATGGAATTGTGGCTGCGGAAGACTGAAGTTGTACCACATTACAATTTCCAGAGGAAAGTTTAAGCTTAACACACCCGCTCACAGAATTAAGTCATGAATGTGATATTTCTGATACAGGAGCCTTATGGTCATCGAAATCATAACCAAATTTTTAGAATCTAATTAAATTTACAGGTACCTGGGGATATTGAGGCAGAGTTTGCCCAAATTGGTGTTAGGAGAGTAGTCGAAAAGTTCCTCACATACCATGATTCTGGACCATATCGATTCCCAAAAGGAAAAGGGTTTGGTGATTCTACTAATACTGCAGTTGAATTGCCTGATTGGTTGTTGAAAGAAGATATCGATTACTATACAGCCAAATTTGAGCAGAACGGATTTACTGGCGGGATTAATTACTACCGAGCTTTAGATCTGTAAGTCACCTTCATCTAGGGACCAGCAGACCAAGTTGTAAACGATTAACAATTCAAAATGCACGCGTATATATAAGGATCATCGTTTTCAAATTTGGAAGAGCAGACCATAAATACCCTTAAATGAGACTCTTTATGTCCTCTATATAAACACAAACAATTAATAGCTCCTCATAATTGAAGCGCAAGAATGGCTCTCTAAAGTTAAAATACCATTTTTCAGTCAGTCTCTCTCTCTCTCTCTCTCTCTGTGTGTATGTGTGTGTGTGTGTGTGTGTGTATCCTATATAATAACGAAAAGTACTAAAGAGAAGAAAATAACAAAGGAGAAGAAAATAATTAAAATAACGAGAAGTTAAAATTAAAATAGTAACGAAAAGTACTAAGGAGAAGAAAATAATTAAAATAACGAGAAGTTAAAATTAAAATAGTAACGAAAAGTACTAAGGAGAAGAAAATAACAAAATCAAAGATGAGGAGATTGATAGACAGGCTGAGACAAATGTAAAGTGATTAGCTAAAGTTTGCTCCTTAAATTTAAAGAGGATGATTGGAGAGGTGTAACCATAATTTCTATTTACCCAAGAGGACATTTCTAGAATCTAAAAAGAGATTTCCCGAGAAAAGAGCGTATAAACAATTGATAGTTTTATACTAAAAGTTATTGATTTTATTGCAGACATTGGGAGCTGACAGCACCTTTCACAGGGGCAAAAGTGAAAGTGCCTACAAAGTTTATCGTGGGAGATTTGGACTTGGTGTATAACATCCCTGGCACTAAAGAGTACATACATCATGGAGAGTTTCAAAAAAATGTGCCACTACTGGATGAAGTTATCGTTTTGAAAGGAGCTGCACATTTTATTAACCAAGAAAAGCCAGATGAAATCAACAAGCACATTCTCGAATTTCTCAAGAAATTTTAATTATAAGCCTGCTATCGTTGTGGTTAGTCCAATAATATGCTTGACCACTTTCTGCAACAGACCATATGGTTTTCCCTTCATATGTTATGAAGATGTTTTCCTATTTAAGAATTGTAGTTCCACTTCTTGTTTGGCTTAAATTTGCAATTATTACAGAACACAAACTTTTTATATTCCTTCAACTGAAGGCAGTACTGATAAAAACTGTTGGGAAATGCTATACAATTACAAAACCTTAGGCTACTATTGGTGCAAAAAGGAATATCTGCAATAAAATGTGAATGTGATACTTTTGCAACATGTCAACGTGATGAGTGCTTCATGTAAGAGAGAGTGGACCAAAATATCAAATGAGCTATACTTAATGTCTGTTAACAGAAATTAATGACATGCCATCCTGCGCTGTTACCATATACAATTAGTTGAAATAGATCTTTCAACTTCTGATTTTTTTTAAAATTGCAAAAATAATTACCTAGAGTTGCTCTTCATCATCAGAATCCTGCACAATTGTACTCATCTTTGCTCTCTTAGAATTTGGAATGGATTCTTCACCTTCACTACTAGATTCAGATGCCTCAACAGCCCCTTCGTCACCATTTTCCGACTCAGCACCAGTTTCATCTTGAGCCGTATTTGGAGAATTATCATTTTGGTCGTCAGGGTTTGCATTTCTTTCATCCAGGTTCTCACTAGTATTTAATATCTTGAAATCCCGAGAAGTGCTACGCTTAGCATTCCTTAGCAAATTGACTTTCGTGGCCTTGCTAAGGTGAATGAGATACTTTTCGTAATCTTCTATTTGAAATATCAATTCCGGGATGCATTTACCCTCCCTTTTGATTTTATTGATGATTCCTTTGTTGTTTGCATTCGCTTGCTGATTCTAAAGATCCACAGAATAAAAAGAAAATCAGATATACTTATGATACAGATAAACATACATATACAATTACTACCAGTACTCAATGACTATGAGCGTTTATACCTTTCAGTACCTTCATTTATTCACTTTTTTCTTTTTTGTACCTTGGTTTCTTAATTTTTCTTTTTTATACCTTAGTTTCTAAATTTTTTTCCTTTTTGACCAAGTTTGACTTTTTTTTTCAAACTCTCAAAAAATCCGCAGCATAAAAGCCACGTGTCCACGTTTCGGGATTTGAAAATTGACCCAAAAAAGAAGAAAAATTAGAAACCAAGGTATAAAAAAGAAAAATTAAGAAACCAAGGTACAAAAAGGGAAAAAATTGAATAAACGAAGGTACCAAAAGATAATAAACCCATGACTATGAGCGGTGCTTACTTATGCTTTTGATTTTCTTTTTTCTGATTTTAGCAAATTACATAAAACTATGAGGTTGCTAAAAACAATATCATGATTTATAAATAAACAGGATGATTTCAATTTTGGTCCCTATACTATGGCTCACGTTCCACTTTTCCTCATACTTTAGCATTTGCACGGTAAGTGCCAAAATTTATAACAGTGCATTTTTCATCACTAAACTTTTGGAATTGTACATGTTTCATCCCTAAATTTAATGCCTATAGATTTTCCATCAAACATAAGGGTGTAGATAACTTTATATCTATCTAGTTATTTCTAATTCCCCAACTTCATGGATTCTCTATTATCATCTTAGGATTCCCAAAATGAGACCCTGGCTGGAAAAAAGGAAAAGACTTATAAGGAGCACAGATAATTACAGTCTGAATGTGGGTTTGAGAATTCGTACAGTTAGCATCACAGAGACAAAATTGTACAGAGGAGCTGTTAGCTGCTTGCACGTAATCTCCACAAGTCTTTGGTAAATGAGGCTTGGTATAACTTGCTTGCAACCTCTAGGAGCAATTAGAAGTTTCGTCATTCTGGCCAAATTCTTGTACAACCTCGTAGCTACTTTCAGCATTTTTTCGGCTTGAGGATCTGCACATCATCTTTTCTCGTAAATAAAAGAAAACCAAGTAGATAAGACGAAAAATGCACATAAATCAAAAGAAATTACCCTGTAGTTTCATGGTCGCAAAAGAAGACAAAACTTTCACTGCAGATTCTGCTACAGAGTGAAGTGTTTTTTCCAAAACTAAAATTGGAGCTTGATCCCCATTCTGCTCTTGAGGAATGCATTTTGATGAAGTAGACGAATAAGTTTTCAGCTTCAATATTGTTCGCTCCATATCAGTTACAATTGTATCTAACACCTGTAGTATAGTAGAAGTTACTACAGGGTGTGTTGACTTGTTTATAATGGGATAAACTTCAGATGTCTCCAGTGGTTCCAACGTCTCTGAACCAATAGTCTTCAAAAGCTCGATTGCCATGTTTTCAGCCACAATCAGATCATGTGGAGAGGAAACTAATGTGAGAGAAAGTGAAACTACACCTTTCGCAAGCTTGGAGTTTGATATTTGACTGGTTTTGCATATTTGTAAAGCCCACAACCCAACAATGTTTCTCCTTTCAGATGGTAATTTGCTCCCAATCATCAAGACTATATCACTTAGTATCTGACAATAGAATATTAAATATCTTTACTATTTATGAGGGGATATATAAGCCCGAAAGCATTTCTCAAATAGAAAACTGCAAAATTGGGATCAGCAGAGATATGATACAATGGGAAATAATATTCATACAGCAACCTGGTGCAAATTCTGCATGAAGTAGTTGTGTCTGCTATTCACTTAATTATAGTTGGGTGAGTTACAGCGGTGCTCCTATACTTTTGGAAAAAAGGGATTCGGTTTCCTTAGTTACAGTCGGAACACTTTTGGAATTCATTGTTTGGATAAGTTCCAAACACGGTCCCCAGTGTTTCAGGTCAAACACTATTGTTCCTATAGTTTCAGAAATTTCACCAATGGTCCTTTCTGTCGGACCAATAGTAGTATGCATGGGGACCATGATTGTACCCATTCAAAACATGAGGTCCAAAAGTGTAATTTACTCAATGTACAAGGAGCAATAGTGTTTCATTTGAAACTATAGGGACCAAAAAGAAATTCTACACGTAGTATAGGGACCAAGTAGAAACTTCTTCATGGTATAGGACCTATAGGTACTATTAGGCCCTGTTTGTTAACAGGATTAATAGACTGGGATTGGACTAAATATAGTACATGGCCCACTAATACCCTGTTTGGTAACGTTATTTGACATTGGACTCTAAATACAGATGTATTACAAATGACCCAAATTCATGGTATATAGAAACCCACCCTGGGGGTGGTATTGTTAATCCCTGTCCAAGCCTTTATCATTAATGCACGAAATTGCACTTGAGATCAGTATCCCATCTCTCTCTCTATCCCTCTTCTCACATATACAAACCAGAATACCATTATATACACACATTCAATATCAACCACCATGACAGATCGCAATAGATTTGCCAATAAAATTAAATTCACGCCCCTTTTCTGTCAACTCATATTCATATGCACAACCACCTTGAGATATCTCTTCAATTCGTTTGAAACTTTTCTCTATATAAAGATCAAAAGTATGGGCATTATATATCCAACAAAATACAGCGTTAGGTATTTTTATTTCTCATTCTTTGAATATGGTCTATTTTAAGTATAAATAATCGACCTTTTTTCATGTTTTACTCATCTCTAATTGATAATAAAATTAGGAACAAGTTTAAAATTGTTGCTTTTTTACTGGTTTATTTATTACAAAATTGAGGACACTTTTGATTTTTAATTACCTGATTTTATTTCATTGTTGTAGTTATTATCAATTCTTTCTCTTTTCTAGTTCACAAAAAAATTGGGGGCAACTTTTTTTAACTTATATCCTGAATAATAACATATATTTTTTATGTCTGATTAGGCTTCTGAAGTTTTAATTTTTTTGTTGATTTTTCAACTTTTGTTAGTGAAACAATTATATATTTTTTATGGTATTTTTGTAGGTGATCGGAAACAAATGGGACGTGTTATGTGATCTTCTTCAGCTTGTTTAAACAAAAGGGTTAGCTCACTCATTACCTATTTTTAAATATATTTTTTATATTTGTATTTAGTAATGCATGTTTTGAGTAGAATAATAAAATTATTGAGACTTTTTTCTAAACTTTTTGAGTTTTCTGTAATTCTTAGCTTCAATTAAGCTAGTTTTCCTTTCTTTGATTTTTTTTGCTAATAAGTTGTTTAAAGGTCTTTAGCTAGGGGCTTTAAGTTGAATATCTAAATTTCAAATTAGCTGAATGAGTCCAATTTGGTTATTCCTTCTAAGTTGCATATCATTTATTTGCTGGCGTAGTAACGTAAAACTTGTAAGTTGATTTAACTCTTTATTTGGTTTGAAGAAGCTAGCTTGTTTGCTTGGAATTTATCCAAACAGACCCTTTAGTTTTGATTGCTTCAAGCTTTTTTGTTAATGTCTGGATTTATCCCCATCATATAATATAAGGGATGTAATTCAATTTCCATATCAGAATTTACCTTAAATACTTGTGCTAGCGGACTGTTGGAAACAATAAATGTTATTGCTTGGAGTCCCTAATAATGCAAGATATGTAAAAAAATTCATGTTGATTAGCATCTTTATGTTGTAGCAAAATAGTTGTTGATTGTTTCTTTATAGATGGACAAAAAGGCACAGCTATTCGAAGCGTATGTAGGCTTTCAACAAATAGTAAATACGGTCATTCATTCTTGTGTTGTTTTCATGGTCAATTTGCATTCGGTACTCGATGGATGTACTGATGGTAGTGATATCGTACCTAGAGGGCCGAATCCTTTCCACTTGCAAATAGAGCATATCAATCGTTTGGTAAGAGGTAACGACACTCATTGCATATCTCAGTTACGTATGGATAGACGTACTTTTTTACAATTATGTATACGACTTCAAAATGACGGGGGGTTGACCAATTCTAGGCACGTGTCATTGGAAGAGAAAACGGCAATATTTTTAAGAATTTTGGCACATCATACTAAAAATCGTACTGTGGGGTTTGAGTTTAGACGGTCCGGTCAGACTATTAGTAAGCATTTCAACGATGTTTTACACGCTGTTATAAAACTTCAAGGTGAACTACTAGCAACACCGGAGCCTGTCTCAGCTGATAGTACAGATCATGTTTGGAAATATTTTGAGGTAAAAAGTTATTGATTTTTAATAAGCTAAACATTAATTTCTAGTTTCTCACACTCGCTAAAAACTAAA
Source organism: Primula vulgaris (assembly GCA_963920805.1). Classification (NCBI taxonomy): domain Eukaryota; kingdom Viridiplantae; phylum Streptophyta; class Magnoliopsida; order Ericales; family Primulaceae; genus Primula; species Primula vulgaris. Next base: position 21,215,059 of record OY987216.1, read on the forward strand.
AACTGTTATATGTTTTTAATTGCTAGAACTGTCTTGGTGCTCTTGATGGAACATATGTTAGGGTCCATGTACGTACAAAGGATGCACCTAAGTTTAGGAATCGAAAAGGTCAGCTAGCAACAAATGTATTAGGGGTTTGTAATCAAAATATGCAGTTTATATATGTACTATCCGGTTGGGAAGGATCGGCTGCCGACTCCCGTGTGTTGCGAGATGCGGTATCACGTGAAAACGGGTTACGAGTGCCTAATGGTTGCTACTTTCTCGTAGACGCCGGCTACACAAACGGAAACGGGTTTCTTGCACCTTATAGGGAGACACGGTACCACTTGAATCTATGGAGAGAAGATCGCTTTCCAAGATTTAAGGAAGAGTTTTTTAATCTTAAGCACTCGGCTGCTAGGAACTGTATTGAGCGCTGTTTTGGGTTGTTGAAACTACGTTGGTCTATCTTGCGTAGTCCGTCTTTCTATCCAATTAAAACTCAAGTCCGGATTATAACAGCGTGTTGTCTGCTGCATAATCATATAAGAAAGTCAATGAACATTGATCCCATGGAAGCTGAATTCGATGAACAAGGGCCAAAATTGCCAGATAGAGATCCAATAGACACAATAGAGCCCTCAAATCAATGGACGAATTGGAGAGATGAACTCGCAGCGAATATGTATAACAATTGGTTGGCTATTAGGGGAGGTGGACATTAGAAAACTTGTAACAGAAGCACACTTACCATTTTTTGAATGATCTGACTATGATTACTATGTATGTGTTAGTATATTTGAACCATGTGGTGAATGTGTTGCTTCTTTGTGGTGAACTGGAAAGTTGCTTGTATTTTGTTTTGAGTTTTTTGTTAAAAATTGAGCTTGTGCTCCATGTTCAATTATAAAAAGTGATGTTTAATAGTTTATTTCTTATGTGGTTTTAGTTTTGTAATTGTTACAACTTTTTACTGATGAAAACTTATTACTACTTAAATTCGCTTCTATAGTATTGCAGTCTTGATATTGTTACAACTTGTTGCTAATGTAACTAATATAATGGGTATGCTATAATTCATTACTGATGAAAACTCGTTACTGCGCAATTCGATTGTATTGTTTCAAAATTGTTATTGTTACAACTTCTTACTAATATAATATTTTTTTGACATAATATAGGGATGGAGAACACTCATGGCAGCCGGCAAGAAAGCAAACGAGGTAGGGGGAAAAATAACTCCGCCACTTCTCGTCGAGTTTGGCAGAAGATTGAGGAGGATTTTTTAATGGCAACAATGGTGGAACTTATTACTCAACAATGGCGTCAAGAAAATGGAGGATTTAAACCTGGGTTTTACGGGCAATTGGAGCTAAAGCTTAAAGAACCTGGGTTTTACGGGCAATTGGAGCTAAAGCTTAAAGAACGATTTCCAGGAACCGATTTGGTCGTTAATCTTCATATTGAGTCCAAAGTAAAGTTGTGGAAACGCCAATACTATGCAGTTTTGGGTATGTTGCAAACAAGTGGTTTTGGATGGAATGATACGGATAAAACGATAAATGTTGAAAGTGATGAAGTATGGAAAAATTACGTAAAGGTAATAATTTTCTATTAGATAAATTGTGCTACTGTCATTAGCTGTTATGGGCTTGTTTGTTGAAAGTGAATGAACTTGACATTTGCTTTGTTTGTTTATTTTTGGTTTTCTATATTTACTATAGCATTTGTCCCTATGTGGCAGTTTTATTCTACTCTTTGCAATGACAATCTTGCACTTTTTACATAAAGATAAAAGTGTCAAAGCTTATCGTAACAAGCCATTTCCAGATTACGACAATTGGTGTCATTTGTTCGGTAAAGATCGAGCTACTAGAGAATTAGCCGAGGGTCCTGAGGAAACTTTAAATGCTTGAATGAGGAAGAAATACAAACAGAAGATGATGGTTCATATGTTCCACATTCACCCGCTGACTTTTCGGCCAATGCGCAATCTCCTATGCAAATGGGATGTAGTAGCGGGAGCGGGAGGAAGAGGAGTCGAGGCGAAAGAAATCGCAATGAGGGTCTAGCAGTACTTGCGGATCGATTTGGTAATTTTTTTGAACAAACGGTTTGTAGTATGAATTTGATGTCACAATGCATCGGCTACGATCAAGATCTCTCGGAGGCAAGGAAAAAAGTTCATAGCGAGTTGTTGGACCTTCCACTTGACCGTACTAGTAGACTCAAAGCGGGAAACTTGATTTGCAAAGATGCGGCCAAGGTAGACCACTTTTCTAGCTTGCCGAATCTCGACGAACGCCTCGAATGGGTATATTTATTACTTAATGGTGACATTGTTTGACTAGAGTAAAATGTGGTTGTTTGTACTCTTTTAAGTTTTTTTTTATGTTTTGCTCGGATCCAATCGTTCATGGTTAAAAAGTTTACCATCAAATGCATTTGTTATGACTTATGCCAATTTTGTTTATCTCAGATTGATGGTTAGTTTGATCATGATTTATGATGTAATGAATTTTATTTTATAAAAGTGTGTTGTTTTGAAAACGAGTTTAATTTGATGTAATTGCTATTTTTTCTTATTAAATAAATATGGTAAAAGGGTAGAATAGTAATTGATTACATATTAGTACGACGGAAATATAGTTAACCAAATAAACATGACATTGGACTATAAATACTATAGACATTAGTTCTATCAAACAAACACACAATCGGACTTATCAATATCATTCATAGTCCAACATTAATCCTACCTTCTTTTCAAATACTCATTGGACTTCATGTCCCGGGACTAATAGTCCCACCACCAAACGAGGCCTTAGTGTTGCTATTAAAACTTTGGGGATCAAATTGAATTCTAAATCAAAGTATAGGGAGCATAGATGTTTGTCACCCTTAATAGTTTGATTTAACGGTCAAAAATGATACGACAACGGATTGCCATATCCTTGTAGATGATTTTTTGTAGAGTTACTCCATATGCAATTATGCATAGCATCACGAATGCAAATTATGCAATTACCTCACCTAATGTCTGAGATCCTGTTTTTAACAAAAATCAATAAATAATTAAAAATAAATTACCTCAACTTCACGATGAAATGAGACTGCGAGAAGCTCAGAGAACAGTGGCTTGATGCATTTCTTCAAGAGCAGTTCATCATTTGTCGCATATGGATAAACACTACCATAACTATAGTCACATATGTCATCCCAATCAAAAACCAGCGAAAGTGAAGATTCATACTCAGGCAAGAAGGCCGATACTAAATCTTCTATCAGTCCTCTCTGGTCCAATTTCGACAAACTTATTGATATCAAGTCCTTTAAGCAAGTTAAAGCTAAAAAGAATAATTCCTTCCTTTGTTCAAGATCTTTTCTAGCTTTTACTCTTTTCTTTTGCGTTGTTTCAGAACATTGTCCTAACAACAGACACCATACTAATGTTAGCAATGGAGGGCCTAAAGTCTTAATATCAAGGTAAATTAGAGTCTTCATTGGATCATCTTTGCCCACATAAAGAAAGGATCTGATGTGACGAACAGAAGCCTTTAAAATAAAAGATAAAAGTTTAAAATATTCAGTTGGCACCTTCTCGGAAGTTGTAACACTGCTAGACGGGTCAGAGTTATACGGTTTTAAAGATATTTGCAATAGCTGGCATAAGCTTGACGTAGCAAAAAAAGATATCCTCTCTTGTGGATATTTCAATGCATCTATTTTGTGTATATCACGGGGAGTGGATCTTGCGATTTCTTTGTTGGTGCCATTAACCTGTTTACATGTATCTGTGTACTTACCCAAAGAATCGTATACATCAACAAGCTCGGTGAGCTCTTTCTCAATATCTGCTCTTTTTGGATCACTCACTTTCTCTAATTCAAAGGAAATAATATTCATTACCACCTCAAAGATCCCGGATAATACCAAAGCACTGTACTTCTTTTTTTCTTCTATTGAAGAGCCACAATCCTGAGTGGGACTCAAAAAGCCTGATCTGACACGCAGAGTAATAATTATAGTAAGATAAAGATACTTGTTTACTTTCAAGACGTATTGAGAAATTTTCATTTTAGTTTCCCAACCTTTTAGCAGTCCTATGATTGGGTTCCAATGTTTAATTGTGTTCAGTTTAACGTGTCATTGTTTGATAAATTGAAACAATTGTGCATGGTCACAAATGAAAATTTGACAAGTTTTTTTGTCTAACTCATGTAACTTCTTCTGGTCTCGACAACAGTTATATTCCGCAACACAAAATGCCAATAATCGATTTCAAAAAACAAGCTTTTTCAGATTATTTTTGAAATATCACTATGTAATAGTTAAGACAGGTCATGTGACAGTTTCAGGGCACTTAATTGCTACTCAGTAACAAAGATCGCGGAACTAAACTGCACAGATGCAAAGTTGGGGAATTAAATCAAACATAACTCATAGGATGGACCACTAAATTGAGAATTATCCAATAATATTCCAACACCGGTGTCACAAGACAAGGTCCATAGGAATAATACACGCCAAACAAAAAAGGATTATTCACGGTGTCTTTCCCAAAGGAAATTAATAATGACCTGCCAGTTATAAGAAATTAATAGTTAAGAAAACATGACAAACCTTCCAAATTTCCGTTTCTGAGAAACGTCCTGATTTTTGATAAAGCACAGGAGAACGACTCAGCAGACACCATCGTACACCCCTGCAGCACAGCCCAAAATGTTAGAAAATGGGAGAGAAGAGATTTAACATTTGACCAAGTGTACAATATGGTATGATTTCATAGCAGTACCTCATTGTCTTGTGTAAGGGAAAAACCGTCCAATAAACGTTCTGTTTTACCACAAGGCCGAAGGAAGAGAATCCAAGAAACACAAGACAAAAGGCAGTCTAATGGCTCTTCGATTATAACTTTTCCACTTTCTAATTTTAGACATTGACCAATTTGGAGAGGAACATCTTCGTTCTGGAAATGTGCACGCAAATGAAGTGAGACCTTCATGTGATAGTGAACCTACAATCACATTTAAGCTGTCCCATAAAGTTTTTAGATAATAGTACCTCCTTGTAAAACCGAAGAAAGTGAGGCAAAAGTAGATCAAACACAACTCCTGCAGAAAGAGGATCTGCCAGAACAACCTTCACAAGCCCTTGGTACATAATCTGTTTGACGTTAGCCTGAACAGAAAATCATGACCATATAAAGATCTGGCGAAAACAACACTAGTATACCCCAGCTTGCCATCTTTTAACAATTATCCAGCATGCTTTTAAGTTACACAACAACACTCAAATCGTCAATAAGTAGACTACCTTTGGAATTTCAACTCTAAAGCACCAGTATTTACTAAATATTTGTCGACACTGCAGAGTGCACAAAACCGAACAGTTCTTTTTAAATTGGTTTATACTGCAGCAGAAAATGCTAGTTACAGCGTGGGTTCTGACGAAACAAATTTAATAATTAGTAAATTGATTCGCACAAATTCTTTTATTTATTATCCTTTTTCATAATTGTCTCAGGTTTACCCATTTTTATTAATTCCAGTCTTCAATAGACTTCTAAAAAATAATCCAGCAAACTGGATGGGATACCAATAAATAAATAGATTTAAATTCTATTCTTAGGGAAATGCATAATATCTAATCTACAAAAATGCATATTATTATTTATCCAGGAAATTAATTGATTCCTTCTTTTCTCCAAAAAATTAACACGTTTATTAATGACATTCTGTCAAGGAACAGGCCACATTCTGAGGATTGGCCGAGCGTTTAAGTCAACTCTGACAAACAAAAAGTCTTTCAATACATAAATCTTAATTCACCTATCATTAGAACTTTCTGAAAGGTCGGTTTAATATATACATTGATAGAATCTTTGAAAAATATTTTACTTCAAAAGAAAAGACTTACTATCTTTGGCATCTGAAGCACGGTTTATCAGAACTACATTCTATAGCAGACAGAATTTCATTGGTCAAATTCGGAAAGTTACGATAGATCTTTAGTGTGTTTATATATCATACAAACATATGAAAATCGAGAGTTAAATTTTAACTCTTAAGCCCTCATGATCTTTTTTTTTTGATAGGTTGGGCTGTAAATTGAACCAAACAAAGTTCTTTTCGTGATCGGTTCGTTCGTGTTTTGTTCTGTAATGAATCAATCACCTTAGTGTATAAGCTCACCCACATCAGTTTAACAAGGACAAGCAATGGGACAGTATTTTTGTAAAGATTTTCTGGGTTTATATTAATAAAGAGTAACGATTACAAGAAAATAAACTGAAAATAAGTGAAGAAATTAAAGGATAAAAGTAATTATATTCTTATTCATAATCCTTAAGCAATACATAATCTCTCTACTTATGCTGCCTAATAAACTGAAAACAGACCCCTGGAGTATTCATAATTGCACTAAACTCCACCAGGTTTCCAATCTATCAATTTTTACCCCGAATCAACTTTGACTGTAGACATCACTTAACCCACTCATTTTCTCTCGATTCTTCCCTTAATGGGTTCATTACAGGTTCGTGTTCGTGATGTTTGTGAAAAACAAAAATCGTTTATAATCGTGTTCGCTTCGTTCGTAAACTTGAAATAAATTTTAATAAACCTAAAAATGGTTATACCATTTTCAAGTTTGGAACTCTAGAAAAAAACATATCATCAAGAATGTAATATATATAATAGAATATGGTTAAAATTTTAAAAACAAAATGTAAATACGTATATGTGTATATTTATATAAACACGTATATGTATGTATATTAAAATTAATATAACACTAATAATTTTAGTCTAATGAACATGAACATTAACAAGTCGAACGGTGTTCATGTTCGTTTCATTTAGGAAGCGAATGGTATATTCTTGTTCATGTTCGATTCAATAATAAAACAAACGACAGTGAACCGAACGCTTAACAAACCCAAAACGAAATTTTCACAAACGGGTTGGTTCGTTTGCACCCTTTAGTGCACTAATTGTTCAATCTGTAAAGATCAATGCCAATTAAATATGAATTTACGGAAGGTGTACTTATTATTAAAACTTAAATATACTAGTACGATGAATTAAATTTTTTACAAAAAACTGGTAATTTAGTGTAAAAAAGTGTTAACCCAGAATTTGACAGCATAAGAATAGGAAAAAGAAATGAGGAAATTACGACGGTTACAAAATTACCTGCTGATAAAGACATCTCTGCAGCAACCCACTTAACTGTTCGAAAAGGCCCATATTGGGTAATTCAACTTGCTGACTGGAACTTGCTTGGCTAGACGAGTCTTGGCAAGAGAATGAACCGTTAGTGTTCGTTTGCTTATCAACCAAAATTAAATTTATTATTGCAGTGGTTGCGGCAACACGGACAGACTCTTCACGGCTAAACATTGCCTTACGCACAACCAGAATGACATAATCCTGCACCCATTATAGGGAAAAAGACTATTGGATATTTTCACTAACATTCACTGTCGAAAACACGAAGGTCTATCTAAAGCTTATTTGCAACAATTTCCCTAGAGAGTAAGCAGGATGCATAAGTTGTGAGATTTGACTAAAGTTAAATCACATATCCATAAAATAATTACAATGAAAAAACTAAATTGCATAATCATATTCATGAAGTTCAATGCAGTAGAGAAATTTTAAAAAAAGTAGGCAAATGTAGAATGGAACTAAAGTTATTTTATCTGAGATTTAAAGAAACACTATTACTAATGATCGTAAAAAAGCTTTACGATATCATGGTTTCGTCAATCATAACATTAAATAAATAAAAAATTAAGTTTATCGCTTTGGAAACAGACCAAAATTTAAGCTTTAAAATTTTTGGAAGGTCAAAAGGTAAGATTTTAGCCTTTTTAACTTTTCAGCCAAACATTACAAATGATTTTGCGTCTAAGGCAAAAAACGAGCTTCAGGGCGCCTTTTTGGAAGTTTATTAACAAGATGAGATTAATCTTCAACGGGAAGTCTGGAACCACGCAAATTAAAGAGAGAAAAATAATTTAAGAAAACCAAACAGTTACATACATTTAAGAGTTACATGACAAAATGTATAACTTTATCTGTAACTGATTAAGGAAAAAGAGCAATATGGTACCTGCAATTCACGACTGATTTTGATCAGGGGAAGCATGATGGTAATAAGGCGAGAGGAAACATTGCCGTTCATAAAAGTGAAATAATCCAGAAGTTCCTTCAGGCGCGTGACATGTTCCAATGATGGATATGTAAATCTTTGAATGAGATGACCAAGCAATCTACAAAAAGAGAATTTAAAATAAGCCATGCATAATATATTCAATCAAACAAAAAAAATGACATTACAACACGCTTACCTCAAGATCGGTAAACTCTGTTCCGGCTTTAAAGAAAGAATGTGATACTTGCATTGTTCAATGATCTACAAAGATAAAACTTTAAGTTGGTGGCTTGTACTTAAGGCAAGACGAGAATCTACAACTTCTTGGGAAATATATATAAGGGTTAACTTCATTATAAGCCCATAAGCTCTAGTCTTTGTTCAACTTTTATCCCTCTACTTTTGTCTTATGCAGTTTTGATCCCTGAAGTTTGGGAAGAAAACATGATTAAATATATTAAAAAAAACAAGCTTGTAATCTCGTTATATGTAACTAAAAATCTAAAGGTGTTATGTTTAGGGACGATAAATGCATAATTTGTAAATTTATGGACTCAAACTGATTAATACAAAAGTATAGGGACAACAATGAGACAAATTAGGATGTTTACGGATTAAATGTGAACTTAATCATAGAAAAAAAAGGCGATGATTAGACATAAACCATTATTGGAAAAAAGACAAAATTACCTCATTTCTGGACATTTCATGAACCTCAAATAAAGTTGTCAGCATTTGTATGCCCAACTCTTCAATACCCATAAGCCCATCTGATGACTTCCCAAATTCTTTACAGCTCCTCTCTTCTGTAGATTCCAACAAAGAAAACCCAAATTGTACAACGCTAGGCAAAATATGCTCTCTGCCATAATTACTTTCATCAATCTACACAGAAAGTTACGAAATTAGCTTACATGGTCTTAACCAGAAAGCAGCAAAAATTGGCATTACGAAATCAAATGAGAAGAAATTACAGCTCTTAACACGGCCTTCTCTACCATCTTCACATCTTTCTGATATTCTTCAATCAAGTAATCCGGTAGCCATTTGCAGTCTCTAAAACAAGATTCTCAGTAAGTTAACTAAGTTCTAAATTTACACTAGCATTGGAACAAAGATGGGGCTTAACCGCTTAGGATGCATAAAAAATCATGAAAAGGATGAATAAGCCTATAGATTTTGCATGCTAAAACATGAAATGCGCAAGGCCAAAATGCTATGTGCAATGTCAGATCTAGAAGGATGTAAATCAGAAGCGGAAAACCTGACATTAAAATACATGTATAAGATTTAAGAAAATGTATAAAGATGGACATCAGAGGCAGGAAACGTGACTTAAAATAATAGAAGAAACGAAAAGCGACAATACGATGAAAAATCTAACATTATATATATACATATAAATGACACTATTTAGAATTTAGCAAGCTGTGGTAAGAAGAATGTAAGTAAAAAGATGGTTATATGGCCCAAAAAAATAGTTGTAGATATATTCGAAATAATGTAAACACAAATTATTCCTCATCTTTTGTTGATTTTTAAGTTATAAAAAAAAATTCTTCAGAAACAAAGGGATTCAGATCAGAACCTTGTTTCAGGGAAAATGAACCTCTGCTAACTAAGGTAGTTTCACTATGCATGTTCCCTAATCCCTATGCTAATCCGGTTTCAAAATGTATTTTTTCACTTTCAAAAAATAATCAGATAGATTTACAACTTCATAGCTCTCTTCTTTATGTTTGACTGCAGAAACTAAGTGAAACCATCGGTGTTCAACGGTGGGATTTAAATTACATCACAAACACTGCAAAAAGTAGGGTACAATAGTAAGTTATATTCTACATAAACCAACAAAAATATAGAATAGATGAACTAAACACCAGGGAACTCAAACTCAATAAAACCACATCCAGAACATCCTTTAAAGTTGGCAAAACCGCAGTAGAAAAAATCCCCTTAAAACACTTTTTAGTGCAAAAAATTCTCACGGAAGAAGGTGAGAGAAGAGAGTGTTTTTATTAGATTCATGTTCATTTTATGATGAGATTTATTTTCTGTTTGAGTTGAGGATTCTTAACACCGATCGGGGACTTAGTGAGTTATAATCCACGTAAAGCAGTCAATAAGTAACAGAAAGACTAAACAACACCAAACTAATATTGTGGAAAGCACATCATCAGTAACACTCTTAAAACTTACTTGGCAAAGCCGTTATCTCTATACGCCATAGCCACAGCTGTTTTAAGAGCCGCAATCGAGTTCCTGCTAAATCTTCCAACCCTTGCCACCGACAACACCATAGCAACAGCAAAATGGCTCAAAACCCGAAAACCTGATCTCACCAACCCAACAATCTCTCTCCCCAACGACGGGTCCTGCTTCACCGCAAAATTCACATGTAACAAAACCGTCCCTTCGACCTGCCTGACGATCGAGCCCGAAGCAGTTCTCTCCCCGAAAAACGTGACAATCCCTCCCACTACTTCTGTCTTGTTAAATCCCTTTGATGCCAAAACCAGTAACTGGTAAACCAGTGATGGCAGATCCTGTAATTCTAACTCCTTCATGCCAAAAAAAATCTTTTCCAGAAACTCCCGACGCGTCTCTAACCCTAGAAAACGTAAATAATCAGAAAGTGTCTACTTTTACAGTTTACTCTCTACATTTTATGGATAGAATTTTGTTGAATGTTCTGAAACATATTCAACACCTTGTTTGGTTGCATCTTAAAAGCAATTATGCTGGGCTTTTGAAGTTACAATAAAAGCTAGATTCATCCAATGTAATTTTTAAAGAACTTCCAGACTAGAAATCCAGAAATACTGATGTTTTAACCTGATCAACCCAATGCAGTCCAGCTCCAATGCATAAAAAAATTAGCTTTGAAACTGTTACCAGAAGAGGCCTAAGTGCATAAATGATGTTCCACTGCTAAATTAGCGACATGTAATACACATAATGTGCAATACATAAGTTTCCCCGAATAAGTAAGCATTATGATAAGGCATAATCTTTGATGGGTGGCGATATGCCTTTCAACAGTGATATAATTAATAAGAGAAAGCAAGTACTGGACACTTCTTTATTCTTTATTATTTTGCTCGTCAAATATACTTGCTCGGTTTACAATTCTATTATTACTCTTATGCTCGGATTTGCAATTTAATCTTAATCTTGGTCTTTCTCTTCTCTTCGGTGCTCGGTTCTTTGTCTTGCTCGGTTAGCTTATTGATGTGATGAGTTCTGACAAGTTTTTCTCTTTTCTCTCCTTCTCTCTATATTTTTCAGATATATTTCCGGTCCCTCTTTTAATGAGGGTACTTGGCTATTTATAGGCAACTGTGCCTCATAGGATGTTTGACAAATGTCACCATCTCATGCGTCATCTCATGAGCTTTTGCACTATGGGCTTTTACTGGTTGGTTCATGACATGTATGGACACTGGCCTGTTAGGAAAGTACTTTTAGTCCATGGGTTTTTGGATTCAAGGCTTGGATACCCTCAAATATTGGATGGGTTGATTCTTACCCGAATAGACATATTCGGGTCTAATTTTTGTGTTCTATCACATTATCTATGTAAAGCCAAAAAAAAAGTAAGATTCCGTTAAAAAGCACGTAGCAATTAAGTATGTAAATTAAGAGCTCGGTTTTTAGGTTCAAACAAAGTCTAGGTTTAACCGGTATGACGATCCTAGATCTTTTCAGGCTAGAAATCAGGCTAGAAATCCAGAAACGCACACGAACTTAGCATGTTAACCAATTGCTCTCTCTCCAGCTTTTATGCCAAAAAATTAAGCTTAAAAGCTGCAACCTAAGTGAATAAATGATGTTCAACTGATTAACTTCGCAAGTTAACTCAAATATGTGCAAGAATAGTGTCCCTTAGAAAATATGTAAAACAGAACCTTCTCTTTAAGTAGATGCCTACCATATTTTATACAAAAACCAAAATGAAAATAAAAATAAAAATGCAAACCAGCTTTTACCTTAAAAACTGAAAAAAAAAAACATGACCTCGAAAAAGCTGCAACCAAACAAACACAAATCAATTAAATTATTCTATTATTACTAAACAAACACTGCGCTCAAATTACTTTTGTAAATCACAGTTAGTCAAGGTTATATAACAGACGAATTAGGGGAAATGACGACACATGTCATTTCCCAACTAACAAGTTGACAGTGTATTCAGTGATGGTCCTATCTGTTAAAAAAGTAGCAATTGAGTACAAGTATTTCACAATGTGTTATCTATAAAAGTGAAATCGCGGAGAATGGAGACATCCTCAACAGCAAAGCCCTAGACCATTTCACATACATACATATATACGTATAGAGAGTAATTCTATTATAATATTGACAGAAAGAGAACGCCTATTTTATATTACAGGCTAATTGCAACAGTGGTCCTTACAGTATCTAACAAATATCAAAACAGTATACATAACTTGCAAACTGAACGAAGCAGTCACAATGTTTACCTATAAAAGTGAAATCGCAGAGAATGGAGACGATCCTCAACAACAAAGCCCTAGACCATTTCTCATATATATACGTATAGAGAGGGAAACAGTAATTCTGTTATAATATCAGTTAGAACAGTAGGCCTATTTAAACTATAGGCATATTACAACAGTGGTCCTTACAGTATCTAACAAATATCAAAACAGTATACACAACTTGGAAATTGAACAAAGCAATCACTAATATATCAACACAGAGTTATTATTTACCTATAAAAGTGAAACAGTACTTTTATTATACTATTAGTTAGAACAGAAATAGGCATGTTACAACTGTGGTCCTTACAGTATCTAACAAACATCAAAACAGCATACACAACTCGGAAACTGAACAAAGTAGTCTCTAAAATATCAACAAAGAGCTATTATTTACCTAAAAAGGTGAAATCGAGGAAAATAGAGACTATCTTCAACAGCAAAGTCCTATACCATTTCTCATACATACATATATACGTATAGAGAGAGAAATAGTAATCAGGCCTATTTATAGTATAGGCATATTACAACAGTGGTCCTTACAGTATCTAACAAACATCAAAACAGTAGACAGAACTAAGAAATCAAACAAAGCAGTCTCTAATATATCAATCCAGAGTTATTGATTTACCTATAAAAGTAAAATCGCGGAGGATAGAGACGATCTTCAACAGAAAAGCTCTAGACCATTTCATCCCAAGCAGCCGATCAACCACAGAGCTCACATACTCGCGATCGTGGATAAGGGCGAGGCATCTGGGGAGGAGGTCGATGATGTGAGCGTGTTCGGGATCGTAGAGAGAGGGAATGAGAGTGAGAATGGAGTCGGAGAGGGAGGTTAGGGTAGTGGTGGGGAGGGTGTGGAGGCGGAGAGAGAGGAGATTAATTGTAGAGAGAGAAATATTGGGGGAATTTAGGAGGGAGATTAGGGTTTCGGTGGTGGGTTCTTCAGATGGGTTCATCGGAGAAGATGATGACGTGGCGGAGCTCTGCCGTTGCCTTTCTCTCTCTATATATGTTATATCTATCTTTTTTATATGTGTGTGTATAAAATGAAAAAGGAAAAAGAAAAAAGAAAAACTAATAGAGAAATTGGGTTTTGCGCGGGAACAGAGGGAGGAGTGTGTGTGATAAAATACTGCTTGGTGGTAGCTTTTTATCTTACTTTGGTAGATTCTTTTAGAGGTGCACTTAATACCCTATATTTTTTCTTTTAAAACGTAATGACCGTAGATTTAATTTACGGTCTGTATAATTTAATACAAACCGTAGATTAAATCTACGGTTTGGATTAAATTATACAGACCGTAGATTACGGTCTGTGTAATTTCTGCAGAAATTACACAGTCAGTCCCTGCTTTTCAAAATTACACAGTCAGTCCCTGCACGAAAATTACACAGACAGTCCCTGGAAAAAACAGAATCTTACGTTTTTTTTTAAAAAAATAAAATTTTATTCTACACTCTCTCTCTTTCTCTCAAAAACCCCCAATTTTCAACCCAAAAAATCACCCAAATCAATCAACCACGTTAACTATCAAATTTATTAACAAAAAACTCCAAATCATCGATCAAACTTATCCATAATTGAAGGTATATCTTTTATTCTCTAATTTATTATTTATTTTGTGTAATTTCAATTTGTAAAATAGGAAAAAATATATAAAATATGCAAATCCATAATTCACTTAGCTATATATAATTGTTTGTTGTTTGTTTATATTAATTATAGAAATTTTAATAATTGTTGATATTTGTCCCATTTTTGCATGTTTTTTTATTTTTTGTAATTTTAATTTGTAAAATAGGAAAAAATATATAAAATATGCAAAACCATAATTCACTTAGCTATATATAATTGTTTGTTGTTTGTTTATATTAATTATAGAAATTTTAATAATTGTTGATATTTGTCCCATTTTTGCATGTTTTTTTATTTTGTTTGGTTAATTTGAATTGTTGATAATGTGTTTGGTTATGATTAAAAAATTGAGTTATTATTGTTTGGTTTATGATTAAATGTGTTTGGTTATGATTAAATGTGTTTGGTTATGATTAAAAAATTGAATTATTATTGTTTGGTTTATGATTAAATGTGTGTTTGGTTATGATTAAAAAATTGAATTATTATTGTTTGGTTTATGATTAAATGTGTGTTTGGTTTATGATTAAAAAATTAATTTTAAAGAACACTAAAACCCGATACATAATTTTTTGGCCGGACTGAAATTTAAAGAACGAGATGGTAGAAACCCGATACATAATTTTTTGGCCGGACTGAAATTTAAAGAACGAGATGGTAGAAACCCGATACAGGAACTGTTTAATTTGTTGGATAGCCATCGCTACACATTCTACTATAATATGAACCCATCAACCCATTCCCTTGAGAACTTATTTTTTGCACACCCCGATTCTATAAGGATGTTCAAAGCTTTTCCTGATGTCTTGTTAATGGATTGTACATATAGGACAAACCGTTTTAATATGTCATTTCTAGAAGTCGTAGGAATGACATCAACGAACCAAACATATTGTTTAGGTTTTGTTTTCATGAGTGACGAGACAAAGGAAAGTTATATATGGGCATTGGAAAAATTTAAAGTTACATTGGAGGGGTGTATACTACCTAGGGTGTTTGTAACCGATAGGGAAATGACCTTATCAAATGCTTTATCCGTTGTTTTTCCCGATTCTCATCATATTTTGTGCACTTTTCATATTGCAAAAAATGTTTTGAAAAGCTGCCGTAAAAAAATCCCTGATGAGGAGTGGCAAACGTTTCTAGATGATTGGGGTTTATTGGTTGATTCTGAGTCGATAGAGGAGTACAATCATAACCGAACTTATTTCAATTCCTCTTACAAATCGTACCCTGCTGTGATTAAGTATGTAGACAAGCTTTTAAATGATTATGCTGAAAAGTTTGTTGCATGCTATACCAACCACACAACACATCTAGGTAACAGAACTAGCAATCGAGCCGAACAACAACATGCTAAGCTGAAAAGATCCCTTTCCACAAATACTGGCACGCTTGAAACTGTTTGGGTAGAGGTGAATAGAATTCTAGAAAAACAGTTTGAGGATATTAAGATGAAATTGGATAAATGCAAGTCTTATTTTCCACATTCTGAACGAACACCTCTATTTCTAAATCTTAGGTCGTATATCACACACTATGCCTTTGATTTATTATTTCAAGAACACAAAAAATATAGTGGCCCGGCTGATGAGAATTGTTCTTGCGGTTTTAAATTGTCTCACGGTTTACCTTGTCATCATATTATGAGTGAACATATTTTATTCGGGAAGCCTCTTCCTCTAGAATATATTCATCCATTCTGGAAAAAATTAGACGTAATTGATGATAATGGGAACACCGATGATTATGGGGTAGAGGGTGATCTAGAAGAGTTTAAAAGTGTTTATGCTAGCAAAACTAATGTTGAAAAACGGCTTATGAAAACACAACTCCGAGAGATAACCGTACCAGCCAGAACATCCATCAGTGACCCCGAAGTGAGAGTAAATAGGGGGAGACCTAGAAAAGGCGACAAATCTAGTAAGAGGGATAAGTCGGGATGGGAGTATGTGGAGGAACAGAGTGCTGCTGCTAGTAGGGACAAGGGCAAAGACAAGGCGGATGAAACACAGGAGGTAAGGGTAAACCCAACTAGGAGGCCGCGAAACCAGAACCCTAAACCCACCCCCAATAGGCCAACCTTCCTGTACAGTGACCAAATATGGGTCATGTTACATAGTTACATCGAAACGGTTTATGATGTGCGTGGGGATGGTAACTGTGGGTTCTGAGTACTTGCAAATGCGACGGGTAAACAGAATGGGGAAGATGATTGGTACGCGGTAAGATGTGAATTGTTTCAAGAGCTGCAGCAAATGAAAGGTGTTTATTATGTGCTGTTTGAGAATCTTGACTTTGAAGCTTACCGGTATGATTACATTTTATCAAGTTTAAATTTTTATCATGCTACAAATCCCGCACCTTCTGACAAATGGATGAGATTTCCGTCCTATGGTTTTTTAATTGCTTCTCATTACAATATGCCAATTGTATTGTTGTCCTTATGGGAAAATCAAAATGGAGAGGTAAACATGTGGAACAGTACTTTTTTACCTCTTTATACTGGTCCGCCTCGGGGAACGACACATTACATCCCGACTGTAATGGTGTTCGTCAACAGTTGTCACTATGCTCAGGTTATTCCTAAAGAAGAAGGGATATTCCCAATGCCAGGAATTATAGCACGGTGGGAACAAACACGCACTGAGACAGCTGCGCCATGGAAGGAACTTTTTCGACCTAATTTCAAGTTATATATGGCGCTGGAAAAGAAATCGGGAAAGAAAAAAGCAAATGAAGATGAAGCTATAGACCTAAGTCCATAATCAGTTTTTTATTTTTAATTTTATGTAAATTACTATTTTTTCCAAGTTTTTGTAAATTTATATGATGTAAACAAATGTTTAATAAATTTGTTTTCTGAAATTTAGTTCTATGAAATTTTGTTGTAAATTTTGTTGTAAATTTTGTTGTAAATTTTGTTTAATAAATTTGTTTTATGAAATTTATAAGTTGATATTCATGTTTGCATATTGAGTTATTTTTTTATGAAATTTATATAATTTATGATTGTTTCATTCAACAAAATTGATGATTGACACCAAATTGACGACTTAGTTAATGTTTCATATTGCGTTATACAAGTGTTAAAAACAAACCAAAGGTACTTCACAAAAATTGACGATTTAGTTAATGATTCAATAAATATCAACTTATACACTTGACAAAAATATAACATGTAAAATTTTGAACTTATACAATAAATATCAAACATAAAATTTATCAAATCAACTTTATTTGTGTAAATTTGTGTAAATTTTGTGTTTATTTTGAGAGATTGTTAGAATATTGGTAATTTATTTTATGTAAAATTTTAAAAATAAGGCATTTAGTTTTTTTATTAAAAAAATCATGTTTAATTTGAAAAAAATATTCAGTATTTTAATTTTAATTATTAGAATTTTTATTTTAATTTTTAATTTTAAAAAATCTGTCAAAACACACAAACCGTAGATTTAAATCTACGGTTTACAGTGATTAACTATAAACCGTAGATTTAATCTACGGTTTACGCATTTTTTAAGATTAATTGAGGTTAATTAATCCACCCTCATTCTTTTAACCAACTGCTTAAAAGTTAAAATAGTGTTCGCATCTTTTTCCGGTCCAAAATATATCAAAATCCAATCCAAATTCGTACTTATCAGTGTAGTTTCCACTTACGATTTTGACTTTTTAACTTTTTCAAAACAAATTAAAAAAATCAGAAAAATAATTATAATAATAAAACTGGATTTACTAAGGTTACAAAATGAGTTTCAAAATTTATAAGTTGTTTTTTTATTTTATTTTGTACCTTTTGACTTTTTTTTAAGTAAAATCAAAAAAATAAAGAAAAAAATAAAATAAATTGCTAAAATCTTAAAACTTTGTTATAACAGTTACAAAATGTCTTAAAAATTTGAAAATAATTTTTTATTTAGTTTGTGTTGTAGGATATTATTGGTTATCTTGGACCTTACTCTATTGGGCCTATCTTGGGTTTTACTAGCATATATAACACTACCCTCTATTATATAAAGAGTGTTAGGGGTCTCTTGATGTATCGCTCTGTACAATCATATTAATGAATAAACACTTCGTCTGTTGTTTCTCATACCTCTCTCTATATCTATACATATGTATATATATATATATATAACGAGCTAATATGTCACACAACACGTTATCAGCATTTTGCTCACAGAGATTGAAATATTTGATTGGAGATATTGGGTAAACGCACGGATATTGGGTATAAATGAATCTTGAGATTTATCCGGATTTTATTAGGTTATTTATTTACCAACCTTCATCAACATACCAGTGAAAGGTACCCAAATTTTTTTAATCGAAACTACGTTTACTATAGGTGTAACAACATATATGTATGTGTAATTAACGGGCTAGATTTACAGTTATGTCGATTTAATATGCCCTCGTAGGTGTAACGATTCCATGCTATATATATACATAGGTTACTACTGTGGATATTAGTAACGTAAATCTCATGTAATAATATATCCTTATATAGGCTGACTATGCATATAGTATTCGTTTATACACTACTGTACGGTCCTGAATATAGCATGATTAATATTGCATATCACATGCTTAATTGATAATGTAATTTGAAAGAACAAGAACTTGCTATTAGTTATACTGGTTTTGGACGTAAGTGATTGATATGTACAAGGTAGTATTAACCCCATGGAACATATAGTTCCAACATGTAGTAATAAAACATGTAGTAGCTTGCTTGAAATGTTCAGAAGTACTAAGACCTAACTCAAACACTTCAGAAATTCTGGACTCCCTATGTAATAATTCTGTAACTTATAAATAATTTACTGAAATTACACGCATGGTCCTGTAGTAATTACTTGTATGCAAAACAGTTTATATGCTTGATAAATACAAATATTCGGTCAATATACACTTACCACATGCATGATTTAGTTACCATGTATAGAACTTACACATATAGCAATAGAATAATTAAATATTGAGTAATATATTGCTTAGTGTAAAATTGGTAAATTTAGATTGTGCTAATATGTACTATTATGCTACTGCTATATTATTTAATCATGCAAGCAAGTACGATCTATGTATTTATTTACAGCCATGTACACTTGTGTAAAATATGGTAATTTGCGAAGTCATATATTTTCACATTTAAGTTGGAAAAATTATGAACTTTCCCCAACTAGGCTCACCTATTTGGATACGATGTCTAGGAAAGATATAGGCGGAAGTCGATATCCTAATGAGGTCGGGTTTTAAGTGGCATTCGTGCCCTCCACCCTCACCGTCTTTCCTGTTCGTTTTTCAAGTAGAGCTATCGAAAGGTGTTGACTAAATAATGATTTCCCCGAGTGTGTTTATATAGTGAGGTATGTTTCGCCGAATTGGTGTTTCAGTATCGACCCGTCGTTCGATCAATGAGAACCGATTCACATGAGAAGCAAAACTAATGTTTTTGAACCTGTCGATTCGAAAAAAACGTTTGTGCTTGTGCAAACCATAAACATATAAACCAGTCGTTTTATATGATAATTAATCCAGAACTCCCAACACATGTTGGATGCCATCTATGATGAGAAAAATCGTAAAACATACTTGCGAAATGACTGTTTAAACGTTGATTTTAATCCGTCACCACATGTTACCCACCCTGATGTGTGAAAATATGATGCCCAATTTTTTTTTGGATGCCATCTTTGATGAGTAAAACACGAGTTTGTTGTTACTCGCGAGATGAAAGATAAGGCGTTGATGATATTCCGCTGCCACATTTGAGACGTGATGACGTCTATGGTGAACAAATGTCTGAAATTGACATATTGGAGCAATCTTTCACCAAAATACTAGCTTGGAAATTGTATTCCATAAGCATTATCGTGAATTTATATTCACCATGTTCATTTATCGCTCATCTGTTATTGGATAAGAAAATTGCCCCGGTGAGTAGTTTTAATCCTATTGGGTCAATGGCGAATTGTTTGCCTGATATTAATGCTCTTCGTGTACATTTTTTTTCCACGAATCGAGAACCAAGACAAATGTTATTTGTCTCGAACTGTCGCGATCCCGATGAATCGCTTAGCCAAGCGAGATTTTAGACAATCGTCAAAATCGAAAACCTGTGGCTCCAAGACAGTAATTGAAAGGAACAATATGACCCGTTGTCACAAAGCAAGAGATAATGCTCAAGGAGGCAACTCTATGCTATAAAGACAAAGGTCATGCACGGTTACTCCTTAAATAGTTCAAAACTATTATAAAGGTGAAAAAACCGATGCTAGTGTAGTTAAAGATAACTGAAAGGAAACTCCTGAGACCTCCGGTTTTGTGGCTCAAATAAGTTTGGTACCTTTATTTATTGATTTTGATAAATCATTGAGCCATTTTTTCGCTCATCTGGATTATGTTTTTCCATTTGGATTATGATTTTTCCATTTGGCAATACTTTTGGATTATGGTTTGCCTGTTTACGAAATTTCTCGAAATAATTTAAAGTGTTTTGAGTAAATTCCTTTGACAAATGTGACCAAACTTTAAATTATGAAATTTTAGGCAATACTTGTGGGGTAGTTAATTTTTTTTGGAAATAGTGGGTAACAGTGTACCACATAATTTCACCAACTATTTGCCTAAAAGAGTACTCAGTGATAACGATTCTGGACCTGTCGTTCCAAAATCAAAATCTTTGGTAAAAACCAAATTGATTTGTCAAATATGAGGTCTTATACTCATGTAGGTCCTGCCGTACCTTGTTGAGTTATAAATATTCGAGAAAACCAGTGTTATCTGGTAATAGCTCATGAAAGAATTAAAATTTCTTTACATAGCCTCCAGCCAACACGACCAAAAGCGTATTTTAGAGGAGTTGAAATGTCTTTCAAGTGGTTGCTAGCACATTCTTTAAAGCATTTAAAGTTACCTTATCATTTCGCCTGTCGTCGAATGATAAATGATTTAGATGCTAAGACATGATTGTCTGTACTATCATTCGCCTGTCGTCGATTGATAAGAGCATTTTGATATTTTGGCATTGACCGGATGAGATATTCCCGGGTCAAAAGACGATGGTGGATTTATAATCGCATCGTATTTGGATTCTCTTTGAGGATATATTTCGTGATTAATCCGAAATTAATGTCACTAATGCTCACTTTGAAAGACTAGTATGTGTAAAGATCACGAAATGAACTCGTATAATTCTTGTAAAGAATTGAAGGAGTTATTGTGGACTTATCCAACCATAAGACGGACCATAAATATAAATGGTTATGGTTGATGCATCGACAATATGGTCAAATTTTACTGTTGTCCACATAAATGCAACACTTCCCAAACTCTTAGCCTTATCATTAAGTTGATGGCTCATGATCCGGATTAACCTAAAAAGTCTAGTCGACTTGATAATACCGAAGAGTAAGAATCGAAATTTCGATTTGAATTACTTGAGTTTGGAAATTGAACATCCTATCGATTATGTTCAGACCCAAATGGACTCACGAAAAGTTTGATGATGCGACTGCAAATGATTGTACGCACTTCTTGGTCTTGCACACCAACATTTTTATTTCTGTGTGGGGTTATGCTATTTTGCTGCATTGGTCCGTTATGAGGCTCATAGACACTCAGACACCATATGCGTACCAGCTGGTTACTGGTTATGAGCCAGAAGTCTCATATTAACACGTGTTTAGAGTGCTTAATTAATATTTTGATTGATCCTCTATAGCGTTCAAAATATGGACCTCTGAAGGGGACATAAGTCGATTATGAATCCCCTGCCTATCATTTGATAGAGTAACCTTGGCAAGCGATCTCTTTACCGCATGATATGCGAAAGTGACATCGCTAAGACTATTCTCCCCGTCGTTAGGGGGAGATTTGCACGTTACCGTTGATAAGGAACGACGTGAAGTAGCGTGGCATAACCCTCTCAGTCTTAGCTTGATCCCTAAAACTGCACTTAGTGATAAGTAAGTTCATAGACTCCCTCAAGTCTAACTAAATGCCAAACGCATTTAATGACTTTATGAGATGTCACAAGATCATTTATACCTACTGCAAAATGCTTGCAAGGATAGACGTCCCTGTCGGACGTCGTGTTCCTGTCGTAACACGTTGCTTTGACCGAACCCGCCAAGCAAAGGACGCTACCATCGGCCGTCAGTCTGTCGTTATTCCCAAGATATGAGGAAGTTGACCTGTTCTTACTTCGTTCAGCCCCAGAGGTGGTGAACTGAAACTCGTTTGTCGCACGAGATTATAAAGGATCAATGAGATGTGTGATTTCCTCCTCATCCTAAGATTCTCGAAATATCTGTCGATCATGATATCTTAGACGATATTGAAGTGAAATGAGACTGTCATTGATTACTTGTTCATATATTCGGTGACGAATGATAATATGAGCAAATTATGACAGGGAACCATGTACCGTTGCCTGAAGTCAACGGAGAATAGACTGTACTAATGGACACTTGAAATCCAAGTAGATTCCTTAGCGAAAGTGTGTTTGGACCTGTAGATCCAACACCACCAATGTTAAACGAGTTCGTTTATTTGGTTATTCGTAAGGAAGAGTGATGAGAATAATGAGATTGTAGAATGCTCGCCTAGTAGCGCAAGACTTCTCTCACACCTTGGAATTGATTACGAGATGGTTGATTTCCTCGTAATGGACGTTATAACAGTCCCCTACTTTACTAGTTTAGTAGTTTCCGAAAAACTGAGTATGCAGCCATAAATGTGGTCACGGTTTTATCTCTATGGGGATTTAGACAAAGCGATATAGATGAAGGTCTCTATGTGACTTCATAATGCTTTAATCAAGTAGTTCCTGACCACGGAATACGATCTCAATTAAATGAGACGTTCACTATATGAATTAATATAATCCGAGCGGATGTGGTATACCCGCCTAAGTGTGTACTTGATTAGCTTGGGATACTTGAACAAGTATTATGCCCTTGCGTGTTTTATTACGCGATCCATTTTTTTGGATTTGCCTTCGAGATGAAGGATCTTGGGAAGACACGGTAGTGACTCAGCCTGATGATCGAGTCCCGTAAAGATTGAATCTAAGTCCATGATTCAGACTACACCCAGAAGGTGTTATGACGTTTTAGTCATTATGACGCTAAGTCGTCAGATTCTTGCATGATCGTTCGATCACTAGACATTGATATAGACCCTGTCCATCCCTGATGAGACGACAAAGAGATATTGAACCATGATGTTCATATCTAACTACAATAAGCGCATCATTGTACTTGGTATAATGTACTAGGACGAACATCTTGTTTGCTGTGAATGGTATAACTCGACACAGTATCGCGCTAACACGCTGGCATTGAAATGGCATAAAAGACATTTTCCCATTACCTTAAGGTAACTGTGGATGAGGGCTTGTCTTATCCCATTTGCGTCATCGAGTGTATCTACCCCCTTCGGTACTCGAATTAACGCAACCCTTTTTCAGTTATACCGATGCTGGTTACTTATCAGACCCGCATAAGAGATATTCCTAACATGGTATGTCTTTACCATTAGGAATAATGCGATATCTTGAAGGTCTTGGAATGACTCCAAACGAATTACTATGATCTGCTCGTGCTCTATGAGACGACTAGAGAGTGTATATGGCTTCGAGCTAGTATTAGCCATATTTGAATTACATATGTTCTGTGTCATGATCCAGATAAAACACTTGTCTTATTTGAGGAAAACTTGTTGTTATCGATCAAGAGAGACATGACTAGATTATGCTATTTAGCATTTTTCGCCGAAATAAATATTCACATATGAAGTTTAAGAGCATCCAGTTGAATGCTCGTTCTATTCCACGTTATATTTTCTTGCATCCAGTCATGTGCAAGTAAATGAAGCATCCAGTCGAATGCTCGTACTCTTTTTGAAATATGAAATCATTGCACCTTGTCGTATGCAAGTGAGAGCGAGCATCCATGTGAATGTTTATTACACTAATTACTATTTAGTCGAAATCCTCGTACCCTGTCGTGTGCAAGTGAGGGGGAGCATTCACTCGCATGCTCGTGTACTCTTTTTGTCCTTAGACCAAGGTTTTTTTTCCACTGGGTTTTCCTTGGCAAGGTTTTTAGCGAGACGCGTTCCCATCTTATCTCACTTAAGATTGCCGAAATTAAGGAGAGTATCCTGTTGTATACTTCTTACCACTGTGTACTCTTTTGTCCTTCGACTAGAGGTTTTTCCCATTGGGTTTACTCTAGCTAGGTTTTGATGAGGCATCTATTTTGTGGTTGATCTCCTACTACTACCACTGTTGCACTCTTTTTCCTTCGACCAGAGATTTTCCCATTGGGTTTGCTCTGGCAAGGTTTTGATGAGGCACATTGTTTTTTGGTCAGTTACTTACATGATATTTCGGCTTATATCATTCGTCTACACAGTTTCTCCTAGGTACCGGTTTTGTCCCACATTGGTTTTTCCGGCCCTAAGGTTTTTATGTGTTTAGCACTGCGAATGAACTTGACTCACATCGACAGCATGAAGACGAAGAAATCAAGACGTCCAAAGGAGTGTTGTAGGATATTATTGGCCATCTTGGGCCTTACTCTATTGGGCATATCTTGAGTTTTCCTATCATATGTAACCATACCCTCTATTATATAAAGAGGGTTAGGGGTCTCTTGATGTATCGCTCTGTACAATCATGTTAATGAATAAACACTTCGCATGTTGTTTCTCATAGCTCTCTCTATATCTATACATATCTATATATATATATCTATAACGAGCTAATATGTCACACAACAGTTTGTCTATTTTTTCTCAAAAAGTCTTTTATAAGGTTAAAAAAAAGCCTTAAAAAATATGAAAAATAAATAAAAAAATTATTTTCAAAATATAACACACTTTATAACTGTTATAAGATTTTACCAATTTTTTTCTTTTTTTCTTTTTTTTTAAAAAAAACTTCAAAAAGTCAAAATTTACAAAAATAAAAATAAAAATATCTTATAAATTTTGAAACTCCTTTTGTAATCTTAGTAAACCCAATTTTATTATTATAATTATTTTTCTGATTTTTTTTTAAAAAGTCAAAAATTCAAAATCGTACCTATTACATGCGAATTGCACTTAAGTACGAATTTGGACTGGATTTTTATATTTTGGACCGGAAAAATATGCACCCTTAAAATAGTGGATGTTTTTTTTAAATAAAAATAAAAAATAGTAGGTGTTTGGTTTGGTTTGTTTTGGTTTGGTTTGGCTTGGTTTGTTTTGTTTTGTTAGTTTCTATTATTTTTCTTTTAAAAAGCTAGATTATGATTAGTAATAATAAAGCTAAAAAGACTCAGAAGAGAAGGTGGGAATTTGGGAATTATTTTTTAGCTTTGTACAAAAAAGTAAATTTCTTAATTAATTTTGTTTGTATTTTCACACGTTTTTCATCTATCAATAAAATAAGTTGTAAGCCACTTATAAGTGAAAAATGAGATGGTGACGAACGCTATCTGGCTTGTTTGAATTTATAAACAACTTTTTTGACAAGAAAATTGTATCAAACGCGCCTATATTGCCCCGTTATTAGTTTTTATTGTTCAAATAGTTGTTAAGAAAATAATGAAAGAAAGGTGACAAGGTTGAAATTAGCACCATGTTAATTGTGATAAAAGGTTAGTTTTTTTTTTATATGTACTCACTACAAAATAATGTTTGATTTAGTGAGAGTCAAAATCTGTCAGAAGCATATCGTAAATTTAAAAAACTGTCATAAATCTGTCGTAAATTGGCTAAAATGTCACAAAGCCGTCATACAAACCGTCGTTAATAAGCTCCTAACAAAAAATACCGTCACTAATCCCGTCGCTATTTGAGTATTTTTTTGTAGTGACTCCTAACTCATATTTAAACATCAAATTCCTATTACGTCGATAACTCTTAAAAAACTGTTAACTTGTTTGTATACTTATAAATAGCCGTAATTGAGTCGATATCATGAATAGGTAGACAGAAAATGTCTGGCATATTAAAAGGCAGAAAATCATTCATCAAAAAAATATACATGAAATCAAATACTTAGTTTAAACACTTTATAATAGACATTGAATTTTAAATTATTCGTGTACCAGGCATTGAGTTATTTTAAAAATGGCATAAAACATCAAAATTGAATAACACTGTCGTAAACCCGGTGCACTGTAATTTAGAGTGTGTTATCCACTAAAAACCCAACACATATTAATGAATCCAAAAATAATTACCCTAAAATTAATTCAAAATTAAAACTAAAAAATTATATTGGTTGACACACGTTTAATTATAATGCACCGGGTTCATATTAGTATTTCTTATCAAAATTAATTAAAGATTTTTTTGTTAGCTTCTTCTGTACAATTTCATTATAAAGCACAACCTAGAAAGTTGCATCAAACTTTTCTTTTCTTTACTTTACTATATATATATATAATCGTTACCACGCCTTACGTGTGCGACGCGTGATATATATATATGATCCGGGTAATATAATGTTCTTGTTATATAAAATACACGTAAAACGATTTTATTTGGTATATGATTATAATTGTTTTGAAAAGATAATGATTTTTGTGTGTTTTTTATATTTTGAATTGAATAAATGTAAATGAGTAATTAGTAAAAACAAAGTGGGGGTATTTCCGAAAAAAACAGGCTAAATTGAACAGACTCGTTTATTTTGGGTTCGACTTATTATAATAGAATGATACGTGTCGGGCAAAAAGAAATTAATACCATCTCCCCGGAGTTACTGGACACTTTAGTATGTAACTAACGTTGTATATACTTGACTATGGCATTACATTAGATTTGAGATGCCACCAAACATCGCTTTAAACTTTTGCCTAGTAAAACGTAAACGAAAAAAACTTGCACACTCTGGACGTGTAAACACATGCAACTTTTGAAATTGAAAGTTAACTCATGATAAGCATGTTACATGTTTGTTGCATTTGCAAATAAGTTTTATGAAAGCTATGTTTTGGAAATATCAGTTGAGAATGACTGTCAAGATATATTTACAAAATGAACATAAAACCATTATCTTTTAACTAGCCAAGCATAAAACTAACTTCAAACGCCCAAAAACCCAAGTTTATTCATAAACATTAATTTTGTATACATCCATATCCAAATTCGGAAAAACATACTGAAGTTTGTCAGGGGCAGCGCAGTGTTTTTTGTTGCATAATACTTAAACCATTGTCAAAAAAAAAAATGTATTTTTTCCCTTAGTCCAGTCTCTGACCCAGGCTCAGCCATACTAGATTTGGGTCTGGGCCGCCCCTGAATTTGTTTACAAATTGAATACGTGAAGAACATCAAAATTAGCTATATTCACGGTTTAATGATATCAATATTTTGACAATTTGATTATCAAAAATTTTATATAACAAATGAACCTTTTTTTTTCAACGTGGACATGAAGGAATGGTCCAACCCGGAAACAGTTATATTTTTAGGGCATAATATAGTTCCCGTGAAGTCTTACTCTTTCAGAAATTACGTATTCTGTTTTTCGTTTTCATTCCCTATAATTTTACACAAAAGTCTTCGTACTTTTTACATTCAAGTTTTACTGTTTCGTTTCACGCTTTTGTTTTGGTTCACGATAAGGATGATCCACATTATTATTATTTCTATTTGAAACGAGCATTATCGTTTGTTACAACAGCAACGTCATGCCCATAACTCGGCAGGACACGGTCACCTGATAATACAAGATAATTGAATATACAATATGTAAGTAAATTTCAAGTCACACCCATAAACTGTGATTCATTTGAAAATAACCCCATATACTCTCATTCTTTCACATTTGGCCCAAACAAAAATATTCCAACTTTTGCAAATAACCCCCATATTCATGTTTAAAATGACATGTTTTGCATTTATTTTCATTTCTTAAGTAAGTATCTGTTCATGTGATATATTTTCTCAATATTTAGATATCTACGAAAGATGAAAGTTAACTACAAAAGTGGTTTGGAGCAATTTTATACGGTCTACTTATAGTAATACGCACAACATAACTCATTTAATTGAATAAGGTGAATAAAAAAAACAAGAGATAACAATAAAGTATCAATCAAAAGTACTCCATATAAAATACAAGAAGAATGGGCGAAGACAGGGCCGATCGTACGTCTTTTTACACCTAAGTCGTAATTATTTTTTTGTCGTCTTTTAACTTTGTCCTGAGAAATTAGTTCCATGCATAAAATAAAAAATTAAAGAAAACTTACCAAATCGAACCATCTCATAACAAAGCATAAACATTGACTTTTACATTACACAAAATACAGCATAAATTAATTTGGTGGTTATTCCATTGAATCAAATAGGAAAAAAAAACTTATATGCTATGAAAAAAAATCCAGCCTATTTAGGGA
Source organism: Primula vulgaris (assembly GCA_963920805.1). Lineage (NCBI taxonomy): Eukaryota > Viridiplantae > Streptophyta > Magnoliopsida > Ericales > Primulaceae > Primula > Primula vulgaris. The sequence goes on from OY987216.1 coordinate 21,243,762, forward strand.
CCGCTTCCTAATCTATGGATAAGCATAGAAGGACCGGTCTTGGACGAAGACACAGAATCGTACATAAAACTTAGGCCTTGTAAAACTCGACCATGAGGGTAAGTTGCAAAGATATAAAAAAAACTTATGGCATCAATTGCAAAGTCCAAAGTTTGTAGGGGCTAATTGCATTTTACCGTTGCTGATATCGTATAAATTAAACATATAGACAAATATATAGATATACAGATATATAGATATATATATATAGAGAGAGAATGAGTCGTCGAGGAAGAACAGTGATGGAAGTCGGAGAAGATGGAGTAGCTGTTATCACCATCGTTAATCCGCCTGTTAATTCTCTTTCCCTTGATGGTATTTTTTGTATCTCTCTCTCTCTCTCTTGTTTTATCATTTTATCGATCAGTTTTATTTCTATTATGTAGACGCTGATTAATGATTATAATCAGTATTTTTTTATTTAGTATTATGATCGATTTCATTGTTAATAGATATTGACCAGAGTTGACCTTCACTAAGAACCCATAAGGTGAAATTGAAGAAATAATTTTATAGATAATGTAAATGTACTTGCTTTCTTGATCATAAGATAAGAGGCCGTAAGAATAAAATGACATAATTTCCCTATAAAGAATGAATAATTTTCATTAAAAAATGTACTACTTAAAAGATTGAATCGTTTTTATTTATTTATTATTATTCAATATCTAGCAGAATTGACTTTTACTGAAAACCACCCATTGGGTGAAACTAATTAATGATGTAAATGAATTTTCTCTCTTGATTGAAACATGAGATCATTATAAATATGAAATCCAAAAAAAGTTTGGGTTTTTTCTTCTTTGTATTTTTTGTGATTTTAAGCCAGCATTTGCCATTTTGTTAGAAAATTTTGAACTTCTATATTGGGCATTAGAAGATAGGGGTGATCCTGGAAGAGGCCATAAGAAGAAGATGACAATATGTCTCTATTGGCAGAGTAATTTTCATTAAGAAACCGGTGAAGAGAATGAAGTTTCTTTTACAAAATCTAAAGGGAAAATGTTTAGAGCAGCCACAACAGTGACTTTAGAATGCCACTTATGTAAAATTTGAGGAGTTTTGCCTAAAATATCAATTTAGCAGAATCCCAATCCATTCCTCAAAATCTCAAAAACTCAAGCAATGCCACAACTAGAAGGAGTGCATCTAAACTTACATTGAATTAAAAAAAATGTTATTCTTTACCTACCTTTACTTTCTCTTTCGTCACTTTCACATTTTCCTTCTATCACTCTCTCCAATAGGAAAAAAAAACACACTCAGATCTCATCCCATCAAACTAATTTTCTCTTTTATCTCATTTGTTTTTTGGTTTGGCAAATTGGATTTCATGCACTACAACAACATATTTAGGTACTTCGATCACAAGTATATAACTTCTGGTCATAGTATGTACGGTGACTTTTCTGTAAATTGTTTCTTTCGAAATTCAAACCATTTATCTATTTTAACTTTTTACATCTTGTAACAGGTCTTCTAGATGAATCTAAATGTACACTTTTTATGTTATTGTGGATTGAAGGGTCTTTGGATTCTTTATGAAAAAGAGAGTGAAGAATTAGATAAATAATATAAAACACTATTTAATTAAGATAAACGAAAATGATAGGGAAGCTGAAATATTGAATAAATGTAAATGATGGTTGAAATCTGTAAAAGTGTGAATTTTATGTTAAGTTTAAGGAGGGGGATCGGATTGCTGGTGTGGGTGTCACACAAGTTTATTTATGCCTTGAAGGCTTGAATAGTCATGCAATTATATTAATTTTCTGTTTAACAATGAGATACATTTCTCCCTCCCTATTTTTATTAGTTTTTTTTTTTGTGTGTGGTGATCCTGGGTGATTTGTACAGAAGTATATATAAAATGATGTACATATCGAACTAACTATAGACAATTTAAATTTATGGACGTAGAAAGGAGATGTTGATCAATTGATACTGGATTTATAGTTTCTATTTTGGCATAATAACTCAAGGGTTCTTCGCTAGAAACCTTTTCAGCTTAAAAAAGGCTTGACGCTGATCCGGCACTTTTTTCCCCCTTTATTTGACGAAATATATTCAATAGCAGCATCTAAATTGCCTATTAGAACTCCATTAGTTATTTAGGTTTACGAATTCAGTACATTAAGTTGTTGTACCATCCAGCAGAATTCAATTTGCTATATAATCTATTTCAGCAAGAATCTTATTATAATGCCCACAATCCACATTTTACATGTTCACTTGAAGCACTTAAAAAATAAAATCAAGTACATTTTTAAACCACAGTTTCCTTTGCTGCATATTTTAGGCAGCCCTATCGTAGAAGGATAAATTATTTTATTGATTGGGGCTAGTTACATTTCACCTTTTCTTTTTCCTTACAGAATACCTTTTTGCCATTTTTAGTGTAAATTTTCACAACTCGTTTTAGCTTTCAACTCCGCTTTCATTATATTTCTATTTCAGTGCTACGAAGTTTGAAAGAGAGCTATGACGAAGCCCTAAAGAGAGATGACGTTAAGGCAATTGTTCTGACTGGTAAAAGAAAAAAGAGAGAGATGATTCCCACTTATCATTCAGGGTAATTTGAATTGATAAAGATACAAGTCTTCTAAGTGAAAAAATTATGTTTCCTGAGCAGGTGCTAAGGGAAAGTTCTCTGGTGGCTTCGACATTGCTGCTTTCGGTGAAGTCCAACAAGGAAAAGGTAGTTTTTTGATATTCAATTATCAGTTTTTCTCATGTTTATAAGTTGATTATTACATAATTTGTAAGGCTACACTTGTTTTTTCGCAGTTGATATGCCAAAACCTGGCGCTGTATCCAAAGAGTTAATTGCTGACACTTTAGAAGGTATATACCCATTTGCAGGCATTTTCTTCGTTTTCTTTTATTCATGTTGCTTGTTTTCCATGATTTTCTTCTTTCCCAGCTGCTAGAAAGCCTACGGTTGCTGCCATTGATGGCCTTGCTTTAGGTGGTGGGTTAGAGGTTGCAATGGTAAGCACTTTTATTTTTTCAGATGGTTGGAGGAATTGCAATGTTTATGTCAGTAACTTTTATGTGTTTGGTTTAACCAGGCTTGTCATGCTCGAATATCTACACCAGGAGCCCAACTAGGATTACCCGAACTTCAGCTTGGGATAATTCCTGGATTTGGAGGTAAAAAGCCTCTTGTTTTTTTCTGCTTAAGCAAAAAAACACATGCTATTGGATTTTGGTCTCTAATTGAAGTTGTTGTAGTTTCCCACATATTCTGCTGTTATCTCTTACTGATTACAAACAATTGGTCCTTAATCATAGGTACCCAAAGGCTTCCACGGCTTGTCGGACTCACTAAAGGCTTAGAAATGATGCTGGTATATGTTGTGCTTGATTTACTGCATTGTGTATATGCCTATGTTGCCTATGTTGTACAGATTTATACGGGTATCCAATTCCTACCCGATACGAATAATAGTATGGTGATACAGGAATTTTGAACTATTAGGATATGATATGGCAATGTACGATAATGTTTACTTATATCATATAATTTTGAACCGAACGTATTATTTTACACAAAAGTTATAAACTTTTAAGATAAATGATAAAAAGGTTTATGCAAGTTTTAGTCCAAAAAAATTGGCTCATAGGATGGGCTATCAACTTTCTGTGAGATCTCATTAGGAACGGTTTTCTGTTTGAGTTATGTACGGACAAGTAAACTATTTTACTTTTTTCGCACTTAATTGTTGATTTAAACATGAACAACAGTTGTCCCGTAATTGATTTATAACTTCTTTATCTTCTCATTGATATGGTGGTTCATTTTTGCTCCATATTCTGGAGTGAAAATTTACAAGTTGTCCCAGTTCATTTTTGTGTCTTCCTGTATTGAGCCATCGCAGATCGGTCGAAGACCGAAAAAGGCTAAGATGCTCCAAAATATGTTTCCATTACTCATGCTATCCATAATTCAATATTTTGTCTGCATTGAAAATACTCGGAAATAGTTTACCCGTACAGTTGCTGTGCTATATAGGTAAACGCGTACGAAATATTCAGTTTTTAACTCTCTAACACATTTAGTTTCTTTGTATTTTTATTTTATTTCTTAGACATCAAGGCCAGTTAGAGCAGAGGAAGCACACACTTTAGGTCTAGTAGACGCCATAGTCTCATCAGATGAGTTGTTAACCACAGCTCGTAAATGGGCACTCGATATATTAGAATGTAAAAGGCCGTGGGTTTCTAGTCTATACAAGACCGATAAAATCGAGCCTCTAGGAGATGCAAAGGAAATACTAAAATTTGCAAGGGCTCAGGCTCGGAGGCAAGCACCTAATCTCTCTCATCCGATAGTTTGTATCGATTGTGTGGAGGAAGGTATAGTCTCTGGTCCACGTGCTGGGCTCTGGAAAGAGGCTGAGGCTTCGATTGAGCTTCAAACTTCTGATACTTGCAAGAGTTTGGTACACATCTTTTTTGCTCAACGCGGCACTGCAAGGGTATGGTGTTCTTCGTAATTTGTTACTCAAATTTTTAATAATATAGCTGTGCAAATGGGAAAATTTCAGTTTTGTGACGCTTAACTTTAACTTAAAAGCAATAGCTATGTACCCATTGTTTGAATGTTGGTGTGGCATGCATAAAACTGGAGCATTAAGTACAGCCGTTAAAAATCGAATATATTAAATAGTTGTGAGTTTTGATTAGTTGATGTACTAATTTTTTAAATTTGTGTAGATTGGTGTCATACAATGTGAATTTTGTTGATGTAGTAGTTTGATAATTCTAGATTAGTGACTAAATTGTGAACTTTAATAGCATGGTTTACTAATTATTAAAAGAGTTGGTGCAAAAATTAATTTTCCCCCTAAACAAATATGTAACCTTGTTGAAAGTTTTCTAGTAAAGCACTTTGTTGACGATCTAATGACAGCAACCCCCTCATAATGACAAAAGTACCACCGTCACCCATTTGCGGTCGGGTTTTCCTTCGTGAATGCTATGTGCAAAATTTACTTTTTGTTTAGTTGTTGATTCAGCAGAATCATTATAGATTACTGTTTACTCTCCAAGCATAAGGTGTTTTTTGCTCCATTTTTTTGGTAATCTGACTACACTTTTTTTGTTCCTGAATTATTCTTGAAAGGCAATAGTTATTCTTTATAACAATTTACTACTGGATTATCAGATAATTAACAAAATGTTTCATAAATTGCAAAAGTATCAGTGCCGCCAAAGACCGGTGTGAATTTCCTTTGTGAACGCTATGTGCGAATTTTGTGTTGGTTTAATTGTAAATTGAGTAGGATCATAATGGACACCAGTTGTTACCATCGTTTCTGCTCAATTTATGAATGGTTTATTGCATATTTTATTTGCTCAACATTACACTTCAATAGTCTGGCGTTTGACTGAAGTCGTCGCTCCACTTTTCTGATTACATGGCTATACAAATCTGTAACTTTTGAAGCATTTCTTACAAACTGCACCTTTTTTACTAAATGGTATAATGATGGATTATCAGAATCCACAACACAATGTCTTGTATTTACAGACGTACCACTGCCACAAAATATCAGGCTATAAGCTATTGTAAATTTAGGAGGATCCATATGGATGTGAACGTTGGTTTCATTTTTTCTTCTCACTTTTATTAAACAAGTTATTGCTTCTGCTAGGTTCCTGGGGTCACTGACCGGGGTCTAAAACCGAGACATGTAAAGAAAGTCGCTGTTATTGGTGGAGGGTTAATGGGATCTGGAATAGCTACAGCTTTGATTCTTAGCAACTACTCGGTGCTGTTGAAAGAAGTTAATGAGAAGTTCCTTGAATCTGGTGTGGCCAGAGTCAAAGGTACATTTCATAAATTTGTTCTCCTTTAGGTTTACATATTTCTAGTTTGATATGAATAAAATAATATTATTGGTCAGCCAATTTGGGAAGCCGGGTGAAGAAAGGGCAAATGACTCAGAAAAAGTTTGAGATGACCCTCTCTCTCTTGAATGGTGTACTTGATTATGAAAGCTTTAGAGACGTAGACATGGTCATTGAGGTAATAAAGAGTTTCTTTGTTTTTGTTTGTTAAATTATTTTCTTCAGTCTATAATAATCTGTTTGATTGTTTTGAAGGCTGTTATTGAGAATGTCTCATTGAAGCAACAAATATTTGCTGATCTAGAAAAATATTGCCCTCCACACTGCATACTAGCAAGTAATACTTCTACAATTGACCTAAATCTGATTGGCGAAAAGACCAGCTCCCATAATCGGATAATTGGTGCCCATTTTTTCAGGTAATTACTTGGTGCAATATTGCTTTTACCTTGAACTTGAACTATATTAGTCGACAATCCCGTTGTATCCCTATTTGTTCTCTCATGTTGGTCTTCCCTTAGTTCATGGGTCAAAAAAGTGGAGTGATATTTATAGTATTTGCTGGTTATCAGTATTTGATCTCTTGCACCAAATAAAAAAGTATTTGATCTCTCTTCCTTTTTTAACTTTATAATCCCACGTGATGCTTTTTTTCTTGTTTGTATTTTACCACCTGAATACTTGAGCTTTTATATTGTAGAGCAAGTCTATCAAGTACTGAAAATAGTTTCTAAACTGGTTTGTGATGCAGTCCGGCTCATGTCATGCCACTTTTAGAAATTGTTCGTACAGAGAAGACATCTCCGCAAATAATTGTAGACCTATTAGATGTTGGGAAAAAGATAAAGAAGACACCTGTCGTGGTTGGAAATTGCACGGGATTCGCGGTCAACAGGATATTCTTCCCCTACTCACAATCTGCTATGTTACTTGTCGAGCGTGGTGTGGACCTCTATCAAATCGATAGAGTGATTACAAAATTTGGAATGCCTATGGGTCCGTTCAGGTAGACAATAATTAAGTTAACTTAACGAAAAAAATCGATTGAACTAATTTCACTGACACGTAGTAAGCCACATACAGATTGTGCGATTTGGTTGGTTTTGGGGTTGCGATTGCATCTGGATCTTCGTATGTTCTTAATTTTCCAGATAGAACCTACAAGTCAATGTTGATTCCACTTTTGCAGGAGGATAAAAGAGCCGGTAAAATATTTAGTGTTATTAATATTTGATGTATTAATATCTCCTGCTCAGTTACAAAAGCACTTCCAGAACATAATTCTTTATGTATCTGTTTTAGGTGAAACTACTCGTAAAGGATTTTATCTTTACAATGACAAGCGCAAGGCTAGCCCTGATCCTGAAATAAAGCATTATATCCAGAAAGCTAGGGATATTTCTGGCGTCAATGTTGATCCAAAGGTTTTTCCCCCTCTCCATGTATTTAATTTCTTTAAACCGCTTTACAAAGTCGGTGAAGGGATCACTTATTTTAGGGGAAAATACTACTTTTATTCACCAACCCTACTTATAGGTCTTTAAAAATCAGTACACCATGCTATTAAATTTCGTGATTTCGACACCAATCTATAAGTACCAAACATTTATTGCACTAGCATTAAAATTCAATTCCAAGGCACTATTTTTGTACTAAATGTTGGACCAGTTTCGTGTATTAACCACCAGTCTAATTCTAATCGAGCATTTTGTTGACCAGCATTGAAATTAAACGTTAAGAACTACTCGTGCATTTTGGTAGATTGGTGTGCCTACTTTTGATTTTGTTTAGATGGGTATCGAAGTTGTTTATTTTGATAGGCAGGTTACTAGATGTTCGGATTTGTATAGACTAGTATTAAATGTGGAAATAAGGTGTGCTATTTATTAGAAGTCAATCGATTTGGTGTACAAAAGTGAGACTTTCCTTCTTCTTTTTAGTATAAGATCTAATTGGGTTGTACTTTCACCCATTTATGATTTTTTGACAAAATTTGGCATAAATGAATGCTCTTCGAATACAGATGATGAAATTATCTGACAAGGACATAGTGGAGATGATATTTTTCCCTGTGGTGAATGAGTCTTGCCGAGTCCTTGACGAAGGAATTGCAGTAAAAGCAGCAGATCTTGACATTGCTGGTGTTTTTGGCATGGGTTTCCCCCCTTACAGGTAGGTGGCCTAAGAAAAACTGGAACCAAAAGTTATTTGTTTTTATGTTTCTTTTTTGAATCGGACGTAACTAAAACCAACATTTTTGCTTTCTATGTCTTATTTTAGGGGAGGCGTTATGTTTTGGGCAGACACTTATGGGTCTAAGTACATCTGCTCCAAGTTGGAAGAATGGTCAAAGATGTATGATGAAGGGTTCTATAAGCCTTGTACATACTTGGCTGAAAGAGCTGCCAAGGGTGCTTCTTTGGTAAGAATTGTGACAATTGTTATTTAAGCAATTTCTGTTTAGAAACTGTATCGGGATGGCTGATGCATTTTTATTGCCTTTGACAAAAAAATTCTTATTGCCTCACTTTCCCATGTTTCTTATGCTGCTGGTCTGGTGGCTGAATAGAACTGAAAGGTTTTTCATTTAATTTTGTTTTGGAAACGCAATTATTATTTTTCTTAATTTTTTTAAAGCATTCATACCCCATTTATTCAACCATCTTCATTCTAATATTAAGCTCCTACTAAGAATATGCTCATCATGATCCTGTCTAAATGGAAGATGATTGAACATGAGCTTAAGAATTAATAGTCATTCTAAAATCAAATAGAAATTAAAATGCGACTGAAAGGTAATTATAAGTTCACCACTCTTTTCCATGCTCTAGTTTCGTGTAATTTTATTTTTGACTGAACCGGGGTTTCTTATCCTCTTTTACAGAGTTCTCCCGTGGAACAAGCAAAATCGCGCTTGTAAATCTTTCAAGCTTATATACAGTTTCTTCAGGTTCGATGTACTTACCGGGTGTTTCAACAAATAAATGAAATGTTGGTTATCCATGTCTCTTATTTCTATATCCTCGTTTTCATGTTTAAGGGGGGAGCTTGCTTCAGGTTCGATGTACTTATCCGTGTTTCGAAAAATAAAAGAAATGCTTGTTATCCATATCTCTTCTTTTTATATCTCGTTCCCATGTTTAAGGGGGGAGCTTAATAAGTCCATGAGTTGTCAGTTATAGTATCTTATAGTGGTTCTTGAGAATGTGGAGAATGATGTTGTAATCTTGACGTATTATATATCCTCAATTAAAGGAACATCGTTTGTTTGATTTAGTTATTTGTTCTATTTTTTTTCTTTCTATAATCTCATTTTGAATTCTAGGTGCCGGTTAGAGAGTGGTTTATTTGGGCCTAGAATTCAGGCCGAGTAAAAAGTTGATTGTGATTTGTGTCGAGTTTAAGTATAGTGCAAAAATATAGTAAAGCAAACAATAATTCTAATTTTAAAAAGCTACAAATTACCCATGTATGTGCACATTTTGGTATGGAAACAAATAGGACAAACATACAATCCTGCTAGTAGCAACTTACCGGAAAAAATACAATCCTGCTAGTATATGATGATTTACTTTATCAGTAGAATTCATTCCAATCTTCGCATTACTATAACTGCATGTTGGGTTCTTTTTCTGCTATTCCAACACTATGAACCTTATTTAAGATAGAAGCACAAATTACTCTCCTGTCACGTAGTAGTTACTTCCATCCATGCAGAACTTCTATACTAGATTACAATTAGGGCCGAAAAAAATTCCTGAAATCCCGATCTGATCCGACATCCGATCCCGGTTCCGATCTGAAAGGTCGGATTTTTGTCCCGTTCCAAACTAATTCGGTTCGGGATCGTATTTTTATATTCAATCCCGATGTATTTCCCGACCCGACCCGATAGAATTAATATAAATTAAAATATATATATATATATATATATATATATATCTTATTATTAATAGTACCCGTTTATATTTATTAAAAAAAAATTTAACTTACTCTTACATCTACTCTATTTCTATGTACCACACTTCTATTACCATAATTTCGAAAACATGTCATTATATCTCAGAAAAAAAAAACAAGACGCATATTTGTGTTCCCGTCGTGAAACCATTGAGATTTGCATTAACCAAATCTTGATTTGGAGCGTTTTTACGAAAAAGTGTCTAGTTGGATGTTTTTCATGATGTTCATATAACATTTTCCTATATATATATATATATAAATTGTATGCAAATGTATAATTGTTAATTTAATCATTGATTACCCTTCATCATATATAGCATGTTCCGTATGTTACCAGTTTATATTTATTAAAAAAAATATTATTATATGTTGTGTATCCGTTTTAATCTTCAATAACTAAAATTATAACTTCGTCATTTTAGTTTGAATAATGTTATTGTTTATTTATTTTAAAATAATAATAATTAGTTGTATTGTTTGATAATCAATCTTATAAACGAATACAATATCAATATAATATTGTCCCACCTTTTGATTTTGTTTAAATTTAAAAAACTTTTTAACAAAATTGCAAGTTATGTTGTAACTTTTTAACAAATTTTTGTAGGAATACAAAGTATCGGTAAATCCTGTCCCGACCTTTCGGGATTCCGAACTATCGGAAATCCATATTATCAGAACCCGACCATTTTTGGGTCGGGATCGGGACTTTTTAATGACATGTGAAAACTATCGGATTGTGACACGGGTTTAATCTTTCCGGGTCGGGTCCCGACCCGATTCGAGCTCTAATTACAATACATGATATGTGCTTATCCGACACATATTCCATAGAGAATTTTCGTATATAAGTTCCAGCTGGGAAATTTTTCAGTTATTAGTTGATATATTAGCAAAGAATTACTGAAACCCGGTTGGCGTAATGTTGGTGATGCTGATGAGACCGAAAATGACGTTTCGAATATAGATTGCAACGACGATAATAGTCGGCCCGCAGAAAGCAATGTGACATCGCAGCTAGAGAGTAGAGTTCTCACCACAAGATTACAATTGGTTATCAGAGTTGTGAGTACATATTGAACTGGGTTTTAAAAAATGGAAAATCCTCTCCCAGACCTAGTTGTGGTTGCACTTGCCCCTATATATGTTACCAGTCCCCCACTGTACAAAGTCAAAATAAAATTGTTCTTTTATCACAATTATCATCAAGGCCACTATAAATATTTTGAAGACGATTTAAATATTTCAATAGTATTAGTTTAGGTGACTTGGCTAGCTAAATTATTTGGAGAAGTGCTGGGTACACTATTATTAATAAAAATCAAGACTTCGATTATGCATGGGGTACGTAAAATTTATAACTGTAGCAGTGCGAAACTGTTGTTTCTACCTAGCTTCTGGTTTGCACACAATCGCCATCTGTAAAAATTCTACTGCTTAAACATGACTCAAAATGAGCCAAAAGATCGATCTACATACAAAACGGTGCTTTAGTTTAAACGATATTCATTTCTTACAAGTAGTGAAGATACAAAAAATATGTAAGTGCACAATTAATTGATATGGGGTATGCACTGGTTTAGATAAGAAACACCCAAAAAGGTTGTCGAAATAATGAACAGAATTCACACTCAAAAGATAAAAAATAAAGACTATGGTAACAACTTTATAATAGAAGTACACGTGAAATGTCATTGTGTCAATCCATTTCCTCTTATAATATAATTTATATAAGAAGATGTAACAAAAATTATAGTGAAAATGAAATTATACTCAAGAGGTGACTTACTAGGGAAAATTGGAGTGGTAGTGCCATTGATGTTGCCATTAACAGTGTAATAAAGTATTCCTTGGATTTTGATCAAGCCTAAATTTGTACCCATTTATTCGTTTGCTCAGTTATATCTTGTAGTGGTTCTAGAGAATATGGATAATATGATGCTGTATCTTAACGTTTTATACATCCTCAATTAAAGGAACAGCTTTTGTTTGATTTAGTTGTTTGTTCTAATTTTTTCTATAATCTCATTTTGAATTCTAGGTGCCGGTTAGAGATTGGTTTGGCCTAGATTTTAGGTCAAGTAAAAAGTTGATCGTTTCCAATAAACCTAAGTTTAATGCTACAAATTACCCATGTGCATGTGTGCACATTTTGGTATGGAAACAAATAAGACAAATATACAATCCTGCTAGTAAATGATGATATACTTTTATCATTACAAGTCATTCCAAACTTCACATTACTATAAGTACATGAAGGGTTCTTTTTCTGCTATTCCATGCCAACACTATGAACCTTATTTAAGACAGAAGCACAAATTACTCTTCTATCACTAAGTAGTTCTAACACTTCCATCCATGCATAACTTCTATACTAGATTACAATACATGATATGTGCTTATCCGACACATATTCCATACAGAATTTTCGTATATAAGTTCCATCTGGGAATTTTTTCAGGTATTAGTTGATATATTAGCAGAGAACTGAAACCCGGTTGGCGTAATGTTGGTGATGCTGATGAGACCGAAAATGATGTTTCCAATAGATTGCAAAGACGATACTAGTCCGCCTGCAGAAGGCAATGTGACATCGCAGCTAGAGAGTGGAGTTCTCACCACAAGATTACAATTGGTTATTAGAGTTGTGAGTACATATTGAACTGGGTTTAAAAAAATGGAAAATCCTCCAAACCTAGTCGTGGTTGCACTTGCCACTGTGTTACCAGTCCCACACTGTAATTGCACAAGTGCATCTGTAAAAAGTCAGAAATAAAAAGGTTTTTTTTAATCACGATTATCATCAAGGCCAGTGGCCACTATAAATATTTGAAGACGATTTAAGTATCACAATATTAGTTTAGGTGTACTTGACTAACTAAATTGTTCAGGACAGGAAATGTTCGCTGGAGTACACTATAATTAATAAAAATAAAAACTTCGATTTTGCATGGGGAACGTGAAATTTTTAACAGTAGCAATGCCAAAATGTTGTTTCAACCTAGCTTCTGGTTTGTACAAAAGATACAAAACTATCGTACAACCTTTTGCAATAAAAGTACATATGAAGTGTCAATTCATTTCCTCAACGGAGTATAATATAATTTATATAAGATGTAAAAATATTTCAAGTGAAAATGAGATTATACTCAAGGAGAGACTTACTAGGGAAAATTGGAGTGGAAGTGCCATTGATGTTGCCATTAACAGTGCAAAAAAGTCTTCCTTGGATTCTGATCAAGCCTAAAATTCCCCCACCTTGAGCTTCTGCTGTTAGTCCTGCCGTAACAGCAATCGTCAAGAAAACAAAGACCAAGGTTTTGAATTCCATTTTTCTATACCTTGCAAAAAGAATCTTGAATATTTTGTAGGTTTTGTAAGTTTACTTTGTAAATGAATCCTATATATATAGAGGCAAAATGCACTCTACCTATATATTTTTTGTTATGGGCTAACTTTAAAGTACAACTATTATTTAGGTTCCATTCGCGTGCTTTCAAAAGTCCAAAGATATATATGACCGTGGAATGATTGTTTTTGACATTGGAAACGATTTTTGCAAAGCCAATTTATAGATTATACCAGTCAGACAATGAGAAAGTATTTGTTAAATACGTACACCGTACACTTTCAATTTCCGACCTGCATAATAGGCATTCTAGCATTCGAGATTCGTAAGTGTTAAATGTTCACGGTATGAGTGGACTTTTTGTATCGATTTGTACGTACCGGTCGATTTTCAAACCGAACCAAACAAGTTGGTACCGAAAGTTCGGTATACCGACTTTTCGATACGGTACAACCGAACCAAACTTTAAAAGTTGGTTCGGTTATGGTATCTATTTCGTATATTTGGTAGAATACCGAACCGAACCAAACATTAAAATTATTAAATATATAGAAATTTACACATAGTCATAACTTACAAATAAATTGTCTTATAGTTTAGTTTAATTTCCCTTACGACTTATTTTCATATCTTGTGTTTCTCTATTTTTTTGTCTCACGGTGTAAAACTACAATGTAAAATAGCCCGATCAGAATACCCGTTCTTCCAAATTTACATGTAAATCTGACGAAATGACAAGAGTCAACTAGGTTAAACCAATTCGAAGAAACTAGATGTATTGTTTTGACAAATTTGTGCCGGTGTTTACTTCTTCTTCCCTTCAAAACTAAAATAAAGGGGGCATCTGCCTGGTTTTCATAGAGCTGAAGAACAATTGCCTAAATATTGCCTGGTTTTAATGAAGACGTATTGGGCAAAGTGTTTACCTTACGTGATTATGCCTTTTTCATATGAAATATATTTTAATTTTATGCAAAAAATAATACAAGGTAGCTAGAACTGTGATATTAATTTTATTCAAGTGCCAAGGGAACTTGTTCTAGTTAGAGGACCATAGCATATTGGACCGTGCCATATACATAGGCTTTTGACATTTATAACATTACTAAATTAGTAAAGATAGATCCTCGGATAGTGGAAATATAAGAAAGAAGGAATTTTTAGCCGTGTGGTCCAACAAAACTTTCGTGCATGAGACTTCCGTTGAGAAACTAGGAAATGAACAGAGTTGAAAGTTTATAACTTGATAAGTTTTGCGATTTTGTGGATCTCATGGATATAGCAATACATTGGTTTAATCCAAAGACACAAGTGGGGGGAGTTAGAAGAAATAGCAACTTGTCGACGCCCTTAACTTCACGTTTACGAATTGTGATACCTGTCTACTTCGGGTTTGTCGTTCAGTACACCAAAAAGCTTGTATGTTTGCAGTACTCGAACAAATAAGCAGGATTATATATCCAAGAAGAAAAATGAAAAATAAAACACGTCCATCCACCTTAAACTTATAGGTTTTTACAGAAAAAAAAACCCTAGTTTTTAAGCTGATCAATTAATGTCCAATTGTAGCATATCTTACAAGGAAAATAGAGAAATAAACTTAGGAATTAAAAAGGAGATAATTGGTACCTAATTATTAAATACCCGGACTTTAAAACACTTTTAAACATTGATACATACTAGGGGCAATTAACAAAAACATACACTACCTCCTATTATATTACCAAAAACATACGCTCAAAAGTTAAATTACCAAAAACATACATATATATACTAATTATTTTTCTAATTCTAATCAAACCATAATCTAACCTATCTCTCTCTAACCGCAACTCTCTCTCTCTCTAATCGCACATATTTATCTAACACACGATAATCGCACCTCTTTCTAACACGTGCTAATCACCCATCTCTCTCTAAAAATAATTAAAAACTCACAAAATATGCATATGCTAATTATAAAACGTCATACCCTAATTTTAAAACTTCATACCCTAATTTCAAAACTTCATACCCTAATTTCAAAAACTTCATACCCTAATTTCAAAACTTCATACTCTAATTTTTAAACTTCATATTCTAATTTCAAAACTTCATACCATAATTTCAATACTTCATACACTAATTTCAAAACTTCATACCATACATATGAATTTCTCTCAATATTGTACATATGGATTCTTCTCTTTCAACTTAAAACCCACAATATTTACAATAGTCTCAAAACTCAATAAATAGAAAACAATCTTACCAATTCCATATATTTTTCATATATTACGGGGTATCAAATAATGTAATATTTGTGTATTACGTATGTATATATCTGTATTTATATGTATATGGATATCTATATAATCTAGATGGTGTTCGGTAGTTAGTGATGGGTTTTCGTGGTGGAGGCAGGGAGGGAGATAGAGTGGGATATTAAAGAAAGATAAATAGAAGAATGGATGAGAGAGAGAGTAAGATCAGAGAGAGATAAAGAGAAAAATTGATGAGAGAGAAGAATTAATAGATACATGGAATAATTGGTAAGAAATAAGAATGGAGGAGAGAGAGAGTAAGATGAGAGAGAGATAAAGAAAATAATAAACAGTATTAAATTTAAATTTGTATGTTTTTGATAGTTAAAGTTGTAAGAGTATGTTTTTTGTAATTTAGTTTCAAAAGTGTATGTTTTGTTAATTTATCCTACATACTATTTTATTTATTACTAAGTATGCCATTAAAATAATGACACATCATCATCTCTCTCATCTATCAATTATATGCATCGAATAAAACTTACCATATCTCTTATTTAATAAAAACTTTCACCAAATGAGTGATTTAAAACTTAACATAATCATGGCTTAATCAAATCATTTTTATGATTGAGAATGTGAGTTTTTTACAAATTAAGTAAATATGATACATGATACTACTTATTTTTACTTTTTATTATTAAATTTGATGCTACATGAATTGACGATCTCCTCTCAAATTTCGCCCCTAATTTCAGAGTCTACAATTTTGCTTTTGTTTGTTCGCTAATTTGATTTTTTTTTTATAGTTTTAGGTTTCTATCATACATGCAACTAAAGGAGAAAAATCTTACCAGTTTCGTTACAGATGTATGGATTTCAGATCTCGAATATAATTATGATTGTTCCTTATTTTGTATTTCTGTTTATAATATTGTATGAGAATGTGAGGTAATTTTCTCATACAAATAGATCATCATCCGTTTGGTTATTTATTGTTTTTTGATGTTTCAGGGTTTGTTCAATCACTATGTTTATATTGGTTTATTTTTTGTAATGGTTTACCACTACAAGAATAGGCATGAATTGTTTCAAAAAAATTAGAAGCTAAACCTCAAAATCCGTCGTTACGTAATAGCAACGGATATTGCTGTCACTAGAGTCCGAAGCCAAAGTGCTTGTCGCAAATCTTTTGCGGCGGATATGTCCCGTAGCAAAATTGCGACGGTAAATGTGTAGTTGTGTCGTTTCAAAACATGTCACCGGAAACGGGGGAAGACTTCCGTTGGTTGAGTTTGCTTCACCTTTGTCACAAAAATTCCGTCGTAAATTCGAAACTAATTAATGTTTAAAAGTTTCTTATTCGGAGATTAACTTAAACTAATTACTTTCTTTTTTTAAATAACAACGAATAATTCGTTGCAAAACTATTGCTGCGTTAATACAAAAAATTTATCATGATTTTTTTAATTAATCATGATGCTCTGTGACATTTTTGCGACAAAAACGGAGAATCAAATTGGTAGCAATTATAACCGGAATACTAATATCTTATATGTTTTTTGTGATTAAAATTTTGTTGCAAATTAGCCGTAAATTATATTTGCATTACAATTCTATTTATTTATCAGTATTTATCAGAAACAAAAATATCATTACAATTTTGTCACAAATATTAATTTGACAGAAAAAGAAAATCTATATTAAAATAATACATTATGCAAAATGTATTATTTTAATATAAATTTTATTTTATTTTTAAATGAAAACAGAAACGTAAATAAGGCAGAAACTAAATATCGACCATGAAACACGATACGCAAACCGGTATCGGAAAGCTTTCAAGACATAAGTTCCAAATTCACGAAACGGGATAAACCCGCACAAAAGCTACCATATTACATATTAAACAAAACCCAAGCTATCCCTACTCGTATCAACGAGGTAAAATGTCAACAAGTACGATTACATAACCATCCAAAAGACAACTACACTTAGATAAACTCTAAAGAACAATATCAGCTAGAATTTCATTCTCAGCATCATCGGCATGCACTCGGTAGACGTCATATGTCTCCTCTCCATCAACACCTTCACGAGCTTCACCATTTCCAGAATTCCAGTCACCCTTGTTGCCATTCTGCCCAGAATCATCACCTGCATTCCTTCCTTGATCACTCGGCTGTTTGGTCCTAGCCTGCATCAGGTTCGTCAACGACTCGATGAGCACTTGCTGAACATTACCACTTATACCATTACTCGGATGTGTGGTCCAAGAATTGACAAGGCTCGCCAACAACTCAATCAACACTTGAAGAAGATTCTCTTTCAAACCATCACCCATAATAGTCTCCTTGATCATGCTACGCACTAGCTCAATTGTATCTTCTTGAGTCATTAAAGGCGGCGCCGCAGACTTTGCAGTGCTAGAGAAGGAACCATCTGAGGACATGGTGGCAACTCGATTACCGAGGCCGTAGACACGCCCTTTCTTGATGCATCCAAGCTCAGCCAACACGTCCAGAAACACCTTGTTCTCGTCAACAGAATCAACCGACAAACCTTCTTTCTCAGCTTCTTCCCTTAGAAAGACCAACCTCTCCTCAAGCTTATCCTACATCCCAAACAGAACATAAAATATAAACACCAATACAATATTACCGAATGAAAAAGGATTGAATGTATAGTATATAAGTAGAAAAAAGAACTAAACTTCCAACCCTCTTATTAATCATGCTACCATCTATATCTTACTTCATTTTCACTAATTAGTATAATTAAGGGAACACCAGTCAAGCGGGTTTGTAAAACAAATACCCAGTCTAATTACTTAAACCATTCTTGGTTTTGCACGCATCTCAAATGCATCAAACCATTTGGTTATGTACTCCGTTCGAAACTTCGAACTGAAGACTTAGCAATACATTGCTTCAAACACAAACTCATATTTGTGTTTCAATTTAAATAATAGATTTAGAAAAATAAAACATTTATGGTTTTATATTTTCATGACCTACTATATCATGTCAAATCAGTGACTTTGTTGAATAACTCAACATGTCATTATTGACCACAAGAATATCGACTAAAATGCTCATTTTGAACAAATAGTCACTCATGTATTGCCACAAACAAACAAACTTATCACAATTTGATCCTAGTGTTTTGGCTACCGAAAGGCTACTGCCCTTTAGGTTTCAAAACCCAGTAGTCATGATTCAGATTTGTATACTTGCACTTGTTAGTGGATTTCCAAACGTTTAAAACGTTTGCACACATTAACGCCCCCATAGTTCGTGCATTCCCTTTTGTCCTCACTCAGAACATGCACACTGTTATAGAGAAACTTAATCGGTTTCAAGATGGTAAATGAACAATATCATTTATTTCAGACGTTTTAAGTCCATACCACTAAACCGTTAGGTTTTCTCTCACTCGCCCGTATGCGCTTTTGGGTACGTTTAGATTCTCGATCTACATGATCAACGGGTTACCCCCATATTTGTGGGACCCTCGGGGTTCTCCCCCAATAACGTAATATAATATTACTAAATTACTATTCTCAATAATAGCAATCTCAACATATTTGTAATATGTTCTTTAAACAACTTAATAAAATGTTATTTCAACAAATTATTAAATGTTTTTCCAACAAATTAATAAGATGTTATTTCAACAAATTAATAAATGTTCTTTCAGGAAATCAATAAGATGTTATTTCAACAAATAATAAAATAGCCGATATTTGTTTATTCTTAAAATAAACTCAACGACCATTTATAATTTGTTAATCATCAAATTATTTGCTTTTGGATGAACAAATTTGGTTATTAAATAACCTTTCATCCAAATAATTAACCGACTCGTCATTGTCATTGCAATTCGTAGTTAGCTAATAAATCTCTCCATAAATGTCAACAATAACTGTCGTTACAATAATTTATAACTCTCCAAATTAAATTGCGATTAATCACAATTAATAAGAAGTTATAAATACTCGTCATTAATCTCATTAATGATTACCGTTACAAATTTTGTAACCCTCCAAATTAAATTGCAATAAATCATAATTAATAAGGACACCAATCATTATATCACCACATTAGTGTTTTTAATAATGGTGATTTCGAATTTGTAACTTCCGTCATTAATATGCACTCATGCAAAATTAATAGGAGTTACACCGGCACCCACAATGTTCTGGTCAGTTCCAGCACCCACTGTGTTCCGGACATTTCCCGCACGAAACTGTTTGTTATCTCAAATAACAAACACGCATAATCTAATTTCGAAAAATGAAACTAAAACTCCTCCTTCGCAAACACCAAATTTCTATAACCACGCATGGTTTCAAGAAACTGATTTTGCAAGAGTATTCTAGTTCATTCCCGAAAAAGACTATCAAATTCTGAAAGATTTATTCAGCCGTAAACACCAGATAAATCTGATTTTACACAAAACAATCTCAGAATTCAATCAGTTCTGTCGTAAGCCCCAAATTCTGAAAATCAGAGAATGGTTTTACAAGAACTATTTCGAAACCTGTTCTATCGTAATCCCCAATTTAATGGTTTTTACTAGAACTGTTTCGAATAATCATCAATCCTCCAATTCCATGGTGGAGATCCATGTCTACACAAATACTCATTGGAAATTGTTAGTACTTTATTAACATGAAAATAATAAACATGTATAAAATTCACTAACAATATAATGTAACGAGATTACTCATAATATGAAATGATAATAAATCCATTCATTAGTAAATTATTAACATGACTTATTATAGTAATAGTCCCAAAAGAAACGGTTTCGTAATGTGTCTCAATACCCATTACTACAAAAAATTAATCACCATTTAAGTCCAAAATTAAACTCTATTATTTCCTGACTTTAAAACGGTTACACAATCTGTGTATTATATGCTCTGGAATAACAAACTGAATAATAATATGGATTCGGAAGAAAATACAGATTTGGAGTAATCAAAATACTTCTAGTACACCCAATAAACTACTGTGAACAAATGATTTTCCTCATTAAAATCCTTTTCCTTCCTTGCCCAAAATCTCACGCATTCTCTGTTCTCGCACCATGCATCTTGCATAGTTATATTACATATATGCATATATTTAATCTACCACTTAATCTATTTGTGTAGCATTTACGTGTCCACATATTCACATATATAAGAAGTGGAATTCATGAAATATTTAAAAGAGAATATAGGTTGTTGTCACCTTAAAATACAAGTCATCAAAACTAGTAAGTCCATGGACAAGATACTGCCTTGACCATATGCAAGTATGTACACTATTGTTGAACCATGGGGTTCAATAATTGATTTTGATTATAACTTTGATTATGTTTTTAATGATTTTACGATTTCTCTATTTCGATGATATAATGCTTGTTTTTTTCCAAAAAGAGAATTTGTAAATTGCAGAACGCCAGAAAGATAGAGCTCCGAAAAACGAAGCCACAGGTTCAAGCGGAACCAGAATCGGAGCTAAAACGAAGAAGTTATGGGCTTTCGAAGAAGACCGGAAAAACTGTCAGAAGAACAGACGACCGATCGACTGGACAAAAACGACCGATCATTTTTAGTCCAAATTCTTCCAGTGAGCAGGTCGAAAAAACGACCGATCGTTTTTTCAGAAACGACCGATCGACTGTAGAAAACGACCGATCGTTTTCTACAGAATTCGAAAACAGCTTTTCAGTTTTTTCTGGAAAATAGCTTAAAACAGCCATAACCACTTCCAACGGTCATATTCAGAAAAACAGACCACTTTGGCACATATATACCACCCAATCTCTCTTCAATACACAACCAACACACTATCAATTATCCTAAAAGCTCTCTCAATTAAAAACCCTAAATATTACCATTTTGGTGTATATATATTCGAGAAAGAGGAAAATCAAAGAGAAAGAGATTCAAGCTCGATCATCATCAACAACTCACCAATTAGCTTTTTAAGAAGCAATTAGAATAGTGAGTGTAGTTACGTTTTGTAACAAAAATTGTATCGAGTGTTTTATAAACTCAATTGTGAGCGAGTGATCGGGTAGAGGCTTTGTAAGCAAGTGAAGCTTAAAAGCTCTACGTCTTTTCATTCTGGTACTCATAAATTGAGGGGGAGTCGTAGACTCGTAGTCGTGTTCTCTTGCACTTGTATCAAGAGTAGGAACCTCGGGTAGAGGGTGAGCCAATCGGTCGATTGAGCTCGATAGGGTTTGTAAAATCCGAAAGAAGAATTATAGTGAATTACTCGGTAGTACCGAGGAGAGGACGTATGCCGTTTGCCGAACCTCTATAAATCTTGGTGTCATTTTCTTCCCTTGCTTTTACTTTCCGCAACTTTATTATTGCTTATATTCTTGCTTGCGTTTATCATTTCTAGCATTTCATTAAGTATATTAAACGCTTAAGTTTAGAATTTGCATAAGTTGGGTGTTAGTTGTTTAGATTTTTTAATTAGGCGAAGATCGCCTTAAACCTTATTCACCCCCCCTCTAAGGTTAGCACACGGGCCAACAACTATGATTACCAAGATAAGACTACACAGTTATATACTATGTAATTTTACAGAATGTAAAACATATTAGCATGATCATGCATAAAACCAACAAAAACATGCAAAGTTCAATGCATATATTTAATATAAAATATATTTAAAAATGCTTGTATACAAATATACACAATGCATACGCACTACAAATAATGAACCCATTCAAATTGGAATTCAAGCCATGACCCAATTTTACATGTATTTTATTTAATGCAAATACATACAACAACACCAACCTTAACAAATGGTACAAATTTAATTCTACACATAGAATCAACTCACATGCATATATTACTCAAAATTCATGGAGACGGTTTCAACCTAAAGAAGGGATTTTTCATAAAATCCCAAATAAGGTAAACCAAAGGAAAAACGCGTTTAACAATTCAAATGGAAAAATCAATTTCTTAAAACCAATGTTTGTTAGAAAATGATTTTCCGAAGAACCGTTTTCGAAACGGAAATAATTTTCTGTTTATCCAAACACCAAAATTATTGTATTAACGTACGAAATATAAAAAATATCGTTTAAGATTGTTGGTACGTTGTAAATAAACACAATAATTTCTACGGAAAAGAAATGGACAAATAAACAGAAAAATGGTTTCCTCAAATATATAAATATCAATTACAAGATTTAACATAAAATAATGTAAATGATACCGAAATGGACTAAAGTCTGAGACGAGGTAATTGCAAGCAGTTTTCCTTAAACGATATTTGCCCCGCCACCTCTGCTTCTGGCTAAATGGGGCACTTCGTTCCCAAGGTACAGCGTCTATAACATGTGACTCGGCGGAAACGGCACCGAGCCACGGTCGGGCCGTTGGTGGTGCGGTACTCTCTCTCTATATGTATGCATGTGTATGTGTGCATGTGTATATGCCATGTATTAAACTTGTCTTGAAAAAGTGTCCCCAAAAATGGACCAAGACCATATTTTTTAAACATTTTCTTTGTAACCCATTTTACAATTCAAGACACATAAATGGGGAGAATGAATGGTTTTTTTGTAACCACTAAATTAAAAGAGAATTCACTCATGAAAATTACTAATTTTCCAATAATATCTTCATATATATTTATATGAAAAAAATATTAAAAAAAAAATATATATATATATATACACATGCATATAACAGAGTGAGAGAGAGAGAAACATACTATGGTGGTGACGTAGCCTTGGAAGATCTCCGGTGGTTGCACGGTGGGCGGTGGTGAATAGAGAGAGAGGGTTCAGAGAGAGAAAGTTGCTGTAAAAAGAGTGGTCTGTGTTATACGGTGGATGGGGGTAAAAACGAGGTAATAATTTTCATCTGTGTTGAATTTTTGTAGCAAAACCGTCACTTTCATTTTATTTGAAATTTTGGCAAAATTTTGGCGAATTTTTGAGTTTTTGACGAAATATTTGGGCGCGTTTTGAAATTTCAGCAACTGATATGCTTTGGAAAAAAAACAAAATTTCAAACATGTTTTATAAATGCGTGGGAACTTGTTTTTTTTACCAAATTTGTATTCTCTCCGTGAGAGTACCAAACTATTTTGCCCAAACTAATTTAATTAAATTTATTAAAATTCTTTATAATAATCCATTTTTTATAATTATCAAAAATTTAATTATTCACTACCTATTGGATTTGTATGATTTACTTTAAAAATAACTCATTCGGTACAAAATATAACATATTTTAAAAACCAAATTTAAAATATAGTTATGTTATTAAACATAAATTAGACTAAATATCACACAACTCCAAATTAATAAATGGTTAAAATATCACACATACATTAAAATCCAAATTTAATACAATCGATGGAAATACAATTAATAAATAACACATAACAAAATTATAAAAGTGCATCGTCTAATACTCCGTATCTTCGGGGATCACCTCGTCATCAAACAAATCATATTCTGGCTCCGATTCTGATTCGCACCCCATAATCCGGTCCTCTATTTCTTGGGGTGCCAAGTCTGCATAATCATTAGGAACAGAAAGACCGTTCGGTAAATTATAATCGTCGTCTGTAATGGGTAGAAAATGTTGGTCTTCGTCTTGATATGCGATTTTTTCTATTTGACATTCACTACCCAATAAATGAATGACAGATCTGGACTTCACTTTACAAACAGTCCATCATTCATTTGATTTTTCATCGTTAAAAGTCGGATAAGGCAAGTAACACACTTGAGTCGCTTGCTATGCCAATATAAAAGGATCGTTATTTGAATAGTTGCCTTTGGAGTTTATGCTAACGAGACCATGTTTGTCGGTTTGCATATGAGACGGACTCATGTTAAACCAGTCACAATTGAAAAAAATAGTTTTCGTAGAAGATATGTTATACTCCAGCTCAATAACTTCCGCCAACATTCCGTAATAATCATTTGCGAGTGATTGATTAGTGTAATCACACGTACCCTTAATGCAAAACCCGATGTTTGCAGTTTTCCTATTTGACCCATGTTTTTTGGTGTGGAATACAAACCCATTTACGAAATATATAGGATATGTTTTCACTTCCTTTAAGGGTCCTTGGGCAAGCGATATTAAAAACTCATTGTTTTTGACATTCGAGTGATCCTTGGCCACCTGTGTAATTATAATAAAAAATAATTTAAATATCAGAAATATATAAAATTATATATATGTTTAACTTGTGGCATGCTTACGCGACTTAAATAACATGTCAACCGCCTTAATTGGTGTTCAACAACTTGGTAGTTACGTTGATTTTAGTGTTCTTACTCGCAAAAAATAATTGGGGTTACAATTTTAAAACAAATTAATTATATGCTTAAAGGGGGTGCTATAATGTTAAAATTGTGTTGTAGTAAGTATAGTGACATTTTCAGTTCACCCGAGTTATTGATGTGTTAAAATTACATCACAAATGCAAAACTGTAATGATAAATCCTTAACCTCTAAAACCTAAAGCAATTCGTATAGCAAATGAAATGTTGAAATAATTAATTTAATTAATATAAATAAAAAATTTAATGAAAATGAAATATTGGAATAATTTCATTCTTATTTCTACAAGTTTGTATAATTCTTTCAAAATGTTCATACGAATTACATACAAATCAATACAACTAATTGTGTAAACTACTAGCTATTATGTTTTATTAATTTAATGACAATTTATAACAATGCTCGCTCGCAATAAGGGCATATGCATCAATATTAGTGTCGTCAAAGTGTTGTGATTAACATCGTTTAATTTTCGTAGCAGTTTAATTTTCGTTCCAGCTGTGAACTACTCGTAAACTTAATCCAGTTGGAAAATATCGTTTAAATTTTTCTTCGCAATATAGATTCAAATCCGCTTCAAATAATAATTTAACTTCAGTAATTAAAGATAAAGAAATGTACAGTAAAATATTCATAAAATAGACAATTATCATTCAAAATTTGTAAAATATTAGCGACGAAAATAGAGTCTTCTGGAATTCAACCAAATTGCTAAGTTTCCGTTTAAATGCTGATACGAAATTGGCAACGGAATGACATCGGAATGTAAGAACCGTTAGAGGGAGATAGTCTCATTATTTATATATAAAAAACTAAAACTTTAGCTTCTGATTGGCGACGACATGGCGACTATAACTATCGTTGAATTGTCAAAAATTTTGATGGGCCCCATTTTTATTATTGTCCGTCGCAAGTGAGTAACAGACTGATATCAATTTAAATAAAAATTCCACGGTCAAAAGTATGACTTTTGTGATATTAAAGTTTGTATCCAAATAGTCGCAAAATTTGTTACTATTCTTAACGGATGGATCGTCGTCGCAGTTCAGTGTTAGTTTAGTTGTAAGATTTGAAACGCAATTTTTAGTCGCAACCGTCTGTTACTATCCGTGCCTTTTCTAGTAGTGTACGGAGAACAAATTTAGGTGAGATAGGGAATTTGAAAGCGACCAACGCTCACATCATCCTTTAAGTGACATATACGATTTTTTTTCCGAGCAGTTGGTCTGCTCTTATGAAATCGAAATTATAAAGATTTTTTAAAGTGGTATAATATTAATTTACTCAATCTTAGTCAGATGTATTGGTCTTCTGTTATAATTATCTGTTTAAAACAAGTTTTTGTTTTTACTTGGTTGCTTTCTTTTGCGAATGAACTCTAAAATCTATTTGTATTTGTTTGGGTATGTGATTTGAAATGCTAACGCCCCTTTTCCAGTTATAGGAGGAATTGTGAGTATTTAATCTTGCCTCATTGTTTTGAAGGCAAAGTCATATGGAATATCTACTAATTTCATATGCAGGGTGAGTTTATATGATTCTTCAGAACAACAAGTTCCGGCTCCATAATCAAGTTAAGGTCATTCCTACCCATTTGGTACTTTTCTTGCATTTTTACTTTATATTCCACTTTGTTGAGAATATATATTTCTAGTAAATCTGCTTTAGCATTGACCTCTAATCCAGTTAATTATGAAAGGACCAAACATATTGAGCTTGACTGTCATTTTATTCGAGAAAAACTGCAACAAGGAATTATACATTTACTACATATATCTACTGCTCATCAATTGGCCGATGTACTAACTAAAGCTTTGTGTTATGCTCAATTTATGTATTTGATATCCAAGTTGGGTATTTCTTTTATCCATACTCCAGCTTGAGGGGGTGTATTGGAGAGAGTTTTAGATTTGGTGATTATTACTGCAATGATTACAATATTATGTACTGAATTGTAAACGTTCTTTTGTTATGTTTACAAGTGTTAAGGAGCTTAGTGCATAGTTAGAAAGTGAATAGACTGTTATGATAAGTAGTATCCAATTGTGTTGAGGCGTGAATTATATTATTAGTGATTACCCGCCTTCTCTTTCAAAACAATTTTTTTTATTATTATAAGGATAAATTAACACAACATACTACTTTTTAAACTAAATTAATACAATATACTATTTTTGAAATTAAATTAATAAAAATATATCCAAAAATTTCTAATAAACAAAAACACACTCAAAAGTTCATACCCTAATTTGTATTTTTCATAACTTTATTCCAAAAGTTCATACACAAAAGTTCATATCCTGATTCGTAGAGTTCACTCTTATTTCCAAAGTTTATACCTCAATTTACATAATTCATATCCTTAATTACATAATTCATATACATAATTTTCAACTTTATATCGTTAATTTACGTAATTCATACACTTATTTTTCAACATTATACACTAATTAACAAATCCAACTCTTACCCGTCCTCCGATCTCGAACTACCATATCGCTGTCGTGGGCCTCTCGTTCAACGACCGCATCTCCGTCGACATCAAACTCGAGTTTTCGACCTCGCTCTATACCATCACTGTCCATTCCAACAGATGTGTATGTATCAATATTCACGAAAAAGAGAGATCGGAGAGAGAGAAGAGAAGAAAAAGATCGAAAAAATAAAGGAAGGATGAGGAGAAAGATCGAAAAAAGAGGAAAAGGATGAGAGATCGGAGAGAGTGAGAAGGAGGAAAAGAGAGGTGAGAGAGAGAGAAGGAGGAGAGAGAGATTGGAGAGTGTAAGAGAATGAGAGATTGAAAGGTAGAGAAAGAGGAAATAGACTGGGAGTATGTTTTTTGGTTTTTTTGGTTTTTATTAATTATTAATTAAAAATATGTTTTTGATAATTTAACTTTTAAGACTATGGTTTAATAATATAATAATTAAAGAGTATGTTTATATTAATTGACCCTTATTATAATTTTGTCGAATGTTGTCTTTGGTGTTAGATGAGTTGAAAAAAATGACGTTTCAAGTCTTTCTATTGCATGCGCATTTTGTTTCAATTAATCTTAATACTGATTATCGTATTTTACAAGCACTTAAACACTGTTTGTAATTATTTATTTTATTTGAAAAAGTTATTTGATACTTTTTTATATAATTTTTTTACCACTAGGATACTATTTGCGTCTGCAAGGCGCTTAATTACACGTCGCAAACGGGGTGGAATATTACTATGATCGGGGGTTGCCATCGCAACCCCGCAATTTTAAGAAATTATTTTTTTTAGTAGTACTTTTTAAAATAATTTACAATGTATTATGGTAACCCCTTAAATATTTTTTTTTGTAAACTCTTTCAAAATTATATATTATTACTATGATAACATAGTATAACTTTTTATGTGCTGTTAATAGTACTAATTAAAAAACAAGTAACAAACAATTGAATATACGTATGACACCAACTTATATAACATATTGATACGTGACACACATTTTTAGAAAAATTAAACTATAATAATTAAAAAAAAGTAATAATAATAATAATAACATATAGTGGTGGTGCAAATATTATTTAAAATAGTTTTGGATAGTTTTGTATGCAAAGTATCTATAATAAAAATGTGTAACATATTTGGTTGTTCGTTTATATCCATACAAAGTGAGTATGTGTAAACTTGAGTATTTAATAGAATAAGTTTGTCTTTTTCGGGGGTTTAATAGTTTTTTCATATTTTTCCTTTTAATAGCTCAGTTTCTTAATTTTATCTTTTTATACCTTCATTTCTTTATACATTTTTTTTCGTACCAATTTTTTTTAATTTTTATTTATTTTACCTTGTTTCTAATTTTTATTTTGTTTTTGGTCAATTTTCAAATGTTGAAACTTTCGGCATATGACTGAACTTGGTTTTATTGATGCGGATTTTTTTTGAGAGTTTGAAAAATATATTAAATTGACAAAAAGGAAAAAAAATATAAACTAGATACATTTTTTTTAAAGAAATCGGGGTAATTTTTTTATAAAATCCCGCTTTTCCGGTCTGTTTACAATTTGAAAAATATTATGTGATTCTATTTTTGCAACCCCAAACATTTAGTGCTGGTTCCGTCCCTGGTCGCACACGCATTGTGTGAGCCTTGGTTACTAGTATATATATATATATATATATATATATATATGTATACACACTATATGATGCTACTATAAATGATGCATGATGCTATTTATTTTTACTATTTATTTTTAACTTTGATGTTACATTATACTTTATCAAATCTTAAATAAGAGTTGAGAATGATGCTAAATTATTTTTTCACCATTGTTATAGATATGGATTTTAAATTTGTGGAATGATTTATACAGAGAGACAAAAGATTGTAATATTATGGAGTTATTATGGAGAATTTGAAGGAATGTTTTGAAATGAAAATTAATATCAAATGAAAATTAAGGGTATACTAGTTCTATAAATTTACATGTTTATCAAATCTTAAAATAGATTTAAAAATTTGGGTTTTAGAGATTATGTCTTTTTTCATGTATTAATAATTAGCGAGTCTCCCAATCTTCTTGGCATCAAACTTTTAGAACTATCTCTGAATTCTCTTATTATTTAGATCTTTTTCGGTAGTTAGAGCAAAACTAGTCTAATCTTTTGTATGAATAGGTCGAGATGCTAGTTTGTCCATCCCAATCAACTTAGGCTTTCAAGTGGTTCAACTTACGACACGTAACTAAGGTCCTTATTAACGAGATTTACAAGACTTTTTCTAAATAAAAATTTAAATCTTTTTTCCTTGTGAAATCATTAAATTATTTTCAAACTTCCCAAATATAAAAAAGCCATCGAGAAAAAGTTGTTAGTTAACGTAGTAGCAGGGGCGGCATTAGATTCACACCGTAGCCTATTAAGATGTACTCGCCTATTTCATCCTCCTAACAAAAACAATAGAACTATTTTGAATCAATGAAAAGTTGTTTTTGTAATAAAAATTAACTAGAATGTAAAACTACTCCATGAATAAACCACCTCTAAAACGATTCAAACTACACATTTTAAATATTATTTTTATAAATCACTTAAGTAAATCTCTCCGCAACTTACATACAGAACTTATCTAAAATGTCTCATCCGATCAACATATTCAGTTCTGATTCCGACGAGGCTTATTGCGCAGTGTTTTACAAAATTTTATTAAGCACGACCCCGTGTTGGTGCCCACTATGGCTGCTATGAAACAAGAATAAACCTCACAGCGATGGCCTAAAAGGAAACGACCTAAAATGCCTTAACAAATCGAGGAGGGTGCATCAAAACTTCAAAGGAAATACTTTGATTCAGTTCATGTTTATTTATATGCACATTTTCGACACGGTTTTCGTATGAATAGGAGGCTATTTGTTAGAATGGAAAAATGAGATGATCCAGTAAGTTTCATATTTTTACCAAACACACTATGCTGCAAGACATAAGTGGTTTAGTACTTAAAAAAAATATTGTTGTATGGTTGCTAGCGTACAATATTCATGCAGACTCAATCAAGAAGAGTATTCAAATGTACGTTAGTTTGGCCCTAGATGTCTTGAAACAATTCTCTCGTGCCGTTGTCAGTATCTTTAGCCGGCGTTATCTGAGCTAACTGAGAATTGCGTTGTCAACATTAGAAGGATCTCCAGGCACATTAGGAAGCACATTAATTGCATGCACTGTAATGGAGAATTTTCTTACCCTTGGACCACTCAATATCAGAGTCGACACAAGTATAAGTCATCCATAGTATTCTGAGTTGTTGCATATTAAAGCTTGTGGATATGACATGCTTATTTTAGAACGCCGGGTTGCAAAAATGAAGTCAATGTGATGGGGAATCACACTTATTTTATTTTGTAAGGGGTACAACTATCACGTAAACATAAAATACTCTACAAAATGGGGTACTAACTAGACAATGAGATCTACCGTTCATGAGCTTGTTTTATGAAAACTATCTGAAGTTATTTGAGACCGTAAGATTGCACTTTTGCTCGGTATCAAGGAAGCATTCAAAAGATGTTGATTGTGTGTTTTGTGTGTTGTAGTCGCGTTGTCATATATATATTTTTACGATGATCGACACGCTTATGGGATCAAAGTGATCTTAAATATTTCATGCTAGCGTGCATAGTATTGCACAATATGATTGTCGAATACGAGCCTGATACAGGTTAGATATTACAAATTTTCAACATCGGACAAATCTCCTTCATCGCTCTCGTTCGTTCCAAAACTCGCACTCCCACGACATGTCGGTATAGAAGTCACATCCTCCCGCTGCTCCATAGCTTCAAAGCTAGCTAGCATATCAATGTGGAAGATCCGATTGAGCACATTTTGCAAATTCATGGTTCTAGCGGAGTTTATGACCAACTAGTGTTTTCTTTTCTTTTCTGAATAATGTGTGTTGTTAATTAAGTATTGTCTTTTATTTTATGAGTTATGTATGTCTTTTTTGATGACTTATGTATGTCATTTTCAATAGTTATAATAAAATCTCATTTTCTATTTTTTTTGAATCTTTTTATCATTATGCATCAATATTTAATTATAATTGTTTTAGCGTGATATTAATTTTAATGAATAAAAAATTCATTACATAATTAATAGAAAAAACTAAACACCGTCACTGAACTTCAAACTATTAAATTTATCAGTCATTGCTCCTCAGAGCATGTTTAACAACTCACATGAGGCGTGAATTTCAGGTCATGGGAGACGCAGAGGTTGCATGGTCACGTTTATCGATGGCAATGGCAGATGCAAATACGATGTAGCTCTGGTTGTGTCTCCGCGTGAGTTAAACGGAGAAGAGAGCCGCTGGAGATGGGAGGAAAACTTTATGTGTCTGCTCTATATTTAAAAGAAAAAGAAAAATAGTTTTGTTACTTTTAAATGGTCCTTGGAAAATAGGTGTTTTAAAAAAAAAAATGAATGTAAACTGAGTCCTGAATTTTTTTGAAACGTCAATTCAGTCCCTATACATTTTTGTAAACACAACTTTTAAACATAATTTATTTTATTAAAATTCTTTAAAAAGGTTATAAAATAAAATAAATATAAATAAACTTTATATTTAAGTTAGTAATGTAATTCTAATGACTATATATATATATATATATATATATTATTTATATTAAGAAAATGAACACCGTCTCTGAACTTCAAACCGTTAAACATGACCACTCGTTCCCCCTTAATATCATTTGTTTCGCTCAGCTAAAACTCACTGTTAAGCATGATCTTAGGCGTTAAGCCGTCGTTTCTCCTAAATAAGACTCCCTTTCGAAGCTACAACGTTTAACATGCTTTTACTTTTATTTTTAAGATTAAACCGTGTTAGGACCAGATTTCTGGTCTAAATATTGTTTATTGTCTATTGGTTTTTACTAAATAAATCCTAACTGTTGTTAAGAACTAAGACAGTATTGACAGGTTTCAAGCTATGTTGTAACCTCAGTTACAACCTACTAAGTTAGTAGTATTAGGTTTCAAGTATCAGTTGCAACCTCAGTTACAACCTGTGTTGACAGGTTTCAAGTAAGTTGCAACCTCAGTTGCAACCACTAGTTCCAACCTGCTGTTAAGCAGAATTCTGTCTTGTTCTATAAATCTGCATAACTATTCTTTAATAATAATTATGTGTTTTAAAGTATGCAGGATATATTCTCATATGATCTTAACATGGTTAATATGCGTATATTGAGAATATCAAAGTGTTAAGGAAAGATGTTTTCTAAAAGAAATAAAGAGATTAGTCTATAAGGTTATGTTTCCTTTTTATATATAAATCTCTATTCTTATGCTTGTCCTTATCACTTGTTTCAATCTTTTGATCCTTATAATATTCAGTAAAGATATGTTTAAAGATTGATTGATATGTGGAGTTAAATGTTTCATATGTATATGAAAAGATATTATCTTTAAGAGATCATATCTTTATATGTTTCCTTTCAAAGGAAAAGATTAACTCCTACTTTCAAGTGTGTTACTAAACAGGTATTAATCAAAGATAATTAGAGTCAATCCATGCTGAAGAATCTCGTGATACTTGGAGAGATTGAAGCTAATCAACCAAGTCAAAAGCAATCAAAAGATATTGAAGATAGAAGATTGTTTTTACTTGTTTATATACTTAGTAACTTAAGCTTGTAAAAGTTGTGTGTTCTAAATTATAAAGAACTTATTTTCTAGAGAGAATACACGTGAGCTTCAAAAAGAAAACAATGGTGGGATGCCATTGATTTATATTTGATAGTTATAAAGTAGGAGCAATATAGTGATAGGCAGAAAAACCTAGAGGGAGTCTAAGTTTTTCATTAAGACTTGAGTCATATATTGTAAGCTTTTTATAATATCATAATCTGGGTAAGTGCCCCGGAGACGTAGCCTAGTTAGGTGAACTCCGTTGTTAAATGTGCGTGTGAATTATTTTCAAGTACATTTAATTTTAAAACAGTTCTGTCCATTAATACACCTGGTTCCAACTGCAGTTCCAACCTCACTTGGAACCTTATACACTTGGTTCTAACTGCAGTTCCAACCTCACTTGGAACCTTAATGCAAAACTGCATCTAGAACAGCGGATAGGAATTTCAATTGGTATCAGAGCTTTACACTAGACCTTACTTAGTGTGGATCCTGTGTTCTAGTAAAAATGGACTTAATGAGGGAAGGAAACGCTTTCAACAAACCTCCATTGCTTGAAGGAGGAGTAAACTATGGAGTATGGAAGATCAGAATGAGGTCTTTCATCAAACAGCAGAATGAACATGCATGGAAAACTGTGATGTATGGATGGGAGGCTCCAACTAGCATTGATAGTGAAGGAGAACTGGTTTTTATACCTGAAGACAGATGGTCTGCTGATGAAGACAGAAAATCAAGTGCCAACTCAACAGCCATAAACTTGATTTTTGCTGGTGTAACTCTCAGTGTATTCAGGTATATCTCTCACTGTGAAACTGCCAAAGAGGCATGGGATATTTTGCAAGTTACTTTTGAAGGAACTACCAAAGTAAAAGCTTTCAAACTTCAGCAGTTAACTACTCAATTTGAAAACCTTAGAATGGAGGAAGATGAAAACATTGAACAATTTAATGGTAGAATCTGCCACATTGCTCATCAAGCTGGAACCTTAGGTGAAAAATACAGTGATGCTAAACTTGTTAAGAAAACTCTTAGATCACTTCCAGAAAGGTTTGAAATAAAAGTTACTGCTATTGAAGAATCAACAGACTTAGATAATCTTAAACTTGAAGAACTTATAGGAAATCTAAGCACTCATGAGCTGAAATTTTTTAAACCAAAAAGACCAGAAAAGGGAATAGCATTTCAGGCTAAGAAATCTGAACCTAATGTCTGTGATAAAATAAGTGATGAAGAACAGCTAGCTTTCTTTGCTAAAAAGGTTTTCAAAAAATTTTACAAGAGAAAAGAGGATGATACTGGTTCTTCTAAAAACTTTCAGAAAAGGGATAACCTATTTAAGACAGAATCCAGGTTCAATAATAACTCTACTGGTAAGTGGAATTCTAAAGAGAAGGATAACAAAGATTATAAGCCTAAAGAGATTCAGTGTAGAGAATGTAGAGGCTTTGGTCATATTCAGGCTGAGTGTGCTAATACTTTAAAAAGGAACAAAAATGCCTATATATCCACTCATAGTGATAGTGATTCTGAAAGCAACAGTGATGAAGAGGATGAGTCTAATTTTGTTAACTTTATGGGAATAATCACTGAAAAAGAACCTACTTATGAAAGTGACTGTGAACATGTTTCAACTGAAGTTACAACCACTCTTAAAACCTACAGCAGTGATGAGGAAGAACCTTCTGATGAAGACATTTCCCAGCAATATCTTGTTCTTTATGAAAAGTATAAATGTCTGAGTAAACAAACCTTGATCATAAGCAAACTTAATGTTAATCTAAAAGATGAGGTTAAAAGTCTTACTGAGAAGATGAACTTACAACTGGCTGAACTTACTGAAACTAAAAAGAAAATAAAACTGATGAATGTTTCTGCTTCAGAAAAATTAGATGACATGCTGTCATATTCTAGAGGTTCTAAAGATATCAGTGGTCTAGGTTACTATGGTGGTAAAAGTACAGGAAAAACTACCTTTATTGAAGCTGTTGCTAGAGCTAAAACTCATAATTTTGACAATAAGGTTAGAAGTTCAGTTGCAACCAGATTTGCAACCAGGAACAAAACTCAAGTTTTTGTAGAGAAGGTTAGAAGCTCAGTTATAACCAAAGTTGCAACCATGAATAATCTGAATAGCTTTAGGTATAAAAATAACTTTAGGATGAAGCTGTGTAATTTCTGCAAGAAACCTGGTCATTCTGAAATCCAGTGTTATTTAAAAAGAAACAGGAAGTATATTTCTCAGAAAACTTGGTTGGCTTCTGTCAATAAAAATCTGAACTGGGTCTGGAAAGTTAAAGAAAAAGCTACCTTAATTGCTAACAACAAAGCTGTCATTAACTCCTTGAATGCTGTTACCTCTAATGATTGGTATTTTGATAGTGGTTGCTCTAAGCACATGACAGGTACTGCAAGTCTCTTAAAAAATGTCACCATTCTCACTGGAAACACTGTTGTGTTTGGAGGTGGAGATACAGGTAAAATTGTTGGTAAAGGTACCTTAAACAAACCTGGAATGCCTGTTATTGAGGATGTGTTTCTTGTAGATGGTCTAAAAGCTAACCTTATAAGTATCAGTCAACTTTGTGATAATAAAATGATTGTTAAATTTGACAAAGAAAGGTGTCTTATTACTAATCTTAACAATGATTTAATCATGACTGGAGTTAGATCAACCAACAACTGCTATGTGTTTGAAAAAGCTGAAAAAGAATTGCCTCAAAGTAGGTGTAATCAAGCCATTACTAATAATGTGGATATTTGGCATAAAAGGCTTGGGCATGTGAATTACAAAACTCTTGATAAGCTTGTTAAAAATGAATTGATAAGAGGAATTCCTAAACTAAGTGCTAAAACTCAAAGTGTCTGTGGTGACTGCGCTATAGGTAAACAAACCAAAAGTATTCACAAAAGTATAAGTCAAATCTACACTAAGAGAGTCCTAGAACTTCTTCATATTGACTTGATGGGGCCTATGCAAACTGCTAGTATAGGTGGTAAGAAGTACATTCTGGTAGTTGTTGATGACTTCTCTAGATACTCTTGGGTAGTGTTCTTAAAAGATAAGACTGAAACTTTTGAACTGTTCAAAACTTTGTGCCTAAAACTTCAACTTGAAAAAGGTTCAACCAGTGGTAATATTGCTAGGGTTAGAAGTGATCATGGAACAGAATTTGAGAACAGTAAGTTTAGAGAATTCTGCAACTCCTTTGGTATTAGTCATGAGTTCTCTGCTCCTAAGACTCCACAGCAAAATGGCATAGTTGAAAGGAAAAATAGAACCATTCAGGAAATGGCTAGAGTCATGCTTAACTCTAAGAAACTTGCCAACAGATTTTGGGCTGAAGCTGTTAATACTGCCTGTCATATAGTTAATAGAGTTTATATTACTAAAGGCACTTCCATGACAGCTTATGAAATATGGAAAGGTAGAAAACCCAATGTTAAGTATTTTCAAGTCTTTGGGTGTGTCTGTTACATTCTCAGAGATAGAGAGCATCTTGGTAAATTTGACTCTAAAAGTGATAAAGGGATCTTTCTTGGTTATGCTCAAAATAGTAGAGCATTCAGAGTCTTCAATCAAAGAACCAACTGTGTTATGGAATCTTATAATGTGTTATTTGATGACCTAAAAACTGTTGATGAGATTACAGGTGATAATGAACAGCCTGAGATTGCAGAAAAAGACAAAGAAGAAACTCAACAAACTAGGAGTCCCATAGTGGTTGGAAGTCCAGTTGCAACTGAAGTTACAACTGAGGTTGGAACTGAGGTTGGAACTGAAGTTGAAACTCAGGATTCAACAGAATCAGAAGAAGATGGATCTGCTATGCCAACAACAAGCAAGCCACGCTATGTAAGGACTCAGAAAAATCACTCTCTTGACAATGTCATAGGAGAAGTTGCTTCAGGTATGAAAACCAGAGGTAAAAGAAATAATGTTGTTCACTTTGCTTGTTATATTTCTCAGTTAGAACCTAAGAATATAAAAGAAGCTTTAGAAGATAGTGAATGGATTATAGCTATGCAAGATGAGTTGCATCAATTTGAGAGAAATGATGTATGGACTTTAGTACCCAGACCTTCTAATAAAAATGTTATAGGGACTAAATGGATTTTTAGAAATAAAAGTGATGAGGATGGAGTTATTATCAGAAATAAAGCTAGGTTGGTAGCTCAGGGTTATACACAAATTGAGGGAATTGATTTTGATGAAACCTTTGCTCCAGTAGCTAGAATTGAATCCATTAGAATGCTACTGTCTCTTACATGTCTGTATGATTTTAAACTGTTTCAACTTGACATAAAGAGTGCTTTTCTAAATGGTGTGATTAATGAAGAAGTTTATGTCTGTCAACCTAAGGGATTTGAGGATCCTAACTTTCTTGAACATGTCTATTTGTTGAAAAAGGCATTGTATGGCCTAAAACAAGCTCCTAGAGCTTGGTATGATAGATTAACCAAGTACTTGATTGAAAAAGGCTTCAACAGAGGAGGAGTTGATAAAACTTTGTTTACTAAGAAAACCACAAAGGACATAATAATTGCTCAAATCTATGTTGATGACATTGTCTTTGGCTCTACTTCTAATAAAAGGATAGAAGAATTCATTTCTGATATGAAGAATGAATTTGAAATGAGTGGTGGAGGTGAACTAACTTACTTTCTAGGATTGCAAGTTAAACAGAATGAGAAAGGCATTTTTCTGTGCCAAAGTAAGTATGCAGACAATCTTGTTAAAATGTTTGGTCTGAGTGAGAGTAAAGAGAAGAGAACCCCTATGAGTACTACCCTTAAACTGTCCAAAAATGATAAAGGTAAAAATGTCTGTCCAAGTCTTTATAGATCCATGATTGGAAGTTTGCTGTATTTAACTGCTAGTAGACCAGACCTTTGCCTAAGTGTAGGAGTTTGTGCCAGATATCAGGCAAATCCTTTAGAACCTCATCTTCTAGCTGTCAAAAGAATTATAAGGTATGTAAAAGGAACACTTCACCTAGGCCTATGGTATTCTAAAGATACAAACCATTTTCTAAGTGGCTACTGTGATGCAGATTGGGCAGGAAAAATAGATGATAGAAAGAGTACTTCTGGTGGTTGTTTTTATTTTGGAAACAACCTTGTTTCTTGGTTCAGTAAAAAGCAAAATTGCATATCTTTATCTACTGCTGAGGCAGAATATGTTGCAGCTGGAAGTGGATGCACTCAACTTATTTGGATGAAACAGATGTTAACTGATTATAATGTCAAACAAGAAATATTAACTTTGTTTTGTGATAACAAAAGTGCTATAGATTTAGCTAAAAATCCAGTTCAACATTCCAGAACCAAACACATTGATCTAAGGCATCATTTTATTAAAGAACTAGTTGAAGAAAAGAGCTTAATTTTAGAACATGTTTCAACTGAGAGACAATTAGCAGATATTTTCACAAAGCCCCTTGATACAAACAAGTTTGAATCATTAAGAAGTGACATAGGGGTATGTCATTATCAATCTAATTGAATACTTTTGCTAAATATGTCTGTGTTGAGTACCTTTAATAATTTTTATTTCTAAGGTTAAAGTCTTATTTTGAGCTATGATGTTTTTTGTTTTGAAAAAGCCGCTTTTTGGTGTCTCAAAAACAGATGTGAGGTAACTTGTCCTTAAAAAACCTCTCTGGTAATAGAGTTGCAAGCACAAAGTGCAAATATTTTTTTTGCTGGTTGCAAGTTCAGTTGCAACCTCAGTTGAAACCTCATACTCTCAACAACTGGTTAGAAGTTCAGTTACAACTCCAGTTGAAACCTCGTGTTAAAAATACTGGTTGCAAGCTCAGTTGTAACATCAGTTGAAACCTCAGTCTATTCTATAACTGCCAAGACAAAGTCTTGTTATTTTTGACATCACTTATACTCTTTCCTTGCTGAGGTCATCAAACTAGTTTTTGTGTAGAAATAAAAACGGATTTGCTCAATTTAAGCTCCTAAAATTTAATCTTTATTAGAGTTATTCTTTGATAAACATATTTTCTTGAGTAAATTGCTAGGTTTCTTTTGTTCTCCTAAAAGTTAAATATCTGTTTAAGTGTTCTTTATCTTGAATCAAGTCAAATTTCCTTAATAAGCTTCAACTTTTGAATTTTCAAATTTTGGATGAATCTGTTTTGAAAAAGGAATGTTTATCTGTTTAATTGACTGAATTTATCTTAATGCCAACTGTTTCTTTCGTGATCATAGTATGAGTTATTTTTCAAAATTCTGTTGATAAAATACTTCCTATTTTTAAGCCAAAATCTGTCTCTTAATTGATTTGCATGTATCTATTTCCAATTTCAAAAAGATATGGTTTGTAATGCTATTTATACAAACATCTTTTTACTATCCAAAATCAATTACTTTTTACAGAATAACTCTCTCTCTCTCTCCTCTGTAAAACCCTAGGCCTGCTGTAGAAACCCACTGCAAGGTTCTAAGTAAGGTTCTAACCCCAGTTGCAACCATGTCATCAAACCCTTCTAAAAACCCCAACCTGAACATTGATGATGATTGCACACTACGAGATTTCCTGAATAAATCTCCAACAAGTCAAGGATCAACAGCTAAGGTAAGTGAGACTTCCTCATCTCAGAAAAAGCGCACTAAGAAAAGAGCTAGGAAAACTGTAGAGGATCATCCAACTCCAACTGTTTTCTCTTATAAGTCTAAGTTTCATGAGACTGATCCTAGGTTTTGGAGTAGGACCTCGTATAGAAGGTTTAGGTCTTTTACTGGTAGGGAGATTCACAGTGAAAGAAGACTTAATCTGGTTAGCTATCCACATATTCAAGTACATATTGAGAAACTGCTGTCAGCTGTTGGCCTAGATAGAACTATTTCTTATCCTAATTCTTATTACCCTGCTGTAATTAAAGAATTCTATGCCAATCTTAGTAATACTGTGTTTGTTAAGGGTGATCCTGCCTATGGCAGAGTGTTTAGAGACTATCCTCTCAGAGAAAGAGCTCCCCACTCTAATATACCTCGTGACTGATTACAATGGTTGCTGACAAATAGGGGGAGTGAAGTTTATGTTGAAGTTTATTTTTTTTGTATTTCAATTTCAAGACTCAATGCTGCTGGTTTTAATTTTTTTTTATTGTTGTACTAAGACATTGTTGTGCCATGTTTTTGGCCTTTAAATTTCTGCAATTTCCATTTTGATGTCTTTGAAATTAAACTTATGAATGGATAAATTCTGTGCGTATGAAGTGCCTGCAATTCTAGCATACAGGGGGAGCTTAAACAGATGACTCTTTAGTATTGTTAATATACTATTTAAAGACTGTGCTGATATTGAATTTGCAGGTGGTTGGGATGATTTATAAACTTAATTGATTTGTCAAAACCAATGACAAAGGGGGAGATTGTTAGGACCAGATTTCTGGTCTAAATATTGTTTATTGTCTATTGGTTTTTACTAAATAAATCCTAACTGTTGTTAAGAACTAAGACAGTATTGACAGGTTTCAAGCTATGTTGTAACCTCAGTTACAACCTACTAAGTTAGTAGTATTAGGTTTCAAGTATCAGTTGCAACCTCAGTTACAACCTGTGTTGACAGGTTTCAAGTAAGTTGCAACCTCAGTTGCAACCACTAGTTCCAACCTGCTGTTAAGCAGAATTCTGTCTTGTTCTATAAATCTGCATAACTATTCTTTAATAATAATTATGTGTTTTAAAGTATGCAGGATATATTCTCATATGATCTTAACATGGTTAATATGCGTATATTGAGAATATCAAAGTGTTAAGGAAAGATGTTTTCTAAAA
Source organism: Primula vulgaris (assembly GCA_963920805.1). Classification (NCBI taxonomy): domain Eukaryota; kingdom Viridiplantae; phylum Streptophyta; class Magnoliopsida; order Ericales; family Primulaceae; genus Primula; species Primula vulgaris. Next base: position 21,284,512 of record OY987216.1, read on the forward strand.
GAAATAAAGAGATTAGTCTATAAGGTTATGTTTCCTTTTTATATATAAATCTCTATTCTTATGCTTGTCCTTATCACTTGTTTCAATCTTTTGATCCTTATAATATTCAGTAAAGATATGTTTAAAGATTGATTGATATGTGGAGTTAAATGTTTCATATGTATATGAAAAGATATTATCTTTAAGAGATCATATCTTTATATGTTTCCTTTCAAAGGAAAAGATTAACTCCTACTTTCAAGTGTGTTACTAAACAGGTATTAATCAAAGATAATTAGAGTCAATCCATGCTGAAGAATCTCGTGATACTTGGAGAGATTGAAGCTAATCAACCAAGTCAAAAGCAATCAAAAGATATTGAAGATAGAAGATTGTTTTTACTTGTTTATATACTTAGTAACTTAAGCTTGTAAAAGTTGTGTGTTCTAAATTATAAAGAACTTATTTTCTAGAGAGAATACACGTGAGCTTCAAAAAGAAAACAATGGTGGGATGCCATTGATTTATATTTGATAGTTATAGAGTAGGAGCAATATAGTGATAGGCAGAAAAACCTAGAGGGAGTCTAAGTTTTTCATTAAGACTTGAGTCATATATTGTAAGCTTTTTATAATATCATAATCTGGGTAAGTGCCCCGGAGACGTAGCCTAGTTAGGTGAACTCCGTTGTTAAATGTGCGTGTGAATTATTTTCAAGTACATTTAATTTTAAAACAGTTCTGTCCATTAATACACCTGGTTCCAACTGCAGTTCCAACCTCACTTGAAACCTTATACACTTGGTTCTAACTGCAGTTCCAACCTCACTTGGAACCTTAATGCAAAACTGCATCTAGAACAGCGGATAGAAATTTCAAACCGAAAAATAAATATTAAAAAGAGGCAAAGTCTTCACGACAAGCAAAGTACAAGTATAAAGAAAGCATATTTTTAGATACGAATGAAACATATATATAGTGTTTAAATAAAACAAGGGACAAAAATGAGAATTGACATAAAAAAGAAGAAGCCTATAGTGGTAAAACGCAATATAAATCTGTATGCTTATCAAACCCTGCCCTATAAATACTCTTCTTTCTTTTGCACCGCCAACCCTCTCTCTCTCTCTCTCTCTCCTCACAATCATGTTGGTCTACCAAGACTTGATTTCCGGTATTTTATTTTCTTCTAATTTTATTTTATTTATTCATCTGTGGTGTTTATCTTGTGTTTTTTTTTTGCTATAAAAAAAGTGTCAAGATTGTTTTTTTAGTCAATTACAAGATCTGGGTAAGATTTTATATTTATCTTTTTCCCCATCTAATCATGTTTATAACCATGTTTGTGAATATATATATGTACATGTCAGGTACTTAAGTAGAGATCTATGGTGTTTAACTTGTGTTTTGTGCTATAAAAAGTGTCAAGATTGTTCTTTTAATCAATCGTAAGATCTGGGTAAAAGTTACAAATAAATAATTTATATAATCCTGTTTATGAATACATATGTACATGTTTAGATACTTAAGTTAGATATCTGTGTTCTTTAACTTGTGTTTTATGCTATAAAGATTGTGCCTTTAGTGAATTATAAGATCTGGGTAAGAGTTATATTTATCTTTTTCCCCATCTAATCATGTTTATTACCATGTTTGTGAATACATATGTACATGTCTAGGTACTTAAAAGTAGAGATCTGCGGTTTTTGACTTGTGTTTTATGCTATAAAAAGTGTCAACAATCTTCTTTTAGTGAATTTTAAGATCTTGTTAAGGGTTCAAATTTATCTTTTCCCCCATCAAATCATGTTTACATATGTACATGCCTGAGTACAAATCTGTGGTTTTTAACTTTTGTTTTATGTTATAAAAACTGTGAATTTTAAGATCTGGGTAAGAGTTATTTATATATTTGTCTCCATCTAATTATGTTTATAACCATGTTTGTGAATACTTATGTACATGTCTAGGTACTTAGGTAGAGATCTGTGTTGTTTAACTTGTGTACAAGGGTTAAGATTGTTGTTTTGGTGAAATTATAAGATCTGGGTAAGAGTTATATTTATCTTTTCCCCATCAAATCATGTTTATTACCATGTTTGTGAATACATATGTACATGTCTAGGTACTTAGCTACAGATCGGTGGTGTTTAACTTGTGTTTTATGCCATAAAAAGTGTTAAGATTCTTCTTTTAGTCTATTTTAACATCTGGGTAAGAGTTGCAATCTATCTTTTTTGTCATCTAATCATGTTTGTGAATACATATGTACATGTCTAGGTACTTAGGTACAGATCTGTGTTGTTTAACTTGTGTTTATGCCATAAAAAGGTTAGTCCTTTGTTCAAAGATTGTCCTTTTAGTGAATTCTAAGATCTGGGTAAGAGTTGAGTTTTGTCTCTTCTCGTCTAATTATGTATATAATCCTGTAAATGTATAGTTCTGCTGGGTTACTCTCCCAATCTAATTACGTGTTTATGCATCTAATAATGAATATGTATGCATATATAGCTTTTATGTAACTTAAATTTTTTTACTTTACTTTTGTTCTATCATATGATCAGAAAAGATATTAGCTCTAAAAAATTTGCGTATATATTCATGTATATGTTGCATGGAAATCTATAAATCTGTGGTCGTGACTCTCTTACATCTCTTAAAATTAAGGTTTCGTGTTGTGATGATAAAAAGTTTTGAGCTTTTTCAAAGACTGTCTTTTAGTGAATTTTAAGATCTGGGTAGAATTGGATTCATCTCTTTCCCTTTCTAATTATATTTATAACCATGTTTGTGAAAACACATGTACATGTAAGGTAGAGATCTGTGGTGTTACTATTCTGGATTATGCTATAGAAAGTGTGAGCTCATTCAAATATTGTCCTTTTATTGAATTTTAAGACATGAGCAAGAGTTAAATTTATCTCTTTCTCCTTCTAATCACGTTTATAACCATGTTTGTTAATACATATGTACATGTGTAGGTAGTGATGTGTTGTTAGCTATTACTCTTGTTTGTTATGCTATAAAAAGTGTGAGCTCCTTGTCCTTTTAGTGAATTTTATGATCTGGGTCAGAGTTGATTTTGTCTCTTCCCATCAAATTACGTATATCCTGTGTATATATAGATCTGTTGAGTAACTTTCTTGGATCTCTAAGAAGGCCAAGTATTTTGCAGTCTGGTGGTTTATTGGCGTCAGCTTTGTCAAGATTTGTGCTTTTACTGTTTTTTAAATCTGTGGTTTATTGTTTAGGCATTTATGTTTTGTGTATGTGTAGATCTGTGACGTCAATTGCTTGTATTCGATGCTTCAAAGGTTTCAAATTTGTCAAAAATTACCCTTTTACTGAAATTTGAAGATCTATTTTAGTGTCCAATTGATCTGTCTTCCCATGTATAGCTATGTATATGCATGCATGTATATCTATAGATCCGTGTTATTACTGCAATAGAAGTGTCAGCTTTTCAAAACTTCCTTCTTACTGCAATTTAAAGATGATTTTTGTATTCAACTATTTGTGATTTGTCATCTCCGATCAGATTGTGATCCTTTTATGTATTTTGGGTAGTTAGGTCTCTCTTCGCAATTATTTTAATATATAATCATCAAAACATGAATATACATAGTCAGATCTGTGTTACCATCATCTTTCTCTTAAAAAACATTTGCACTCTGTGATGTGTAAGTGTTCAAAACTTTTAATGAACCTTGTCTCAATCTATCTTATTTGACTCATTGTTTATAACCAGATTGATAATATTATGAATTAAGTTATGAAGAAAAAAAGAATTGTATCTTGTGTAATTTCTATACTTCGCTTAAAAGATTTACACATCATCTTGTGTTGATGTTAGCTGCTCCTATTTTTGGGGTCATGTATTCCCTGTCAGGAGTTTGAATTAAATAGTTTCAGTAGTAAGCAGTTTACATGATAGATGATTTTGCAAAGCCTGTCTTGTCTGGCAGCCGCTTTGATGTAACTTGAATGGATCATAATATCTCTGTGGCATCTTATCTATACGTGGGTGCACATATGCTTCTTAGTAACCATGGAGTCAATTCGAGTTTTTATTTGCAACCTTCTTTTTCTGTTTTGCACTCAGTAAAAGAACTTTTTTTTTTGGATTTTAAATATATAAAAGCGTCTTTCAACTACAGGAGATGAGCTTCTCTCGGATTCCTTTCCATACAAAGAACTTTTTGAAGGTGTCCTATGGGAAGTCGAGGGAAAGGTTAGTTTCTTGTTCTCTCTCTAATACAATGATTAAGTACAGGCTTTATGATCATATTTTCACGCTTTCTTTGGTGTATTTTCCAGTGGGTTGTGATTGGTGCTGTTGATTTTGATATTGGTGCAAACCCTTCGGCCGAAGGTGGTGGCGAAGATGAGGGTGTTGATGATCAAGCAGTTAAGGTTGTGGACATTGTCGACACTTTCAGACTCCAGGTTAGTTGATTAATTTCTATTAATGTTACTATCACTATTATTTTAAGCTGTTGTGCCCCGAGAATACCAGTTTGTAAGCTGGTAATCTGATAATTTCTATCCTAAAGGAATTAGTAGCGAGAAACTTGAGGATTCAGCCTCTCTTTTATTTTCCTGGAATAAACTAGTTTCTTTGCTTAGAAGCTGCAGCCAAAGATCGTAACCTCTTCTTCCCCTGAGTTTCCAGTTTATAAGCTTCTCTTTTCTGTTTCTCTACGAAGTACAAAGCTTGTAGATAGATGTTTCTGTGTATGAAAGTAACCAACTTTTTCCTTAAAAGCTTCAAGCAAACCAAGGGTTTCAAGGGAACTAAGGTTTTGTTTGGCTGCAGCTTATAAGCTCACTTTTTTTAACCTTTTGGACTTAGGTTCCGTGCCTCTGTCTCGATCTTGTACCCTGTCCTTTCTGCTTTTTCTGGCATAAATGAATTAAGCTGTATCTGCCTATAAAAGGCTTGCAGCCTGCAATACAATCTAGGAAGCGCTATTTGTGTAATGTAATGTATGTATTAAGAGCAATGAACTGATCAAACTTTCAAATGGCAACACCTGCAGGAGCAACCACCATTTGACAAGAAGCAGTTTGTGGGATACATCAAGAAATATATCAAAATGTTGACACCCAAGCTGGAAGGAGAGAATCAGGAGGTATTCAAGAAGAATATTGAAGCAGCAACCAAGTTCTTGCTCTCCAAGCTCAAAGACCTTCAATTGTAAGAATTTCGTCATCATTTCTTTTTATTTTTGCCACCTGTCTTATTTTAAGTACTCTGCAACTTGCATCTTATGAGCAACCAATCACCAAAACTTCTATGGTATATATTACTTGTTTGGCTGTATCTGGCAAGTACAGTGGTATCTTTTTTACTATATGGGTTCTCATTTACGTTAAAGTAAGACTTGAAATATTATTACCGTGTTTTAGATTTGTGTCTATTTTTTTGTTAAGTACCAAATAATCATATATTATCAAGTATCATCTGAAAAGGCATCGAGTAAAGCAATCCATGAAATCAATTGAAATGATGTCTCCTTGATAGTTCCCATAGTGGACCATGTTGCGACTAGAAACAAGTAGACTTCCTTTTGTTATGCCAAACAATCTTAAGCTGTTCACCAAACAAGCCTATCTATCTTGTGAGCCCATGCTATTTGTATGGCTTATTGATACTTTTCTTGATGCAGTTTTGTTGGGGAGAGCATGCATGATGACGGCACTATGGTATTTGCATACTACAGGGATGGTGCTACCAACCCCACATTTTTGTACTTCGGACACGGTCTCAAGGAAGTCAAGTGTTAAAGATGATGGGAATCATGGGCATGGACTAATGGAGTCTGGAAACTTTGTTTTAGTTTTCGGTTCTGTTATATTACCAGTTTTGGTTGTTTTGTTTTATCCGACTTATTTTTTTTAATCTGGATGCTTTTGTAGTGCTACCTTTTGATGTTATTTTGCCTTGATACCTGATAGGTATTGTGGGTTTGTCTGGATTTGAGTAATACAATTAAAGATTGTTGTGCTTTAGCTTATGGTGTGTGTCCAAGAATTACTATTATGTTTTGGTACTTAATTTGTTGTGGGTTTATTTTGATTAATTAACACAAAAACAAGTTTTGCTTTTATTTTGGTGCACTAGTCTGACTACAATAAGCGACTTAAATTGCATGACTATCTTTTCATGCATCGGTCATTGGGTTTTCTTGTTGATATAGAAATTCAAAATAAAATGAGAATCATGTCAACCGTTTGGCAAGTGACACTTTTAATTCAATCTTTGTTGGAATAATTGTGCTAAGAGATTCTTTCAGATTTTTTTTTGTTTAAACTAGTTCGAAACTTATTTGTTTTCTGTTTAAGAGTATTTGATAAATTTGAAATCGTCCTTACAGTATTTTTCAGTTTGTTGAATTATATTTAAATTTCTGTTTTATTTGATATTTGAAAGTAACGATAAATATGAGATTCAGTTGTACATAAAATATTAATTTTTCCTAAGGTGCTCTTTTAGAATTCAATTTATTTACCAACACTTGTACTGTTCCCAAATACCTCTTATATTTTTTGAGCGTTTGATTTATTTTTATTGAACATGAAACATGTCAGAAATGAACAAGTATCCCTGAAAGATGGTTCAAACAATAACGGAGATGAAATTCAACTTCCCAAAGAATGAAATCAGAAATATTCTATTATTTTCTGTGCCAAGTAAATTGAATTTCATCAGATTATTTAAAACGTTCAAATCCAAATTCAGTGAAATTTGATTTTTTACATCTGTGATATATACATATATAATTTTAATACTCATACTATTTGTGGTACCAACTTTAAAACATAACAGCAGATACAAACCAATGACATGATATAGAAAAAGCAAATGGAAATTTTCCAGTTCAATCCCCCCACCCGATCTCTCAATCATCGTCTAAATTTAGATAAAAAAAAATAGCTAATAGTAGTTGGTTTTCACAGCTGCAGACTTGAAAATAAGCTACCTTACTGCTATTTATGGAATTTAACAGTTAACATTAACAAGAAAATAACAAAAGACACCTGTTCAACATGGTATAAAAAAGGCGTAAGGCCAGATTTTAATAATTCAAGTTTTCTTAAACCCAAACGCAGGGTCTGTTCTTGTCTACATAATTCTCATTGCCTGTTTCGGAGAAAAGCAAACAAAGCGAAGACATGGCGAATATTACTTTAGCCGAGCCCTATACCATAGCTGGATTTGGGCAGTATTCGACATGTGAGATTCTTGGTGCGCCAATAACTTCTAAAGGCTTGTTTATCAACGACTTTACTAAAAATCCTTTTCGACAGCCTTTTCCTTTCCTTACTCTACAAATTGGCATAACAATTATCCTTTTAGCATTTATTCGACGGATCCTAAAACCCCTTAAACAACCTCGCTTTGTTGCTGAAATCTTGGTGAGCCCCTCGTTCTTATTCATCTAGTTGTTAAATGCTGTTGCTACGTTAGAACATGTTGATCTTCTCCATTTTGGAATCTCTTTTAGATTATATGAAAATCGATTGCAGTAAACACCGTTTTCAATTTCAAGTCTTGGAATCTAACTTACAGCATAAAAGAAATATCCAGGTTTTGGAAAACCACATGAAAAATTAAAAGAGCAAGCGTCTTCCAATTAAGGAATTAAGGTGGCTTGTTTGAGATTGAGATTAATATATAATTTATATGAAATCCATTGCGATTTTTAAAACTCTACATACATACTCGCATACCTTATTTTACTGTTTTTCTAGTGATGTCTTAATTCTACCATTTATCAAATCGTTATTTCCTCGTGACTCGTCCCGTACTCCCGTTTATGCTTTTAGACACTTTTCGGGGTCCTGTTTCCATTTCCCGAATTATAGCCCTTCCTGTCCTGTCTTTTTTATTTTATTTATTGTAAGTAATCAAGTTGCTTTACTAATTTGTAACAGGTAACAAGTCTTGTGCTCATAAAGTATACCATTGGAGCCAAATCAACATATTTCTTGTTGTTATTTATCAACATGATTTTTTACTTAAAAATATTAGAAGCAAAACTGGTTAAAACTTGGGTCAAAGTAATGCATTATAGCAATTTCGCACTATACACAACTAATTAATTACAAAGGAATATTAGTCTCTTGACTGTTTGTTAAATAAGTCCAATAAATTATAACACCTCAGTGAAATTTCTCTTTTTCCGTTAATAATTAATCAGGTATACATAGAGATAGAAGTCCTTTCATTCGCCAAACTAAGTTTATTAGAGCCAATTCTACATACTTTGTGTCGTTATTCAAGATATGGTCATACAGTAATTGTTAAGAACAATATTGTTTCAAATTCGGGTAAAAAAGCGTGCATTGTACCAGATTATGAGTCTAGGTTTAACTTTTTGATAAATGAGTAGCAAACTGAAATATCTTCCCTTTTGTTGAATAATCAGACAGGTTTACTAATAAGTCCTTCTACGCTTAGATTCTTCGACACAAAGAAAAAATATGCAGACCTATTTACCTACAAGCAATCGAACCTATTGGGGGTCCTCGAGGTCTTATGTTTCGCAACAATGTCCTTTACAACCGGTATTCGAACAGATTTGAGTGTTATCAAGTCCTCCGGAAAGCTCTCTTGGACCATCGGCTTGTTAAACTTCGCATTGCCTATAACTATCACTCTCATCTTTGCAAATGCAAAAGGCACAGCAGATGAATATAAGATGATAAGCAACCAATGGACGGGTATTCTGGCATCGTCCTCATCATTTCCAGTGATTTTACTTCTCCTTGAAGATCTCAACCTCTTGAATTCGGAAATAGGCCGTCGTGCTTTATCTTCGGCCTTGCTAAGCAACGTTTGCGGATACATTTTTATGATATATAGTGCTTTTGCTATGTTTGGGAGATATAGCAATTTCAAAATACATGATTATATTCTTAGGGAAATGCCTAGAATAGGCCTAGTCCTATTCATCATATTCGGTTTGCGGCCATTATTTTTCCGGCTTATCAAGAAAATCCCAGAAGGGAAATCCATTAGCGAGTTGCAGTTCTTGACAATCTTCTTAACCTTTCTTTTGGTTGTCTTCTATTGCGAAGTTTTAGGGTATAGCGGTCATTTTGGCGGGATGATTTTAGGCTTGGCTATTCAATCTGGACCACCCCTGGGCTCCGGTGTGGTGAAAAAATTTGAATTTTTTATTAATTCGGTGCTTTTGCCTGCTTATATAATAAATGCAGGCAGAGTTGTGAACGTGTCAGAGATAACATGGGATATTTATCGGAACGTGGAAGTTCCTATGATTCTCGCGTTTATTGGGAAACTGGCTGCATCCGTGCTGCCTTCGCTTGTATCCAAAATTCCTTACCAGGATTCATTCACATTCGGCCTTGTATTGAGTAACCAAGGGCTATGGGATGTTCTATTATTCAAAAATGCCGTCAGGAGTTCGGTAATTGCTAAACTTTTATTAGATGCGTCTGTTTTATTTATATTCGTGCTTTTGTGAAGTTTTTGCAATAACGCTTTAGCTAGACTTTCCTGTTGTAAAACATTGTGTAAAAATGGGAGAGTTTATGTTTAGTACATAATTTTAGATTTAATTAGAAAAAACCTGAAACCGAAGCTGCATTTTTTTAAAGAATTGGTACATCCAAAGTAACATCCTTGAGTATCAACAATAGCACACAGAAAAAAGACTCAACATCATTGAACATCAGTAAGTATGAAGATTTTAATGCCAAGTTTTGATAAAGAAGCCTCAAACTTGGTACATTTTCCTTAAAAAAACTGCTCCGATATCCGCCAAAAGAAATTCAATTGCAGTCTTTCTCCATGAAATGGTTTCACCACTGCTTACTTATGCTGTAATTACTTGCTAAACACAGATGATCACACAACCTATTTACTCAGTTCTCATCATCATGACGATGATTAACGCCGCCGTTGTCACTCCCATAATCAGTTTTCTATACGATCCATCGAAGAGATACATAAACTACCGTCGAAGAACAATCCAGCACTCCGAAAACGAGGCAGAATTTAGAATCCTACTGTGCATTCATGAAGAATACCAAGTTTTCACCCTAATGAACGTCTTGAAAGCCTCTCACCCGACTCAAGATAGGCCCATCGGAGCCTTCGTCTTAGACCTTGTTGAGCTAGTCGGTAGGAACCAACCCGTGTTCATCAACCACCAGCTCCATAAACGCCCGTCTTATTCAGAATCAGGTGAGAAACTCACAAATTTACGCTACAGTGTGCCCAGTAGCTTTGCGTATGTTTAGAGCCAATTTACTACCTAACACGTATATATCATATTTAGTAATGTATTTAATCATTTTCAATAATTATTAATTTATGATTTTGTCGGGACCAATATTTATATAAAGATTTTCAGAAAATTTATTATCTTATTAATTTATCGAAATTGATGATTTTTTACATTGATCCAAGTCGAGACCGGAATAAACTACTATTTTAGATAGTTTATTAATTTAACGAGTATTAATTTATAGATGTTATACTGTACTATGAACCCGCTCCACTATGTTTTAGGTGTGTCGACCAATCACGTTTTGTTTAATTAATTTTAATGGTAGTTATTTTTTGATTCCCTAATAGTAATATTTGACGGGTATTTATTGGTTTGTACACCCTAAAATTTAGTAGACTCGGTGCATGGTAGTGTTACGCTAAAATACGGTAATGTAAAATATGCTTAAACTTACAATAATACGTCTTTGCAGTCATCCTCTTGATACCGAGAAAAAGTAATAGTATAGCGAGGTTATAGCTAAATAGAGATTACACAGTAAAACTAATCGTTAAAAGTTATATATATATATACAAAATACTTAACAAATTTATATGTATAAAGTTTATATGATCAAACGTATGAGTATGTATTGTCATGAAGTCATGAACCTTTAAAACATGCTTGACAAATTTAAATATTTTGAATTAAACAAGAATATGTTCATGCATATGAGAGCTGTCACGTAAGGATTTAACAACAACTTAACGAATAACTTTTTGCAAACAATCTTACATAAATCTCTTAAATCATTTTTAGTCTTAACGTAACGAGATCTATATTTTTGCAATATAATGTCTACTACCGTAAGGAGTCAAATTTCTTGGAACGGACCTAATAGAAATACGAATATAACAATTTAGAATTTATTCTTATTTAAAACTGTCCAAGTCGGAACCTTGAATTTTTATGAACATGTGATGTTTAATTTATATAGAATATTATTATTATAAGGAGGTTTTCATGTAGTGAATTGCCATGACTATAATTTTTCTTACTTGTGCATTATACTTTAATTTGTTTGATCTTCCGCACCCCTATATAATAATTCCTGGTTTCCCCGCTGCAGAATCAACCCAAACGGATCGAATCATTAACGCGTTCCGCCAGTACGAGCACACAAGTGAGGAAGGTGCGATCAGGCACCAACATTTCACAACAATCGCTCCTTTCGCCACTATACACGACGATATATGTACTTTAGCTCTCGACAAGAGCACCTCTCTATTGATACTACCTTTCCACAAATCCCAAAGCCTTCCCTTAAAAAATGCCACGAGAAACGTACTAGAGAAGGCCCCTTGCTCAGTCGGTATCCTCGTCGATAAAAAGATAATCAGTCATTCAAGACTGAATGCCACGAGTGCGCGAGAAGGTCCAAATTTGAGCATTTGCGTTATTTTTGTTGGCAGGGCGGATTCTAGGGAGGCATTAACATATGGTATACGTATGGTTCAAAACCCAGGTGTGAGACTCACCGTCGTAAGACTAACTCCTGAAGAGGAAACTGAGTCTGATTTCACTGAAACAAAGATCGATTTGAAAATATGGAATGATTTACGGCTATTGAACGAGGTAAACGAGAGAATAACGGTGAGGGAAATACTTGTGAGTGATGGGGCCGAGACGATGAAAGCATTGCTCTCGATGGAAGATCATTTCGACTTTATTTTGGTGGGGAGAAGGCTTAAAGGAAACTCTCCATTGGTGACCGGTCTTTCTGATTGGAGCTACGAGAAGGAGTTGGGGATTTTAGGCGATATTCTTGCTTCTCCCGATATGAAGAGCGAAGCTACGATTTTGGTTTTGCAACAACAAGTCACAGTCGAAGACTTGATGAAGAAAAAGAAGGACTAGTGAGTTTTGTAAAGGGTTTCGTAATTTAACTCAGGATCTCTAGTTGTGTTCAGGAAAAGGACTAGGTGGTGGTGTCGTTAAGGGGGCAAAGCCCTTCAGATTGAAAAAAAAGAAGAAAAAAACATCTTTTTTATTCTGGCATCGGTTATGTTTTGTTATACAATTTACAGAAACTAGAACGAAAACTATAAAGATACTGTAAACAACTTGTATAGGTTGCTCTTTCTTTCTCTTGGCATCTAAATTTAACATAGAAGAGTACAACATAATGTTCAGCCTTTTTGTATGATTTATGCTATGCCCTCGTTCATTTTTAAAACAGTCGAAAGAAAACACCAAGACCCAAAAAGTGTCCTCCTAATTATCATTTTTCATTTTATAACTCGGAAAAATTACCATTTTTCTCCAAGGTAATGCGAAGTGGGTGGCTCTTTGTATCAAAAGACCCAATTATTTGTTCCCAAATAATAGTGTGAGCGCTCATATTTCCGACCTGGTAGCGTACTCTTGAACCAATGCCCCGAACAAGGAAGGTCTCTCGATCAAACTAGATGGTGAATCAAATTCCTTAGCTAACCCTGCATTTACCAAAAATACCGATACATATAGCTGTTGCACATTTTCCTATAATCTAATTATACCAAGAATCAGATCTTAGTTTTCAGAGCTGTAACTAAACACAACCTACTTGCCGAAAAAAAGAACCATTACGATATGTATAATTTGCATAGAATCATCAAATTTAATTTGCTAGGAAAATTAAATTCGATCCTCCAGCTTATGAGCTTAATTGGCAACATCTTTAAAGCAAATAAACTAGATTTTTTTGAAGTTGAGTAAAAGCTAGTTTCATCGAGCTGAAAGATTCTAAGCTTTTTTAGGAAAGAAAACATTAAACTGGTCAACCAAATACAACCCAGTTCCGGTAAAAAAGAAATTGAAGCGCTTAAAAGCTCCACATATAAGGCCTTAAGCTAAACTAATGGAACTTTTTTCTCTTTACGAAAAAAGCTATCTTTTCTCCCCTCAAAAGCTACAAGAAGGGAGCATGAAGGGAGAGTAAACACATACCAGCATCCATAACCAAAACTCTATCACAATCCATTACGGTGGGTATTCGATGAGCTATGCTAATTATTGTACACTCAGAAAAATCCTCGCGAATAATTTTCTGAATAACTCCGTCTGTTTGGGAGTCGACGGAAGCTGTTGCTTCATCCATAAATAGAATTTTCGTTCGTTTAAGTAATACTCGCCCTAAACACAGGAGCTGCCTTTGTCCCACACTCCAGTTGTCTCCACTGTCTACCACTGGTGAAAGGAAAAACAAATTCTGAACAAAAAAACATACAATGTATGAAGTAATTTAATTACTCCAGTTAACTAGTTGGGGTGTCCTGCTTTTGAGAAGTTGGTTTTTAAATATAGGGTAATTCGGTTTATAACTTTTAAATTTAGCCTTTTAAGGTTGCGAACCTACAAAAAGAGAAGGTTTTAAGCTGGTCAACTGAAGTAAATACAACTCATTAGCAGAAAGCAAATAACCTACAGTTAAAAGCTGAAATGAAGCAAGCCTAAATAGTTAGATGTGCTCTAATTTTAATTTCCTCATTTTTATCGGTTCGTCAACTAAAAAGTGAGAAATTGAGACAAATTCGTTTGGCTTTAGGCAAATAATTCGCATAATCCAGTCAAATAAATTCTTGGTTCATCCAGCTTAAAACTTCAAGGTCTCTCAGATACCCTCCAAAACCAAGCTTTTAAGGCGGTGAACCAAATGAAGTACAGGAAATAGGAAAAAGGCAACAAACTAAGCTTGATAGCTGCAAGAAACAAGCCTAAATAGGCAGGTTGCTTGAGGTGGTCAATTAAATGAAATACAACTGTCAAGAAAAAATTCAAAGAAACCGCCTAAAAGCTGTAACTAAACAAGCACTAAGAGGCAGGGTGTTTTCAAATTTGGTTCTTGTTCTCGTCTATATTGGTTTAGCCATTTAGGTAACTAAAAATTTACGATAATAGACTATGAGTGAATAAATCAATACCCAGAGAATCAAGCTTTTCAGGTTTCGAGGCCACGATGTCTTTTAATTGGCATCTTTCAAGACTCTACAAATGATCAAGATTAGAGGCACAGCCGCACAGTCGTTTCACAAGAAAAAAGTAGATGATTAACTCAAATTCAAGTCGAAATCACAGGTTCAAAAAAATACCTTCCAAATTTCATCATCTGAATACAGACCAATGGGGTCGATGTTGCTTCTCACGGTTCCTTCGAAAAGCACCGGATCCTGGGGAATAATCCCAAAACGAGACCTAAGATCATGAAGGCCTATTTTACAAATGTCGACCCCATCAATTAATATTTTTCCCCGAAAAGGCTCGATTAACCTGAAGAAAACTTGGATCATAGTTGATTTTCCACTCCCAGTTCTTCCTACTATACCAATTTTCTCTCCACCTTCGATGCGGAGACTAACCCCTTTCAGAACTAGGGGCGTGTTTGGCCGATACCTAACCTGCTCAAAAGTATTCACATTAGTCCCAGGCAATGTTTAAAGTAAAACATGCGTGGAAGCGTTTCCAAGACACTTCAAGGGTAAATGATGGAGTTCCAGTGACAAGCATAAAATATACACACATAAAGAAATGCACACACACAGAAAAACAAAAAAAAAACACGAAAAACGTAACCAAAAAGGTGCAAAACACGCTGTAATGTGCAAAAGCCTTAAATTTAGATTTCAGGATTTGAGTCTTAACTCTTGAATAGAGTCCCTTTTCTCACATCTATATTCCATTTACGAACTATAGGTTCCTTTTATAATCTTATTGGTTTATATGTTCTATTGTGTGTTAGTGAGAAGGTGTTTACGGCTTGTAGCTATAATTCGTGTTTATGAGCATATACCTTATTTTATGGAAAACTTACTACTCTTTTACCTCCAAACTTGTAAACTCTTGTGAATATTTTAAGGCAAACCTTGGTTGCAGGTAAGAATATTCTGAGAGGCGATAAATGGAAAAGAAAGAAAGAAAATATATACCTGCAAATCTATGGTCTCGATATCACCACGTAAGGGCCAGTCGGGAGAAGAGAGACAACCAGGTATCCTCCATGGAGCTTCTGATGGAATTCTAATGAACTGTTTTATTCTTTCTATTGAAACCATTTGATTTTCGACAGTGCAGCTTATAAATACAGCCCAAAACAATAGACTGTTAAGAGAAAGCCCATACGATAGAGCCAAGCCAACATACTCTGGAATACAAAGAATTACACAATCTTTCAGAGCAAATCCTTACACTTACGGAAGTTATGTTTCGTACATTACAGCCTTGATTAGTTACAACTTTTAAGCTAACTTTTTTGGCTTTGTCTAAAAGCTAGACTCTATCTGGCTTTCCAGCTTCAGACCCGAGCTTAGTTAGTTTGTGACGTGAAAAGCTATAGGCTTTAAGCTGGAAAATACAAGCTTTTTTGTTAACTTCAAAAATCCAGTTGAATTACTCATTTGATATTTCTAAACAAGCCAGAGGTGGTTAACTGGTTACAACTTTATCAGATCCATTCCTTACACTTGCATCAGTTTTATATTGTTCATTACAGTCCTTGATAGGCTGGAGATTTTACACTCAATTTGTTTTGCTTTTTTGTTTAAATGCTAAGTCCAGTTTAAATCCTGAGTTTATTTTGTCTTTTCTCTGGATTGAAAAGCTAGAAGCTTTAGACTGGATGAACCCTGTTTGTTTCTCAACCTCAAAAATCTTAGTTTATTTGCTTCAAAGATGAAGCCAAACAAGCCAGATAGGTTGTACTCTTGTTTGGTTACAGTTTTAAGCTTAGCTTTTTTGTGTTTTCTCTTTAAAGCTCAAATAGTCAACTGCATTTGGCTGGTAAGTTTAAAAGGTGACATTTTCTGATTTGTTGTTTGAAAAAAGTAGAAGCTCTAAGCTGGATGTTACATCTTTTCCTTATCCTAAAAAAATCCAGCTAAGTTGCTTAAAAGCTGAGATGAAACAAGCCATAAAAACAGAACTTGGAGGGAAACAACTACCTGTAGCAATGAGAGTACTAGGTAAAAAGACCATGAGAATGGTAGCAATGCAGAGGAAAAAAGCCCCCATCAGCTCCAGACGGAACCCAAGCCACTCGTTCGAAGCATTGGTGTGAAAATCCGTACGTATATTTGCATTAACTCTGTCCATACTTTCTTTGAGAAACCTTTCCTCTTTTCTAAAGCAACGGATTGTCATTACGCCTGATATGGTTTCTGAGAAGTGGTGTATTACCGGCGCTTTGGTTATCGAACCGAGACGTGTTAACTCGCGTGCCGTAGCAATATAGTATCTCTGGCAATCAAAAAATTAAAAGGTCAAGAAAATAAGATCATTGTATTTAGGTATTAATTGTTAATTTTAAAGTAAACCACAATTGCAATTTATCATAAAAAGCTGGAGGTATCATGGTTTTCGCCATTTATTACAGAGAAATACGTAAGCTTAGGCTTTGGAAAAAGTAGCAAATCATAAAGTTTTTGCGCTTTTGAGAGCACAAAGCGCGTCTCAGAGCCTTTAAACTTAAGATTTAAGCTTTTTGCCAAAACGTAAAAGGTACTTTACCTCTACAACGATATGCGAGCTATCGAATTTTTATAAAAAGAGGTCCATAAACTTGAGGTTTAGAGAGTACATACTCGGTACAATATATTCAACCAAACCATCGGAATAACAAGGACTACCACAGGCCAGGCATTCGTACACGTAACAAAAATGATCGTGATCAAACTGAAGTACATAACTAGTGTCATACTCAAGAGCAAGGGGATAGCAAAGTCAGCGGCAGCTTGGTCTGCTGACGCCTGGAAATGAAAATTAAAAATAAATAAATTAACACACATACACATATATATACATGGGGTTATTTTTGTTTTGTTACATCTACGAACACCCCATTTCGTTTTTGAGCCCCCTACTACCATTTTTTTCTTCCGCTTCCCTCTACTTACAATTCTTCTCTTTTTTGGAAAACAGGTGTGAAATACTTAACAGAATTGACAACACATACTATCACGTGACCCATTTCCGTTAACGCATTAACAATGGGTCTAAATCACGCCCGGTCCGACATCTTTTTACAAGGCGTACTTTTTTAACTTTATCCAACAATTTTTTTAAGTTTGCCCATTAATTGACAATATTTGCCCCTGCCGTTAACGGAAATGGGTCATGTGACAGCACGTGTTGTCAATTCTGTTATGTATTTCACACCTGGTTTCCAAAAAAGAGAAATATTGTAAGTAGAGGGAAGCGGAAGAAAAAAATGGTAGTAGGGGGCTCCAAAACAAAATGTGGTGTTAGTACAGGTACAAAAAAAAACACCTCTATATACATGCATATGACAAATGAAGATAGCAAGTATACATAAACTTATGCTTACTCGAGTTAAAATTCTTCCAGAAGGAGTAGTATCAAAGAACGACATAGGAGCATGCACCACGCTATGAAGAATTTGATGGAAAAATTTCTGAGCTGTTATTAAACCCAAATAAGACACAAGAAACGATCTCGCGAGAACCATTACGCAAGCCACCGCCGCTAGTGTCGCATAAACCGTCATAAAAACAGAAGGCTTAAAAACAATTTTTCTTGAGGTCTCGTATGCTAACCAATAATCATTAGCCATAGAAGATATCTGCCAGAAGAGCGAAATTACAATCACCGCCATCACTCCCCACCACCCATAAGCCTCGGTACAGTACTGTTTGTACACATCAGCGCTGACATGGCCAGTTTCCCTCTGCTCGTCCTCAATGAGTTTTGAAGAACCCTTTTCGAGGGAACTAGATCTACTTAATTGTTGTGTATCAGTTGTTTGGGTTATTTGGGTATTAGCAGTGGGCATAGGTGTGTTCGTTTCGACAAGTTCCATTGAAGTTTCGTAAGCAGCTACTAATGCACTAAAATCGGTGCCAGATTCAAGAAGTTCTTGGTATTTCCCAGATTGTACTATCATACCATCACGCATGACCTGAAATTTTAGAATTAAAATTATAATATTCGAGTAAAGAAAGAGTGTGAATGCATGATGATAAATAGATAAGTAATATCATGCCACAGACTTTTATAGCTATTCTAAATTTTAAATTCAACGGTGGCACGAATAAAGTCCTCTTTTGCCTGCAGATTTTCAGATATATTTTGTTAAAAACTAGACAAAGCTAGCTGATCATCTTAAAAGCTGATCTGAGCTTTTCTTTTTTATTGGTCTGAAAAGGCAACTAAATTTTTGCACGATGAATCAAGTTTTTTTTATGAATTTGAAAGATCCAGCTTATTTGCTTGAAAGTGGTAACGAAACAAGCCCTTGACATGGTATCAAAGCAGACGGAAACGCAGGATTGAAATCTCACAACCTCCGGACTGAACTACCATTGTGTTTGTTCAGTTCCCGAAGCAGGTTATAGTGACAAACGAAAATGGTGGAATGTACTTACTATAATGACGTTTGCATTATGCAAAAAATCAATTTGATGTGTCACGAGAAATATCGTCTTATCTTTGAGAATTCCCCTGACGCATTCCTGCAATAGCTCAAACAAGTTACAACCTTGCAATATTTTCTCCTATATTTAGTTGCTGCATAAATGCATTTATATATTACTTGTCTGGTTGCAGAATTTAGAATATTGAGCTTGTTTTTTGTTTTTGTTTTTTTATTTAGCTTAAGTTTGGAGCTTTCTAAGGCCAACAGTCCAGAAAAGCTTTTTTCCTTAAGATGGTCAAATGCACTTCAGTCTTCAATCAAAAAAGCGCGAGCTTAAAATCTGGAACAGAACAAGCAAATTGTTCAGTTGTGCACCTTGAATATCTCAGATCCAGTATGAGCATCAACAGCGCTGAATATATCATCAAGAAGATATATATCACTATCTTGATAAACTGCTCTTGCAAGTTGTATTCTTTGTTTTTGTCCACCACTAAGATTGATTCCACGCTCGCCTATCTCTGTTTGGTCACCATGTTCCAAAATCTCGAAATCTTTTGTCAAGGAACAAACCCTAATCACATGGTCATACCTTTCCTTATTCATCAGTGAACCAAATAAGATGTTTTCTTGAATAGACGCGTTTTGTATCCATGATGTCTGCGCCACGTAAGCAGTTGTCCCACAAACTGTTACCTGCACGGAGGAACAGAATGAATGTTTTCATGAATACTTTCATATGTAGAAAAGTCAATCACACAGTCTCACGATTTTTATACATCAATATAGATTACGAACAATTTTCCCGTGCTTTCTATTTTCCTGTACGATTTTTTAACCCTATGAAATGACCTCAACAAATAAACCTCTCCAATTTGTCCTTTTATTTCCTAGGCCTTGCTTGGTTGTAGCTTTTGAACGCAGTGTGAAAATTTCTCTGCCTAAAAATTGGATTTCATTTGGTTGATATGCTCAATTGCTGAGCGTCCTGGTTTTTCTTGTTGGAAAAGTTAGAAGCATTAAGCTGGATGAACCGAGTTTTTTCTCAACCCTGAATATTCCAACTTATTTTCTTAAGCTGCAACGGACAATGGCTTTGCTATTTTATAAGTATACATTTTTTAGGTAAATTCTGAGTCACTTTTAAGGACTGTTTCAAGATTCCAGTTTAGTACTTTAACTTTTACATCGTTAGAAAAAACAACGAATCATACCTTGCCCGACTTCTTGTGAAGCTCCCCAAGAATCGAAGCCAACAAAGAAGATTTTCCAGACCCGACCATTCCAACAATTGCAGCAACCTCCCCTTTTTTTATCTCTATATTAATGTCTCTCAAAACCATATCATCACCTTCATCATTCCATGAAAAGGTCCCATTTTCCACTTTCACCGCATTTTTCTCACGAAGAACTTCGTCTCTATTCACCGCCTCACTATCCAACTCCTTACTCGTTAAAAAACCATCTAACCTACCTAACGAGATAAACGCTTGCGAAATTGAAATAAGAGCTTGTGGAAAATTCCGAATAAGGTCTCGGATAATCGCTAATATAGTCGTAGCCGTAAATACAGTGCCAGTATCTAGAGACACGTGTAGCAAAATCGCGAGACCAAACACCAAAACCGCCATGAAAATCGGCATGCTCCAAAGCATAGCGAAATTCAAAGACATCGAATACCAAAACTTGCTTAGCCAATTATATTCCTTCTCACGTATCGACTCGATTTTCTTACAAAAATGTTCTTCCCAAGCTTGGAACTTAATTACCCGCATGTTACTAAGCATGTCGTTTGTTGCCTTAAGCCTAGAATCACGGCTTGTCATCACTTGGTATTGGAAAACACTATTGTACTTCGTGCTAAGAAAACTAAAAATCAACAACGCTATAACCGACACCACTGCTGCTAACATCGAAAAACCCATATAGTAATATAGAAGAGCTAAAGCGACGCTGAGTTGAAAAGGCATTAGCCATATCGAATGAAATTGCGACATCATATCGGAGAGTTGTTGAGCATCGACCGCCATGTAATTGACTATCTGTCCTACCCCATGTGCTTGTCTCGAAGAACATGTCAATCTAAGCCCTTTTTTGTATAGAGAGGTAATAATTGTACATCGTATGTGCATACCAAGCTTTTTTGAATGGAAATTGAAATGGTGAGAACTAAGTACTTCGACAATTTTTGAAACGAGAAGGATTAGTACCAGATAGTACCTGCAGTTAATAAATAACAAAAATGATTAAAAAGTTGACCCTGCTACTACTTCGAGATTGTATGACAATAATTTAGCATGGTACCGGAGACTTTGTGAGTTCCAATCTTGGAAAATACATGTGCTACTTAATTAAAATAATAAAACTAAAGAAAAAAATTGAGACTAACAATACCCTTCGCTCGGGTTGCTCGCCTTTCCGGAAGTGAACGCGACGAATCGGTTGACTAGGACAGGGCCTGTATACATAACGAGCAAACGTATAACAGCGAGGGAACCGGTGAATATAATTTCCCTCCAAAAGCAATGGATCAATGTCGATAATACAGGGTATTTGGAATTTTCATCGGTTTTAGGCCAATTCGATCGGAAAATTTCTGACATTTTTTCGGCCCTATGATCCGGTGAAAGCAATGGAATGTCGTCCATGTTTAACGTGGTTTTATATCCTTTATTCAATATTGGGGTCATCCATGACCAAGTAAGTTTAGAGAACCAAGAAGCTTTTGCATATCCACTCACATTCGCATTCTCTAAGATACTGCCATTTACTTGCAATTCTTGAAAAACAATTCCAGATGATCCTTTAACACCGACATAGAAAAGAAAAGCAGAAATTGGGAGCATAACCAAGAAGGCAATATCGTCTATTTTTATGTCAACATTATAATCGCCACTTACACTAATAAATCGGATTATAGCAGAAGCGGATAGCAATACCGTAAGAATGAAACTGGCAACCCAATATATACGAAGAGGCTTAGGATGAAAGACAGCCTTAAATTTCTTTTCAATAGAAACGAGCCAAGAGGATGATGACATGGCTAGAATTGAAGCTTGGTTTAGTACACCATTTTACTTTTCCTGCAAAAACGAAGATTAAACATGGATATCAAGGTTTCAGAAACAACAGTAGTATTTATATACAGCAACATTTTTTTTACATCTTTTCCTGCTCTAACCTAAGATTAAGGAAATAGTTTGATTATTCTGCTTAAATTTTATAGCTTATTCGGATCAGTAAGTAAAAAAATAAACAAACCTCAGCTTGTGAACATGAATATCAGGATCCGAAACAGGGTGAAGACCTTATATTAACACCAAAATATTGATAGAACATAAAAGTTGGACCCGAATACACCTATCGGGTATGAATCGACCCACCCATTAATAGAGGGTATCCAATGCTTAAAAATATAGGTATTGGGTTATAACATGCCTTTTTTTGAGAATAGGGGTGAATAATGCCAAAAGCCCAATCCCACTTAGCTAGGTACCCATGCCTGAAAATCTCCTGAGATGGAGACATTTGTCAAACATCCTAAAAGGCATAATTGCCTATAAATAGCCAAGTACCCTCACTTAAAAGGGACCGGAAAATCTATCCAAAAAATATAAAGAGAAGGAAAGAAAAGAGAGAAACTTGTCAGAACTCGTTACACTAAAAAGCAGACCGAGCAAGATACAAGACCGAACACCGAGATCAAAGAAAGATGAATATTAGAAGAGCAAGTTGTAATAACGAGCACAAGTGCAAATAGGAAATTGTAATCCGAGCAATTAGATCACCGTGCATAATAAAGAATAAAGAAATATTCGGTGTTTGTTCTGTTTTATATATATTGTATTATTGTTGAAAAGCCTAACGCCACCGAACAAAGTTATGGCTTTATCAAATGGCGCCGTCTCCGGGAATCATCTAGTTCCCAACTAGTTTCGAAATCGAACACCAATACTCTATCGGACGAGCAACAATGTCAAATACCAATGAAGAAACCCGCCCAGAAGAAGTAGGCACAACGACCAATCAGGAAGTTTCGATCCGCCAAGACGAGCTAGCGTATCTCATCGACATCCAAGATCGCTACGAAGCACTCATGGTCAGCTACAAACCGACCATCTCTAACATCCAAACCCACCAGCCCCCACAGGTCGACGGTCAGGTCGACGAGAACCCCTCGGAATCCAGCCGTCGCCTTGACGATGAAGCACTAGCCACAGCCGCAGGGCCCAGCTCAAGGGCCCCTCGGCCCGCAGTCTCGGTCAACTCCAGCTCCCACCGGGTTGGTTTTCTAACGAACGAAGCTCAGAGGTTTGGCATGCCCGACGACCTCGTACTCGAGCAAATAATCCACCTACCAATCCTCCCACCGAGGATAATCACACCAGCCACGGTGGAGGTACAAACCACTGTTCCCCAAGATAGGAACGTGGACCCATCGGCACGGACTGATGAAAGGAACAACGCCCAGCTGCAGGCTCAGCTGGCAGCGTGCATGTCGGCCATGGCAGCAGCCGGCATCACATTGCCGAGAACCCAACCTGTTGATGCACATAAAGACCCACGACACGACGTGGAAGATTCCGCCTATAGGGCCGCCATGGAAGCGGCAGGGCGGCAACCAAATATGAGAGGACCCTACCAAGGGGGCAATGTCCCAGTAACGATCCCTCCAACATTCGTCCACCCAAACACTCATAAGGGACATGTCCTCAACACAAACCCGCACGAGAATAGATATCCCGACCACGGGGTCGTGGTAGGATACTACCCACAACCCCACCAGGGAGGATACGCCCCTCTCTACCAAACACCGGATGAAGCGTTCCAACAGGCTTGGGACGTATGCCAGGAAACTCCTTGTACCGAGCAGATCACGCGGTACCGCAATCCCGTGGGGTTCGTCATCCCCGAGTTCAGGCTCTATGATGGAAGGAACTGCCCGATCGACCATCTGCGGCACTACAAGACAAGGATGGAGCTGTGGAGTGACGACAGTGCACTGATGTGCAAATTTTTCAAAAACAGCTTGGGTCAAGAGGCGTCGTCGTGGTATCATAACCTACCACGGGGATCCATAGGAAGTTGGACAGAGCTTCTCCGTGCGTACTCCACCTGATATGCTGCTCATCGGAAGAAGAAGGTCAACATTGACACCCTTCTGAAAATGACGATGTTGCCGAATGAACGGCTTAATGATTACTGCATACGCTTCATTGACGTCGCGAACCAGATCCCACAATACACCAATAATATAGCCATCCAAAACTTCATCAATTCCATACCCAGCGGCTACTGAGCGAGAAGGAAGTTTATTGGAAAGAGCTTTCCGACCACAGATGTTCTTCTTGCCTACTGCACCCATCTCACTGATAAAAATGAAGAGATGCGACTCCTTAACCGAACTCTGCCAAGAAGAGAGTCGGTCCGAGAAGCACAGGTGGGCCGCAAGAGAGCCAGGAACAATCAGGGGGAGGCATTCAAACTGACTAGACGGGACAAAGGTTCCGAAGTTCCTAGCAGGGTAGAGCTACCCCGAGAACTCGAGCCCAAACCACTCCAGATCGCTTACCCTACATCGATCAATGAGCGCAAACCGCTCCAGCTTACCTATGCAATGCCAACCAAGCCGCCACAACTAAGCCGCTTCCAGGGCAAGGAACGGCAGAAGAGCTTTGAACCGGTCGAACTGCGGTACACTTTCACCCTATCTGCCGAAGATATCCTTAAGAATATATGCAGAGAAAGATGGTATTCCCGACCAGAGCCGATCGCTACCCCCTCTTTCCATAGAGACCCCAAGCTCTTCTGCGCCTACCACGAGGACCACGGGAATCTCACCGAGCATTGCCGCAATCTGCGGTGGAAAATGAACCTGTGGGGTGACGCTGGATACCTTACCAAGTTCATCAAAGGGGCTGGGAACAAAGGAAAACAGCTGGCTATCGAGGGAGCCGATAACCGACAAGGAAAAACGATCAGCGTCATTCATCTATCAAGGCCAAAGACCACCGGGGGGGATCGATCCCGACAACGGCAATTGGCGCACTTTGGGCAGGTGGCCAAGACGTCACAAGCATCAACCTCCAAGCGACAATGCATGCCGCAGAGACACCCACCCAATTCCTTTTCGGATCTCGACGAGGAAGGCATGATATACCCCCACGGAGACGCCATTAACCTCCGTGCCCAAATCGGCCTGGACACAGTCAGCAGAGTGCTTGTCGACCAAGGAGCCTCTTGTGATATTATGTACAAAGAACTCTTCGACAAGATGGAGCTCAAGCTGCAAGATCTACAGCCCACCGACGTCACACTGATCGGATTCATCTCCGAGACGACTAAACCATTGGGCAAGATCATCCTCAGTGTTACAACGGGATCCGTGTCCGTTCCCGTGGAGTTCTTAGTGGTCAACGACAACTCCGGCCACAACACAATCTTGGGCCGACCATGGTTTCATGCCATAAGGGCCATCCCCTTGACCTACCACCAAAAAGTGAAATACCCAAATGGTAGGGGAGAGATCGAAATAGCCCGAGGATGTCAAGAGGATTCAAGACGCTGTGAGGATCTTACCGCGGCTCTTATAAGACAGCTGGTCGTTGTCAAACAACCCACCAGCACGAAAAAGCTGATCAACCAAATAGCCAAAACCGAAAGGGTTGTTGAAGAACAAGTAGGAGAGACGCTTAGGAAGGTGCGTATCCCAGATATGGACGAGGAACACTACTTCCTCATCGGCGATAGCCTTCCCAAAGAGGAATCCGAGGAGTTGGAGTCGTTCCTCTTCGATAACATCGATAAATTCTCATGGAGCCCCAAAGACATGCCTGGTCTAGACCCGAAAACGGCATGTCACCACCTAAGCATTAACGCCGAATGTAGGCCTATAGCTCAGAGGAGTAGGAAAGTATCCGTCCAGCACAGAACGGCCATCATAGCAGAGGTTCGAAAGCTGTTGGAAGCCGGAGCTATAAGGGAGGTGTTCTACCCGAACTGGCTATCCAATTCGGTCGTCGTCCCTAAGAAAAACGGGAAGGAAAGAGTCTGTATCGACTTTACCAATCTGAACAAAGCCTTCCCGAGAGATCCATTCCCCCTACCAAGGATTGATCAACTGGTGGATGCAACTGCAGGAGCAGAACGGATGACCTTTCTCGATGCATACTCGGGGTATCATCAAATCCCCCTTGCCCACGAGGATCAAGAAAAGACATCGTTCATATCGCCTTTGGGAAACTATTACTATACGGTAATGCCGTTCGGCTTACGTAATGCGGGAGCCACATATCAAAGGATGATAACGAATGTTTGCCAAAAGCATATAGGGAAAACAATGGAGGTGTACATAGACGACATGGTCATCAAAAGCGAAAAGGCCACATCACACCTACATGATATTAAGGATGTTTTCCAAACATTGGGCGAGCACAGACTGAAGCTCAACGCGAGCAAGTGCACATTCGGCATCAGTAAAGGGAAATTTCTGGGGCATATGGTCAGCCGAAGAGGAATAGAGGCTAATCCCAATCAGATCACAGCTCTGCAAAACCTAGCAGCACCCAAAAATAAGAAGCAGGTGCAAGAGCTCACGGGTATGATGGCCGCGTTGAGTAGGTTCATCAGTCGATCCGCTGACAAGGGACGACCATTTTTTGAATCACTCAAGAAGGATAGAAAATTCGTGTGGGACCCGGAATGTGAAGCTTCCTTCAACAACCTAAAGGAGTATCTAAGGACACTGCCACTGTTAGTAAGGCCGAACAAAGGAGATATTCTGGCTTGTTACTTAGTAGTTTCCACAACAGCTGTGAGCGCAGTCATCCTAAGAGAAGAAGGTCGAGAACAGTTTCCGATCTACTTCGTCAGCAAAACCTTGGTTGAAGCGGAAACACGGTATTTACCATTGGAAAAGCTGTGCTTAGCATTAGTCATTGCTACCAGAAAGCTGCCGCACTACTTCATCGCTCACCAAGTCCAAGTCTACACGAAATTTCACATCAAGGAGTCTCTTAGGCGGACAGACATAAGTGGCCAGGTCGCGGCATGGGGGGTCGAGTTATCCCGGTTTCATATTGAATTTGTACCCCGACATGCCGTAAAGGGACAAGTGTTGGCCGACTTCGTTGCAGAGTTCACCGAGGGATATGACGAGCCATTGGCTATATCCCCACAGTCACACCGGCAAATACATGTCGATGGATCAGCAACCAAGGACGGATCAGGAGCAGGAATAGTCCTCAGGTCTAGTGAGAGAGCGATCATAGAGAAAAGCATAAAACTGGGATTCCGAGCTACCAACAATGAGGCCGAATACGAAGCTCTGATCAACGACATGCTCATTGCACGGTCCCTCGGATGCTCCCACCTAACTGCTAGTTCAGATTCCATGCTGATCGTCAATCAGGCCATCGGCGAATACCAGGCCAAGGACGACAGAATGATCCTCTACCAAGAGAAGGTCCAAAGCTTAATGGCCACATTCGAGCAGTGCGAATTACTACGAATCAATCGAACTGAAAACGCACATGCCGACGCACTAGCCACCCTGGCCTCGACACTTACGTTGACAAACACTCGGTCAATCACAGTGGAACTTCTCGAAACCCCGAGCATCATCAGAAGGATAGACCGAGTAACATCAATACAGTATGAGCTCGGATGGATGGATGACATGATTCAATATCTGCGAAACGGGACGCTCCCGAAAGATAAGATAAAATCGCTTAAAATCACTAGGAAGGCCCCTCGTTTCTGGCTATCCAGGGACGACAAATTGTATAAGTCAAGTTACCGAGGACCGCTTCTTCTGTGCGTCCGACCTGAACTGCAACAGCCAGTCTTGGAAGAGATCCACGAAGGATCATGCGGAGCACACATTAAAGGAAGGTCCCTCGCAAACAAGGCAATCACACGAGGATACTGGTGGCCCTATATCAAGCGAGACGTCGTCGTCTACGTCCAAAGATGCGACAAGTGCCAGCGATTCTCCAAAATACATCGACTCCCATCATCTTTAATGACCCCGGTATCGGCACCATGGCCATTCGCACAATGGGCTATTGATATAGTTGGGAAGCTTCCAAGAGCACCTGGCAGCGTGGAATATTTGATCGTCGCGACTGATTATTTCACCAAATGGGTCGAAGCTAAACCCCTCCGAGAAATCAAAGCCAGCAACGTTAAACAATTCATCTGGGAGTACATCATCACCAGGTTTGGTATACCCTACGCTATTGTCGCTGACAACGGAACCCAGTTCAAAGATGCCAATCTACAGCTGTGGTACGAAGAACTCGGTATCCGAAAGTTTTATTCGACTCCAACGTACCCACAGGGTAACGGCCAAGCAGAGGTGTCCAACCGAACCGTACTAGATGGAATAAAGACAACGCTGGAACAAGCAAAAGGGAGATGGCCCGAGCAACTGCTTAATGTCTTATGGTCGTGCCGAACTACGCCGAAGATGGGCACCAAGAAAACCCCGTTCAGCTTAGCGTACGGCGTCGAGGCCGTCATACCAACGGAAATTGGACTACCCACCCTCCGAACAACCTTGGTCGAGCAGGGAAACAATGAAGAACGAATGAAAGAGGAACTTGACATGATAGACGAGAAACGAGAGATAGCTGCCCTTACCCTAGCAAAGTACCAACAAAGCATCAAGCAAACCTATGACAAAAGGGTGAAGGGAACCAAAGAATTCAGGGTAGGAGAACTAGTGCTACGGTGAGTAACGGTCTACACCAGAAACGAGATACATGGAAAACTCGGCCCCACCTGGGAAGGGCCGTACGAAATCGTTAAAAGAACGAGCCCAGTTTCCTACAAAATCAAAAGCGTCCTGTTCGAAAATAGCAGGGGAGAGAAAAATTCTTGGAATGTAGCTAACCTAAAGAAGTACTATGTGTAAGCTAGCTTACCAGTACAGGTACTACCTTCTCCTGCTTAATGACATATCTTTTGAGTAGATGAAATATCTTGTCATGCTGTCTAGCATGTGCAACTGAAATTCTCAAACGGCATGCCTAAGGGTATGCCTAGGAATACTAAAGTCCTCCGACGAACAGGAGGCATATGAAATTCTCAAACGGCATGCCTAAGGGTATGCCTAGGAATACTAAAGTCCTCTGACGAACAGGAGGCATATGAAATTCTCAAACGGCATGCCTAAGGGTATGCCTAGGAATACTAAAGTCCTCCGACGAACCGGAGGCATATGAAATCCTCAAACGGCATGCCTAAGGGTAGGCCTAGGAATACTAAAGTCCTCCGACGAACCGGAGGCATATGAAATTCTCAAACGGCATGCCTAAGGGTAGGCCTAGGAATACTAAAGTCCTCCGACGAACCGGAGGCATATGAAATTCTCAAACGGCATGCCTAAGGGTAGGCCTAGGAATACTAAAGTCCTCCGACGAACCGGAGGCATATGAAATTCTCAAACGGCATGCCTAAAGGTAGGCCTAGGAATACTAAAGTCCTCCGACGAACCAGAGGCATATGAAATTCTCAAACGGCATGCCTAAGGGTATGCCTAGGAATACTAAAGTCCTCCGACGAACCAGAGGCATATGAAATTCTCAAACGGCATGCCTAAGGGTATACCTAGGAATACTAAAGTCCTCCGACGAACAGGTTGCATATGAAATTCTCAAACGGCATGCCTAAGGGTAGTCCTAGGAATACTAAAGTCCTCCGACGAACCGGAGGCACATGCAGGTACCAATAAGCAAAAGTCGAACAAAAGAAATCCAAACAAAGAGCCAAACATGCAGGTACCAATAAGCAAAAGTCGAACAGAAGAAATCCAAACAAAGAGCCAAACATGCAGATACCAATGAGCAAAAATCAAACAATTGAATAGTTCTAGCCCACATTACGGAGGCGACAGAGTACCCAACGATGAAAACAACAAAGGAAACTCAATCCAATCAATGGAATATCAACAAGACCATGAGAATATCCAATACATGAATAAAGGAGTAAAGCAAATAATCCACGCCCGCATTACGGAGGCAATAATGTACGAAGAATAAATAAAGAAATCAACTAAGAAGAGCTGCTACATGACGAACATGCCGGTACATGACCCAGCTTAACCTCTTCGTCATCTGTCACCTTGTCTTCGTCGGACTCTTGACCCTCAAAACGCTCCTCAAAAATAAGTAAATCGAAATTGGTCGTATAAACGCCCATATGTTGGCCTACCTCGAGCCGGGCTGCGAATTCTGACCTCCTCGAGTTCTCATGGGCAACAGACGCACCCTTAAGACGAGCATCGTCCTCAGGGTTCTGACGAGCTTCGTACAGTTCGGAAGAAGCATCATGTCGACGTGTAGACGCACGAAAAAATTTCATCAAGACATTGGCCTGGGGTATTAATAGATTTAATTTATCAAGCCACTTGTCCTTTAGACGCCAATACCGGGCTAGACGACGCTCTTGCACCTCATAAACATGCTCGGCACGTCCCCCATAAGCACGGAATGACGCAGATTGAGCTCGCAATTTTTTCTTAAGTCGAGCACACTGGACTCGAAGCTTCTCGTTCTTTCCCATCAAAATATGAGGTAAACGGGCACGAGCTTCATCTGTCGCATCAGACGAACCCCCAACCAGGGCAACACCAGTCGGTCCTTGCCCCGGATTAATAGGGGGTGGAGAACCAGTCTGATGCACCCAAGTAGCAAGTGCCTATGAAGAAAGGAGGGAAAAATACAGCAACATCAATACAACTAGAGAATCGACAAAACAACATACAACGCAAAATATTTTTTATACAAGCCTGAGAAGACTCAACATGCTAGCTACACTTAAAACTCAGTCAGATAAACCCTCGACAGAAGCCGAGGTTTCTAAGGCATCCGCGAAATGAATGTCTCGCAGCGAAACTATTTGCGTCCCCAAACACTCCTTCACGGTAGCATCCAAGTGAATCAAAGCAGCAGTTGTCTCAGTTACCCCAGCCTTAGCGTCAACCATGCGCTCTGCTCGGGACACACCACGCATCCCTTTCACATGCTCGTACACCTCCAGTGCACGACCTCGTGCCCAATGTGCCTTGACAAAAGATAGCAGCAAGTCGGCATCCTCATAAACGGCCCCTAACACCAAGTTCAAGCTCGTCAACCGGCCTCGGGCTTCATCACGAGAGCACCGAAGTGCACCAAGAAGCTCTTTGGCCTTACCCTTGTTTGCTGTATAATAGGCTGTCTTCTTGCTGAACTTCTCTTCCAAATCGCGTAACCGAGTCGACAGGTTTGAAATATGAATATTCAGATCCTCGATTTCACGACGAGCAGAATTCAATTCAGAAGTTAGAGACGCCGTAGGCCTTTCTGAACCACCTATAACAGTATCATCCACACTACGACTAGGAGGGGTCCAGACCACCATGGCTAGAGGGTTAGAGGGTACCTGACATGATCGTTATGACCTTCAAACATACGAAAACTACCAACATGCAATAAAGGCAACTAAATTAACTAGGAAAGCCAAACAGGAACAAAACGGAGCACATATATTATCACTTTCCAACAGAATGTCCTTGTAGATACAAAAGAGGCCCACAATCCGTAGACCAAAAGACCCTACACTAAACGGCACAAAACAAAAAATCTATCTATACTGCAAGTATATAGTCAATGCTCCACCTGAGGAGATGCGGGTAGGGGAGTCGCAGCAGTAGCAGACCGAGGAGTAGACGGAGCCGACCCTGAATGGGGACGGAGCTCTGTCGACGCCGTCTGTCCCGGTAGCCGTGGGAGCTCCTCATCCCGAATATTGGCCCAATCCTGAGGCTTAGGCGGTGCACCTTGAGGACAGGGATAAACCAACTCCGACCATGCCCGGTTCGACAGAGTTACTTTAGCAAAATTCTGAGCATGAACGTGGGCACAATAGACGGAAAAGTTGGCAATCTTTATGAACTTTGTCCGCTCCACTTGCGCCGCTTTCAAAGCAGCAACCTCAGATTTTTCAGCCTCCACATCCTCCGCCATGAGCACATTATCAGCTTCTAATAGGTCGTATTTCTCGACCATACTCTCCTTTTCGACCTCCAACCGTTTCAACTCCTCGGTAAGACGTAAGTTGTCTCCCACCAATTTGTCATAATCAGCGGCCAACTTCCCCATCTCAGCTTTTTCCTCAGCCATTGCTTTGTTTTCGGCAACCAGCTTCTCCTTCTCGGCCTCGAGCGCCATCAACTGATCTCTCAGCACCACGGTACCCACGAAAGCCTGTACTCAGAAAAATCAGACACCAACCAACTAAGGTTATAACGAACTATATAACAAAAGACGTGCGAAACATACCCGAAGCACGTCATTGTTGGCCTGCTCAATGACCGACACTATAGGACGAGCAGTCATTTCCTCTGCATCCTTGAAGACAAGGGGCTTAATAGCCGTGTACCCCATCCTTAAGGCTCTGGGTTGCTCCAGCAATTTGCCCCCACACCGCTCAATATAACGGGCCATCACAACCCCGTCCGCCACCACCTTTTCCGGGCTAGCGGGAACCTCATCCTCACCTCCCGTAACAGCCTCCCCGGTAATATCTTTTTCGGCTACCACCTCCACCTCCTCCCTCACCTCCTTTTCTGAAGGAACGGTCTCAGGGGCCACGCGCTCACTCACATCCTCAGTTCGGAGTGGCGAGATGACGGGCAGGTTCATCAGATCCTCACCCATGTTCACCATGAGGTTGAGATGTCCGAATATATTATCGAACGACCCCTGAAACACAACAATACCCATTGACCGGGTAAGGGCAAGGGTAACCAATGAAGAGGTCAATAGCTGAAATACGATAACAAATAAAGAAGGCAAAAATGGAATTAAAAGACAATTCACAAAATTAAGGCGCGTACATCGACATGAGCAGAAACCGACTCGATGGAATCACCCTGGGGAGAGGCAGCCAACACCACATCCGCGACAACATCATGACCCTCCCCGCTAACCGATGTCCCCGACACCCTAACCTTCTTCGGGGTTCCAGCAACGGGGTCTGAGGCTCGACGCTTAGGACGAACAGGTCTTCTTCCTCCCCGAGCAGCGCTTCGAGCCTTGACAATTTTGAGGAATTCCTCCTCCGACTCTATGGGAATATCAGGTGTAGGATTTCCCTTGGTCACCGGCCCCGCAGGATAACCTAACAGAGTGGGAGCCGCACGGCTTGTCAGATCCTTCGTCGGTCCAGGCCCCCACCACTTCCAAAGGGCTAAGAGAGCTTCGACATTGGGAGCACCAAGGTCTGGAACATCGGGGACGGTGGTAGCAGGCCCAGGAATCTGGCGTCCAGCACAACCCCAGTTTTCGGAAGCAATCACGATACCAAGGTTATGCTCCTTGTTGGTATCCGGAAGACCGATGATAAGCCGAGAGAAGGAGCACAATGTCTTCAAATGAGAACTGCGGTGATCAAAACTCAAACTATAGACCCCGAACACATCTTTCAGTTTGACATTTATCCCCGACAACTCCGATAACCTTGCAATACCGTTCAGGGTACGGTAGCCGTTCAGTGCCAATTGGGCCGGAGCAATCTGGAAGGCCTCAAAGAACGAAGCCATCCAGTCGGTAAAAGGAAGTCTGAGGCCCCCAGTAAAGAATGCCGAGGAACGAACAGCTACCTCGCCGGCAGGTACGACCCCCATGACCTCCTCATCAGAGACAAGCAACCGAATATGTATGCCGGCAGGTATCCCTGTCGGCCTCTTAAAATCCGCCTCCACAAATGGGCCAACTTGAGCCACGCATTGGGCCAGAATTTCCTGTTCAAACGTCATCAAAAACTTCATCAATATACTACCTACAAACAAATCACACGATGAGAGTTCCCCCCCAATTACCAGAAACCATAAATTTTTCCACCAAACTAAAAACGAAAATCCTATACGCGAAGACAAACTGCCAATCACCAACCTAGATAGACATATATAGGCCAACAAGACCATAGATCACCGCCACAAACATGACCGCAACAACAAATCAAAAACAGACCCCACGCACAGCGGTATACAGAAACGCCCCCCCCCCCCCCCCCCCCAAAAAAAATACGAGAACACTTACAGTCATGTTAATGGCAAGCAAGAGAGAGCAGAAGCAAATATATCAGCAATCAAGAGAGACCCAAGATAGAGAGGCAGAAACTTTTTTGGCGGGAAATCTAAACCCTAGGAGAGAGAAATGTTGGGGAAATTATGGGAAAGATAGGCTCAAAAGGTATTATTTAGAGAAGTTAAGGAACGGGAGCCGCAAAAAGGGGGAAATAAAATAATAACCGTCCTTTCGTGTGACAGAGGTTTACCTTTTTTCAACCACAGAAAAGTCCACAACCGCTGCTATTTTTAACAAATCAACGCTCCAGATCTCGCCACGTCAGATAGTGTATCCCACTAACCTATGTAGTTCACATCATTGCACCTATATAACCGGCCAGTGGACCCCACCATGTAACGCTTACAGCATACGCTACCCATATTACTACAAGCAATGAGGACCAATACTTACCACCGAGGATAACCACCGAATAAGTTCCTCGACGCCAACCAGTTAGTCACCACAGGAAAACGAAGACCGTTCCTAGCTCGACGGCATTTAGGCCTCCCGTCTAGCAACGCTCTCCGGGGGGGGATCACCACGGTGTACTTGCTCGGTGTCCAACCGACATACATACATGCATAGTATGGTTTTAACATTAAGTCAGTGTACTTTGCTCGGTGTCCAACCGACATACATACATGCATAGTATGGTTTTAACATTAAGTCAAAATAAGCAAATAAGCAGTAAACGAATTGAGAAAAGACCAGCACAATTTTATTCATCCACGAGGTCTCGGGGGCAAACAAACACGTACAACAGGAAAAGAAAAGTTTACAAGAAAAAACACCCATCCTACTTCTTAGAACTACCCCCCACGTCGGTATCCTTCCTCGCCAAGAGCTCCTCCAGACGCTCGTTCTCCCTAATCAAATGGGAAATGCCTATCCCCAATTGTTTTAAAGCATGGGATTGAGACTTGCACTTCTGCTCGGCTTCAAAACGAGCAGTACTCTCCTCTTCCCAATACTGTTTAAACCGCCTCACTTCGGTCTGAGAACACTTAAGATCTTGTTTCAGCCACGACATCTCAATTTCTTTTAGCTGAAGCGGGGTCAGCTCCTCTTCCCCGAAACCAGGGGGACGGGGTAACATAAAAGTAGGCTCTTCAAGAAGGGTTTTCTTTTTGGCAGCAGATCTAGTGATGGAAGTCATCTTAGATAAAAGCAAGTTAGAAGAGGCAAAATTTATAGAAAGGGAGAGTTGATAATAAAATGCAAACAATAGGGAGCATTTATAAGGAATCAGAAGGCGCGAATTGCGAAGCAGGGTAATAAACGAAAAGGCACAAGATACGAGGCGTTACAACAGATCAAAATAACAAAGGGGCACAAAGTACGAAGAGTTATGAAAAGCCCAACATAAGAAAAGAAACGAGATACAAAGAAGCCACAAAATCCAAATACAAAAATGAAGAAAGACATCAGAAAACTAGCCCAATCTACTCAGGGATCAAGGGGCGGGAAAACCGAGCTGCCAGACCGAGAGAACGGATCCCGACCAGAGCCATATGACCGAGCTCTTAACAAGGAGTTAAGGATGGCCAAGCCCTCATTTTCCCTTGAGAGGGCGGTGATTTGACCTCTGAGTCGAGAGTTCTCACAAGCCATACTAGCAAGGCCGTGAGGACCGTTATCAAACTCATTTTGAGCCTGACCCCAAATCTCCTCAGTCTGATACCAAGAGTTAGACAGCTGATTCCTCCTCGACAGCAACCGGTCAAGCTGTCGATTCAAGGCCGAAATCTCTGTCCATTTGATGGTCTCCTCGGGGTGCGAGTTGGACAACCTCAAAGCCAAAACACCATACTCCTTCTCAAGCCTAGCCATTCTATGACGGACCTGAGATACCTCAGCATCCAAGCCATTCATCTGAGCATGATATCGCACCACGGGCTCAGACATTATGAAAAGTTGCTATTATATAGAAGGAGATGAGGGATGAGGGAGAAGCAAACACAGTGTATGAAAAAGGATATATCCTAAAGAAAGTTTGAAGAGTATTTATAGAGCAAGGATAATATGGTGTTGTCTGACAATGCTTGGGAACATGCATCTTTGACCAACCTGCCATGTCTCAGATATCACATGGCTTCAGTACAGCAAGCAATAAAAATGACAAGACATTCGAATATCCAATATTCCAAAAACGACAAACCACAAATACGACATGAAGAAAGAACAATGGAAAGTGCAAAATAAAATTTTCATTAATAATGGTGGGATACACAGGTGTTCATTACATCAGAGGACAACATCAAAAGAAAATCTATTACATTGAGATCTATTACATCAGAAGACGACATATACAAAGAAGATCGACTATATCAGCAAGCCAAGCGAACAGGGGGAGCGAAGAAGAGGAACATAAAGAAGAAAAGAAATACGAAGAAAAGAAACATAAGAGAAGAAAAACCGACATAACAAAAAACCCGAGGGACTCGAGGTTGATTGTTACATCGTAGTGGTAAAACGGAAGATGAAGAAAGAGAAAAAGGGAAAAAGTAGAGAGAACAAAATATAAAAATATAAAAAGTGGTGAAACAGAAGATGGAGGAAAAGAAAGAGGAGGCACATAAGAAAAACAAAAAGAGATGAGAAAAGATGAAGAAATGAAGAAAATTGAAACAAATAAAAAATAAAGAAAAAGGGAAGGGCTAGGGGGAAGTCGATCGGTATCGATGAGAAGGCCCGGCAGAGATGTCCCGATCTCGAAACCTCGGGTTCCCCCTCAACACCTCGTTCTCTTCGACCAGAGCCCGACGAGCACGTCGGCAGTAGTCCAGCTCGGACCTTAGCCAAGTCAACTCCCGGACCATCTCGGTATGGTGATAACGCATCACCTTTAACTCCTCCGCAGCATCCTTCAACAGCTTTAGCACATGGCCGTAAGAGGCTTCAAAATCCTCCACTTGCAAAGCCAATGCAGATTTGGTGAAAGAACCAGCCATTTTAAGGAAGTTATAGGATAAATTTCTGTATATGGTGAAGAAAGATAAGGGGGAGATTATGAAGAAACCCATATCTTAAGAGAGTATTTATAGATAAATTAAGGAAGGTTTAATATGGGGAATTGCAACCGTTCGTCAAAAGACTCTGGGAAAACATGGGTAATTGGAAAGATGCGTCTGTTGAGAAAAAACGCTTGGATTCACGCCAGTATTTAAAGAGGGTAAATTTCAAAAAGCTTCTACACGTGTCGTTTACGCCAGTATTTAAAGAAGGAAGTGCAACAGTGTTAAGAGATAAATGATAAGATTTGTGCACAGGGCTCAAGAAATCCCATCACTTCCTGAACACAAAGATTAAGAAGGTTTAATGGATAATATCAAGCACAAGGCTCAATAAAACCCATTAATGAAGCCACATGCGTACACAGTAAAGAGAAATTGCATTGGGAAGATAAATTATATAAAAACAAGAAAAAGAAGAATTTTCATTAATTAATGGGAACTTCATTACAAGGTGCTACTCAACAAAGAGACCTTACTAAAAAAAAAAAAAAAAAAAGGGAAAAGAGAATTATTGTGTAGAAGGGTCAGCTTCATCATCAGGCCTCCTTTTGTACCGAGCATACACTTCCTTAAGGGCCAATTTATAAGCCCTCTTGGAAGCAATGTGCCTGTCTCTTGAGGCCTCGAGCTCTTTGATCCGAGCATGCGCCCGAATATTGTCGATCAAAGACCTCTGGTGTTCCCTCTCCATGGCATCCAATCGCTCGTCCATTTCAACAGTCCGACGAGCTTCCATTGACAGTAAGGCAACCCTCCTTTCAAGAATACGTACTATCCTAACTTCCTCCTCGGTATGAGCAACATACTCAGGAAAGTTGTCACCACTAGTTTCACGAGGAGAAGCCATTTGTTCGTTAATAAAGAATGAATTGCACAAAGAAGACGATGCAACCCCCTTTTTTATAGGAAGAAATAAGGGGTATAACAATAGTCGTCTCGAAGGAAGAACAATCCTCATGAACTTCCCAAGGGCATTCATGGATAACTAACAAGTCCCAAGTCCAATTAAGTCATCCAATAAGGTATTGAGAAAATAAATAGATGGAGATAAGAATAAGAAATATTTTATTAACTTCAATAATTCGATTACAAACTCGGTGATGCCACCCAGTACAAAAGAAACTACAAAAACTAATTATTTCGAGCAAGAGCTTGCTTCAGCATCACCCAACCCCGGCTTAGACCGATCATGAAGCTCCTTGAAGGCAAGTTTATAAGCCCTTTTTGCTGCCCTTTGCTTATTTAGAGCATCCTCAAGCCTTTTTATCCGTTCAAAGGCTCAATCCCGATCAGCCATCGTCATGTGATGAGCCACATCCATGTCGGACAACCTTTTGGTCACGACCGCCAGCTTCCTCTTCACAGCACGAGCTTTCTTGACTTCATTCTCTAAATATGTGACGTAGTCTGAAGAGTTATCTCCTGTAGAACCATTGGGAGAAGCCATTACGTCACAATCAAGGTAATAGTAAATTGGATAAATTAGGGATGGAGCACTTCCTTTTATAGTAGATAAATGGTGGAAAAGTCAAGGGGTTTTCGCTCGAAGAAAGATAGTAAGATATGACTTCTTAATGACCTCAAATGGGCCCCAGGGAACAGTTATAAATCTATTGCGATTTTTGATAAAGCATTGGGAACAACAGGACCGAAGTAACATCCTCGACACACCGATCATGACTCTCTCGACGTGGAAACCACACCGAGAAAGTCAGGGAGCACTTGATAGAACATAAAAGTTGGACCCGAATACACCTATCGGGTATGAATCGACCCACCCATTAATAGAGGGTATCCAATGCTTAAAAATATAGGTATTGGGTTATAACATGCCGTTCTTTGAGAATAGGGGTGGATAATGCCAAAAGCTCAAGCCCACTTAGCTAGGGACCCATGTCTGAAAATCCCCTGAGATGGAGACATTTGTCAAACATCCTAAAAGGCATAATTGCCTATAAATAGCCAAGTGCCCTCACTTAAAAGGGACCGGAAAATCTATCCAAAAAATATAGAGAGAAGGAGAGAAAAGAGAGAAACTTGTCAGAACTCGTTACACTAAAAAGCAGACCGAGCAAGATACAAGACCGAACACCGAGATCAAAGAAAGATCAATATTAGAAGAGCAAGTTGTAATACCGAGCACAAGTGCAAATAGAAAATTGTAATCCGAGCAATTAGATCACCGTGCATAATAAAGAATAAAGAAATATTCAGTGTTTGTTCTGTTTTATATATATTGTATTATTGTTGAAAAGTCTAACGCCACCGAACAAAGTTATGGATTTATCAAATATATACCATATAGAAATAACATCAATGATAGTACTACCATATGGAAGAAGAAAAACATAAATGATGAAGAAAACAAACTACCATATTGAAGAAGAAAAACATAAATGATGAAGAAAACAAACCATTGTTTGGTTGCAACTAGTCCAGATCAGATAACCAAAAATAGTTCTAACCTGATCACTGAAACAAATGCTATGCATTTTTTATAGAAAAAAAAAAGAGGAAGATTCTAAAGCTTGAAAGTGAGTGTCACCTCTACTATTTCACCATGCCTCTTTTAGTTAGGAGCCACAATCAACTACAGAAGTTGAAGATTTATCTTTTTAAAGGAAATATGGAAAGGTGGTTATAATCAGATGCGGCTCTCCAAGAAGTGAAAAAAGTCAGAGAAAAAAATTTAATGAAAGGAAGCGTTGAAGGTACACAATTCACAGTTTACATACTGTATTTTTAATTATTGAATATAGTAATAATAGTATACTCTATTACTTAAATTCAATGCAATATTAATGCACTATTCAACCATAATTGACGACGCAAACGGCAACCAAAACTAAAAGCCGAAATCTTAACGTTGAAAAAAGAAAAAAAATTACTTATACACATGAAGAAAATGGGCAATGAGAAACGGCGCCAAGAGAAAATGGAATCTTTACATACACTTTCACACGTTATATACAATAATGTTCATAGGTCGACAGACTCCACTATGTAAATAGATAAATACTAGGAAAATACTAATAACATAGTAGAACATACACTACAAAATAATGTTTGATTTAGTAAAAGTCAAAAGTTATCACAAGTCTATCCCTAATTTAAAAAGTTGTCACAAATCTGTCACAAATTGACTAAACTGTCATAAATCAGTCACAAAAACCGTCGCTAATAAGCTCGTAACAAAAAATACCGTCATTATTTCTGTCGCTATTTGGATATTTTTTTGTAGTGATATCTCAAAGGTAATTGACATTTTGGGTAGCTACACAGCTATAGAAATATCTAAAATTTATACTTAACATATCAAAATTTAAAATTTAAATCTTTTTCATTTGTAGGTAAATTGGTTGAATGAATTTTTAAAAATGTAATTCAATATTTAAATTATATTTTTTATACATTCACATATTACCAGTCCCATTATTATAAAAAGTAAAAACTAAGCCCTATATAAAAGTACTTGATTAGTTTCTTTCACGTCCAAAACTTTACATGTGCTGGCTAATTATTTAATAAGATTTAATTGTCATAAACAGAGATTCCAAGTCCCGACATCTCAAATGTTAATTACGCTAGTGTCAATAAAAATAATTAAAATAGGTTACTTCCCTTCGTTCTCATTTAATTGTTCATTACGAAACTAAATGTAATTTTGAACAACTTATAACTTGTATCGAAATTATCGAAATAATATTTTTTTAAATCTAATTATAAAATTTAACATTTAAATTATATGATCAATTTTTTAAAAAATTCATTCCGATAATTTTAATACATGTTGTTAATCGCTCAAAATTACACGTAGTTTTATAATAAACAATTAAATAATAACCGATGGAGTAATATTATTAAAGTTAATCCATTGTTGTTTAAAATTTAAATGTTAAATGTGGCACTCCAGATTTAGCTTGCAATGAGAATTATTTAAATTGATATGTGGGGGACCTAGAGCCATAATTAATTAGTTCTTGCTTGGGTACGTGTTTGACTTTTGATTTAATTTTGCGTGGGGGGTACGTACAAAAAAAAAGTGGGGGTAGGTAGTTAATAATGTTGTAAAAGTAAAACAAACACGGACCATATAACGGTGGATTCTCTACGGAACGTGGGATTCGACGTAGCGCTGCCAAACTTTTTTTTTTCTTTCGTTTTTATTATTTTATTTATGTTTTCCTATATAAAAAACTTCTCCAATTTTAACCAAAAAATTCTCAAATTTTACCCGAAAAAACCCTAACCATCAACCATCAAACTGCTTTCTATATCAAATTGATATATTTTTTTTATCAAATAAACATCACTCTGCCACTACAATTATCTTCAATTTTACAAAAAAAAAACCTCTTCCAATTTACCAAAAAAAAAAAACTTACCCAATTTTACCCAAAAAAAACTCTAACCATCAAACTCTTTCGTATATCAGATTAATAAATTATTTTCTCAAATCAATATCACTCTACCACTAAAGCAGTATTTAATAAATTCTTCTTTTTTTTTCGTTTTTCTTATTTTATTTCTGTTTTCGTATATAAAAAATTTCTTCAATTTTACCCAAAAAATTCTCCAATTTTACCCGAAAAACCCTAACCATCAATCATCGATCATCAAACTGCTTCATATATCAAATTAATATATTTTTTTTATCAAATCAACATCACTCTACCACTACAATTATCTTCAATTTTACCAAAAAAAAACCTTCCAATTTACCAAAAAAAAAACTTTCCCAATTTTACCCAAAAAAATCCATAAGAATCAACCATCAAACATCAAACTCATTCATATATCAAATTAATATATTTTTTTATCAAATCAACATCACTTTACCGCTACAATTATTCCCAATTTTATCAAAAAAAAAAACATATCCCAATTTACCAAAAAAAAAAAAAATCCCCAATTTTACCCAAAAAAAACTCTAACCATCAACCTCAAACTCTTTCGTATATCAAATTAATAAATTTTTTTCTCAAATCAATATCACTCTACCACTACATTTATCCTCAATTTTACCCAAAACAAAATCTCTCCCAATTTACCAAAATAAAACCTCCTCCAATTTAAGTTTTTTTTTTGGTAAATTGGGAGACGTTTTTTTTTTAGTAAAATTTGGGATAATTACAGTGGTAGAGTGATATTGATTTGAGAAAAAAAATTATTAATTTGATATACGAAAAATTTTGATGTTTGATGGTTGATGTTTAGGTTTTTTTTGGTAAAATTGGGAAAAAAAAAAATCTGATGTTTTTTTTTTTTGGTAATTGGGAGAGGTTCTTTTTGGGTAAAATTGAGGATAAATGTAGTGATAGAGTGATATTGATTTGAAATTTTTTTTATTAATTTGATATACAAGAAGTTTGATGGTTGATGGTTAGAGTTTTTTTTGGGTAAAATTGGGCAAGTTTTTTTTTTTTTTGGTAAATTGGGAGAGTTTTTTTTTTTGTAAAATTGGAGATAATTGTAGTGGTAGAGTGATGTTTATTTGATAAAAAAAATATATTAATTTGATATAGGAAGCAGTTTGATGGTTAATGGTTAGGGTTTTTTTGGGGTAAAATTTGAGAATTTTTTGGCTAAGGAAAAGTTTTTTATATACGAAAACATAAATAAAATAAGAAAAACAAAGAAAAGAAAAAAAAATTGGCAGCGCCACGTAAACGTCCCTTATAACGCGGCTGAGTAATTACACTATGAAAAAGAGAATTCTTCCCATATAACTATATCTCACCAACTTATATTCTCTCAGCAACTATTTCTCAGCAACACTACTTACTTATATTCTCTCAGCAACTATTTCTCAGCAACACTACTTTATGACAGACTATCACTCTGACAGACTATCACTCAAATAAGGATTCAAATTATTCAAACGATAAAGTGGTTAAAAAAAATAAGTACAGTCATATTTTATTTTTATTTATTTTTTTAATTCATTCCACTCAATTTCATTACAAAATAAATAATTCTAACACCACTTCAGTACATTTCATTACACTTCATTTATCTACAAAATAAATAAATTTACCAACTCTATCACACTATTAATTAATACATTCCTCTGTTTTTTTTTCCATTCAAACTAAATACAAAATTAAAATATTTTATAATCATAATATTATATCAAGTTAGCACTTTCAAGTAATTTATATTTTGCACTTTTTTATTTATTAATTTTGTTACTTCCGAATAAATAATTAAATTGTTTCCAAAAACCATACACGTCATTATTTTCTTCCGTGATTACTTGCTAAACACAGATGATCACACAACCTATTTACTCAGTTCTCATCATCATGACAATGAGTAACGCCGCCGTTGTCACTCCCATAATCAGTTTTCTATACGATCCATCGAAGAGATACATAAACTACCGTCGAAGAACAATCCAGCACTCCGAAAACGAGGCAGAATTTAGAATCCTACTGTGCATTCATGAAGAATACCAAGTTTTCACCCTAATGAACGTCTTGAAAGCCTCTCACCCGACTCAAGATAGGCCCATCGGAGCCTTCGTCTTAGACCTTGTTGAGCTAGTCGGTAGGAACCAACCCGTGTTCATCAACCACCAGCTCCATAAACGCCCACCTTATTCAGAATCAGGTCAGAAACTCACAAATTTACGCTACAGTGTGCCCAGTAGCTCTGCGTATGTTTAGAGCCAATTTACTACCTAACACGTATATATCATATTTAGTAATGTATTTAATCATTTTGAATAATTATTAATTTATCATTTTGTCGGAACCAATATTTATATAAGAATTTTCAGAAAATTTATTATCTTATTAATTTTATCGAAATTGATGATTTT
Source organism: Primula vulgaris (assembly GCA_963920805.1). NCBI lineage: Eukaryota > Viridiplantae > Streptophyta > Magnoliopsida > Ericales > Primulaceae > Primula > Primula vulgaris. The sequence goes on from OY987216.1 coordinate 21,328,085, forward strand.
TTACATTGATCCAAGTCGGGACCGGGATAAACTATTATTTTAGATAGTTTATTAATTTAACGAGTATTAATTTATAGATGTTATACTGTACTATGAACCCGCTCCACTATGTTTTAGGTGTCTCGACCAATCACGTTTTGTTTAATTAATTTTAATGGTAGTTATTTTTTGATTCCCTAATAGTAATATGTGATGGGTATTTATTGGTTTGTACACACTAAAATTTAGTAGACTCGGTGCATGGTAGTGTTATGCTAAAATACGGTAAAGTAAAATATGCTTAAACTTACAATAATACGTCTTTGCAGTCATTCTCTTGATACCGAGAAAAAGTAATAGCATAGCGAGGTTATAGCTGAATAGAGATTACATAGTAAAACTAATTGTTAAAAGTTATATATATATATACAAAATACTTAACAAATTTATATGTATAAAGTTTATATGATCAAACGTATGAGTATGTATTGTCATGAAGTCATGAACCTTTAAAACATGCTTGACAAATTTAAATATTTTGAATTAAACAAGAATATGTTCATGCATATGAGAGCTGTCACGTAAGGATTTAACAACAACTTAACGAATAACTTTTTGCAAACAATCTTACATAAATCTCTTAAATCATTTTTAGTCTTAACGTAACGAGATCTATATTTTTGCAATATAATGTCTACTACCGTAAGGAGTCAAATTTCTTGGAACGGACCTAAAAGAAATATGAATACGACAATTTAGAATTTATTCTTATTTAAAACTGTCCAAGTCGGAACCTTGAATTTTTATGAACATGTGATGTTTAATTTATATAGAATATTATTATTATAAGGAGGTTTTCATGTAGTGAATTGCCATGACTATAATTTTTCTTACTTGTGCATTATACTTTAATTTGTTTGATCTTCCGCACCCCTATATAACAATTCCTGGTTTCCCCGCTGCAGAATCAACCCAAACGGATCGAATCATTAACGCGTTCCGCCAGTACGAGCACACAAGTGAGGAAGGTGCGATCAGGCACCAACATTTCACAACAATCGCCCCTTTCGCCACTATACACGACGATATATGTACTTTAGCTCTCGACAAGAGCACCTCTCTATTGATACTACCTTTCCACAAATCCCAAAGCCTTCCCTTAAAAAATGCCACGAGAAACGTACTAGAGAAGGCCCCTTGCTCAGTCGGTATCCTCGTCGATAAAAAGATAATCAGTCATTCAAGACTGAATGCCACGAGTGCGCGAGAAGGTCCAAATTTGAGCATTTGCGTTATTTTTGTTGGCAGGGCGGATTCTAGGGAGGCATTAACATATGGTATACGTATGGTTCAAAACCCAGGTGTGAGACTCACCGTCGTAAGACTAACTCCTGAAGAGGAAACTGAGTCTGATTTCACTGAAACAAAGATCGATTTGAAAATATGGAATGATTTACGGCTATTGAACGAGGTAAACGAGAGAATAACGGTGAGGGAAATACTTGTGAGTGATGGGGCCGAGACGATGAAAGCATTGCTCTCGATGGAAGATCATTTCGACTTTATTTTGGTGGGGAGAAGGCTTAAAGGAAACTCTCCATTGGTGAGCGGTCTTTCTGATTGGAGCTACGAGAAGGAGTTGGGGATTTTAGGCGATATTCTTGCTTCTCCCGATATGAAGAGCGAAGCTACGATTTTGGTTTTGCAACAACAAGTCACAGTCGAAGACTTGATGAAGAAAAAGAAGGACTAGTGAGTTTTGTAAAGGGTTTCGTAATTTAACTCAGGATCTCTAGTTGTGTTCAGGAAAAGGACTAGGTGGTGGTGTCGTTAAGGGGGCAAAGCCCTTCAGATTGAAAAAAAAGAAGAAAAAAACATCTTTTTTATTCTGGCATCGGTTATGTTTTATTATACAATTTACAGAAACTAGAACGAAAACTATAAAGATACTGTAAACAACTTGTATAGGTTGCTCTTTCTTTCTCTTGGCATCTAAATTTAACATAGAAGAGTACAACATAATGTTCAGCCTTTTTGTATGATTTATGCTATGCCCTCGTTCATTTTTAAAACAGTCGAAAGAAAACACCAAGACCCAAAAAGTGTCCTCCTAATTATCATTTTTCATTTTATAACTCGGAAAAATTACCATTTTTCTCCAAGGTAATGCGAAGTGGGTGGCTCTTTGTATCAAAAGACCCAATTATTTGTTCCCAAATAATAGTGCGAGCGCTCATATTTCCGACCTGGTAGCGTACTCTTGAACCAATGCCCCGAACAAGGAAGGTCTCTCGATCAAACTAGATGGTGAATCAAATTCCTTAGCTAACCCTGCATTTACCAAAAATACTGATACATATTAGCTGTTGCACATTTTCCTATAATCTAATTATACCAAGAATCAGATCTTAGTTTTCAGAGCTGTAACTAAACACAACCTACTTACCGGAAAAAAGAACCATTACGATATGTATAATTTGCATAGAATCATCAAATTTAATTTGCTAGGAAAATTAAATTCGATCCTCCAGCTTATGAGCTTAATTGGCAACATCTTTAAAGCAAATAAGCTAGATTTTTTTGAAGTTGAGTAAAAGCTAGTTTCATCGAGCTGAAAGATTCTAAGCATTTTTAGGAAAGAAAACATTAAACTGGTCAACCAAATACAACCCAGTTCCGGTAAAAAAGAAATTGAAGCGCTTAAAAGCTCCACATATAAGGCCTTAAGCTAAACTAATAGAACTTTTTTCTCTTTACGAAAAAAGCTATCTTTTCTCCCCTCAAAAGCTACAAGAAGGGAGCATCAAGGGAGAGTAAACACATACCAGCATCCATAACCAAAACTCTATCACAATCCATTACGGTGGGTATTCGATGAGCTATGCTAATTATTGTACACTCAGAAAAATCCTCGCGAATAATTTTCTGAATAACTCCGTCTGTTTGGGAGTCGACGGAAGCTGTTGCTTCATCCATAAATAGAATTTTCGTTCGTTTAAGTAATACTCGCCCTAAACACAGGAGCTGCCTTTGTCCCACACTCCAGTTGTCTCCACTGTCTACCACTGGTCAAAGGAAAAACAAATTCTGAACAAAAAAACATACAATGTATGAAGTAATTTAATTACTCCAGTTAACTAGTTGGGGTGTGCTGCTTTTGAGAAGTTGGTTTTTAAATATAGGGTAATTCGGTTTATAACTTTTAAATTTAGCCTTTTAAGGTTGCGAACCTACAAAAAGAGAAGGTTTTAAGCTGGTCAACTGAAGTAAATACAACTCATTAGCAGAAAGCAAATAACCTACAGTTAAAAGCTGAAATGAAGCAAGCCTAAATAGGTAGATGTGCTCTAATTTTAATTTCCTCATTTTTATCGGTTCGTCAACTAAAAAGTGAGAAATTGAGACAAATTTGTTTGGCTGCAGATTTTAGGCAAATAATTCGCATAATCCAGTCAAATAAATTCTTGGTTCATCCAGCTTAAAACTTCAAGGTCTCTCAGATACCCTCCAAAACCAAGTTTTTAAGGCGGTGAACCAAATGAAGTACAGGAAATAGGAAAAAGGCAACAAACTAAGCTTGATAGCTGCAAGAAACAAGCCTAAATAGGCAGGTTGTTTGAGGTGGTCAATTAAATGAAATACAACTGTCAAGAAAAAATTCAAAGAAACCGCCTAAAAGTTGCAACTAAACAAGCACTAAGAGGCAGGGTGTTTTCAAATTTTCAAATTTGGTTCTTGTTCTCATCTATATTGGTTTAGCCATTTAGGTAACTAAAAATTTACAATAACAGACTATGAGTGAATAAATCAATACCTAGAGAATCAAGCTTTTCAGGTTTCGAGGCCACGATGTCTTTTAATTGGCATCTTTCAAGACTCTACAAATGATCAAGATTAGAGGCACAGCCGCACAGTCGGTTCACAAGAAAAAAGTAGATGATTAACTCAAATTCAAGTCGAAATCACAGGTTCAAAAAAATACCTTCCAAATTTCATCATCTGAATACAGACCAATGGGGTCGATGTTGCTTCTCACGGTTCCTTCGAAAAGCACCGGATCCTGGGGAATAATCCCAAAACGAGACCTAAGATCATGAAGGCCTATTTTACAAATGTCGACCCCATCAATTAATATTTTTCCCCGAAAAGGCTCGATTAACCTGAAAAAAACTTGGATCATAGTTGATTTTCCACTCCCAGTTCTTCCTACTATACCAATTTTCTCTCCACCTTCGATGCGGAGACTAACCCCTTTCAGAACTAGGGGCGTGTTTGGCCGATACCTAACCTGCTCAAAAGTATTCACATTAGTCCCAAGCAATGTTTAAAGTAAAACATGCGTGAAAGCGTTTCCAAGACACTTTAAGGGTAAATGATGGAGTTCCAGTGACAAGCATAAAATATGCACACATAAAGAAACGCACACACACAGAAAAACATAAAAAAACACGAAAAACGTAACAAAAAAAGTACAAAACACGCTGTAATGTGCAAAAGCCTTAGATTTAGATTTCAGGATTTGAGTCTTAACTCTTGAATAGAGTCCCTTTTCTCACATCTATATTCCATTTACGAACTATAGGTTCCTTTTATAATCTTATTGGTTTATATGTTCTATTGTGTGTTAGTGAGAAGGTGTTTACGGCTTGTAGCTATAATTCGTGTTTATGAGCATATACCTTATTTTATGGAAAACTTACTACTCTTTTACCTCCAAACTTGTAAACTCTTGTGAATATTTTAAGCCAAACCTTGGTAGCAGGTAAGAATATTCTGAGAGGCAATAAATGGAAAAGAAAGAAAGAAAATATATACCTGCAAATCTATGGTCTCGATATCGCCACGTAAGGGCCAGTCGGGAGAAGAGAGACAACCAGGTATCCTCCATGGAGCTTCTGATGGAATTCTAATGAACTGTTTTATTCTTTCTATCGAAACCATTTGATTTTCGACAGTACAGCTTATAAATACAGCCCAAAACAATAGACCGTTAAGAGAAAGCCCATACGATAGAGCCAAGCCAACATACTCTGGAATACAAAGAATTACACAATCTTTCAGAGCAAATCCTTACTCTTGCGGAAGTTATGTTTCGTACATTACAGCCTTGTTTGGTTACAACTTTTAAGCTAACTTTTTTGGCTTTGTCTAAAAGGTAGACTCTATCTGGCTTCCCAGCTTCAGACCCGAGCTTAGTTAGTTTGTGACGTGAAAAGCTATAGGCTTTAAGCTGGAAAATACAAGCTTTTTTGTTAACTTCAAAATTCCAGTTGAATTACTCATTTGGTATTTCTAAACAAGCCAGAGGTGGTTAACTGGTTACAACTTTATCAGATCCATTCCTTACACTTGCATCAGTTTTATATTGTTCATTACAGTCCTTGATAGGCTGGAGATTTTACACTCAATTTGTTTTGCTTTTTTGTTTAAATGCTAAGTCCAGTTTAAATCCTGAGCTTATTTTGTCTTTTCTCTGGATTGAAAAGCTAGAAGCTTTAGACTGAATGAACCCTCTTTGTTTCTCAACCTCAAAAATCTTAGTTTATTTGCTTCAAAGATGAAGCCAAACAAGCCAGATAGGTTGTACTCTTGTTTGGTTACAGTTTTAAGCTTAGCTTTTCTGTGTTTTCTCTTTAAAGCTCAAATAGTTAACTGCATTTGGCTGGTAAGTTTAAAAGGTGACATTTTCTGATTTGTTGTTTGAAAAAAGTAGAAGCTCTAAGCTGGATGTTATATCTTTTTCTAATCCTAAAAAAATCCAGCTAAGTTGCTTAAAAGCTGAGATGGAACAAGCTGTTAGGACCAGATTTCTGGCCCATAAACTATTTGTTGTCTATTGGTTTGAACTAAATAATCCTAGTTGATTGTTAAGAATTGAGACAGGTTTAAGTTTACAAGTGAGGTTGCAACCTCAGTTGCAACCACAGTTCCAACCTGCTGTTCTGCAGGATTCTGTCCAGTTCTGTAAACCTGCATTACTATTCTTTAATGACGTTTATTTGTTTTAAAGTATGCAGGATATATTCTCATACGTTCTTAAAGTTAGTTTGTGTATATTGAGAATATTAAAGTGATAAGGAAAGATGTTACCTAATAAGGAGATTAGTTTATAAAGATATGTTTCCTTTAAATTATTCAAACTAGATCTCTATTTTCTTACAAGTGTTTATCACTTAATTCAATCTATGTTTTATATCAAAATCAGTATGATCTATTTTAGATTGAATGATATATGGAGTTAATGTTTCAAAATATATTCAGAAAGATTTTATCTCTAAAAGATACTATCTTATATGTTCCTTGTTTTTGGGAAAAGACTAACTTCTATTTCCAAGCTAGTTATTAACAGGTATTAACTTATGAAGATTGAGGTCAATCCTACGCTGAAGTATCTCGTGCAATATGGAAAGATTGAAGTCAATCAAAAGAGTCAAAAGCAATCATCAAGATCTTGAAGAAAGAAGATTGTTTTTACTCCTATAAATAGTTGATAACTTTGCTTGTAAAAAGTGTGTTCTAAATTATAAAGAATTCATTCTTCAGAGAATACACCGTGAGCTTTTAAATGGAAAACAATGGTGGGATGCCATTGATATTTTGAGTGATAGTTATAAGGTAGGAGCAATAAAGAGATAGGCAGAAAAACCTAGAGAGAGTCTCAGAGTTTTTCATTAAGACTTAAATCCTATATTGTAAGCTTTTATAATATCATAATCTGGGTGAGTGCCCCGGAGACGTAGCCCAATTGTGTGAACTCCGTTGTTAAATGTGCGTGTGATTTAATTCAAGTACATTTAACTTTACTGTTTTGTCCATCATTATACTTAGGTTCCAACTGTGGTTGCAACTACACTTGGAACCTAACTGCATAACAGCAACTAGAACAACGGATAGGAATTTCAATTGGTATCAGAGCTTCATTCACACTAGATCTTAGTGTGAATCCTGTGTTCTGGTAAAGATGGAATTAATGAGGGAAGGAAACTCCATTGCTTGAAAAAGGAGTTAACTATGGAGTATGGAAAATAAGGATGAGATCATTTATCAAACAACAAAATGAACAAGCATGGAAGTCTGTATTCTATGTATGGGAAGTCCAACTGTTACTGATGGTGATGGTGAACTAGTCTATGTGCCTGAAGATAGGTGGTCTGCTGATGAGGACAAAAAATCAAGTGCAAACTCAACTGCAATAAACTTGATCTTTGCTGGTGTAACTCTAAGCGTATTCAGGTATATCTCTCATTGTGAAACTGCCAAAGAGGCATGAGATATCTTACAAGTAACATTTGATGGAACTGTTAAAGTAAAAGCCTATAAACTCCAACAGTTAACTACTCAGTTTGAAAATCTAAGAATGTGGGAAGACGAAACAATTGAACAATTTAATGGTAGAATTTGTCACATTGCTCATCAAGCTGGAACCTTAGGTGAAAAATATAGTGATGATAAACTTGTAAAGAAGACACTTAGGTCTCTTCCAGAAAGATTCGAAATTAAAGTAACTGCCATTGAGGAATCAACTGATCTAGAAAACTTAAAACTTGAAGAACTTATGAGAAATCTAAGCACTCATGAACTAAAATTCTTCAAACCTAAGAGAACAGAAAAAGGAATAGCCTTCCAAGCTAAGAAAACTGAACCTAGAATTTGTGATAATATGCATGATGAAGAACAGTTAGCTTTCTTTGCTAAAAGGGTTTACAAAAAGTTTTACAAGAAAAGACAGGATGATCCTGGTATGTCAAAAAACTTTCAGAAAAGAGAAACTCAAGATAAGTTTAATAATAATCCTAAAGGAAAGTCGAATCCAAAAGAAAAAGATGATAAGCGACTATCAGTCCAGAGAAATTCAATGCAGAGAGTGTAGATGATTTGGTCATATTCAAGCTGAGTGTGCTAATACATTGAAAAGAAACAAAGGTGCTTATATAACCACTCACAGTGACAGTGAATCTGAGAGCACCAGTGATGAAGAGAATGAATCTAACTTTGTTAATTTTATAGGAAGAATCACTGAAAAAGAACCTGTGTATGAAAGTGATTGTGAGTCAGTTTCAACCCTAGTTACAACTGCACTTAAAACCTATAGCAGTGATGAAGAAGAGCCCTCTGATGAAAATAGTACTCAGCAGTATCTTGTGCTTTATGAAAAATATCAATGTCTGAGTAAACAATCCTTGATCATAAACAAACTTAATGCTAATCTAAAGGATGAGGTAAAGAATCTCACTGAGCAACTCAACACACAACTGGTTGAGTTAACTGAGACCAGGAAGAAAATAAAAGTGCTGAATGTGCCTGTATCAGATAAGTTAGATGACATGTTGTCCTATTCTAGAGGCTCTAAAGATAACAGTGGTTTGGGTTACTATGGTCATGGAAGCACTGTAAAAACTACTTTTGTTAAAGCTCTTGTTAAAACTGGAACTCATGTTTTTTACAATAAGGTTAGAAGTACAGTTGCAACCAAGAAAAAACTGAATAATCTTAAGGGTAAATCTACTTTTGATTTAAAACTGTGTAACTTTTGCAAAAGGCCTGGTCATCTAGAAATCAGGTGCTATTTAAAAATGCACAAGAAGTATATTTCTCAGAAAAATAGATTGATTCCAGCTTGGAATAAAAAGATGAATTGGATTTGGAAAGTTAAAATTAACAATAATCCAGTTGCCAACAATAAAGCTGTTATTACTTCTTTAAATGCAGTTACTACTAATGATTGGTACTTTGACAGTGGTTGTTCTAAGCATATAATAGGTAATGCAAGTGCTCTAAAAAATGTCATTAATCTTACAGGAAACACTGTTGTGTTTGGAGGTGGAGATACAGGTAAAATTATTGGAAAAGGAATCTTAAACAAACCTGAAATGCCTGAAATTAATGTGTTTCTTGTATATGGTTTGAAAGCCAATCTTATCAGTATTAGTCAACTGTGTGACAACAAGATGGTTGTTAAGTTTAACAAAGATAAGTGTCTTATTACTGATCTAAATGATGATTTGGTCATGACAGGAGTAAGATCAGCAAATAGCTGCTATATTTTTGAAAAATCTGAAAAAGAATTACCTCAGAATAATAGGTGCAATCAAGCTATTACTAACAATGTTGATATTTGGCATAAAAGGCTTGGTCATGTAAACTATAAAACCTTGGATAAACTTGTTAAAGAAGAATTGATAAGAGGTATTCCCAAACTCAGTTCTAAAACTCAAGGTGTGTGTGGTGATTGTGCAATAGGTAAACAATCAAAGAGTATTCACAAGAGTACTAGTCAAATCTACACTAAGAGAGTCTTAGAATTTCTTCATATTGACTTAATGGGTCCTATGTAAAATGAAAGTATTGGTGGTAAGAAGTATATTTTGTTAGTTGTAGATGATTTCTCTAGATACTCTTGGGTGGTGTTTTTAAGGGATAAAACTGAAACCTTTGAACTCTTTAAAATCGTTTGCTTGAAACTGCAACTTGAAAAAGGTTACACCATTGGTAAAATTGTTAAGGTTAGAAGTGATCATGGAACTGAATTTGAAAACACCAAGTTTAGCAACTTTTACAACTCTCTAGGTATAAGTCATGAGTTTTCTGCACCAAAAACCCCACAACAAAATGGTATAATGGAAAGAAAGAATAGAACTATTCAGGAAATGGCTAGAGTCATGCTTAATTCTAAGAAACTTGCCAAAAGATTTTGGGCTGAAGCTGTTAACACTGCATGCCATATTGTTAATAGGGTTTATATTACAAAAGGTACTACCATGACTGCTTATGAAATTTGGAAAGGTAGAAAACCTAATGTCAAATATTTTCAAGTATTTTGGTGTGTTTGTTACATTCTTAAAGATAGAGAACATCTTGGAAAATTTGATTCTAAGAGTGACAAAGGGGTATTCCTTGGATATGCTCAAAACAGTAGAACTTTTAGAGTCTTTAATCTGAGAACAAATTGTGTCATGGAATCATATAATGTGATATTTGATGATTTAAAAGATGTTGATGAGACTACAGGCGATGATGAAGAGTCAGGAATTACAGGAAAAGAAACAGGAGAAATTCAGCAAAAAGGCAGTCCAGTGGTGGTTGGAAGCCCAGTTGCAACTGAGGTTGAAACCCAGAATACAACAGATTCTGAAGAAGAATAAGAAGAAGAAGAAGAAGAAGAAAGATCTCCAAATCAAACTACAAGCAAGCCTCGCTATATAAGGACTCAGAAAAATTACTCTCTTGATAATGTCATAGGAGAAGTCACTTCAGGTATGAAAAGCAGAGGTAAAAGGAGTGATGTTGTTCACTTTGCTTGCTATACTTCACAGTTAGAACCTAAGAATATAAAAGAAGCATTGGAAGATAGTGAGTGGATTTTGGCTATGCAAGATGAACTGTCTCAATTTGAGAGGAATGATGTTTGGACATTAGTACCTAGACCTAAGAGTAAAAACATTATAGGTACAAAATGGATCTTTAGGAATAAAAGTAATGAAGATGGAATCATTGTTAGGAATAAAGCTAGACTTGTAGCTCAAGGATACAGTCAAATAAAAGGAATAGACTTTGATGAAACTTTTGCTCCTGTAGCAAGAATAGAATCTATTAGAATGCTCCTCTCACTTGCTTGCTTATATGACTTTAAGCTGTTTCAACTTGATATTAAAAGTGCCTTCTTAAATGGTAACATTCAAGAAGAAGTTTATGTTAGTCAACCCAAAGGATTTGAAGATCCAAAATTCCCTGAACATGTTTATTTACTGAAAAAGGCTTTGTATGGTTTAAAGCAAGCTCCTAGAGCTTGGTATGACAGGTTAACTGAGTTCTTAATTGAAAAAGGTTTTAACAGAGGGGGAGTTGATAAAACTCTATTTACTAAGAAAACTACTAAGGATATCATCATTGCTCAAATTTATGTTGATGACATAGTGTTTGGCTCCACATCTGATAATAGAATTGTTGAATTTATCTCTGATATGAAGCATGAATTTGAAATGAGTGGTGGAGGAGAATTAACTTACTTCCTAGGATTGCAAGTTAAACAAAATGAAAAGGGCATTTTTCTATGCCAAAGTAAGTATGCTGACAATCTTGTCAAGAAATTTGATTTAAGTGATAGTAAAGAGAAAAGAACTCCTATGAGTACTACTTTAAAATTGTCTAAGAATGATAAAGGTAAGAGTGTTTGTCCTAGTCTCTACAGATCTATGATTGGAAGTCTTCTCTATTTAACTGCTAGTAGACCAGATCTTTGCTTAAGTGTAGGAGTGTGCTAGATATCAGGCAAACCCTTTAGAATCTCACCTTCTGGCTGTCAAAAGGATTTTAAGATATATAAAAGGCACTATTCACCTTGGTCTATGGTATTCGAAAGATACAAACCACTTTCTTGTTGGTTACTGTAATGCAGATTGGGCTGGTAATATAGATGACAGAAAAAATACTTCTGGTGGTTGTTTTTATTTTGGGAATAATCTTGTTTTATGGTTTAGTAAAAAAACAAAACTGCATTTATTTATCAACTGCTGAGGCAGAATACATTGCAGCTGGAAATGGATGCACTCAATTCATATGGATGAAACAAATGTTAAATGATTATAATATTAAACAAGAAGTATTAACTCTGTTTTGTGATAACAAAAGTGCTATAGATTTGGCAAAGAATCCAGTACAACATTCTAGAACTAAACATATTGACCTAAGACACCATTTTATCAGAGAACTAGTTGAAGAAAAGAGTTTAATTTTAGAACATGTTTCAACTGAAAGACAATTAGCAGATATCTTCACAAAACCCCGATACAAACAAGTTTGAATCTTTAAGAAGTGATATAGGGGTATGTCACTATAGATCTAATTGAATACTCTTGCTATGTATGTCTGTTTTAAGTATATTTAATACATTTTATTTCTAAGGTAAGTCTTGATTGAACTATGAAGTTTTTGTCTTGAAAAACCCGCTAATTGGTGTCTCAAAAAAAGATGTGGGATAACTTGTCTTAAACCTCTCTGGTAATAGAGTTGCAAGCACAAAGTGCAAATTTTATAAGTAGGTTGCAAGCTCAGTTGAAACCTCATTCTCAAATACATAACAGATCAGTGATTGTCTGAAGATTATCATAATGCCTATGATAGTGTACAAAACAAATGAAAAGCAAAGACAAAGTCTTGATATTTTTGACATCACTTATACTCTTTCCTTGCTGAGGTCATCAATCTAGTTTTTGTGTAGAGGAAAAACGGATTTTCTCAATATAAGCTCCTAGATTTAATTTTTATTATGGATATTCTATGATAAATATATCTTCTTGAGTAAATGGCTAGAATCTTGTTTTCAAAGTTCTATATCTATATGTTATTGCTATATTTATCTTGAAACAAGTCAAAATTATCTTCAAAACTTCAACTCTTTAAAATTCGAAATATTGGATAAATTTGTTTAACATTGGAATGTATATCTAAATTGTTTGCTGAATTTATCTTAATAAAAACAGTATCTCTCTTGATTAATTCGAATTTCAAAATTTCCATATCTGTTGCAAGGTAAGTTTCTATTTTTCAGGAAATTTGTTTCAAAAAGAGATTTGGGTGTATCTTTTCTATATTTAAAAAGATTTGGGCTTAATTGCTATTAATACTAACTCTTTTACTATCCCAAAATACTAAACAAATCAAAAGTTACTCTATCTCTCTCTTTCTTATTAAAAACCCTAGTTTCTCCGCAAAACCATTCTTCGTAGTTCCAAGTCCAGTTGCAACCTAAGTTCCAACCATGTCTTCTTCTTCTCCTAGTCAATCAAATCTCAACTATGAAGATGACAGCACTCTTACAAACTTTATGGATCAATCCAAAACCAGTACAGGTTCTAAGGCCAAGGTAAGTGAAACTTCTCCTACCCAAGCTAGGAAACGTAGGGTTAAGAAACGTCCTGGTAGAAACCTACAGAGAGACCCTATTTCTATTAAATATGTTTATGACACTCTCTATAATGAGGTTGATCCTAGGTTTTGGAATGGGATTATGTCTGACAGGTTCAGTGCACTTAGTAATAGGGAGATTCATGCTGAAAGGCAGTTGAATTTGGCTAGCTATAAGAACATTCAGGTGCATGTTGAAAAATTATTAAAGGATGTTGGTTTAGAAAGGACTATCAGCTACCCTGATTCTTACTTTCCTGAATTAGTTAAGGAATTCTATGCCAATTTAAATGCTGGTGTGTTTGATGAGGGTGATACAGCCTATGAGAGAGTGTATGTAAGGGGTCTTACTCTAGATTTTAACCCTGATTTGATCAATAAGTTTCTAGGTTCTCCTAGTCCTTCTGAGGGTGGTGGTGATTATGACATTCATGATGTAGCTCTTGCAATTACAGGCAAGAAAAATCAGTTTGATGGAAATTCTATTAAAACCACTTCTCTTACTCTTAGTGCTGCTGTGTTGCATAAGATTTCTAAGTTTAATTGGACTCCAACCAAACAACCATCAAAACTTACCAAGGATATGGCAGTCTTTATCTATAGGATCATGTCAAAAATACCAATTAACTTTGGTAATCATGTGTTCAACCTCATCAGAGACTTTTGTGATGTCAAGGCTCCTTCCATACTGCTACCTTTTCCTTGCTTGATAACTCAACTGATTCTGTCTCAAGTTGTACCCACATCTTCCATACATCCTGTCCTAAACTCTTTTGAAAAGCTTACCAAGTGTCCTCCTGCTTTATACATCTCTGCAAAGCTTCTAAAAGAAGGCCATATTAATGATATCACTGGTGAGAAGGGAAAGGAAAAGGTGTCTACTAGTGCTACTCCTAAGAAGAAAGGAGTTAGAAGGTATCTGGAACGGCAGTTTGCCATCAACCAAGAAAAGAGAATTGAGTTGGACACTCATGATTATGAGATTAAAAAGCTGCTGGAAAATCTTAAAGAAAGTGACAATGACAGCAGCAGTGACAGTGGCTATTCTCTCAGCAGTGAAGAAGATGAAGACATCATCGGAGATGAACCTATCTCAGAAAGAGCTCCTTACTCCAGAAGGCCCCTTTAATTCCTAGTGTGTCTTGATTCTGACAAATAGGGGGAGAGTGAAGTTTATGAGTTCATGTTTATGCTTTCAATTTCAATTTCTGTTTCTGTAAATTTTGTGTTAAGACTATCTTGTGCCAGTATTTTTGGCCTTATGTTTGTTCTGCAATTTATTTCTGAATTATGTTTCTTTTTGAAATTTGAATATGTTCTGAAAGAAACTCTGGTGAATGGATAGTTGTCTGTGTTTAAATGATGCCTGCTATCCTAACTTGCAGGGGGAGCTTAAATGATTAACTCAAAAGCACTGAAAAAAAATATACAGTAAAAGACTGTGTTTGCTAACAAATTTGCAGGTGAAGTGTTTTTCATAAACTTAGATTATTTGTCAAAACCAATGACAAAGGGGGAGATTGTTAGGACCAGATTTCTGGCCCATAAACTATTTGTTGTCTATTGGTTTGAACTAAATAATCCTAGTTGATTGTTAAAAATTGAGACAGATTTAAGTTTACAAGTGAGGTTGCAACCTCAGTAGCAACCACAGTTCCAACCTGCTGTTCTGCAGGATTTTGTCCAGTTCTGTAAACCTGCATTACTATTCTTTAATGACGTTTATTTGTTTTAAAGTATGCAGTATATATTCTCATATGTTCTTAAAGATTTAGTTTGTGTATATTGAGAATATTAAAGTGATAAGGAAAGATGTTACCTAAAAGATATAAGGAGATTTAGTTTATAAAGACATGTTTCCTTTAGATTAGTCAAACTAGATCTCTATTTTCTTACAAGTCTTTATCACTTAATTCAATCTATATTTTCTATCAAAATCAGTATGATCTATTTTATATTAAATGATATATGAGTTAATGTTTCAAAATATATTCAGAAAATTTTTATCTCTAAAAGATACTATCTGTTCCTTGTTTTTGGGAAAAGACTAACTCCTATTTCCAAGCTAGTTATTAACAGGTATTAACTTATGAAGATTGAGGTCAATACTACGCTGAAGTATCTCGTGCAATATGGAAAGATTGAAGTCAATCAAAAGAGTCAAAAGCAATCATCAAGATCTTGAAGAAATAAGATTGTTTTTACTCCTATAAATAGTTGATAATTTTGCTTGTAAAAAGTGTGTTCTAAATTATAAAGAATTCATTCTTGAGAGAATACACTGTGATCTTTTAAATGGAAAACAATTGTGCGATGCCATTGATATTTTGAGTGATAGTTATAAGGTATGAGCAATATAGAGATAGGCAGAAAACCTAGAGGGAGTATTGAGAGTTTTTCATTAAGACTTAAATCTTATATTGTAATCTTTTATAATATCATAATCTGGGTGAGTGCCCCGGAGACGTAGCCCAATTGGGTGAACTCCGTTGTTAAATGTGCGTGTGATTTAATTCAAGTACATTTAACTTTACTGTTCTGTCCATCATTATACTTAGGTTCCAACTGTGGTTGCAACTACACTTGGAACCTAACTGCATAACAGCAACTAGAACAGCGGATAAGAATTTCACAAGCCATAAAAACAGAACTTGGAGGGAAACAACTACCTGTAGCAATGAGAGTACTAGGTAAAAAGACCATGAGAATGGTAGCAATGCAGAGGAAAAAAGCCCCCATCAGCTCCAGACGGAACCCAAACCACTCGTTTGAAGCATTGGTGTGAAAATCCGTACGTATATTTGCATTAACTCTGTCCATACTTTCTTTGAGAAACCTTTCCTCTTTTCTAAAGCAACGGATTGTCATTACGCCTGATATGGTTTCTGAGAAGTGGTGTATTACCGGCGCTTTGGTTATCGAACCGAGACGTGTTAACTCGCGTGCCGTAGCAATATAGTATCTCTGGCAATCAAAAAATTAAAAGGTCAAGAAAATAGGATCATTGTATTTAGGTATTAATTGTTAATTTTAAAGTAAACCACAATTGCAATTTATCATAAAAAGCTGGAGGTATCATGGTTTTCGCCATTTATTACAGAGAAAGACGTAAGCTTAGGCTTTGGAAAAAGTAACAAATCATAAAGTTTTTGTGCTTTTGAGAGCACAAAGCGCGTCTCAGAGTCTTTAAACTTAAGATTTAAGCTTTTTGCCAAAACGTAAAAGGTACTTTACCTCTACAACAATAAGCGAGCTATCAATTTTTTATAAAAAGAGGTCCATAAACTTGAGGTTTGGAGAGTACATACCCGGTACAATATATTCAACCAAACCATCGGAATAACAAGGACTACCACAGGCCAGGCATTCGTACACGTAACAAAAATGATCGTGATCAAACTGAAGTACATAACTAGTGTCATACTCAAGAGCAAGGGGATAGTAAAGTCAGCGGCAGCTTGGTCTGCTGACGCCTGGAAATGAAAAATAAAAATAAATTAATTAACACACAGACACATACGAACATGGGTTATTTTTGTTTTTGTTACATATACGAACATCCCATTTCGTTTTTGAGCCCCCTACTATCATTTTTTTCTTCCGCTTCCCTCTACTTACAATTTTTCTCTTTTTTGGGAACCAGGTGTGAAATACTTAACAGAATTGACAACTCGTGCTGTCACGTGACCCATTTCCGTTAACGCGTTAACAATGAGTCTAAATCACATCCGATCCGACGTCTTTTCACACGTAACGCGTACTTTTTTGGAAGTCTTTTTTAACTTTATTTAACAATTTTTTTAAGTTTGCCCATTAATTGACAATATTTGCCCCTGCCGTTAACGGAAATGGGTCATGTGACAGCACGTGTTGCAATTATGTTAAGTATTTCACACGTTTTCCAAAAAAGAGAAAGATTGTAAGTAAAGGGAAGCGGAAGAAAAAAATGGTAGCAGGGGGCTAAAAAAAAAAGCGGTGTTAGTACAGATAACAAAAAAAAAAACCTATATACATGTATATGACAAATGAAGAAAGCAAGTATACATAAACTTATGCTTACTCGAGTTAAAATTCTTCCAGAAGGAGTAGTATCAAAGAACGAGATAGGAGCATGCACCACGCTATGAAGAATTTGATGGAAAAATTTCTGAGCTGTTATTAAACCCAAATAAGACACAAGAAACGATCTCGCCAGAACCATTACGCAAGCCACCGCCGCTAGTGTC
The DNA here is from genome assembly GCA_963920805.1 of Primula vulgaris. Taxonomy (NCBI): domain Eukaryota; kingdom Viridiplantae; phylum Streptophyta; class Magnoliopsida; order Ericales; family Primulaceae; genus Primula; species Primula vulgaris. The sequence continues at coordinate 21,345,193 of OY987216.1, forward strand.
GCATAAACCGTCATAAAAACAGAAGGCTTAAAAACAATTTTTCCCGAGGTCTCATATGCTAACCAGTAATCATTAGCCATAGAAGATATCTGCCAGAAGAGCGAAATTACAATCACCGCCATCACTCCCCACCACCCATAAGCCTCGGTACAGTACTGTTTGTACACATCAGCGCTGACATGGCCAGTTTCCCTCTGCTCGTCCTCAATGAGTTTTGAAGAACCCTTTTCGAGGGAACTAGATCTACTTAATTGTTGTGTATCAGTTGTTTGGGTTATTTGGGTATTAGCAGTGGGCCCAGGTGTGTTCGTTTCGACAAGTTCCATTGAAGTTTCGTAAGCAGCTACTAATGCACTAAAATCGGTGCCAGATTCAAGAAGTTCTTGGTATTTCCCAGATTGTACTATCATACCATCACGCATGACCTGAAATTTTAGAATTAAAATTATAATATTCGAGTAAAGAAAGAGTGTGAATGCATGATGATAAATAGATAAGTAATATCATGCCACAGACTTTTATAGCTATTCTAAATTTTAAATTCAGCGGTGGCACGAATAAAGTCCTCTTTTGCCTGCAGATTTTCAGATATATTTTGTTAAAAACTAGACAAAAGCTAGCTGATCATCTTAAAAGCTGATCTGAGCTTTTCTTGTTTATTGGTCTGAAAAGGCAACTAAATTTTTGCACGATGAATCTAGTTTTTTTATGAATTTGAAAGATCCAGCTTATTTGCTTGAAAGTGGTAACGAAACAAGCCCTTGACATGGTATCAAAGCAGACGGAAATGCAGGTTTGAAATTTCACAACCTCTGGACTGAACTACCATTGTGTTTGTTCAGTTCCCGAAGCAGGTTATCGTGACAAACAAAAATGGTGGAATGTACTTACTATAATGACGTTTGCATTATGCAAAAAATCAATTTGATGTGTCACGAGAAATATCGTCTTATCTTTGAGAATTCCCCTGACGCATTCCTGCAATAGCTCAAACAAGTTACAACCTTGCAATATTTTCTCCCATATTTAGTTGCTGCATAAATGCATTTATATATTACTTATCTGGTTGCAGAATTTAGAATATTGAGCTCGTTTTTTGTTTTTGTTTTTTTATTTAGCTTAAGTTTGGAGCTTTCTAAGGCCAAAAGTCCAGAAAAGCTTTTTTCCTTAAGATGGTCAAATGCACTTCAGTCTTCAAGCAAAAAAGCGCGAGCTTAAAATCTGGAACAGAACAAGCAAATTGTTCAGTTGTGCACCTTGAATATCTCAGATCCAGTATGGGCATCAACAGCGCTGAATATATCATCAAGAAGATATATATCACTATCTTGATAAACTGCTCTTGCAAGTTGTATTCTTTGTTTTTGTCCACCACTAAGATTGATTCCACGCTCGCCTATCTCTGTTTGGTCACCATGTTCCAAAATCTCGAAATCTTTTGTCAAGGAACAAACCCTAATCACATGGTCATACCTTTCCTTATTCATCAGTGAACCAAATAGGATGTTTTCTTGAATAGACGCGTTTTGTATCCATGATGTTTGCGCCACGTAAGCAGTTGTCCCACAAACTGTTACCTGCACGGAGGAACAGAATGAATGTTTTCATGAATACTTTCATATGTAGAAAAGTCAATCACACAGTCTCACAATTTTTATACATCAATATAGATTACGAACAATTTTCCCGTGCTTTCTATTTTCATGTACTATTTTTTAACCCTATGAAATGACCTCAACAAATAAACCTCTCCAATTTTTCCTTCTTTTATTTCCTAGGCCTTGCATGGTTGTAGCTTTTGAACGCAGTGTGAAAATTTCTCTGCCTAAAAATTGGATTTCATTTGGTTGATATGCTCAATTGTTGAGCGTCCTGGTTTTTCTCGTTGGAAAAGTTAGAAGCATTAAGCTGGATGAACCGAGTTTTTTCTCAACCCTGAATATTCCAACTTATTTTCTTAAGCTGCAACGGACAATGGCTTTGCTATTTTATAAGTATACATTTTTTAGGTAAATTCTGAGTCACTTTTAAGGTCTGTTTCAAGATTGGTAGCGTCTTTATACAGTCAGCATAATCTGAATCGATGTTTTAGAAATCGCGCTATATACCGCGAAATAGCGCTTTTTGGGAAAAAACGCAACGAAAAACCACTATTTGGCTGGAATTGCGCTAAAATCGCGCTATAGCGGACCAAAAGCGCAAAAAGCGCGAAATTCTAGACCAAAAGCGCAAAAAGCGCGAAATTCTAGACCAAAAGCGCAAAAAGCGCGAAATTCTAGACCAAAAGCGTAAATAGCGAGTTAGGAAAAAAAACAACGGATCTAAATAATTAATATATATTGCGTAATTTTCATAAAAGTGTGTCCAGTCTAGATGGTTGTGACGGTGCTTTAGTTTCCACTGAACACAAGTTCAAATATCACCTCGTACTTCAGAACTACGAGTCTCAGACTGGATTTAGATTATCATGATTGTATAAAAACGCTACCTTCAAGATTCCAGTTTAGTACTTTAACTTTTACATCATTAGAAAAAACAACGAATCATACCTTGCCCGACTTCTTGTGAAGCTCCCCAAGAATCGAAGCCAACAAAGAAGATTTTCCAGACCCGACCATTCCAACAATTGCAGCAACCTCCCCTTTTTTTATCTCTATATTAATGTCTCTCAAAACCATATCATCACCTTCATCATTCCATGAAAAAGTCCCATTTTCCACTTTCACCGCATTTTTCTCACGAAGAACTTCGTCTCTATTCACCGCCTCACTATCCAACTCCTTACTCGTTAAAAAACCATCTAACCTACCTAACGAGATAAACGCTTGCGAAATTGAAATAAGAGCCTGTGGAAAACTCCGAATAGGGTCTTGGATAATAGCTAATATAGTCGTAGCCGTAAATACAGTGCCAGTATCTAGAGACACGTGTAGCAAAATCGCGAGACCAAACACCAAAACCGCCATGAAAATCGGCATGCTCCAAAGCATAGCGAAATTCAAAGACATCGAATACCAAAACTTGCTTAGCCAATTATATTCCTTCTCACGTATCGACTCGATTTTCTTACAAAAATGCTCTTCCCAAGCTTGGAACTTAATTACCCGCATGTTACTAAGCATGTCGTTTGTTGCCTTAAGCCTAGAATCACGGCTTGTCATCACTTGGTATTGGAAAACATTATTGTACTTCGTGCTGAGAAAACTAAAAATCAACAACGCTATAACCGACACCAGTGCTGCTAACATCGAAAAACCCATATAGTAATATAGAAGAGCTAAAGCGACGCTGAGTTGAAAAGGCATTAGCCATATCGAATGAAATTGCGACATCATATCGGAGAGTTGTTGAGCATCGACCGCCATGTAATTGACTATCTGTCCTACCCCATGTGCTTGTCTTGAAGAACATGTCAAACTAAGCCCTTTTTTGTATAGAGAGGTAATAATTGTACATCGTATGTGCATACCAAGCTTTTTTGAATGGAAATTGAAATGGTGAGAACTAAGTACTTCGACAATTTTTGAAACGAGAAGGATTAGTACCAGATAGTACCTGCAGTTAATAAATAACAAAAATGATTAAAAAGTTGACCCTGCTACTACGTCGAGATTGTATGACAATAATTTAGCATGGTACCGGAGACTTTGTGAATTCCAATCTTGGAAAATACATGTGCTACTTAATTAAAAAAATAAAACTAAAAAAAAAATTGAGACTAACAATACCCTTCGCTCGGGTTGCTCGCCTTTCCGGAAGTGAACGCGACAAATCGGTTGACTAGGACGGGGCCTGTATACATAACGAGCAAACGTATAACAGCGAGGGAACCGGTGAATATAATTTCCCTCCAAAAGCAATGGATCAATGTCGATAATACGGGGTATTTGGAATTTTCATCGGTTTTAGGCCAATTCGTTCGGAAAATTTCTGACATTTTTTTGGCCCTATGATCCGGTGAAAGCGATGGAATGTCGTCCAAGTTTAACGTGGTTTTATATCCTTTATTCAATATTGGGGTCATCCATGACCAAGTAAGTTTAGAGAACCAAGAAGCTTTTGCATATCCACTCACATTCTCATTCTCCAAGATACTGCTATTTACTTGCAATTCTTGAAAAATAATTCCAGATGATCCTTTAACACCGACATAGAAAAGAAAAGCGGAAATTGGGAGCATAACCAAGAAGGCAATATCGTCTGTTTTTATGTCAACATTATAATTGCCACTTACACTAATAAATCGGATTATAGCAGAAGCGGATAGCAATACCGTAAGAATGAAACTGGCAACCCAATATATACGTAGAGGCTTAGGATGAAAGACAGCCTTAAATTTCTTTTCATGTGCAACAAGGACCAAAATCACAACTTGGGTTATCGCTTGGAAAAATCGAAATATAGCTTCGTTAAACTGCCAAGGAGATTGAGATTTTTGGCAAAAAGCTATAACACATGAGACAGTGTATAATATAGCCAGCAAAGCTGTCAGAATAAAAGAAGAAATGAACCATGGGGTAACTCTTGGAGAAATGTTATAAGTTGTTTCGAGTAAGGGGCTTTTGACAGACGAACTTGTATCATTTTTCAATATAAATCTAGAAATAAGTTTCTTAACTGAAAATCCAACAAGGATAAGCAAGAATAGGATATTGATCACCGTGAAAATAACTCTTTGAGGACATGGTGTTAGGAGGATGAATCTCAGCCGTTGGAGTGCGATCGAAAAACTATCTGATGATTGGCGGGTCGATATCGAACATTCAATAGAAACGAGCCAAGAGGATGATGACATGGCTAGAATTGAAGCTTGGTTTAGTACACCATTTTACTTTTCCTGCAAAAACGAAGATTAAACATGGATATCAAGATTTCAGAAACAACAGCAGTATTTATATACAGCAACATTTTTTTTACATCTTTTCCTGCTCTAACCTAAGATTAAGGAAATAGTTTGATTATTCTGCTTAAATTTTATGGCTTATTCGGATCAGTAAGTAAAAAAATAAACAAACCTCAGCTTGTGAACATGAATATCAGGATCAGAAACAGGGTGAAGACCTTATATTAACACCAAAATATATACCATAGAGAAATAACATAAATGATAGTACTACCATATGGAAGAAGAAAAACATATATGATGAAGAAAACAAACCATTGTTTGGTTGCAACTAGTCCAAATCAGATAACCAAAAATAGTTCTAACCTGATCACTGAAACAAATGCTATGCAATTTTTATAGAAAAAAAAGAGGAAGATTCTAAAGCTTGAAAGTGAGTGTCACCTCTACTATTTCACCATGCCTCTTTTAGTTAGGAGCCACAATCAAGTACAGAAGTTGAAGATTTATCTTTTTAAAGGAAATATGGAAAGGTGGTTATAATCAGATGCGGCTCTCCAAGAAGTGAAAAAAGTCAGAGAAAAAAATTTAATGAAAGGAAGCGTTGGAGGGGACACAATTCACAGTTTACCTACTGTATTTTTAATTATTGAATATAGTAATAATAGTATACTCTATTACTTAAATTCAACGCAATATTAATGCACTATGCACCATAATTGACGACGCAAAACGGTAACCAAAACTAAAAACGGAAATCTTAACGTTGAAAAAAGAAAAAAAATTACTTATACACATGAAGAAAATGGGCAATGAGAAACGGCGCCAAGAGAAAACGGAATTTTTGAATGGTGAAACGAGTCTGTCTAGTCGCTTTACATACACTTTCACACGTTATATACAATAATGTTCATAGGTCCACAAACTTCACTATGTAAATAAATAAATAAATACTAGGAAAATACTACTAGCATAGAACATATCTCAACGGTAATTGACATTTTGGGTAGCTACACAGCTATAGAAATATCTAAAATTTATACTTAACATATCAAAATTTAAAATTTAAATCTTTTGCATTTGTAGGTAAATTGTTTGAATGAAATTTTTAAAATGTAATTCAATACTTAAATTATAATTTTTATACATTCACATATTACCGGTCCCATTATTATAAAAAGTAAAAACTAAGCCCTATATAAAAGTACTTGATTAGTTTCTTTCCCGTCCAAAACTTTACATGTGCTGGCTAATTATTTAATAAAATTTAATTGTCATAAACAGAGATCCCCAGTCCCGACATCTCAAATGTTAATTACGCTAGTGTCAAGAAAAATAATTATACTCAACAATAATCAAAATAGGTTACTTCCCAACGTTCTCATTTAATTGTTCATTACGAAACTAAATACAATTTTGAACGGCTTATAACTTGTATCGAAATAATATTTTTTTAAATCTAATTATAAAATTTAACATTTAAACTATATGATCAATTTTTAAAAAAATTCATTCCGACAATTTTGATACAAATTATTAATCGCTCAAAATTGTAGATAGTTTCATAATAAACAATTTAAATTTTTTAAAATTTAAATGGTTAATGTGGCACTCCAGATTTAGCTTGCAATGAGAATTATTTAAATTGATATGTGGGGGACCTAGAGCCATAATTAATTAGTTCTTGCTTGGATACGTGTTTGACTTTTGATTTAATTTTGCGTGTACAAGTGGGGGTTACGTACAAAAAACAAATGGGTGGGGTAGGTAGTTAATAATGTTGTAGAAGCAAAACAAGCACGGACATGATGTTTAATGTTTAATTTTAGTATAAATTAACAAAAAATATTATTTTTGAAATTAAATTATAAAAAACATATCCTTACAAATTTAACTATTAAAAACATATCAAACAAATTTAAATTTAATGATGTTTATTATTTTCTTTATCTCTCTCATATTACTCTCTCTCTCCTCCATTCTTATTTCTTACCAATTCTTCTATTTATCTCTTCATTCTTCTCTCTCACCAATTTTTCTCTTTATCTCTCTCCGATCTTATTTTATCTTTCATCCATTTTTTAATATCCCACTCTATCCCTCTCCCCTCCTCCATCACGAAAACGCGCCACTAACTACTGAATATCATTTAGATTATATAGATATTCATATACATATAAATACAGATATATACATACGTAATACATAAATATTACACTATTTGATATCCCTTAATATATGAAAAATATATGAAATTGGTGAGATTGTTTTCTATTTATTGAGTTTTGAGACTATTGTAAAAATTGTGGGTTTCAAGTTGAAAGAGAAGAATCCATATGTACAATATTGAGAGAAATTCATATGTAGGGTATGAAGTTTTGAAATTAGGGTATGAAGTTTTAAAATTATGGTATGAAATTTTGAAATTAGGATATGAAGTTTTAAAATTAGAGTATAAAGTTTTGAAATTAGGGTATGAACTTTTTGAAATTAGGGTATAAAGTTTTGAAATTAGGGTATAAAGTTTTGAAATTAGGTTATAACGTTTTATAATTAGCATATACATATTTTGTGAGTTTTTAATCATTTTTAGAGAGAGATGGGTGATTAGCGTGTTAGAAAGAGATGCGATTATCGTGTGTTAGAGAGATATGTTCGATTAGAGAGAGAGAGTTGCAGATAGAGAGAGATAGGTTAGATTATGGTTTAATTAGAATTAGAAAAATAATAAGTATATATAGATATGTTTTTGGTAATTTAACTTTTGAGGATATGTTTTTGATAATGTAATAGGAGTAAGATATGTTTTTATTAATTGTCTCTTAATTTTAATATCACCAAATCATCTCTCCCATATATATACTAGTGTCGTGAACCCAAATATCCAGAATATAGCACCGGAAACATGGCCATTATCATGTTTCGAAACATGATCACTAAAAAAAATATACATTGTGATTGCAAAAATCGATCGTCATCCATGTGACTAAGATTTTAATAATTTTAGACATGTCATTACCTACTTTCTTTCTACATCATTGCACTCCAATGTATATTGTATTAGAGGTTTGTCATTAAAAAAAAAATTAAGAATCGATTCATAGCATTTTCAAACATGAAATTTAAAAATAAATAATAAAAACAACTCATTCAGCAGGGGGAATCAGAACTAAATGTGTGCGGTTGCCAAAATTAATAAAAACGCATAATATTTTTTAAAATATAAACACGAAAAATCCGGATTTTTTTACCTTTTTTATCATTTTTATTTTTTTACCTTGATTTTTTGATTAAAATGTATTTGATTTCTATTTTTCGTTTTTCGCTCAATTCCGACCTTTTTCCAAACTCAAAAAAAAACCATAACAGTAATGTCACGTGCAATCATGTGTCGAAAATTTCAGCGTTTCAAAATTAACTAATAAATAAATAAAATAGAAACCAAAAGATATAAAAGTTAAATTTAAGAAATCAAGATATAACAAGTAAAAACATCAAGACAGTAAAGTAAAAAAATATAATTAAAAAAAACATGAAAAAACCAAACGTATTTATTACACAATTTCAGTATATTCAGCTCAATTAATATACAAACCATTAAAAATTATTTTATAAATTTTGTTTGCACTCACCACTACTCTAATTATTATTTTGTTTAATTTTTTTAAAGATGTGTCTTACGTGTCAACATGATAAGTGGGTGTAAACTGTATTTTATACTCACTTGCATATGTTAATTTTTTAATTATTACTTGTATATTATCAACACATACAAAATTATGTTATGTTATTGCACTAAATAATATATAATTTTGAGAGGGGTTGTCAAAAATAATATTTAATGTGTTATCATGATATCGTATATATAAATTATTATGAAAAATATTAATAAATAAATAAAAAATTGAAATTGTCGGGTTGTCATACCGACCTCTGTGTGCCCGCCACTGTCATTGAGCATATAGTATATGTAGCTACTTCTAAAATAGATATTGACTATGATATTTAAATAATTAAATTTCAAAATAACTCATTGATTCATCATCAAACTGTCTTTATCTTAATAAATTTTGGAACGGCTATATGCATGCAACCAAATGAGAAATCATTATTTTTCGTAATAATGAAATTTTCTCCGTCATATGACAAAGGTGTAGAGAGGGGTGAAAGTAAGCCACCTATATTTCTTAAATTTGTGTTGTTAGCTGGCTACGTTAGAGCATCTGTATCCCGTTCATCAAAACATATTTTTTATTAAAATTTAATGATTATGATATAAAAAATGACATGGATCAGGTTCATCAAAACATATTTTTTATTAAAATTTGATGATTATGATATAAAAAGTGACATGGATCAGAAACCCTGTAAATTCCCTAAATTTAATAAAACGCAAAATTCACTGATGAATACATATGATTCTCTAGATTAATACCCTCTCCGTCCCTAAACAAATGTCCCCTACGAAAATACGTACAATTTTGACCAATAATTTTTTCATATTTAGATTGTCGGGAAAAATTATTTTAAAAGTTAATCACGTAGTTTATGGTTAGAACTATATGATGAAATTTTCAATTTTTTCATTTCGATAATTTTGATATGAAAATTTTGATGGTCAAAGTTGCATGTATTTTCGTAGGAGATATTTGTTTAGGAACGGAGCGAGTATAATAGTAATAAACTATCATGGGATCCATATTTTTGGAGTTGTAATATTGTTATGATTATTAAAAGATAATAAAAAAAATGTAGGGTTATTATAAGAAAATTAATAAAGAAGCTGGAATTTTGTGTAAATGTAAACAGTTTCTTAAAAGTATAAAATGTGTTAGGTTTGATGAAATGGTTGAGGTAGGTGGTACGGATGATGTTAACTCTTTTTAAGAACGATTTGTTGTATTGCTTATATGTTCCAAATTACTACTTACTAGTGATTATACAATTTGTTACCAATATTTTCACCTTGATTACTATACTACAACATTACTAAAGCCAATGTCAAGAAAGATAGGTGCCTTTCTAACAATTTTTTTGATATTTATACAAACATCCTCGATTATTCTGCTGTAATTAGGAAAAAATTATAAAAAGTTGTTAAATGGTTACATTCTCCATAATGTTATCAGAAAATGAATATAGAGATGCTACAAGGAAAAGTATTAGTGGCAGGTGGCCTATTTAGAATTTCATGAGGAAAATTTGGTCTACAGTTTTACACATTAAATCCTCAAGTTTGGAATCAGAGAGGAAAACTCTTCTTCTGGAGGTTAAAATTAATTAGGAGGAACCAACTTTTTTTAATCTGATTGTTTTCAATTAGTTAATATAATTCAAGGGAGCGGAGCTTGTCCTTAACACTTAATTTCCTTTATGGATCTAATTCTCCATGAAATTAAGAACAACAATTGTAGTATTATTCATATGAAAGAGCGGGAAACGGTGGGGCAGGTTATCTTGTTGGGATGTGACAAAAATCCAATTATTTCATCGTGTTTTGATGATTTTCCCGATCATTTTAAGGGAATTATCGATGGGGATGAAGAATTTGAGAATAAGCGAGAGAGACAACGACTTTTTCTGTTTTGAGGTAAAGATGTTGAAGAAGCGAGAAGTACATAAGTTTTTAAGGAAAATTGGACGCATGACTATGTCTCTTTTTATACTCAACCAGTTCAAAAGTTCTTATCCATTTATTTTTTCAAGTTGTTCCTTAAGATCGTGACATTTTATTTCTTATACTTAGGTGGGGTTTTGCCTCTGCATTTTTATTTCATCAAATTAATAAAAATGCACGGTTTTGCTATAATTTATATTATATATAACACTCGCAAACCTCAACATAAAGCCTATTCTATAATTTTACCATATCGAAAAAAGACTAATATTGATGGTAAGCATCAAAGTAGGGTATGTTCAGATAATTAGTTATATGTTATTTTAAGCCAAGTTGTTTGCTTTAATCTGACTTAATTATAAGCGAGAATAAGCTTGAAGCTGTAAAGCTTCTTAAGGTTGTTTTTCGTAATTAATAAATAACAATGGCTACCATCGACTTCACAATTGATCAAGAAACAAAGAATAAAGATTCTTTGTCTGACTTTGCCTTCCAAAAGGTACATAAAATCTCTAGGTATTTTCGAATAAGGGTGATGACCAAATACTAAAATTGACTAAACTATTACTAATACTACATCTTCCAAAAAACTACAATTACTTAAAAAAAAAAAATTACTCAAAACCTCACGATCGCATGCCTAAAGCTCAAATGGGCAATCTGGAGCTCTAACAGGCTACCTAAAGTTTCGGCAGACTGGTGGGAGCAGGGGCGGCACCCCATATCACAAACGGGTTGCGGCAACCTCACAATTTCGAAAAAAAAATTTATTAATGTTTTTCATAATAATTTATATATACGGTATTCTGACCACTTAAATATTTTTTTTTGTAATCTCTCCCAAAATTATATATTGTTATTGGAATAATATACCATAATTTTGTATGTGCTGATAATATATAAGTAATACTTAAAAAATTAACATATGTAATTGATTATAAAATACATTTTACATCAACTTATCATGTTGACACGTAACACACATCTTTAAAAAAAATTAAACAAAAATAATAATTAGAGTAGCGGTGAGTGCAAACAAAATTTATAAAAGAATTTTTGGTGTTTTGTATTTTAATTGAAGTGAATATACTGAAATTGTGTATTGGATATTTAATTGTTCGTATATATCTATTATTTAATATACGTTTGGTTTATTCAGGTTTTTTTAATATTTTTTTACCTTCGTGTCTTAATTTTTTTACTTGTTATACGTACATTGATTTCTTAAATTTAACTTTTGTATCTTTTGGCTTCATATTTTTTAGTCAATTTTGAAATGTTGAAACTTTCGAAACATGATTGCACGTGACATTATTGTTGTGGGGTTTTTATGGGAGTTTGAAAATAAAGTCGAAATTGAGCGAAAATTAAAAAAATAGAAATCAAATACATTTTTATCAATAAAACAAGGTAAAAAAATAAAGAAAAGATGGTCAAAAAGGTACAAAATCCGAATTTTCCGTGTTTATACTTTGAAAAATATTATGCCCTTTTATTAATTTTGGCAACTCCACACATTTGGTTCTGTTTTCGCCCCTGGGTGGGAGTTTCAACAAGGCCCGGAAGAGCTGTCCACAACTTTGACAGGCCGCACAGAGCTCTATCGGGCAACACATATCATCTTATAATACTTTGAAGAAACCAAAATTTCAAAGTATTTGTGATTATGGGTCCGTTTGGTATCAGATTTTTTGACAAAAATCTGATTTTCAAAATTCAAAAATATAGCAAAAAGATGGATTCTGGATTTTTGGATTATTTTGACTAAAAATCTGGATTTTAAGAATAAAAAAATCACAGTAACTAAACACATATGAAAAAATATTGATTTTCAAAATGCAAAAATCACCAAAAAAATCTGATACCAAACGGAGCCTATGTATATACGTTATGTGTTTATGCATTTGATAATATAGTTAATAAAAGACTTATAATTCGGAAGACCAATGAGGATTTTTTAAATATGGGGCAATTAACAAAAACATACCCTACCCCTATTATATTACCAAAAATATAACCTCAAAAGTTAAATTAACAAAAACATACCTATATATACTTGTTATTTTTCTAATTCTAATCAAACCATAATCTAACCTATCTCTTTCTAACCGCAACTCTCCCTCTCTCTCTAATCGCACCTCTCTCTCTAACACACGATAATCGCAACTCTCTCTCTCTAATCGCACCTCTCTCTCTAACACACGATAATCGCAGCTCTTTTTAACACGTGCTAATCACCCATCTCTCTCTAAAAATGATTAAAAACTCACAAAATATGCATATGCTAATTATAAAACGTTATACCCTAATTTTAAAACTTCATACACTAATTTCAAAAACTTTATACCATAATTTCAAAACTTTATACTTTAATTTCAAAACTTGATATCCTAATTTCAAAACTTCATACCCTAATTTCAAAAGTTCATACCCTAATTTCAAAACTTCATACCCTACATATGAATTTCTCTCAATATTGTACATATGGATTCTTATCTTTCAACTTGAAACCCACAATTTTTATAATAGTCTCAAAACTCAATAAATAGAAAACAATCTCACCAATTCCATATATTACGGGGTATCAAATAGTGTAATATTTATGTATTACGTATGTATATATCTGTATTTATATATATATGAATGTCTATATAATCTAGATGATATTCGGTAGTTAGTGACGGATTTTCGTGGTGGAGAAAGGAATGGAGAGAGAGTGTGATATTAAAGAAAAATATATAGAAAAATGGATGAAAGAGAGAGTAAGATCAGAGAGAGATAAAGAGAAAAATTGGTGAGAGAAGAATGGAGAGATAAATAGAAGAATTGGTGAGAAAGAAGAATGGAGGAGAGAGAGTAATATGAGAGAGATAAAAAAAAGAATAAACAACATTAAATTTAAATTTGTTTGATATGTTTTTGATAGTTAAAGTTGTAAGGGTATGTTTTTTGTAATTTAATTTCAAAAGTACTATGTTTTGTTAATTTATCCTTTAAATAATCAAATTGTGTTTCTTATTGTATTGTGTAAAATCTATCATGTTTAGCTTCTATTATAAATTATTGAAGTATATATGGAGTCTCGGCTATATTGTAGTAACTTATAAATGGTTTTCATCGAACAAAATTGACCACGAGTCTCTAAAAACATAACAGTACTAAACTCGATACATTTAATTAAAGTTGGTAAAAATCAAGTCGGTAAAATTAAAAGTGTCCAAAACACGAATCACTAAACAATAATCAACAAAATTGGCCTAAAAGTGTCATTAATCTAAGTTTGAAATATCGGACCCGACCCAATCCGGATATTAGTTAAATTTACACACATTCTCTCTCACTCAAGTCACTCACTCAAAACTTCAAAATTATATAATTTCCTAATAATATTATATAATATTCAGTCGCGATTAAAAAAACTCTGCTCTACAATGGTACTCTCTCTCTCTCTCTCTCTATATATATATATGTATATTTATATCATTTGTGGGTTTATTTAATTATGATTCCCCAGATCTGAATTTTAATTAATCTCTACACAGTTTTTTTTTTTGGAATTCTATTTTATGTACCATAAATATTTCTGGGTTAATCGCGATAAATTATGATGAAGCTAATTATGTATCACTTACCTGATTTTATTTATTCTAGGTTATTTATGTGAGCATTTTGGCTATTAAAGCTCTAATTTTATTTTTCACTTTATACATTGTTGTGCACATTATTATTGTCTTGTATCTAATATTAATTCTGGGTTTATTTAATTAGGGTTTCCGAAATCTCAACTTTAATTAATCTCTACACAGATGTTTTTTTTTGGAATTCTATTTTGATGTATCAGAAAAATATTTGGGTTAATCGCAACAAATTATGATGAAGCTGATTATGTATCATTTACCTGCTTTTATTTATTATGTTATTTATGTGGGCATTTTGGCTATTAAAGCTCTAATTTTTTTCCACTTTATACATTGTTGTACACATTATTATTGTTTTGTATCTAATATTAATTCTGGTTTTATTTAATTAGGGTTTCCGAGATCTGAAATTTAATTAATCTCTACACAGATCGTTTTTTTTAGAATTCTATTTTATCTATCAGAATAATTTCTGGGTTAATCTAATAAATTATGATAAAGATGAACAGATGATTATGTATCACTTATCTGCTTTTATTTAATCTAAGGTTATTTATGTGAGCATTTTGGCTGTTAAAGCTGTGATTTTTTTCACTTTATACATTATTGTGCACATTGTTCTTATTTTGTATCCAACATTGATTCTGGGTTTATTTAATTATGAGTACCCAGATCTGAAGCGTCATTAATCTCTAGTTGGATTGTTACGTTTGAAATTCTTTTTTGTGTATATTTTGTAAGTGTTGGATGAAACTCTTTTTTGGGGTAAAGAATGATCAAATTGCTTATACCGAGTTTTGGTTATGAAATGATGAAGCTGATTATGTATCTCTTGTCTTGTTTAATTTATTCTGGGTTATACATTGGAGTTTTTTTAGCCGAACCCTTTTTCGATTTTCTTGCAAAATAGGTTGGATGAATTCGTCTTTATTGCTAGTAATTTTTGTTTTTTCGTGCTCATATCATTTAGATCCTTACAGCTGATCTAGGCAATTTTTTTAATAGTCCGTATTTTATTAAGTGCTGAAATAGACTCTTGCTGTAAATGTTGATGAAATTCGTTATATACCCAGATTTGGTTATGAAACAATGAAGCTGAATAGCTGATTTTGTATCACGTTTTAAGTTTTTTCTGTTCTTTCTATAGGTTCTCATAGAAGCCTTTTGAGCTCAACCCTTTTCACCTTATTGCTAAATAGCTTGGGTGCATTTGGCTTTAACTCTAAAGTTTTTTACCTTTTTAGCATGGATTTAGATTGGATCATTACGCTGGACACTTTTTTTTACGTAGTATGATGCTAGTTGTGTGGCAGTGGCACCTATTGATGTGCATATTTAAGCTGATTATATATCACTTGTCTGGTTTAAATTTATTATGGGTTATGCATTGAAGTTTTTGGAGCCGAACCCTTTTCGAATTTCTTGCGAAATAGCTTGAATGAATTTGCCTTTAATGCTAGTAATTTTGTTTTTTGGTGCTCGCATCATTTAGATCCTTGCAGCTGATCAAGGCAGGGTTTCTGTGTATGTCCTCAGATATCTAGGCAGTTTTTTAATAATCCGTATTTTATCAAGTGCTGAAATAGACTCTCTCTGTAAATGTTGATGAAATTCATTATAGACCTGGGTTTGATTATGAAACAATGAAGCTGAATAGCTTATTTTGTATCACATTTTTTTTTTTGATCTTGTATCACATTTTTTTTTCTATAGGTTCTCCTAGAAGCCTGTTGAGCTCAACCCTTTTCGTCTTATTGCTTAATATCTTGAGTGCATTTGGCTCTAACTCTAAAGTTTTTTACCTTTTAGCATGGATTTGGATTATATCATTACGCTGGACAATTTTGTTTTTTTAGTCTGATGCTAGTTGTGTGCCACCTATAAATCATAAATGTGCATATTTAAGTTGATTATGTATCACTTGTCTGGTAAAATTAATGATGGGTTATACATTGGAGTTTTTTGAGCCGAACCCTTTTCTATATCTTGTTAAATAGGTTGTATGGATTTGTCTTTAATGCTAGTAATTTTTGTTTTTTCGTGCTCCTATCATTTAGATCCTGACATCTGATTAAAGCAGGGTTTTTGTGTATGTTCTCAGATATCTAGGCAGTTTTTTAATAATCCGTATTTTATCAAGTGCTGAAATAGACTCTTTCTGTAAATGTTGATGAAATTCATTATATACCCGGGTTTGGTTATGAAACAATGAAGCTGAATAGCTGATTTTTTATCACGTTTTCTTTTTCTTTCTATAGGTTCTCCTAGAAGCCTTTTGAGCCCAACCCTTTTTCTCTTATTGCTTAATAGCGTGAGTGCATTTGGCTTTAATTTAAAGTTTTTTACTTTTTAGCATGGATTTGGATTGGATCATTACGCTGGACAATTTTGTTTTTTTCAGTCTGATGCTAGTTGTGTGGCACCTATAGATGTGCATATTTAAGCTGATTATGTATCACTTGTCTGGTAAAATTAATGATGGGTTATACATTGGATTTTTTTGAGCCAAACCCTTTTCTATTTTCTTGCGAAATAGCTTGAATGAATTTGCCTTTAATGCTAGTAATTTTGTTTTTTGGTGCTCGCATCATTTAGATCCTTGCAGCTGATCAAGGCAGGAATTCTGTGTATGTCCTCAGATATCTAGGCAGTTTTTTTAATAATCCGTATTTTATCAAGTGCTGAAATAGACTCTTGCTGTAAATGTTGATGAAACAATGAAGCTGAATAGCTGATTTTGTATCATGTTTTAGTTTTTTTCTTTTCTTTCTATTGGTTCTCATTAGAAGCCGTTTGAGCTCAACCCTTTTCGCCTTATTGCTAAATAGCTTAGGTGCATTTGGCTTTAACTCTAAAGTTTTTTGCTTTTTAGCATGGATTTGGATCGTTATGCTGGTAAATTTTGTTCTTTTTAGTCTGATGTTAGTTGTGTGGCTTTAACCTATAAATGTGCATATTTAATTTACCGTTTTGCAATTTGTTTCAGTTTGTATTCCTTATAGATTCTGGGTTTATTTAAGTAGGGCTGCCGGGATATGAAGTTTCATTGATCTTTATAAGAATTGTTTGGTTTCGGATTCTATTTTGTGCTTAGTTCGTATATCTAGCTAGGGACTTTTTAAATAAATGGTGGGTTAAACTCTTGGTGCAAAATGTTGATCGAGTTCCTTATACCAGTTTGGCTTTTAAATATTGAAGCTGATTATGTATCACTTATCTGACTTTATTAAGTAGGAGTTATTCATGGGAGTCTTGTGAGCTCAACCTTTTTAGCTCTTTTGCTAAATAATTTGGGTGCATTTGGCTCTAGTGTTACTATTTTTTTTCATGCCGACATGTATTTAGATATTATTCCATTTTTGCTAATAAACCTGAGTCTTTTTGCTTTTATAAATGTGCATATCTACATGTCGTTGTGCAGATTCTTCTCATTTTGTATTCATTATCGTTTCTGGTTTTATTTTAATAGGGCTGCCAAGATCTAAAGTTTCGATGATTTTTATATGGGTTTTTTGGGACCTTGTGTAGAGATTCTATTTTGTGTAAATTCTTGTATATCTAGCTATGCCTTTTCTTAAGAAGTGCTGGATTGTACTCTTGCTGTGGAATGTTAATCAAAATCCTTAAACCAGTTTGGCTTATGTTGATCGTAAATCTAGCATTTTTTTTATATACCATTGTGCACAATTTTCTCATTTTGTATTTGGTATCGATTCTGGTTTTTCTTTCTTCAAAGTTTTTACGTGTGGCTTCTATGCTTATTATACTTGACTAGTCTATGCTCTTTTAGTATAGGCCTCGATGATATTGATGGAAAACTTTGAAACTCGATATCTTTCTTTCCATTAGTAAAAGCTTATTTTGCTTTGGTTTTTACAGTACATCTTCTCTTTTCTTATGAAGCTTGAAGTTTTATCCTAGATCCATCTAGTGTTTTCTTAGTTTATAAAAATTTTCCTACATATTTTTGTTTAATGAAGTTACAATCTACTAAACCCTGTTTCTGATTATTATTCTGTTATTTTGACTTCCATCTGTTTAACTGACAGTTTTTCATCTAACATTGAATAATTGGATTGCTTTCTCTTCCTGTGGATAAAAATGCCTGCTGAAATTTGTGCTTGGTATTAGGTTTTGTGAACCTTCTTATCTAAAGGTACTTTATTGACATGTATTCAGGATGGGGGACAAGACTCGGATGATGTTAAGCAGAGCACTGCCGATATGACTGCTTTTGTGAGTTCCCCGGCATTTTATCCGTCTCCTGTAATTATATTGCTGCTACTGGTAGTAATTAACAGAACCACCCATACTATACTACTTGATGTATGGGTAACGCATAGCGAAATTGAAATGGTTTATCCCCTTGTCAGTCAGCAATGATTATGAATCGTATGTTATATATAACGTATTTTGACTAAATTACAATTTATATTTTGACATCATATATCCCTTAATGGTACAGCTTGATATATGATAGACATGTTTCGGGTGTGGGAGGAATGAAGCATGCAACAAATTATGTAAATAAAATTTTGTTTATTTTAAAAAGTACATAGATGTAGAGCTTATTGTGCGTTTTTGGTCCTGGGCATCTATGGCAAGCAATCTACTTGACCTCAATTAGAAACTCCAAGGTCCTGTATAAAGAGAAAGCGAAAAACGATAACGAATTTCGCATCTAAAAGATTATTGTTATTGCCCTGGTTCTTCCATATATATATGTTTCTTTGGTTATCATAGTCTTCTAGAGCTTAGCTTTCTTTAATATCTCTAACCCACCACCAGTAGTTACATGTTCCATGATGTAAATATGCCATATCATTGATTCAACTATTTTGTCTTTTCAGGTACAGAATCTTCTTCAGCAGATGGTGAGTACTTGCCTAGAATTTTGTAGCACTTCTGGTTCAGAAGTTAGGCATTTATGTATATGAAGTTTATTTTAGTCCTCTCATATTTTCTTTTTTAAATGCAGCAATCTAGGTTCCAGACGATGTCCGACTCCATTGTTACGAAGAATATCCTTTCGAATATCTCCTTATTAGTTGCATTTCCTAGAATCGAAATACTTGAATTTTAGTAATCTGAAAGCATCTCTTTTGGAGTTCATCACTGTTTGTTCAAATACTTTTTAGGGAACTCTGTCATCACTGTTTGTTCAAATACTTTTTAGGGGAACCCCGTCATATCTGAAAAAGAAGATCGCCTTTACCATCAACACTTAATTTATAGTTTTTGTATCTACAGTTTCACACTGACGGCATTCTGGTTTGCTGGTTTAACCATAAGAAAACATTATTGAAGCCTCCATTTGCACTGTAAAACTTTTACTCGATTTGTTTTTGTAGTGAAAACTCCTCAGAGTTGCATTGTTTGAGAGAAACTGAAGTATTATCGCTGTGGGTAATTAATAGCAACGAAATACATACCAAAATGCAAATGTGTTTGCGGCAATTAATTAGAAATCATTATTTGTTTCTTTAACCAAGATATACTTGATGATATGGGAAATCGTATAGACGAATTGGAGCAAAGCATCAATGAGCTGAGGACAGAGATGGGGCAAGAAGGTTCTCCTTCTCCTACCACTGCAAAACCAAAGGAAGATTCTAAAGGAGCTGATGGTTCTGGTTAAGATTTGTTACTATGTTGTTGCTTTTACCAAGTAGTTTTATCAATCGTTTCTTCCAATATTTGAAATGGTATTGAAACTATTACTGTTAGATTTTGAGATTATGTGATTGACTGGTATTGAAACTATTACTGTAAGACTTCGAGATTATGTGATTTCCTGGTATTGAAACTATTACTGTTAGATTTCAAGATTACGTTTGGTGAATAAGTGATTGCATGTGGTTATGGGGTGACACCTTTGTTGTTTATCTCGCATGGCTGTTTTCGGGAAAAATGTTATTTTGGTACCCAACGTATTACCTTTTACCAATTCGGTACCCAACGTACCACGTTTTCTAATATGGTACCCAACGCAACTAGTTTCTCTCCAATCAAGGGACCAATCCCACTTCAGGTCACCGGAGACTGGTCACGTGACACCACGTGATAGCCTTAGGTCTGAGATAGGAGGGCAATTTTGTCATTTCAGTTTTATATAGTTTTTAATTTATTTTTTATATAACTTATAAGTTATAAAAATGGGAATATAAAACATTTGACACTTTTTCCTTTGGACAACACATACTCTCTCTCTCCCCTAACAAAAAATGCATCCAAAATTCTAGTGTTTCTGATCATACTCAATCAATCATAGTTGCTGGCAAAATTATTGAAGATACGCATTATGGTGTGGGTAATACGCAGAAACGAAGCTCTCGTCCCAAGTTACGGTGAGTCCACTACCATTTGTTAAAATTTGAAATTGTATTATCAATTTTGGTTGTGAATTAATGTTTTTATAGAAACTATTTATTTTAATTAGGGTTTAGATTGATATTTGGGTATTTTTTTGTACAAACTAATAGAAAACAATGCATAAAATTGCAGATAATATTGTATAAAGTTAATAGAAAACATTGCATAAAATTGGAGATAAAATTGATAGAAAATATTGTATGAAATTAGTATCTTGTAAGTTAACTGCTTATTCAACTTTTAAAACCTGTAATACCTTTCTTTTGGCAGCTGTGAAGACAAGTTTATTCTCAATAGACTTTCACCATGGGGGTAATTTTGTTTATAATGGAGAAAATATTTGTAGTTATGAGGGTGGGGAAAAGATTTTTGTTGATTATTGTAACCCAAAAAGGTTGTTTTTAAAGTCATTAGAAGCTATTGCTGCTCAAGTAGGATGGCTCGATGTTAGAAAATTTGCTTTTAAGAGAGCTGGTTCAGAATTTGAGAATAATTTGATTCAGATTAAGGTTGATATTGATGTTGTGAACCTAGGCAAGTTTATAAATAGTGATAAGTGTGTTCAAGTGTATGCTGAATGTTGTGAAGATGAATTTGGAGCCAGTGATACTAGTGATGACAGTGATGAAGAACAACATGTAGATGATGGTGATATTGGAAAAATTTCAATCTTGGAAGGTAGTGATGATGAGGGTAATGATGATGATGGTCTTGTTGACCTACCTGTACTTTTCCAAACAGATTTACCTTCAAGTTCAAGTAGGCCTTCAAGTTCAAGTAAGCCTAATTTTGTGCCAAATGTAACAAATCCTCATCCAAACATAGTGTTCAATGAAGAAATATTGAACGAGGGTTGTGTAGATTCTGATTACTTTGAGAGTGATAAAGAAAGTGATGAAGAACATGTGGACAGTTCTTTAGTATTTGGTGAAGCAGATTTGGACAATGTGAATTTCAAGTTAGGAATGAAATTTCCCACGACCACTTTAGAGAGGCCGTAAAAATGTACTCTTTTCAGAATGGGAAAAACTGTAAACTTGTAAAGAACTCAGCAAAGAAATTTATTGTTAGGTGTTTTAATGGGACCAACAAAGAAGATGGGAATGACATCAAGTGTAAATGGTACTTGTATGCAGCTGCAGTAAGAGATGAAGTGACAATAGAAGTGAGGACAATTGTTGAAACACACAACTGCCCTAGGACACAAGACATAAGTGCTTGTAAGCCATTGTTCATTGCTAAGAGGTACATGGAAAAGATTAGAGTTAACCCTAAATGGAATGTTCAAGCCTTCAGGCAACAAGTACATATGGATTTACAATGCAAAGTAACCATGTCAACAGCCTACAAAGCTATAAGAAAAGCTAAAACAAGACTGCAAGGAACTAATGCTGAGCAATATTTGGTTCTATGGGATTATATAGAAGAGATGAAAAGATCAAATCCAGGGACTACAATAGTTATGAAAGTCTCACATAGACCAGGAAATGATTTTGCTATTTTTAGGAGGATTTACATATGTTGGGGCTCTTTGAAAAGAGGGTTTAAGGAGGGTTGTAGGCCTTTGATAGGCTTGGATGGTTGTCATTTGAGTGGGCCACACAAGGGAGTTTTGCTTAGTGCAGTAGCCATTGACCCAAATAATTGTTGCTACCCATTCTGTTATGCTATTGTGAACATAGAGAATTACAGAACATGAAAATGGTTTCTAAAATTGTTGGTTAATGACATTGAGATAGATATTCCAGAGAATTATAGTATCATATCTGACAAACAAAAGGTACACTGTAAGTTTTCCCAACTATAATTCTAGTATATTTAGTATTCAATGGTATTCTATGTTTTTAATCAAAACATTTGTATTATGTATGTTTTATTGCAGGGGTTGATCAAAGCAGTAGCTAAGTTATTGCCTGGCATTGAGCACAGGTATTGTCTACGTCATTTGTATAACAACTTCAATCAAAAACACAAAGGAGTGGCCTTGAAACAAATGCTAGAAAAGGCTGCAAGAGCTACAACCATCCCTTATTTTGATGCAGCATTAGAAGAAATGAAGAATTTGGATGAAGAAGCGTACATTTGGCTTGCAAATAAACCTGGTAAAAACTGGTCAAGGTCTCACTTTTCCACTCATACTAAGTCTCCTTTATTACTCAATAACTTATGTGAAAGTTTTAACTCTTGTATAAGACAATTTAGAGTGAAACCCATACTTACAATGCTTGAGTTAATAAGGTTGAAGCTGATGGATCAAGTGATGAGAAAAAAACTTACAGTAGAGAGGGTAACCACTATGGATATTTGTCCAAAAATAAGAAAGAGATTAGATTTTTTAAAACAAATCTCACACTTATGGGAAGCAAAATTTAATGGTGATGATGAATTTGAACTGTTTGGGCCTAATAATAAGAGTGTTATGGTGAATTTAGAGCAAAGAACTTGTGGTTGTAATGGGTGGCAACTCACTGGAATTCCATGTGTACATGGAATTGCTTGCTTATATTACCAAGGTAAAGAGCCAGAAGATTATGTGCACAGCTGCTATAGTATTAGCACATACAAGAGATTGTACTCTAATGTCAGGAAACCGATGAATGGTAAGGACTTATGGCCTAAGAGCAAAGAGCATCCAATACTTCTACCACCACCTGTAAAAGAGGTAAAACGTGGAAGGCCTGCTAGGATTAGAAGAAGGGGACCAAATGAGCCAAAACAATCTAAAATAAGCAGGAATGGTCTTGTTATGAATTGTAGAAATTGTGGAAAACCAGGACATAATTCTAGAACTTGTGGCAGGCCACCAAAGGTAAGAGTGCAGGGTAAGGGAATTAGAAAAAGAAAAGAAAAAGAACATGTACAACTTGTAGATGAGACTGACACTAGTGGAGATGATGAGGCAGAGGTTGTGGTGTGTGAGAGAGATGAGCAGTATGTGCCAATTGTGAGTGAGCCAGTGTTTAATGAGCCGGTTCTGAGTGAGCCAGTTCTGAGTGAGGTATTTGTGAGTGAACCAATGATCAATGAAATTGTTAGTGAGGTAAACCACAATGAAGATCTGGAAGAAGAAAGGCTTTGGGCTGAAATTGATAAGAAACTTGCTGCTGAGAATTGTATGTCATCAAGTCAACCACAGACAATCATTCAACATGACCCAATTCCAAAGGCCAACAAATTGTATTCTTCTCAAAAAGTTGGCACTAAGTCCAAGCTAACACCCAAAAAACCAGTAAGAAATAATATTTTCCTATTTTTTAACTAATATATACTAGCACACATTTTTATGTGGTAATTATTTAAATATACTTGTTATACAGATTAGAAGGAGTAACAGGATACTAAATTCTCCTAAAAAAGAGCCTGTCATAGTTGATTATCAAGATTTATCCACTGAAAATGAACCTCAAACAATGCATGCTGGAATCTTGAAAAGGCCAAAACAAGGTGCCATTAATCTGCCTAAAGGTCACATACAAAAGGGGGGAAAAAGATATTTGACACCACAAGCACTCTTAGCTGATATGGAGCATAAAAAGAAGGCAAAAATGGAAAAGAAAGATGGTCCTTCTAGTGTTTGATATCAATTATTTTGTTAATATTAGTTTGGTGCAATACTTTTGGTTAAGTTATGACTGTAATTTTGGTGGTGTAATGACTGTAATTTTGGTTAAGTTATGACTGTAATTTTGATGGTGTAATGACTGTAATGTTGGTATTGTAATGACTAAAATTTGGTATTGTAATGACAGTTAATTTGGTAATTAAATGGCTGTTATTTTTGTGTTTTGGTGAAGTTTTTAGTGCTAATTTGATAAAGCTATTACTGTTACTTTGATATTGTAATTGTTGAACCATGGGTTCAATAATTGATTTTGATTATACGTTTGATTATGTATTAATGATTTTACGATTTCTCTATTCGATGATATAATGCTTTGTCTTTTCCAAAAATAGAAAATGTATATTTCAGGACTTTAAAATGATAGAGCATTCGATAACGAAGCCAACGGTTCAAACGGAAGTAAATTTGAAGTCCGAACAAGCAAGTTACGAGCATTTCAAAGTCGAAAGTTCAAATCTCCAGATGCACCCACCAGTGGGTACACAGAACCCACCAGTGGGTCAATGTTTCAGAACCAAGCAAGATTTTACCCACCAGTGGGTACACAGAACCCACCAGTGGGTCAATGTTCCAGAACCAAGCAAGATTTTACCCACCAGTGGGTACACAGAACCCACCAGTGGGTCAATGTTCCAGAACCAAGCAAGATTTCACCCACCAATGGGTCAGGAGACACCCACCGGTGGGTCAAAGTGCAGATCACAAAAAACAGCTTTTTAGCTTTTTTAAAAAGTGGCTTTAACCATTGGGTAAAGCTCTTAACCACTCCAAACGGTCATATAATACCCATTGGACATTTTTTGTCTACAAAAACCCCCAAATACCTCTCATAAACACACCAATCAATATCCCTCAATCTTTCTCCATCTAAAATACACAAAACTCCATTGTTGAACAAAAAAAGCTCAAAAAGGGGAAAAGAAGGAGAAAAGTGATCAAGTTCAAACAACATAAAAAACTCATCAATTAGCTTATTTAGAAGCAATAAAATAGTGAGTGTGGTTACATTGTTGTAACAAAATTGTAAAGAGCAAATTATAAGCTCATTTTCAGGTGTGTATTTTTAATATCATTTCTCATTTTCAGAATAGTCAGAATAATTATAAACCATCAACTGCAATTAATCATAAAAGAGTTCAAGTTGATATTAAAACCACATCACATCATTAGAACATTACAACTAGCTCGTCCAACCCACTTAATTTAGCTCACCTTCACCATTAAGTAAGAAAACAGAAACAAAAATTACAAACAAGATTAGGCTTAGCAACACATAGCTAACTGGTTTTTGCTTCTCTTTCATAGCAGCCTCTTTTTCAACCTCCAATGTCTTAATGTATTCTTTTAGCTCTTGTATCTTCTCTTCAAGTGACTCATTATAGGTCTGCAGTTTCTTATTATCTTCTTCAACTTTAGCTTTGTTGCGCAACAAACCAGGTATGGTGGCCAAAGCTCTATCACACATAGGGGGGTCAAACCAACTAAAAAATTTACATTTTCCACTTTTACAGTTAAGAAACCTTCTTCCTGGATTTGTTTTGGTCCATGAAGTCGTCATTTTTGGTTGGTTTCCACAGTAGCACAGACAAACCATGGAGTTTTAGAGAGAGAGAGAGCAGGAGTGAGGAGTAACTGTGTGTGTTTGATAAAATTGATGTGATATCTGTAAAAGTAAAAAAGATAATGGAGGGAAAGTTCAATGACATTTTGAAGGGAAAACTAAAGGGTAAAATAGTAAAATAGCATTTATGATCAGTCTCCGGTGACCTGAAGTGGGATTGGTCCCTTGATTGGAGAGAAACTAGTTACGTTGAGTACCATATTAGAAAACGTGGTAACTTGGGTATCAAATTGGTAAAAGCTGATACGTTGGGTACCAAAATATCATTTTTCCTGCTGTTTTCTCTATCTCTTTCTCTCATCATTTATATATTGCTTGTGAAATCTCTCTATATCAATGCCGTAGCCTCAGATACTGTTGCCTCAAATTTCTGTCGTCGTTCAGATCATGGCTTAGACTTGATTTTCTAAAAGAATTACTTGAAATTGCATGTATTTTTACTCTTCTTAAAAGGATCCGGATATTGCCTGATGCGATTGCTTTCATAGGCTTGTTTTTTAGACAATTTGTAGAGAACGACCATAAATTTTGGGATGATTCAGAAACTTTTGTACAGTCTAAATGATCTAGACTGTTTTTCAAATCATCATCGGCTGTTTTTAAATAAGCACATATTATTTTAATTTTCCATAAACTATTTTCATAGGTCATAGATTGTTTTGAGAAGATCATATATTGTTTTCAAATGACCATAACTTTTTTCCTTAGATCATCGACTCATTGTCTAGTTAGGGCACTGTCGAGTGTTTCTTGTCATTTAAAATGTTTTAGACACCATTTAAATGCCATAGTCTTGTTTACTTTTAGAGTCATTCTCTAATGTACTTAATTTTGAGATTTAGACTGTTTTAAATATTCTCTTCTTAAAAGAGTGACTCTGAATTTATTAAAACCTCTGGTTCTACAATGTTTACTACTATTATGGCCTCTCAAGTATTATAATTTTCAAATTGGCCCGTTCAATACTTTTTTATTCCACATTTATAACTTATAGACTATAGTTATAGTAAGATATTGCTTTGTTTATTATGGAGTAAACAATTTAAATTGGTCTTGAATCGGTTAACAGCATTTGGATCTTATTCGATCTGAACGGGATGATTAAACCCAATAACTATTTTATTGGAAGAATCGTCCATCATACGTTTTCCCTTAACATACTTCAAGTCTTGATTGTTTTTGGTACTAGAATTTGTTAAAGCTAAAGAAGGTTGAATATTATTGTAATTTGTAGATAACCTATGCTAGTTTGAAATGCTCCCTTCTTGGCGTCGAAATCAAATGATATTATGGATGTGTATTATCAAAATAAAGTTACCACTTATCAATAAAGTATAAATTCGCCGACTAATTGTAACATCCATGAGTGGTATGATAACTTTACATTATAAGAGATGTTATAAACTTCATAAACTCCGCATACAAATTTATAAACTCCGCATACAAATTTATACTGTGCTTTAGGGGGTGGGTGCGGTTTGGTTTGGTTTGGTTTGGTGCGGTTTGAGACCAATCCAAACCAGCCCTAACCCACATGAATTTATCAAATAACTAACAATAAATGAGCTTTTATCCGAAAAACTATCGATAGATTTGAGAGATGTTGATTTTGCACAAAACGAGCCAATCCTAAAGAAATAGGGTGAATAAGCTAACAAATTTAAAGAGTGAATATGTTTAACAAATTTAGACATTATGGTTTTGCAGATAGATACAGAAAAAAGTAGTATAAGTTAGCGAGGTTATGAAATTTCACCTGAAATGGGCAAAGATTTGATTTTTATTTGGTTGGAACACTTTTTTTTTGTCTGTGGAAAAAAGCATAAACTTTATTTTATTTATTTCATTAAAGGAGCAAAAATCTTTGTTTTTAAATGAGAAAAAAAACACAACTCCTGCCGTTTTATGAATTTAAAGTTTTGAATACCAAAAACAATAGTAATTTTCAGGATGGCCACATAGTGTTTTGTTTATAACATGTTTTTTATTTTTTATTACTATATAATTTTAATAAAAATGAATAGAGTAAAATTATTACATACGAGTTTGAGATAAACGGAAAACAAACTGCGCCGCTAGTCCTCTTTCGAATAGCAAATGCTAACCTTGTAAAGAAATATTCAGCCGAACATGCAGTCAACACACTTATGTTCATAACTTTATGCATTCTCCTGAAAAATTCAACAGACTCGGTAGCTAAAAATCCAAATGTATCAAACGCAATATGTATGAAACTGTGCTGATTGTCTTTACAAGGCTTCTCATGTTTATCTACATTCGTTGTCGTTGCAATAGTAGGTGCGTGACACACGGTAAATTCTCCAATACCAAACCCCACCAAGGGCGAAACGACGGTAAGATCAACACACGCATGTTTTTCACCGCTCCGGCTCTAAACAAGAACGTCTACTGGCTTAAGGGTAGATCTTCGGGGTTCAAATACCGTCACGACTTGGTTAAGAATATATTGTATGACATTATTTGGAGAGCAGAAATTTCAGCTAGAAATGAGACAAATGTGAACTTTATTACGTATGTATCTAAGGACAGATCTACCTTTAAACCAGCAGACGTTCTTCTTTGCTTGTATATGCAAAAATAACTTACTTTTTAATGGGTGTAAATGGTAACCGATTCGCCTCGATTTAATTCAAGTTCTTCGAAACCAACTGGTGCATATATATCAATTCACATGTGATTAACTGATTATAATGAAAATGCATGTCAACAAAATTTGTAATCAATTTTTGTACGTCTGAGAAATTATAGACTATATCGTTTAGTCAGTAAGTGTATTAAAGTTCATGTATTTTTC
This sequence comes from Primula vulgaris, assembly GCA_963920805.1. Classification (NCBI taxonomy): domain Eukaryota; kingdom Viridiplantae; phylum Streptophyta; class Magnoliopsida; order Ericales; family Primulaceae; genus Primula; species Primula vulgaris. The sequence goes on from OY987216.1 coordinate 21,373,721, forward strand.
ATAAATTTAACGAAGACTTTTCAATATTTTAATGATATTTGTTATAGTGCTCTTTGAAGAATATGTAATCATAATTACATAATACGGAAGTATTTTTTATTCTGCTTTTTATTCTAACTTGTAGAATGGTGAATGTAACATATAGAGACGAAGTAAAATATAGACTTTTTCAACAAAAAGTAGAAATAAACATATTTATACCAAATGACATTTTTCTACCTCTACATTTTTTATCAAACAACACTCACATTCTTCAAACTAAACTACAAAAATATAATTTTTATCTTTATCAAAAAAGTATAATTTTTTATTTAAAAGTTACAAACAAAGCGAGGATGTAGCAAACAATGAGTTTCTATCTACCGCGCCATTTGTACCCAGATCATAACAATTGTGCACATGATCAATAGCAATACAAACACGAATTTATGTTCATTATGCATTCAAACCTCTTGCTATGATTAGTTTTTCTACATTAGGTAAAGATGGAATCTTATTCTTGTATAAATCTTTTAATTTTTGTTGTTAAGTAGAGTCATCGAAACCTACTCCCGATGTATAAACGTTTAAGACAATATCCCTCCATGCTAGCTTAATATATAAAACCCATGTCGTCTCACTTGGGCAACATATTATGATACCATTCTTATTTGTATCCTTACATGTATACCATAGTTTGTGATCATGAATCGAACCCTTGACAATATCTTAAATAATAATAACCGAAGATAACGTCTATTTTTCATATAAATAATGATAGTTGTATGAGAATATTAATTAGTTTGCATATCAATATATCAAATACTTTACATAAGTATAATTGTAACAACTAAATTAGTTTGTGACTGCATTTACAATAAAATGTCGTATGTTCCAAATAAAATGCATTAATCTACCGCATTCTAAGAAGTGAACATCTTAAAACTGAAAATGAAATGCTAATCCATATTCGTATTATTGTATATACTGAAAAAAAAAGCGATACATTATATAGTCCATATATTAAAAACTAATTTTGATGGAACAAAAACTATGCTATTAGGTAAATAAAACTCTTTTGTTAACAAATTAGAATTTCGAGAACGACCCGAAATTGACGCGATTAACAAATGTACAATGATCAAAGCATATAATTAATCAAAATATATTACCAAAATATATAACACATAAGAGCATCTATAATAGTGTTGTTATCTTTATTGTTAACTAAAATAGTTAGCTAAAAATACAATTTTTTGTCTCCATTAGTTATGCTAAATCATGTGTTATCTTGTTTAAAAAGTTGTTAAAGATAACAATGTTTTTAATGTTGTTAATTGATGATGTGACAAAATATCATTAATTTGAAGGTGAACTCTATTTTAACTATTACTATTTTAGTTCCTATTTTAGGAGGATTTACAAAATGACTAATTAATGAGATTTCAATTAATAATTAATTTTAATTAAAATTAGATAACTTTGTTAAGTTAATACACTAATATAAATGTTAAATTTAAGTTACACATGTGTTATTTAACATGCAATTAAATGATGACGTGTCAGAATTAATATTGTTAAAATTAGCACAAATATTATGGATACTCTGAGAGTTTATTATCAAAATATACAAATATATAATTACACGTATTTATTAGACTTGTAATGTTTTGAGAATAAAAGTTTTAGTTCGTAGTTTTTGTTAATTATACTTGAAAAATTATATGTTTTTGTAATTTTTCAAAAAAAAGGGAAGAAGATAATACTAACAGTTACTAATAATTAATAAAAATGGTCAACTGTAAACAAATAATAACAGTTACTAGTAATAATTAATAAAAATGGTCAACTGTAAACAAACAATAACAGTTACTAATAATTAATAAAAAATGGTCAACTGTAAACAAATAAAAGAACAGTTACTAATAATTAGTATTAATAAAAAAATGGTCAAGTGTAATTAAATGTGTAAGCATAAGTGAGTCGTATGACGCATTTATTTGGACTTTACTCTTATTTTGTATATCATTTATTTATTAAATTCACTAAATCATCCCCCTTTCAATCACACTTATATTATAAAACCTCTATTTCTAAAGTTTCTATTTACCAAAAATAAGATCCAACCTCTTTTATTGAGAGAGAGAGAGAGAGAAAGAGATGGATGTTCCTCAGTTGCAAAGACAGTTCTTAGACTACCTTAACTCATTGTTCAACGAGGTGTTTTCTTTAATCAATTTTTTATTTAATTTTGTAATTTAACTTCTTTCTTGATTTGTGTTTTTGTTTTGTTTTTGGTTTGTGAGTGTTATGGAAATAAAAATAAAAATAAATGAGATTTAACATTATTGATGTAAACTTGTTATAGTTACTTTATACAAAAATTCAAGTTTCAATCTTTCTGATTTGGGTTGTTTTATTTTTAATTTTTGTTTTGTGGGTAATGAAAATAAAGAGCTATTTAGATAGTTAGTTTAATGAGTTGCAGCATTTACAAGATGTTAAATATTTTTAATCTGGAGTTTGATTATTACATTTTACTGTTCTTTATATATAAAAAAAAGGGATGTAATTCACCAAGATCAAGTTTTTGAAACCATAATCTTGATAATTAATTTCATTACTGATTTGGGTTTATTTTCTTTTTTTGTTTTTGGTTTGTGGGTTAAGAAAATAAAAAAGATTTATTTGGAATTTGGATAGTCAGTTTAATGAGTTGCTACAGCTACAAGATGAGAGTACCCCTGATTAAATATCTTTAGTGTAAATTTATATAATAATATTATATTGTTTCTTTGTTAATTAAAGGTTGTAGTTAATCAAATCAAGATTTGGTAACCATATACTGTTTTTTTTTCTTTTTCATAATCTTGATAGTTATATTTCATTTCTGATATTGGTTAGTTGTTTTTGGTTTGGAATAAAAGGGCGTTTTGGATAGCCAATTTAATGAGTTGCAGCAGCTACAAGATGAGAGTAACCCAGATTTTGTAGCTGAAGTTGTTTCTATGTTTTTTGAAGATTCTCAAAAGATCCTCACTGATCTTTCTACAGTACTGTAAGACCCTTTTAACCCATCTGCTCATCTCTGAATATTTTTTTTTACTTCCAGTTCTTCTATTTTATAAGGCATTTCTGGATTTCTTTTCGTTGTAGCTTTTAAGTTCTTCTGTTCACTGTTTCTACTTCTGCAACTTTGAGGTATTTTGGGGTCTGTTTTGTTGTAGCTTATAAGTTCAGCTTTTTATAATTCTGAAGTCATTTTGAGGGTTTGTTTGGATGTAGCATTTAAGTTCGGCAAGCTTTCAAACGTTTGTTTGGTTGTGATTTTTAATTCATTTTTTCTTGCTTTTGGTCTGTCGATTCTTTACTACATTTGGTTCTTGAGTTAAAATAGTTTAAAATCTGAAGACCAATGTGCATGTCCGCTCTTTATGAAAAAATAAAAGGAAAATAGATCTTGAAGTTTCTCGTCAAAAAATCCCTAAATGAGTGTAGAGTATTTAATTTTTGCATATCGATGGTGTGCCAATGATTAACAATTTTGAGGCATTTTGAAGGTTTGTTTTGATGTAGCTATCAATTTCAGATTTGATGTTTTGGCTTTTGTTCAGTATATTTCTCACGTTAAAACATTTAGCAGAATTTGGTTGTTCAAAAGCTGAGCAGCTAAATCCGTGACATCTTTTTATCAAAAAAGAAACTTTTCTTTCATTGAACATTAATCTCTACTTGTCTGTTTGTCGCTTTTATAAAATTAAGCTGGAATTGAGAAAAGAGCTGGGTTCATCCTTATTTAAGCTTCTAGCCTTTTCAGCTTAAACAAAATATGGTCCAACTTAAATAGAAGAAAAAGCATAACCTTATTTAGAAGTTGCACCCAAACAAGAGATGAATGAGTGGATGAGCATTTTTTTTTCCCGGTAAGTCGTGGATGAACATTTGTCTACTACTTTACGCTTTTGTATGCTTCTCACTACTAGTATGTGTGTGTGTGTCTGTTAATTACTCTTTTGAAAATTGATTAAGCACTTTGTATGCTTCAAAATTTCAAGCTGGGTTGATTTTGTATCTATTCTATGTGCAGAGAAGATAGCTCTATGTACCATAAATATACTGTTATTGTTAATAAATTAGAGTTCTTTGTGAGCTTGTATTTTCCTAACATATTCATCACTTATCTCCACAGGAATCAACAAAGTGTAGATTTCAGGAAAGTTGATGCTTATGTCCACCAGTTGAAGGGTAGCAGTTCTAGGTACCTCCCTCCCTCTCTCTCTCTTTCTTTCTTTCTTTCCCCTCTCTCTCTCTATATATAAATATATATTTATATATATCTTGTATCTTATTAAATTTCATAATATTATGTTTTTCCGTATACACATTATATATATATTTTTTTGTAGATGTATTCTTGAAAAAGTAACGACTACTGAAGAATTAAAAGACAGCTAGTTTAACCATTGAGTGAAGTTTGAGAGCAAGATACGCTTTATTAGATATTCTGTATCTCAATCGAGTGTGTGATTTATACTAAAACTCGTACTCATTGTGTAATGATGTAATAAAATATGAAATTTATGAATTCATTTCTTTCACAGCATAGGTGCACAGAGAGTGAAAAATGCTTGTATCACCTTCCGCAACTACTGTGACATGCAAAACATTGCTGCGTAAGTATTCTTAAACCCGTACTTGCAAACATGCATTGTATTGCCTACTTGGAAACAAAAATACTGAATATTGTGCTTTCACTGAACATATTTGTGTAGGTGCGTGGGATGCCTCCAACAAGTGAACCAAGAGTTTTTGCTTGTTAAGAACAAGCTCGACAACTTATTCACAGTAAGTACCCGTAGCCATTATTTTCCTTAATTTGGATTTTGTTATTTTTTTAGCATATGATGTGGTTGACATTAACAGTTTAAGAGAATTTTTTCCTTAAGTGACATATTTTTAATTATTCCCAGTAAGTGCTGGTGGGAGCTTTTATTTCTTAATTAGTGGTACTGTATCTAATATCAGTTTATTTCATATAAGCATATCAAAAGTGAACATTTGTCCAAAAAGAGTTGTGGAATAATATGTCGATCAGTAACTAGTTTAAAGAAATGTATATGCATATCAAAAATTAAGGCAGTTTATTGCACATTAAAACAATCAAAGATCAATTCAGTCATTGGAGTGTATGCCGTCGAAAGTACCGCGAAACGGGAAACAAGTTTTTTCTTATAGTAATTTAAATTAAGTCCACAACCTAATTTTTCTATTTTATTGACAAGTTTATTTTCCCCTCGTCTAATTGCAGCTTCAACACCAGATAGTTAATGCTGGAGGGTCAGTTCCAGTGATGGAATAAAACGATCTTGAAGTGTAACAATAGAGGGGAATACTAGGCTCGATTGTTTTGGTTAAGATTCAAAAGCTGTTTGCGGTTGCTCTTTATAATTTTCTTGCTGATTAAGTAAAGTAGAAGTTATCGAGCTTGTGTTTGTGTTCTTTTTCTCCTGAATGAAAACGATATTGTACTTTCTTAAGATTTTACTTCTGTATGAAGTTGGTGTCTTGAACGAAAACTTTTTAGAGTGTGCAATGGTCTCCTCGTCTTCGATTGCTATTGTTTTTCTGTGCTTGTTTTGTTTACAATGCTAGTACCTTGTTTTCATTTGCAGTTTGATGTGCTTAGTTGTCGTTTCTTTACATGAAACAAAGAGATCTGGTAGCATTTTTTTGTTCATTTATAAATTCTGTTGTCTGTTCTTCGTTGTTTAGAATACGCACTTTCCTTGTTTTTACTTTTCCATTTGCAGTTACATTTACTTAGGTTTGATTTCTTCACTTGAAACAATAACATTTTGAAGCGTTCTCTTTGAGTAGACACCAATTTTGTTTTTCTTGCTTGAGTTTTTAAAAGATGGATGACAAGAAATTTATTATTATTGTTTTTTTAATCGGAGTATTGTGGTTAGGAGAATGATACCAACTAGAAACAAAATAACTACCTTGAGATCTTGGTTGAACACTTTAAATATGCTGCGCAGAGTTGCCGTGATATTGAATTAAAAAAACAAATATTGTCCTTGTAAACATGAAATAAAAAGGTTTGGAAGTGTTCTTTTTGTTTCTAACTATCACCAGATGTCTCTTCGTCACGAATATTAACTAATTTGTTTGGTACCGTCCTTGTTTTATTAATAGTTACCAGGCTTGTTTGGTTACAATGCTATAGTTCCTTGTTTTTACAGTTGCCATTTGCAGTTTTATGTGTTCAGTTTTTGAATCTTTACTTGAAACAAAAAGCTTTCACAGCGTTCTCTTTGTTTCGGCTAGCTCTTGACACATTTGTTTATTTGCTTTTCGAGTTCTAAAGCACAATAATTACAAGCCAAAATAACCTTTTCTTAACCTTTATTATTTTTTTGGTTAAGGGACTGATACGAACAAGAAACAAAATTACCCCCTTTGAGATCTCAGCCGAATATGTTTAATATCCTATGCTCGTTTTCCCCACAATTGAAATAGTCTTAAAAATAGTCTTATTGGTTTGAAAATAATTTTTATAATTGCTGTTGCTGTCTATATAAACAAGATTAAAGAGGTTTGGCAGTGTTCTTTCTCTTTCCAACTATCACCAGACATTAACTCTATCTCATCAATTTAATTAAGAATTAACCGTTTTCCATTCTTGTTTGGTTACAATTTACAATGCTAGTTTCCATGTTTTCATTTGCCAACGCCATTTGTTTAATTTTGGTTTTTTTTACTTGAAACAAACACGTTTGGCGACGTTCTCTTTGTTATTAACTTGCACAAAATACAAGCAAAAGAAACTTTTGTGAACATGTACTATTGGTCAAGAGACTTATACGAATGAAAAGTAAAATAAATACATTGAGATCTCAGCCGACCAACTACATATATGCCATTTTTCAAAAAAATACATGTATATGCTCATTTGCCCGCATAACTTGTTAAAGTCTCACTGGTTGGAACAAATTTATGAACAAATCTAGTTGTTGTCTCTGTGATTATGATAAGATCAATAGACTACTCTCTTGCTTAAAATACAGTATTTTAGATGGCCGTCTTGACTATAAAATTGGCGACCTCGATTTGACTACTACAGCTTGCGACTTGAAACAAATAATTACGAAACAAAGAGACAAGAAACATAAAACAAAAATTCGAGAGACAATACGGTTGTTAGCAGGTCTTAATTCTTATGTGCAGTTTTGTTTTGTAACAAGTTTAGTGCTGTCAAGCCAAATGAAAATTAACGAAGAAAACAAAACGAAACAACAAATAAGCAAAACAAAATTAAGTAACTAGCCCGTTGGAGGACTCTCCATAGGTAAAGCTAGCGACCGAACCGTGTTGGGTAACTCCTATAATTTACAATTATGAAAATATTATGTGAAAATCTAAAAAGTAGTCCGAGCTCTTAAGAATTGAGGAATTTATTGATGGCAAATTTGAGACACATTACATTAAATAAATAAAAACAGATTACCTTTTAACCAAGCAAAGGTTTTCCAAGACAGAAAACTTTGGAATTAATCATAGAAGAGATTTGGATTTATTTAGGTAAGGTTTGCTATTAAATTAATGAAATAACTAAGAGAGATAAGAATTTTTTTTAATGCGAGGTTCAACCGTACATTGCTTTTGAATTAATGGGTTTTTTAATTGCTTTGTAACTGTTTTTTTTAAATCCGTGTAACTGATATTTGTAGGTGGTTTTAATATTTTAAAAAACTATAGGGTACTTTTGTAATTATTTATTTCAAGGCTTCATAAACCATTTTCACATAAATAATAGTATGATATCATCGGTCTCATTCGGCATCTTATGAGGATGACATTAAGCATCGACCAATCTAGCTAATTATACGACAATAATAATGTGATTTTATTTTTCGTAACGCCCTATATTGTGTCCATTTGTTTTATTTTCTCTCAAAATGTCACCTTCAAAGAGGATAACCGTGTTTGCGATCATCCAACTTTACAGCACATGTTGAATAGCGCATTGAACGAATTAAAGGCATTCGTAATTTTAACATGTTATTCAGGTTTTAAAAGTATTTATGCACCTTCTGTATTTAGAAACAATCGTGACCGAAACAGTGAACAAGAATCAGATCTACTTGAAGGGATTTATATATGCACAGAACCACATTCCAATTAGATATGTAATAATTTAGTTGAGATCTTTAGACTTTAATTATGCTGATAAAAAGGTAAGAAAACGAAAGCATAAGAGTCTACTAGCTATAATAAAACATGGGAAATTTGAAGTTATTTTTATTGGGTACCTTAATTTCGTAAAATTTTGCAAAGCATATATGCTTTGTTTCTTTCAATCTCTATGTTGCACCTTGCATATATGATCTATATCTAAGAGGGGATAATATGACCGTTACGGTGTTACCAGATGAGTTCAAGTAATAGGCTCGAAAGTATATAATGAAATATGGTTTCTAGTCATCCCATCCGGCCCTAAATGCTTAAGTAATACAGGTGTTCCGCAAGAGAAAGAATCAACCGGAATATCATTGTTTGTAAAACTAGTAGTTTGACTAGGAGTTAATTTATCAAAGTCGGTTTTAATTATTCCGGGATTAGTGCCGTGCGTAGTTATTTTTATGTCCAAATTACCTAACTAAGTTCACGAGCGGATGAACTCATTCGTTTCGAGTTCAGCCCAAACTTCGTCTTCATGAGGGGGAGGGTTTGAGGTTTTCATTTGTGGAAATGTTTACAGTTTACTTACATACGTAAAACTTAAAAGTACTAAAAGTTTTAACTAAAAAAACTACTAAAAATCGCCATAAATTATTGTCATATCATTAACAGAATCTCAATTTGTAACGAGAAAGACGACGTCATTATGAATAAAGAGAAACGTATGTTTATTAAGTAAATAATTTACAAGGGTAAAACACTAGCTTTATACAAGACTACATAATCACAATCTACTATAATGCCTATAATTATGCTGACATATAGGATAATAGGAAGTAAATCATCAGCTCTCAATTACAGTTGTCAATTAATTTATTCAGTAGGATTCTTTCCTTTAACACTCCCCCTCAAGTTGGAATGGATGTTAATGACTCCCAACTTGCTAAGCAGCACTTCGAACTGCGTGGAACCGATTGGTTTAGTAAACAGGTCAGCGGGCTGATTTGTAGTTCGAATATAAGCTGTCCGCACCATCCCATTCTGAATCTTTTCACGTATTAAGTGGCAATCAAGTTCTATATGTTTCGTTCGTTCATGGAACACCGGATTTGCGGCTATGTGCATAGCAGCCTGATTGTCACAAAACAATGTAACTGGTTTTGTATGTGTCACCTTTAAGTCACTCAGAATATTCTTTAACCAAGTGATTTCACAACAAGTATTAGCCATTGAACGATACTCCGCCTCTGCACTTGAACGAGACACAGTACTCTGTCTTTTAGTTTTCCAAGAGACCGGTGATAAACCGAGGAGAACGCAGTACCCAGTAATCGATCTTCTTGTATCTTTGCATCGAGCCCAATCGGCATCACAAAATGCTCGCAACTCCAATCGACTTTGAGAAGATAGCAAAATTCCTTGTCCAGGTGCTTGTTTTATGTACCTGAGAACTTTGTGTGCGGCTTCAAGGTGTGGCTGTCTTGGTTTATCCATGAATTGACTTAGTACGTGGACAATATACACAAGGTCAGGCCTCGTAATGGTAAGGTAAATGAGACGACCAACTAGACGACGATACGGAGATGGGTCAGCAAGCAATTCCCCATTGGTTTGGGTGAGAGACAAATTTTGCTCAACAGGGAATCGAGAGGGTTTTCCACCTAAAAGCCCTGCGTCTTCTAAAATTTCCAATGCATATTTTCTTTGACACAATGTAATTCCCTGCTTGGACCGTGCGACTTCTATTCCCAAGAAATATTTAAGTATTCCCATATCCTTCAACTTGAAATGGTTTGAAAGAAACAATTTTGTTTTTGCAATGTCTTCCAAGTTATTTCCTGCCAATATCACATCATCGACATATACCAACAATGCAATAAAACTACCTGGATGATTTCGAACGAATAGAGAATAATCTGACAAAGATTGCTGGAAACCATCCGCTTTGAGAGCACTTGATAACTTTATAAACCATTGTCGCGAGGCTTGTTTTAATCCGTAAATAGACTTCTGTAACTTGCAAACTACATTCTCCCCCTTTCTTTCGAAACCAGGAGGCATGGCCATATAAACTTCTTCGTAAAGATCACCATTTAAAAAAGCGTTATTAACGTCGAGTTGATGTAAGTGCCATCCTTTTATGGCGGCAATGCTAAGTAACACACGGACTGTAGTGAGTTTTGCTACTGGGGCAAAAGTTTCACGATAATCAACGCCTTCAACTTGACTATAGCCTTTCGCCACCAATCGAGCCTTGTAACGCTCTATACTGCCATCCGGTTTTAGCTTTATTTTGTAAACCCATTTACATCCATTCGCTCTTTTATGAGATGGAAGTGGGACGAGCTTCCAAGTATTATTGGCCTGAAGTGCTTGTATTTCAGAGTGCATAGCTTCACGCCATTTTGGATCTCGAATAGCCTGCTGGAAGCTTTTTGGTTCTTTAAGAAGTGTAAGCTTATTAGTAAAAACTTTGTGCCTTGAAGAAAGATGCTCATATGACAAAAAATGGGAAAGTGGATGGGCCGTACCTTTGTTTATGACCATGTTCGTTGTAGACGAAGGAACGGTTCTTGACGGAAGGGCTACCTCAACATGAAAGTCTTGCAAAAAAGACGGGGCTTTTGTAGACCGTGTAAATTTTCTAGGTGGTGGTTGGGTTGTTTGTGAATCATCGGGAAAAGATTGTGTGGGGTATGAAACCGTTGAGGATAATGGTGTAGTAGGTGATTGAGTTGAGTGCATGGAAATGGTAGAATGCGAATTCGGAGTTGTCTGATGTTGTGGAGATTTGTCATCTAGCTGGTTTTGTTGAAAAGGTGTGGGTTCAGTTGGCATGTCATCGGCTAGCCATTGTGTTTGAGATGGTGTAATGAGGCTAGGACTTGGTATATAATCCATGTCAAAGGCTGAAGGTGAGATAGTGGGGTTCGAGTGATTCGGCGGTGCAGCGGAATTCGTGTTGGTTTGATAAGGAAATATGTCCTCAAAAAATAGGACATCTCTTGAGACAAAGACCTTTTTAAGTTCAAGATCGAACACTCTATACCCCTTTTGGCCATAAGGATAACCAAGAAAAATGCAACGAGATGCACGAGAGTCGAATTTTGTACGTTTACTCGAATGTGTGGAAGCAAAACATAAACAACCCAAAACTCTTAGATGTGAATAAGCTGGTTCCTTTTGAAATAATTTTTCAAATGGTGTTTTACCACCAAGGACAGGTGTGGGTGTACGGTTAATAAGGTATGCTGAGGTAAGGATAGCATCACCCCAAAAATGTTTGGGAAGGTTGGCTTGAAAAAGCAGAGCACGAGCGACATTAAGTAGATGTCTATGTTTGCGTTCGGCAACACCATTTTGTTGTGGTGTGTCGACGCAACTAGTTTGATGAACGATCCCTTTTTCAGAATAAAAGCTTTCCATTTTGAATTCTGGGCCATTATCACTACGAACAATTTTTATTCTAGTATTAAATTGGTTCTCAACCATATTTATGAATTTGATTAAAAGATCACGTGTTTCGGATTTGTATTTCATTAAATAAATCCATGTGCTTCTAGTATAATCATCAACGATGGTAAGAAAATACTTTGCTCCTGAGAGTGAAGAAACATGATAACCACCCCAAATATCGATATGTATTAAATCAAAACAAGACCGAGTAGAAATAGAACTTAATGAAAAGGGTAATCTGGTCTGTTTAGCCAAAGGGTAAATTAAACATTTGTCTTGATCACAAATTTTATTCTTGGAAAAAGAAAATAATGAAGATACTTTGTTGGAAGGGTGTCCAAGGCGTTGGTGCCAAAGACCAGGGACAAAAGCTCGAATTGAATTACATGTTCCTTTTTTTTGCTTGGTCAAGGTAATAGAGCCCCTCCCGTTCAATTCCCGTCCCAATCATCTTCCCCGAACGTAGGTCCTGTATGACACAAAAGTTTTTCAGAAAAATAGTAATGAAAGATGAATCGAAGGCTAGCTTACTAATGGACATCAAATTCAGATGAAAAAGTGGCACACACAAGACATTATTAAGGATAAAATTGGGTGAGAAAACAACTTTTCCAATATGAGTAACTTGTGCAGATGAACCATTCGGTAACTCAACGGTGTAATTTTTAACTTGTTTTGAAAATGTAAGGAGGTTTGGACTACAAACAATATGGTCAGTAGCGCCGCTATCTAAGATCCAATAATCTTTCTTTCCATTCTCATATAATTTGAGGGTTTTACCTGAGATTTCGTCATGATTTAGATTTTTACCGACTTGATTAACCATGGAAACCTTACTCTTGTTCAACATGTTTAGTAGTTGTTTGCATTCCTCTTGAGAGAACGGAAAGTATGGCGCCTCTTCTTTCCTTTTAGGTACAGAGGCACTAACTTGATTACCTTTGAAACGAGTCTGCTTTCCTTCGGCATTCTTTCTTTTTCTACAAAACTCGTATAAGTGCCCTTTCCAGCCACAATAAGTGCACTTTTGATGTGCGCGACAATTTTCAGTGCTATGGTTTGTTTTGTGACACTTTCCACATTTTAAACCGTTATTTTCTAGGTTTAATTCTCTGTTCGAGTTTTTCACAGCAAACACGGCTGCCTCGGGTTGTGCCGGTACCTTTCCGTAGACCTCGGTTTGCTTTTCTTGACGTATTACTAGTGCATACGCCTTGTTTACCGGCGGTAAAGGATCCAACAACAAAATATTACTACGTACAGTAGTAAACGAATCATTCAGACCCATGAGAAATTTCATGGTCTTCTGAGTCTCTCGATATGAGTTTATCTGTTTGGATGATCCACAATTGCATGCAGGAATTGGGCAAAGTGTATCACGATCATCCCAATATTTTTTCAGCTTTGTGTAGTAGGAACTTACTGACATGTTACCTTGCACACAATCATGGATCTCGTTCTCCACATGAAAAAGCTGGACAGTATTCGCATGAGAAAAACGCTCTTGCAAATCAAGCCACATGTTGCGTGCACTCTTACAGTTGATGACGCTTCCGGCAATCTCTTTTGACATTGATCCTAGTAGCCAAGTCTTGACTAAATTGTTGCAACGATTCCATTGTAGCAGTTCGTCTTTCTCGGTCGGCTCCTCAATCGTTCCATCGACTAAACCAACTTTGTTCTTGACCGTCAATGCCATATTCATGGACTGAGCCCATGTATTATAGTTATCTTCCACCAAGGGTTGTGACACAAGAATTGCCCCTGGCTGATCCGAATGGTGTAGGTATAAAGGATGATTAAAATTTTCCCAACTGGGGTTAGAAGGCATGCCTGACTTGGTTGCTTTCTCTGCCCCTTTGTCTCCCATCGTTATGTAAGCTAGGGTTTTGTGAATTTTTAAATTACAGAACCTTGCTCTGGTACCATAAAGAGAAACGTATGTTTATTAAGTAAATAATTTACAAGGGTAAAACACTAGCTTTATACAAGACTAGATAATCACAATCTACTATAATGCCTATAATTATGCTGACATATAGGATAATAGGAAGTAAATCATCAGCTCTCAATTACAGTTGTCAATTAATTTATTCAGTAGGATTCTTTCCTTTAACAATGAATTAATATATGTACATAACATGGTGCAAGCAAGTATCAACAGCATGATCATAAAATTTAGCCAATGATCATGAATCCCGATTAATTTTTATAGTGATTCAAAATATACATTAAAAACATCATCGGTTGAAAGCAAGTATCCAAACAGCCAAAAGAAAGATTACTTAAAATACATGTGGAAATACAGAAATCAACGTAGTCCTGCATAAGTTTATTTATTTTATTTTTTCCTGGTAATCGTGTAAGTTTAACCTGAATACCTACGATGAACTTCAGGTTGTGTTCAGTAAACACATTTTGTTTGGGCCAGTGTTGCTGAATGTTTGAAAGGTCTTGAAATGAGAAATTTGAGATGGTATAAAGGTTGTCTAAAACCGTCAAGTGTTCAAAAATATTGATCTCTAAAACCGAAGTCATGAAAGAAGAGAACCTCGGATGTATTTATAACTATCTCACATTGCGAAGATTTTAGCAGTTTATGTTGATAAAACCAACTATTTTCTTCGCAATAAGAGACAGGTCCTAAAAACATCCCAAATTTATTCAGTGAGGGGCACCCTGCAAATTATAGCGGCTAAAAAGTGAATATGGAGCTGAACATGAGAAAATAACCTGGACAAGAACACTCTTAATTTGTTCACTTCCCAAATCTATTCGCCAACTTTGAAAGAGTAGTAGTTTTGAATTATAAGGGCTAATTGCCATTTAGTACCCTAAACTAACACCAAAAATGGAATTAGTACCCCCAATTACAGAAAGTTTGTATTGGTACTCTCAACTACTTCAATTGACTTATTTTATGAACTGGCGTAATGGAAAAACAGTGCACGTGCCAGACAGGTGACAAGTTTTGTGTGTTTTACAGCACTAGCCTCAAAATTTATCAGGAAATGACCATAAAACCCTTATAAATAGTAAATTTTCATAACAAAATGTTCATAACAACTAAAAAATAATCCATTATACAAATCTAATATAAATTTTGAGGTGAAAACCCTGAATAAAAAGAGGCATATATAGCCAAGTCTTAAAAGATGAAACCCTAATAGGAATAGTTCACAATTAGTCAATTAAACAAAATTCGACAGTCATTATAAAGATTACTGAACAAGTTTTGATTACCAAATAAAATTGAATTAATAGTAACAATTTAAAAAATGAAATACAATAATCTCGAAATTGACAACTTTCTCAATTCTCTTTCCCAGAACGAGTTTAAGCAATGATTCCATCAATCAAGCTAGCAAAATTTACAGGGGTATACCGTATACAAATGAAAGAAAAAGTTATTTATTTTTGAAATAACAATCTCCAAGTCTGCTTATTTCAAAGCATGCATCATTCGTTAGTTCAACACGTTACATTTCTTCCTGATATCGCCAGAAGTTCTAGTAAGGACCTCGATGGCTCCCATCTTCAACATCGACTTTCCAAACTCTTGAAAGAAAACCGTTGGATTTTCCATCTGGTTAACCAACTCTGATCCCCTTCTACTGGTAATCAGTGACGCATCAGAGGTCAAAAGGGCCTTGTGATGCTTAATATTGGTATAATAGTGGGTATCGAATGTCAATGGACTGTCAACATCGAAAGGAACTTGTTGAAAAAAGTCTGGGCAATTTTTACGCAAGAATGCAGCATAATTAGCGTCTATTGAAGGATCTTGGTCACCTTTTCCAGTAAAGTTATTAAGCCTTTTATCGATGGTGAAGCAAAAACTTTTACCAATGGTATGTGCGCCTGCATTTTGCCATGATCATATGCTAATTCAATACTGACTTTTAACTCATTAATCAATCTTAATTTCTAATTCTATAGAATATAAATTTACCTGATAAAGCCACAAGATCTTTAACATTTAAACCTTTCTTCATGAAAGTTTCAACGAGCTTGTCAAAGCCATCATTTTCACCAGGCAAGTTTGCACTGAGTTCGTTGCCATTAGAAACACTTCCATCCCTTCTTCCCGTCAATACCTCCCACTTAGGCTCCTTAAACTGCAAGTTTTTTTAGACATTGAATCAAATACATTAATAATGCATTTTGTAAGTGATGAAGAAATTTGCAAGAAAATATTATTAGCAACAAGTAGTGTATAAATGTACCTGGAAGGAAACAGAATCTCTGGCAGCCAAGGCGAGTAGGTCGGCACATGACACTACTCCGGGGCAAACTTTTTCAAGCTCGGCCTTCACATATTCAATAATTTCATATCCACCAAGCGTATGATTTGGCGGAGTACCCTTCTCTACTGTGGAATTATTGACAGGGTCTAGCAGTATTGACGCATCGCATCCCTGGAAAAAAAAATATAATGTCAAGAATACATTGATGTAATAAAGTACAGACAAATATGTGTAATAATTAATAAGATTAAAGGGTTGAAGTAATAAAACATACCCTCACAAAACAATCATGGAAATGGAGCCTGAGCAATTTAGCAGCCATTTCAGGTGTTTCTTCGATTTTTTTCCATATGAGGTCCTTTACCAGATTTTCGGCTTGAGGACATGTAACTTCATAAAAATTCTTCTTTAACGGATCGGCCTCACAGCTGTTTATTGATACAAGAACGATAACAAACACCAAACCAATTGAAAAAGCTATTTTAACCATCCTCTGTAAGGAATTCTAAACAAATGAAATATAGACGTATATGAATTAGAAATTCACAAATTAAAGAAGAAAAGAGGGAAAGTCACACATTTTAAAATCCGGAGGGGACTGTGATTTTAAAGTCAAAAGCATGCTAAATTTAGACCTGACTGGATGAGTAGATTTATTCCAAAAACCCTTCAATTATCTGGACTGGTTTGATTTCTGTACCATTTTACCAAAAATAGAAACCTTAACAGTTAATTTACCCCCTTTTAACTTTTGATCCGTCTAGAATGTCACCATATAACCCTTTATTTAGTTTTTCCAGTTGATGTACCTTGTCATTTCTTGTTAGTGGGATCTATTTTGTTCCAAAACAAGGAAACTAAACACCGGTACATATTACTTGAGATTACAACCATAGCCCTTGACCAAATCTAATGCATGCATGTGTCCTCAATCAAAGACGAAATAAAATTATAACTTAGCCAAATGATATCACGTAACCTTTATAAAAGTGATAAAGTTATCAATAAGGGTTAATTAACGGGTTCAAATTTCTTCAAGTTTGTATGGTTATATTTTGGCCAGTTTATCGGGTTTTTTATATGAATTCATAATTTTTTTTCGATTTTTTTTTGTGTAAACCGTAAATCAACGCGCTATTTTATCTCTAAATTATTTGTTCAAACATATATGTAAAATGTTAATTTTTACAAGATTTTTTGAACAAACACATTAGAAATAAAATAATACGTTAATTTACAAAAAAAAATCGAATAATATTTACGAATACATATGAAAAATCCGATAATCTGATCAAAACTTAACCATATGAACTTGAGGAAATTTGCTCCGAGTGATGCAATCAACTTTTGAAACTCGAAACTAGTTTCTAAGTAACATCTAAAGCCCTTATTGCAACATTTAAGGATAACTTCAACACTTGCTTGTATATGTGACATGACTGATCATCTACAACTCAACCTTTTCTTTTCAAGAACCATTTAGTTCATTGCTACCCATATATTACTAACTAATTTTATTGAGAGTAAATTTGCCCTTTATTGCCTATATTTTGAATCCCTTTTTCATCAATCAACGGTTAACACTACATACTATCATCTCAGCCAAAGGAAGGAAGGAATGAATTTGCATCTTGAATTTCTGTATAATGTGATGCAAAACAGAACTATACAATTCACATAAAGGAGAGTTCAAATGAAAAAACTGTTATACAGATAATGGTCTTTTTTGTATTGAGTTTTTTTTTCTTATAGCAAGCCAATAAATAAAAGCATATCTAGGCATATAGCACTTAAATATTACTATAAGATGGAGCCAAACTACCAATGCATCTGGATTTTTTTTAATTTTGAATTTATTCCAAACACTTGTGATATTGAAGGC
Organism: Primula vulgaris; assembly: GCA_963920805.1. Taxonomy (NCBI): domain Eukaryota; kingdom Viridiplantae; phylum Streptophyta; class Magnoliopsida; order Ericales; family Primulaceae; genus Primula; species Primula vulgaris. Next base: position 21,391,469 of record OY987216.1, read on the forward strand.
AATATTATTTGCCCTACGGATCCACTGTCCACACCGCTTTGTCGTCTTCTTGTGCATAACAATGCATATATAAACATTCACTTTTATATGATATTAGGCCTCATTTAGTTGCGACCTCCGGGATTAGTCTTCACATGACTACTAACCCGGTCCGTGAAGCAAGATTTGAAATGGATGTTGAGTAACAATCGAGATGGGATGAGACCAATATATTACCACACTCTCGGTGATATTGCAAATAATTTAAAAGTGCATTATTTGTAGTCCGATACATACTAATAGTCCGGTACATACTAACAGTCTGACTGCACTTAACCAAACATATTAGTTGTGTGTCCTATAGGACTTCTAGTCCAATCAAAACCTTCTATGACACAACCAAACAACTAGGCCACTCCCACGTGTCTTTGTTTATTATAATATCCATATTTGTCTTATCTTCCAAAACTAGTGGGACTGCCACGCGCAAGGCGCGTGTTTCGGAAAAGTGCTCTAATTGTACCCACGCAGAGAAGATTTCATGGCGCGAACTACTTTAGACATCACACAAGGGCAGATTTTTTTAGAAATTGTAGATGAAATCTTTGTTCATCTTAAAAGAAGACACTGTTAGATTTATCTGTTGATTTCAAACCCATAATCTGAATTTAACTATGAATGAATACATCTAACATAGTACTGCAATATAATGCAAATTTGCATGTAAATGCACCAACCATATGTATAGCTCCAACCCCACTTCAAAGAAGTTACCAAGAACACGAGTCTGGTGAAAGAGGCCAAAAATCAGGTATCAAACTTTGGTAGACTTTTATGTATTCCATTCCATGTCTCTAATCTCAACTCTTCTTATTTTAACTAATTGTTGTTTTCAGAATCAGTTCAATTATTTATATTTCTTTAATTGTTCCCGGTTAAAGCTCGATCCAAATATCGATATAAAGCCCAATTCGAAGCTTAGACAACAAGGAGAAAACTCATAGTACCACTTCTTAAGCCGATAAAGCTCAAGCGTTTTACTATTTTAGCGTAGCTCTTGCAACAACGCTTTACCCACGCTGTTGCTTTTTTAAACATATCGATTGATTTTGGTATTGCAAACATGCGTGCTATCTGTTGATGGTATGACTCACTACATGAGTTTGTTTGCTATATTTTCTTTACTTGATTTCTCTGTTGGAATCAAAAACTTAGTATTGGAATTGTTGATCACGTCTAGGTGTAATAAAGGAATTGCCTCCAGTACCTAGGTTAGAAGAAACTCACTAAAGCTCCAACTAACTAGGCTCATTTTCATGTTAAACCAATAACTGCACATATGTTTGCTGTAGCCTTATTACAAATATGAAATTCCTATCCGCTGTTCTAGTTGCAGTTTTGCAGTTAGGTTTCAAGTGAGGTTGCAACCACAGTTGGAACCAAGTGTATTAATGGACAAAACTGTAAAAAGTTAAATGTACTTGAAATAAATCACACGCACATTTAACAACGGAGTTCACCTAACTAGGCTACGTCTCCGGGGCACTTACACAGATTATGATATTATAAAAAGCTTACAATATAAGATTCAAGTCTTAATGAAAAACTCTTAGACTCCTTCTAGGTTTTTCTGCCTATCTCTATATTGCTCCTACTCTATAACTATCACCTATAAATCAATGACATCCCACCATTGTTTTCTTTTTAAAAGCTCACGTGTATTCTCTCAAGAATGGTTTCTTTATAATTTAGAACACACACCTTTTTACAAGCTAGGTTATCAACTATTTATACAAGTAAAACAATCTTCTTGCTTCAAGATCTTTTATGATTGCTTTGACTTCTTTTGATTGGCTTCGATCTTTCCATGTATGAGCAAACTCTTCAGCGTGGATTGATCCAATCTTCATAAGTTAATACCTGTTTAATAACTAGCTTGGAAATAGGAGTTAGTCTTTTCCTTTAACTAGAAAACATATAAGGATAATATCTTTTAGAGATAATATCTTTTCATAAACATATGAAACATCCAACTCCATATAACAATCAATTTTTAAACGTATCTTTACTGAATATATAAAGATCAAAGATTGAAACAAGTGATAAGGACAAGCATAAGAATAGAGATCATATTTAAAAGGAAACATAACCTTATAAACTTATCTCTTTATATCTTTTAGAAAACATCTTTCATTAACACTTTGATATTCTCAATTTACGCATATTAAACCTTTAAGATCATATGAGAATATATCCTGCATACTGTAGAACAAATATTAATCAATAAAGAACAGTTATGCAGTTTTACAGAACTAGACAGAATTCTGCTGAACAGCAGGTTGCAACTGAGGTTGCAACATTACTTGAAACCACCAACGCTGTCTAAGCAGGTTGTAACTGAGGTTGCAACATTGCTTGAAACCTAATACTACTGTCTTAGTAGGTTGTAACTGAGGTTGCAACATTGCTTGAAACCTGTCAACACTGTCTTAGTTCTTAACAACAGTTAGGATTATTTAGTGAAAACCAATAGACAACAAATATTATTTAGAACAGAAATCTGGTCCTAACAATCTCCCCCTTTGTCATTGGTTTTGACAAATAATTTTGAGTTTATGAAGCAGATTCTCCTGCATAGCATATTAGCACATAAAGTCCCAATAAAATCAGTTTTGACACAAGAACTCCCCCTGCTCATTAGAATTGTACAACAAAATATATAATTTGAGTTTAGCACTTAATCTCCCCCTGCAGATTAGAATTGCAGATAACATAACATTAACTCAAATAAGCATTCACCAATAATGTACCAAACATAACATAAACTCTCTTCTCCCCCTATTTGTCACATCCATGACAAACCTATTTGCTGTTAGTGAGAACATTGAAGCAGTCATTATCAATGTTCAGAACTTAGAACTACGGTTGGGGTTTTTAGAAGGGTTGGAAGACATGGTTTCAACTACGGTTGGAACTGCACTTAGAACTTCGCTGTGTGGGTTTCCAGAAAACTTAGGGTTTCTTTGATAAGTAGAAAGAGAGAGAGAATTATTCTGATAATTGTGATTGATTTGGAATAATAAAAGAGTTTAGTATAAATAGCAATAAAGACCAAATCTTTTTGTAATTAGAAATAGATATACTCAAATCACTTTAGAAACAGAATTTTGCCAAAATTAAGGAAATTTCTTATCAACAGAATTTTTCAAAATTTAAACACAAAGAAATCACGAAGTAAACAGTTTTTCAGAAAGATAAATCAAGCAATAAATAAAGATCAACATTCCTTGTAAACAGATATACCCAAAATTTAGAATTCTAAGTAGTTGAAGATTTCAAGGAAATTTTTGACTTGATTCAAGAGAAGATGGCAATTCAGCAAGATATTTACACAGAAAAAAAATAGGCATCTAGCAATTTACTCAAGAATATATGTTTATCATAGAATAACTTTAATAGAAATTAGATTTTAAGAGCTTAAGTTGAGCAAATTCATTTTCTTCTCTACACAAAAACTAGTTTGATGATCTCAGCAAGGAAAGAGTATAAGTGATGTCAAAAATTTCAAGACTTTGTCTTGGCTTTTTCATTCTAGAGTGTTCGGACAATCACTGAATTTATCAGTATACTGAGGATGAGGTTTCAACTGGTGTTGCAACTGAGCTTGCAACCAGAATTATTAGTATGTGGTTTCAACTGGGGTTGCAACTTAACTTGCAACCACTGTGTAAAAAGTGCACTTTGTGCTTGCAACTCTATTACCAGAGAGGTTTTAAGACAAATTACCTCACATCTGTTTTTGAGACACCAAAAAGCGGCTTTTTCAAGATAAAAACTTCAAAGCTCAATCAAGACTTACCTCTTGAAATAAAAAGTATTAAAGGTACTCAAAACATACATACATAGCAAGAGTATTCAATTAGATCCATAGTGACATACCCCTATATCACTTCTTAAAGATTCAAATTTATTAGTATCAAGGGGCTTTGTGAAAATATCAGCTAATTGTTTTTCAGTTGAAACATGTTCTAAAATTAAGCTTTTTCCTTCAACTAGTTCTCTGATAAAATGATGCCTTAGGTCTATGTGTTTAGTTCTGAAATGTTGAACTGGATTCTTTGCTAAATCTATAGCACTTTTGTTATCACAAAATAGAGTTAATATTTTTTGCTTAACATTATAATCATTTAGCATCTGTTTCATCCAAATAAGTTGAGTACATCCACTTCCAGCTGCAATATATTCTGCCTCAGCAGTAGATAAAGAAATGCAATTTTGCTTTTTACTTAACCATGAAACAAGGTTGTTTCCAAAATAAAAACAACCACCAGAAGTACTCTTTCTATCATCTATGTTTCCTGCCCAATCTGCATCACAGTAGCCACTTAGAAAATGGTTTGTGTCTTTAGAATACCATAGGCCTAGGTGAATTGTTCCTTTTACATACCTTAAAATCCTTTTAACAGCTAAAAAATGAGGTTCTAACTGAGAAAGATAACATGCAAAATGAACAACATTATTTCTCTTACCTCTGGTTTTCATACCTGAAGTGACTTCTCCTATGACATTGTCAAGGGAGTGATTTTTCTGAGTCCTTACATAGCGTGGCTTGCTTGTAGTTGGAATAGCAGATCCTCCTTCTTCTCCTTCAGATTCTGTTAAATTCTGGGTTTCAACCTCAGTTCCAACCTCAGTTGTAACTGGACTTCCAACCACTATGGGACTGCCTGTTTGCTAAATTTCTTCTTTCTCTTTTCCTGTAATCTCAGCTTGTTCATCATCACCTATAATCTCATCAACAGTTTTTAGGTCATCAAATAACACATTATAAGATTCCATAACACAGTTTGTTCTTTGATTGAAGACTCTAAAAGCTCTACTATTCTGAGCATAACCAAGAAAGATCCATTTATCACTTTTAGAGTCAAATTTACCAAGATGCTCTCTATCTCTGAGAATATAACAAACACACCCAAAAACTTGAAAATACTTAACATTGGGTTTTCTACCTTTCCATATTTCATAAGCTGTCATGGAAGTGCCTTTAGTGATATAAACTCTATTAACTATCTGACAGGCAGTATTAACAGCTTCAGCCCAAAATCTGTTGGCAAGTTTCTTAGAGTTAAACATGACTCTAGCCATTTCCTGAATGGTTCTATTTTTTCTTTCAACTATGCCATTTTGCTGTGGAGTCTTAGGAGCAGAGAACTCATGACTAATACCTAAGGAGTTGCAAAATTCTCTAAACTTACTGTTTTCAAATTCTGTTCCATGATCACTTCTGACCCTAGCAATATTACCACTTGTTGAAACTTTTTCAAGTTGAAGTTTTAAGCACAGAGTTTTAAAGAGATCAAAAGTTTCAGACTTATCTTTTAAGAAAACTACCCAAGAGTATCTAGAAAAATCATCTACAACTACCAAAATGTACTTTTTGCCACCTATACTAGCAGTTTGCATAGGACCCATTAAGTCAATATGAAGTAGTTCTAGGACTCTTTTAGTGTAGATTTGACTTGTACTTTTGTGAATACTCTTAGTTTGCTTGCCAACTGCACAATCACCACAGATACTTTGAGTTTTAGCACTTAGTTTAGGAATACCTCTTATCAATTCTTTTTTAACAAGCTTATCTAAGGTTTTGTAATTCACATGACCAAGCCTTTTATGCCAAATATCAAAATTATTAGTAATGGCTTGATTACACCTATTCTGAGGCAATTCTTTTTCAGCTTTTTCAAACACATAGCAGCTGTTAGTAGATCTAATTCCAGTCATGATTAAATCATTGTTAAGATTAGTAATTAGACACCTTTCTTTGTCAAATTTAACAATCATTTTGTTATCACAGAGTTGACTGATACTGATAAGATTAGCTTTTACACCATCTATAAGAAAAACATCCTCAATATCAGGCATTCCAGGTTTGTTTAAGGTACCTTTACCAACAATTTTACCTGTATCTCCACCTCCAAACACAACAGTGTTTCCTGTAAGACTGGTGACATTTTTTAGGAGACTTGCAGTACCTGTCATGTGCTTAGAGCAACCACTATCAAAATACCAATCATTAGAAGTAACAACATTCAAAGAGTTAATGACAGCTTTGTTGTTAGTAACTAAGGTAGCTTTTTCTTTAACTTTCCAGACCCAGTTCAAATTTTTATTGACAGAAGCTAACCAGGTTTTCTGAGAAATATACTTTCTGTTTCTTTTTAAATAACACTGGATTTCAGAATGACCAGGTTTCTTACAAAAATTACACAGCTTCAACCTAAAGTTATTTTTATCCTTAAAGTTATTCAGTTTATTCATGGTTGCAACTTTGGTTATAACTGAGCTTCTAACCTTCTTTACAAAAACCTGAGTTTTATTCCTGGTTGCAAATATGGTTGCAACTGAGCTTCTAACCTTGTTGTCAAAATCATGAGTTTTAGCTTTAGCAACAGCTTTAATAAAGGTGGTTTTTCCTGTACTTTTACCACCACAGTAACCTAGACCACTGATATCTTTAGAGCCTCTAGAATATGACAACATGTCATCTAATTTTTCTGAAGCAGAAACATTCATCAGTTTTATTTTCTTTTTAGTTTCAGTAAGTTCAGCCAGTTGTAAGTTAAGCTTCTCAGTAAGACTTTTAACCTCATCCTTTAGATTAACATTAAGTTTGCTTATGATCAAGGATTGTTTACTCAGACATTTATACTTTTCATAAAGAACAAGGTATTGCTGAGTAATGTTTTCATCAGAAGGTTCTTCCTCATCACTGCTATAGGTTTCAAGAGCAGTTGTAACTATGGTTGAAACAGGCTCACAGTCACTTTCATAAGTAAGTTCTTTTTCAGTGATTATTCCCATAAAATTAACAAAGTTAGAATCATCCTCTTCATCACTGTTGCTCTCAGAATCACTATCACTATGAGTGGTTATATAAGCATTTTTATTTCTTTTTAAATTATTTGCACACTCAGACTGAATGTGACCAAAACCTCTACATTCTCTGCATTGAATTTCTCTAGGCTTGTAATCTTTGTTATCATTCTCTTTAGGATTCCACTTTCCTGTAGAATTGTTATTAAACCTAGATTCTGACTTACCTTGATAATCCCTTTTCTGAAAGTTATTAGAAATACCAGTATCATCCTGTTTTTTCTTATAAAAGTTTTTGTAAACCTTTTTAGCAAAGAAAGCTAGCTGTTCTTCATCACTCATTTTATCACAGACATTAGGTTCAGATTTCTTAGCCTGAAATGCTATTCCTTTTTCTGGTCTCTTTTGTTTAAAGAATTTAAGTTCATGAGTACTCAGATTTCCTATAAGTTCTTCTAGTTTTAGATTATCTAAGTCTGTTGATTATTCAATAGCTGTGACCTTAATTTCAAACCTTTCTGGAAGTGACCTTAGAGTTTTCTTAACAAGTTTAGCATCACTGTATTTTCACCTAAGGTTCCAGCTTGATGAGCTATATGACAAATTCTACCATTAAATTGTTCAATGGTTTCATCTTCTTCCATTCTTAAGTTTTCAAATTGAGTAGTTAACTGTTGAAGTTTAAAAGCTTTTACTTTAACAGTTCCTTCAAAGGTTACTTGTAAAATGTCCCATGCCTCTTTGGCAGTTTCACAATGAGAGATATACCTGAACACACTGAGAGTGACACCAGCAAAGATCAAGTTTATTGCTGTTGAATTTGCACTTGATTTTCTATCCTCATCAGCAGACCATCTGTCTTCAGGAATATAAACTAGATCACCTTCACCATCAGTAACAGTTGGAGCCTCCCAACCATACAGTACTGTTTTCCAAGCATGTTCATTCTGCTGTTTAATGAACGACCTCATTCTGATCTTCCAAACTCCATAGTTTGCTCCTCCTTCAAGCAAAGGTGGTTTGTTGAATGCATTTCCTTCCTTCATTAAGTCCATTTTTGCCAGAACACAGGATCCACACCAAGTAAAGTCTGGTGTGAAGCTCTGATACCAATTGAAATTCCTATCCGCTGTTCTAGTTGCAGTTTTGCAGTTAGGTTCCAAGTGAGGTTGCAACCACAGTTGGAACCAAGTGTATTAATGGACAAAACTGTAAAAAGTTAAATGTACTTGAAATAAATCACATGCACATTTAACAACGGAGTTCACCTAACTAGGCTACGTCTCCGGGGCACTTACCCAGATTATGATATTATAAAAAGCTTACAATATAGGATTCAAGTCTTAATGAAAAACTCTTAGACTCCCTCTAGGTTTTTCTGCCTATCTCTATATTGCTCATACTCTATAACTATCACTTATAAATCAATGGCATCCCACCATTGTTTTCTTTTTAAAAGCTCACGTGTATTCTCTGAAGAATGGTTTCTTTATAATTTAAAACACACACCTTTTTACAAGCTAGGTTATCAACTATTTATACAAGTAAAACAATCTTCTTGCTTCAAGATCTTTTATGATTGCTTTGACTTCTTTTGATTGGCTTCAATCTTTCCATGTATGAGCAAACTCTTCAGCGTGGATTGATCCAATCTTCATAAGTTAATACCTGTTTAACAACTAGCTTGGAAATAGGAGTTAGTCTTTTCCTTTAACTAGAAAACATATAAGGATAATATCTTTTAGAGATAATATCTTTTCATAAACATATGAAACATCCAACTCCATATAACAATCAATCTTTAAACGTATCTTTACTGAATATATAAAGATCAAAGATTGAAACAAGTGATAAGGACAAGCATAAGAATAGAGATCATATTTAAAAGGAAACATAACCTTATAAACTTATCTCTTTATATCTTTTAGAAAACATCTTTCATTAACACTTTGATATTCTCAATTTACGCATATTAAACCTTTAAGATCATATGAGAATATATCCTGCATACTGTAGAACAAATATTAATCAATAAAGAACAGTTATGCAATTTTACAGAACTAGACAGAATTCTGCTGAACAGCAGGTTGCAACTGAGGTTGCAACTGAAGATAAGATAAATCGAAGCGGGTCTGAAGAAATCCAGATGGAAATAATTTGTTGAATAAGCTATAGCATCTGATCCGAATAACCCACCATTTAGCTTAAAAGCTAAAGCCAAATTAACCCTTATAGAACAATATTCTTTTACTTTACATACCATTGTAATGTACCATTTGATATTTTGCTCAATAACTCCGTAATCAAGCTACATAACTCTAAGAAAATAAAAAATTAAAATAGTACTTAAAATACCCTAATGAACTTACCATTTTATAACACTATATATTATTGATTGTATGTACTATTTACATAGAAAGAGTTGTAGTACATAATCATCCTGCGAAGCAGTAATAAAAAAAAGCCTGGACTCCAATGGCATAAATCTTCAAAAGCTACGGCCAAACAAACCCTTATTGGACACTTCTCTTTTACTTAAATATGACTGTGCCCGGCATTTGTGGTGCAGTGTGCAATATTTTGCTCAAAATAGCTCCCTTATTAGGCTACATAACTATAACTTTGGTCGTTGATTACCAATCAAAAGGTGTTAACAGATGTTTTCAAATACAGTAGATAATCATCAGGTCAAGGTGGGATAAACCGAAGAGGTAATCTCAAACCATATGCAACAAACAGTAACAATAAGGACATCAAGTATGCAAGTCCACATTTCCATTCATATGACTGAAATAGCTAAAAAGGAAACAATTCTATAGCCTTAAGAAATGACGTTAAGAAAACTCCCGTACCTATTTAGGAACTCTCGTCGAAACGTCTTCCCAAAACTTGGAAAGCGTATCTGAACAAAAGATGAACTCTTTCTTTTTACTATTTACCTGAGAACAAGGACCTAACCCGAATTAAAAACTCTCCCACTGTAATTTAACAAGAAATCAGAACATGCAGAAGGTTTATATACGAAGAACATTACTCTATTTTCTCATTTGTCATGGCGATATTTTTAACCTAGATAACATAACTTTCTACATAATCTTTTTAGCGGTGTTCGGTGTAGACGGTATCAAAATATGTGACCAATTTTCCTAAAGACAATCTATCGAATACATGAGGTTGCTTTTCTATATTTAATTCATACCTGGTGGGAATGGGGAAGAACTCATCAGTGAATGTGCGACTCCAAAAGGATCTGAAGACGATGATCCTATTCAAGTTTTTCTATATCAGTTCCTTGTAATCTTGAATGCCAAGTAGTAAGGAAAATGCTGAGCTTACCTATTTCGAAGGTGTTGCGGAACCTTGCTTCATCTTCTCCTTTGTCTGTTGGTAAGCTCTCTTGGACTACGATCACAACAAATAGGGTAATTTTGTTTAGATTTCTGGCACAACGACTCTGTGTTTGAGACGTTTGCAACGTTAACCAATTTTCATACCAAATTTTAGCCTGTTCATTCATCTCCGGATAACTTTGTCTGTTTTTCTTCAAGGTGGCCTGTTTTGTTCCACTGACAGAGCTGCGTACCTCTCCGGCGGGCAGCATTTTTTTCTGACATATTAAAAAAATATCGTAAACAGCTCAGCTTTTTCGGCAGCTAATTTTTGTTGACAAATATGTGAGCATTTATGGGGTGTATTGAGTATGTTATACCTGGACGGGGAGCGTATGCCTTTTTGCTCTGTTCTAACATAGCTGCTTTCTTTTCTTTCGATAGTTGAGTGTATCATTCTCTTTGCCTCCTATCCTTTTCCAGCCTTTTCTCTTGGTCATCTATATGGTTTTCCAAGGTTTTATAATATAAAGTGCAAGTTAATTTAGCATATACACGTGAGGAGCCAGGTTGTGAGTACCTTCTCTCTTTGTCTTCATTTGGTCAAATCTACAAGTAAGTAGTTGTTAAGAATCTAAAATATGGTGGTTATTTCCCACAGAGACTTATATGGGCGAAGTGATTATCGATTAAGTGTGGAATGTGGTTCAGGTAATAACATACTCCCTTTTATACAAATAATAACCAAGAACTAATGCCCCTTGTAACTATAAAGAATGTTATAGAAAATGTTTTCGACCATTCCCTACATTCTAATACAGTATATTTGAATCCGAAACTTTTGATTACCGCAAGTGTTGGTGCATCTGGCAAACCATCCAGTCAGTGTGGCTGTTTATTTGCAAGTTTAGGAACCACGACGACCTATTTTTACCTTAAGAGCAAGTGAATTTACCGTAACTTATAAATTTGGAACTAAAAGAAGCCACTAATTAAATCTCATCCCTAATAACCTCGAAATAAACTGTGCCACCCTGAAATTTTACTTTCGAAAAAGGGGTGAATAGAGAATAGCTATATATGTCACAGCTCAGCTTCCTATAAAATTGTGCACATGAAGCCCGGGTTGAAAGGAAATTCTATAATCAGCGAAAAAAGTAGAAGTCAGCCGTACAATTAAAGCGAGTCAATCTTGTTTTCAGTAAGTGAGAATAATTCTCACCTTAAACTCGGAAATCTAATTGGCAAATCCCTAATTCTATATCCAAAATAAGTCGATATGTAACAAGATGAACCTCTCAAAATAATTAGAAGTCAGAGCCATACACCTATGCTCTATTCGTATTTAATTTGTTCACTTTGTTGGAAGCGGCAGTTCAATTGGTCCATGAACTTGAAGTTATTAAATTGAAATTCTTTTAGCAGTTTTAATGAGTTAAATAAAAGAGACCTGATCAAAACCGTAGCTACCAAACCCAGAAAACCCACAAGCAAGTCCAAGCTAACAATTTTTTTAATATAATAGCGAGATTCTTCCAGGTAATTAACTTTGAACACCCAGAAAAGCAGCTCAATCAACCCTCCATGCAGACAAAAGGATGTGTAGATTTGTTCGGTTTGTTGAAACCGAGGGGCGACTACAAATAATTGGAAGCTCTCTCTCTATCTCTATAGTATATAAGAGGCTTCAAGCAGGCTCCTCTTCGTTTTCGTTCCAGTCTGTTTCACATTGTTTCCAGTCTGCTTCACGCACACGTCATCTCTATTATTAAATATCAGTACAACTGGTACATTAATAAGCCACTATTCCTACCAGAAATAGATAACTGCAAGAGATTAATGTATAACATCACCATATAAATTAAGAACTCGGTGGCAGTTCAATTGGTACATGAACTTGAAGTTTTTAATGAGTTAAATACAATTGACCTAATCGAAAACGTAGGTAGGAAACCCAGAAGCAACTCGAAGCTCACACTTTTTCCAATGCAGTAGCGAATTTCTTTCAGTTACTTAACTTTAAACACACCAAAACACATCGCAGTCAGCTCTCGAACCAAACAGAGGCATCTAGTCATCAAATGTTTGAATTTGTAGCTAAAAAAACTACGACATCAATTAAGGTGTAAGCATCTATTTGTGGAAAGCGACGTAATTAACTTGGAAAGGCTGAGAAAATAGATGGGGTTATCCATCCTATAGCTTTTAATATTTTGAAGCAAGGAAGGCGTAGAAGCAAGGAACTCGGCTCTTAAGCTAGCCATGAGCCCCAGCTTGGCAAAGGTTGCTTAGCATGTTGGGTAAGTCGAGGAACCGTGTCCGTGTTGCCTTTGCTTATGCAATACTGATCAACGTTTGGCCTCGCGTTACCAAATTACAATAGCAATTGAATCTAAGATGAGCAATGGTAATTGAGGTTTTGGTTTCTTTTTGGTTTTTAATATAACGGAGCCATTTTTAATATTGAGAGTGAACTAAAACCAATCGCACAGTGCACTAATTTAAGAAGCCAATTGCAGCTAAGAATCACAACCAAATTAGATAAATAGAAGATTTCTTACATTTCCTATTCTTCGTTTTGTTTTGGGGATAAATTTTAATGAAACTGGAGGACGAACAAAATAGTAACACAAAATCAGAAAGCCTTTTTTTTATGAAATTCCTTTCATTGATATGTCATCGTTCCACCAACCGGGTTCACTCACGGTGTAAGTGTAACAACACCATGTACGTATGAAAGATGACGATTCAGCAAGGTATCACCCAAGCCAATAAAGAGACTCAGTTCACTCATAATGAGAAAATCAACCACAAAATTAAGTTAGATGATGAAAACCTGGAAGAACTAGTTCACAATTACTAAACGGTCTAGGAAAAACCATAATTAAATCGGTCTTTTAACACTAATTAGAAACTAAAGGAAGTACTAATGTGGTAAAAGATTTTGATTTTTTTTTAGAGAGACTTGGTTCGCAATTCTTATTCCCGGAATGAGTTAAGATATGATTCAATCAATCCGGCTAACCAACATTTAGCAGGTATACTATAATAGTGAACCAACAACACAATAATTACTATTTTGTTGAGTTTTCAGATTGAATGAAAATATGAAATTACAATTTCCACATCTTTATATAGGTAAGTTACACTATTCAAGATTTTTGAATTAATATTTTCTTAATTCAACACGTTACATTTCTTCCTGATATCTCCAGAAGTTCCAGTAAGGACCTGGATAGCTCCCATCTTCTTCATCGATTTTCCAAACTCCTTAAAGAAGACCTTGGGATTCTCCATTTCTGTAACTAATTTTGATCCCATTTTATTTGTAATCAGTGACGCATCGGAGGTCAAAAGGGCCTTGTGTTGCTTAATGTTGGTATAATAGTGGGTGTCGAATGTCAATGGACTGTCAACATCGAAAGGAACTCTGTGAAAAAAGTCTGGGCAACTTTTACGCAAAGATGCTGCATAATTAGCGTCTATTGAAGGATCTTGGTCACCTTTCCCAGTAAAGTTATTCAGCCTTTTATCGAAAGGGAAGCAAGTACTTTTACCAATGGTATGTGCGCCTGCATTTTGCAATGATCATATGCTAATTCAATACTGACTTTAAACTCATTGATCAATCTTAATTTGTAATTCTATACTAAAAAACAAACTTTACCTGATAAAACCACAAGATCTTTAGCATTTAGACCTTTCTTCATGAAAGTTCCAACGAGCTTGTCAAAGCCATCATTTTCACCAGGCAAGTTTGCACCGAGTTCGTTGCCATTAGAAACGCTTCCATCCCTTCTTCCGGTCAATACCTCCCACTTAGGCTGCTTAAACTGCAAGATTTTTTAGGCCGTGAATCAAATACATGGATAATGCATTTTGTAACTTGATGAAGAAATTTGCTAGAAAATATTAGCAACAAGTAGTGTATAAATGTACTTGGAAGGAAACGGAATCTCTGGCAGCCAAGGCGAGTAGGTCGGCACAGGACACTACTCCGGGGCAAACTTTTTCAAGCTCGGCCTTAACATATTCAATAATATCATATCCACCAAGGGTATGATTTGGTGGAGTGCCCTTCTCTACTGTGGAATTATTGACAGGGTCTAGCAATATAGACGCATCACATCCCTGAAAAAAAATATAATGTCAAGAATAAAGCTCATATACAAGTATAATAGATATTTGTGATAATTAATAAGATTAAAGGGTTGAAGTATTAATATAACATACCCTTACAAAACAATCATGGAAATGGAGCCTGAGCAATTTAGCAGCCAATTCAGGGGCTTCGTGGTTTTTTTTCCATATAAGGTCCCTCACCAGGTTTTCGGCTTAAGGACATGTTAGCTGGTAAAAGTTTTTCACTAGCGGAGCAGCCTCAGAACCGTTAATTGATACAAACGCGATAACAGACACCAACCCAACCAAAAAGACTACTTTAGCCATACTTTAGGATTTTATTAAGAAAATAAGAAAAGAGTGGAAGGCACAAATCTTAAAACTTCAATGGGGGTGCAATTTAATACCAAAAAATATGCTAAATTTGGACAGAGCGTCCTCAGTGGAATTCTTGTACATACCTTATAATTGTTGGAACTATTTTCGAAAATAGAAATCTAGCTAAACGTCAACCTATTTCTCCCTTTTTTAGATTTGATCCAACTAGAATACTATCATTAACATCTTTATTACTTGTGCCAGTTATATATGAACCTTCCATCTCTTGTTATACATCGTTAACTACCTGAAAATTAAACATAGCCCTTGACCAAGTCTAATGCATATCCAAATTAAAATAAAATCCTGAAATGAAAGATAAACAATAACCGATATTTAACCCTCACGAATCACGACTAAAAGATTGCGAGTTACTCCATTAGAAGTAAAAGGGAAATTCAAAAAAAAAAGTAAAAGAGATATTGCTTGCAAGTTGCAACTAGGGCATCATTTGAGAGTATGACAACACCAAAAAAATCTCAATTGTCTTACTCACAAAAGTCTGAATAGAACAATAGAGATAGATAACAGAGAAGTGGATGCAATTTGGTAATAACTCCATATTATCCATAACTTTTTGTTAGCTAATTAAATTTTATAATACGAACGTCTTGAAAATGTAAAATATGTAAGAAATAACCATGCATGTTAGCTAGTTACAATCATTATACCACTTATGTGAAAATTATATAGCAAAATTGGCCATGTGCCTCTTAAAAATTTAGTAGTTAAGTCGTTTTCATCACCTTGAAGTAGAAACCTAGGCTAAAAGTCTAAAACTTCATATTAGCAAAATCATTTCAACATGTATAATTTTACACGTGCTCTACCCCGTAATACTATAAATTGAAACATTTTAGCTAGTGTGCAACAGTGCTATATTTTAAATCAAAATATCAAATGGAATTAATTAGCATTCACTTTTCTCATCGCTATTACACAAATTTTTTTTAGATAGGGTGGATTGTATGTACACAAACAAATAGTAACATGGAGAATATGTGCATGCAACTTTGTGATAAACGTAATCAAGCATGTTTCTCGAGTTATACAACTACATGACTCTGCATCATCGAAACATCGTCGTCCTTCTCATCCTTACCGATATTACCGTGGTGTATTATACCATTATCACAAAATATAAAATTGTATTTTGTAAGTAAAGCGCGGAGTTACCAGGACAATTAAGATCTCCTTTAAAATCTCCAAAGAACTTAATGAGAAATAAGGAAGAATTTTCATTTCCATGACCATAATTCATGCCTCTAGCTAAGAGAATTTTATGAATAAAAATATATCTAATGACTTGAAGTTGTCAAATTTTGAATATAGAGGAAGAAACTTGATTAAGCTTACAGGTGGATAATGACTATGTTTATTGCTAATATAACCTTATGAAGATTTAGCTTTGGTTAATTAGTTCTTAAAGTATATAGTTTTGTGGACGAAATATTGGCGACTTAGAGTTTTTTGCTGAAATGGGTCACTGTGGACCCTTAATGCCCAGAATGGGCTACCTTTCTGAAATATTCCCAAAATGGTCTACTTTCGAAAAACGACCGATCGTAATGATTAAAACGACCGGTCGTTTTATTATTGAACTCTCTGGAACAATTTGGACAATAAACGATCGGTCGAATTGGACAGTACGACCGGTCGTTTTTCAGACAAAAACGATCGGTCGTTATGTACATTTCGATCGGTCGTTTTTATGGTGATACTTGTACTTAAAAAACTCATCTCATTTCCCCAGACCACTGTATCTCATTTCCCAGACCACTGGAAAAAAAAAAACAGAGCTCTTAGATCATTTTAGGGCAAATCTCAGATCTCTTCCAAAACAGGTAAAAGCTCACTATTTTGTGTTGTTGGAGTATTATTTGAATAAAATTGATAGTTTTACCGTGTGGTTATCGAAATGAAAAATCCTACAATTATGTGTTATTGGGGAGGTACGATAATGGAAACTATTAGCGAGGGGTTATCTTATGATATTTCTTATAAAAAAATTTTTAAGGTATCTAGAAACACGACATACGACCAATTTTTGGAAAAATTGTTTAAGGTACTTGATGTATCATCGACTTCAAATCGTTTGAGTTTAACATGTCGTTATCCATATCTGACTACACTTACTGAGTTTAAATATATGCGATTGGCTGTTGATGATAATGATTCGTTGGAAACCATGCTTGAGTTAATAGAAGAAAATGGAAGAACGTTTATAGAGTTATATGTTGAAATTGAGCAAGTTTACTCTTCTGATCAAGATTACGGGTTGTATTATAATATTCTTTCCACTAATGAAATCGGTACATCAAGTGGAACATCCATTCGACAAGAGCCAATGCATGAAATCGGTACATCAAGTAGAACACCCATTCGACAAGAGCCAATGCTAGAGGTATATTCTGAGAACAACGAACCAGATTTGACACATTTGGATGCAGTGTGTCGATTGGCAGATAATATTGGTTGGTCGATAGAACTTGGGGATGAACCAGAGGATGAAGATCCGGACTTCAATATTAGCGAAAACGAGTCTGACGATGACGAAGAAAATGTACAAGAAGTTGAGTACGAAGAATTATCATCTGAAATGGGCTTGTATATGGATGAGGATGAAAACGACCAATCAAGTGGGTCACAATTGGCGAATAATACTATTCCCGATGAAATTCCTATGCATCAACCAATGTCAAGTTTGTTTAATGAACCGTTCGACACTCAAGAAAATTATAGTAACCAGAGAAGCAATTATATGATGTATCCTGGATTTTGGGATCCTCAAGTTAATGATCCTTTTATTGGTCTTTTATTTAGGGATAAAGAAATGTTGAAAAAGGGAATAAAACTTTGGTCAATCAAACGTAACATCCATTTTTCCACTAAAAGTTCGAAGGCAAAATTTTGGGAAATTCGTTGTAAACTGGCCGAAACTCAACAATGCAAATGGAAACTACGAGCTTCACTAAGAAAGAAACATGGATTTTTTGAAGTGTCGGTGTACAACGGTCCTCATACATGCATTCATGCCGAGCTTACAACTGATCATCCACAGTTAGATTCCAATCTTGTTGCCCAAACCATTCGAAATGCCATCACAACTAATCCTATGATGAAGATTTCATTAGTTAAAGAGATTGTGAATGCCCGCTTTGAAATGTCAGTTTCATACAAAAAAGCTTATTTGGGTAAACAAAAAGCAATCGCAGAGATATTTGGTAATTGGGAAGACTCGTATAAGGTTTTACCTAAATTTATGAAAGCGCTTCAAAAGTATAATTCCGGTACCGTTGCTTCTTATGAGACCATGCCAGTTTACGATGCGGTAACAAATACAGTGGGTGAGGTATTGAACAGATTTTTCTTCACATTTAAGGCCGTTATTGATGCATTTCAGTATTGTAGGCCAGTTATCGCTATTGATGCTACTCACTTATATGGGAAGTATAAAGGTAAGATTTTGTTGGCCATGGCATCGGATGCAGATAATCATGTTTTTCCCATTGGCTGTGCATTTGTTGCTGAGGAGAGTACAATTTCGTGGAGCTATTTTCTTTCTAACATTATGCGACATGTGATTAAAGAGCGCGTGAATATTTGTCTAATTTCGGATAGACATGCTGGTATTCTAAGTGCAGTGAGAGGAGTTTGGCGTGGTCAAGGTTTTGTTCATCGATATTGTTCAAATCATTTTTTGGATAATTTTAAGAAAGCTTTCAAAGGAGATCCTGACTTGCACAAGTTAGCGGAGAACGCCATTTGGGAATTACAAGAAAGAAAATTGAAAAGAATCATGGAAGCAATAAAAGTGATGAATCCTCAAGCATATCAATGGTTGATAAGAGAGCCTGCGGAAAAATGGTCATATTTTCATGATAAAGGGAGGCGACATGGTAACATGACCACAAACATGGCTGAAATTTTCAATAATGTTTTAAAAGATGCTCGTAATTTACCAATCACTGCTGCTGTGCAGCTTATTTTCTATAAGTTGGTACACTATTTTTGCGAGCGGAAAAAGATAGTAATCGGGATGAGAAACAGCGGCACAAGTTATGGTCCCAATATTCTCAAAATTTTAGAGAAACGTAGGTCGGACATTGGTCATACCAATGTTACTTTCGATTATGAAAGAGGGGTTTATTCCGTGTGTACAAGTTCAAGAAATTCCAGGGGCGGCAATACTCAAGTTGTCGACTTTTCACTTTGGCAATGCGATTGCGGTAAGTGGCAGAGTGATGGAATCCCTTGTTCACATGTGTTTTCCGTATGCGCTGCAAACCGTCTTGATTGGGAAGCTTACATAGTAAAATATTACACTCTTGAATCATACGAAGGTACGTACTCGGCGCAATTTTCTCCTATTCGGCATCAAGACTATTGGGATGAATGTGATAGATTATTTCTTCCGGATGTTACTCTTTTAAGAGAAAGGGGTCGTCCAAGATCTACTCGTATTCATAATGGTATGGATCAGTCGGAGAGACGAGCACGTATGAGATGTTCTAGTTGTCAAGGGCGAGGACATGATTGTCGTAAGTGTCCGTATCCAATACGTGCTCGACGCTTATGATTTTAGCTGTAATGGTCCGCTTGTAATTGTACGCTTATCAACGAGACAATATGTATCTTGTACTATTTTAATTTTCCGCTTGTAATTGTCTTTTTTAAGATGGAATATCTATATTTATTCTCAGTGTTTTTTCATACTGTTTTTTGAGAAGATAAACTGGTTTGTTAAGTATGAATAAATAAATAAGTGCAATTAACATAAAAAGTAGAATGAACAACATAAATAAATAAGTGCAATTAACATAAATATATATATTTGATTGATTATATATATATTTTAGTATTTTTATATATTTTTCTTGAGTGTCGAAAATTAAAGTGCAAAAAATTCTTCGTTTTTAAGTGTGCTCACTGGAAGAATTCTGTCCAAAAACGACCGATCTCTGTGAAAAACGACCGATCGTTTTTACACAGACGACCGATCGTTATGCAAAAACGACCAATCGTTTTTTAAGTGTGCTCACTGGAAGAATTCTGTCCAAAAACGACCGATCGATTCCTAAAACGACCGATCGTTTTCACACAGACGACCGATCGTTATGCAAAAACGACCAGTCGTTTTTTTAATGTGCTCACTGGAAGAATTCTGTCCAAAAACGACCGATCGATTCCTAAAACGACCGATCGTTTTTCTGTATTTCAGCCTTCTAATTGTTTCAAACCCTAAATTTCTCATTATCTCAAAAATATCTCTCTCTCTTATATATAAAAAATTCGCCCCTCTTCATCAAATCACCCAAAAATCCCAATTTTCTATAAATATATTACCCAATTCCTCTTATTATCCGTATAATCACTCTCGATTCATTCCGTTTTCTTAAAAATCCTCAATTCTTCAAAACCCTAATTCTTTTTTCAACTATGGTTCGTACAAAGAGAGCCTCACTCAACCTCGCCGATGAAGATGAAGACGAGATCGTGGCTCCGCCCCCTCGTCGTCCGGCTATTCCTCGCGCTCGGCGCACCGGCTCCTCCTCCGCTCCCGGTGCCTCTTCCGGCCCTCTTCCTCCTCTCTATCCACCCGAGATGGGTAAAAGAGGTATATTGACCAACTTCACTCTAGACATGCCTCTTTTCCGTGAACGATTTTCCGATGTTATGATAGATTTAAGTTTTCACAAACTCGATACCATTCTTACTCTAAAACAGCCATTTTACAAAGAAAACGTTTATGAATTCTATTACAACCTCGCTCTTGATAGGCATGATGGCGCACTTCGCTTGCGTTCATCGTTTAATGGACAACCTTTCGTCTACGGTATAGACCGTTTACGAAATTTATTACGCCTAGATAATGACGGTGTTCATGAGTCTAGTGAAGAGCTTTGTGAGACTCTTCAGATCGATAACTTCAATGATCTGAAAGATGAAATTTTTCATCCTAACCATATGAATCGCTCTAACAAAGCCCATGGCCTTCTATTCCGCAACAAACTAGCCTACCACATCCTCTCTCACATCGTCCTCCCTCATACGTCCAACTTTACGGATGTTACTAACGAGTACATCTTCCTTCTTGGGTGTATCCATCGCCGAGTCAAACTTGACTTCGCGACACTCATTCTCTTTAAGATGGATTCGCTTAAAACAAAATCTAAGAATGGGTTACCTTACGGTGCCCTAATTTCGGCCATCTTGAAAGACCAAAATCTCGTTCCCGGTGGAACGTTGTTCAAAAACAAGGACAAACATATTTGGGACACTTCCTATCTTTCCCAAATGTCCATAAAATTCCATAATACCGACAAGTCTATAACTTGGTTCGGTAAGCGGGTGTCCGGCCCCGGCTATACCTCTCTTACCCCCGAAGAGGAAGAGTATGTCGGCCCTAAGCCAACACCGCGAGCTTCTCATGAGGACGTAGCTATCTCCTCCGATTCCATTCCCCCCACCGATATCCCTACCTCCTCTCGTCCCTCTCGAGTTCGGGGCAAAGGAAAAGCCCAAGTCGGATCCTCCAACCCTCCCCCGCGCACGGACGACTTCTACAACGCTCTCTATATAAACCAATATCGCAATGCTCAAATGACCCGTCGTATGTTTCGATTCATGAACCCGGGTCAAGAAGAACTCGAAGAACTTGATCGAATGAGCACCGAGCAAAGGGCCGAGTTCAATCGCTTCTTTCCCAACCTTGCCGGGCCAAACAACGACGACGACGACGACGACGACGACGAGGATGATGCAACCTCCCACCGCGACTAGGCGGATATTTTTCTGTTATTTTTGATGATGTCAAAGGGGGAGAAATACCCTCTTTTTTGTTTTTGCGTTGTATTTCTCATTTCTTTCGATTTCGAACAACGTTGGTTTTTGATGTAATAAGTAGCAAACGCTTTATTTTATGAATCATTATTATGTTGCTTATGCGTTGTGAGTTTGTGCACTTATAGTATGCGTTTTTATCTTTTTTATGTTGCTATTTATCATTACGTGTTAAATTGTATGACGTTGTGAGATTGCTTATTTATAATTCTACAAATGCGATTTTGATGTTATTATAACTTGTGCGCATATATATCTATAGTTGATTGGGTTATTTGTGTTGTTTTCATTTGTGGCGATTGACAGTTTTTAGGCAAAACTATGGCCAATTTTTCGCTTGCATTTGATCGTTCGTTTTCCTTAATCGTTTAGCTTTGTTTAACTTCGTTTTAAATCGGATGTTTTAAATCGGATGTTTAGTAAAACGTCACCTACACATCTTATACTAAACATATTAATTTACGACATCATTTTATGTGATAATACTTGTGCTATAAATCTTCCGGACAATCCGATGTACTAAACATATTAATTTACATCATTTTTTAAGGGATCATGTTCAAAAAGTGATCATGTTTTTATATATTTTTTGCCAAATTAGTGTCGAAAAGTGCCAAAAATTCTTTGTTCTGTAAATTGTTTACAGTCGATCGGTCGACTGTGAAAAACGACCGATCGTTTATCCACAGACGACCGATCGTTATTAAAAAACGATCGATCTAATAAATCCAAATTTCTTCCAAAGAGTTCACAAGAAAAACGATCGATCGTTTTTCAGAAACGACCGATCGTTTTAGGTATGATTTCTTCCAGAGAGTTCACCATAAAAACGACCGATCGAAATGTACATAACGACCGATCGTTTTTGTCTGAAAAACGACCGGTCGTACTGTCCAATTCGACCGATCGTTTATTGTCCAAATTGTTCCAGAGAGTTCAATAATAAAACGACCGGTCGTTTTAATCATTACGATCGGTCGTTTTTCGAAAGTAGACCATTTTGGGAATATTTCAGAAAGGTAGCCCATTCTGGGCATTAAGGGTCCACAGTGACCCATTTCAGCAAAAAACTCGGCGACTTATATATATAGTTCTTGATATTTAGTTAAAAGAAGTAAAAGCTTTTTCAACTCTCTCTTAAAAGTTAAAGCATGACTAAAAGAGCTACAAGGTTTTTTAGTGGGTCATCGCTCAATTTTTTTTGCCAAAAAAATCGAGATATATATATCTACAAAAGAATTGATCAACAGTAAGTTTGCTTATTTGAGAATTTATCTACAAAAAATTGAGATATATTAAACATATAGTATATAACCCCACCTTAAAAAAAATCAATTTTACTTTAAGGTAGCCCAGTCTAATTTTATACTAAGGACAAATCACGAGGAATAAAAGATTGAACTTAATTAAGAGCAACAACATTGGCATGGTTAAATGCACATGTAGTGTCTGACTTTACACAAAAATGTCATCATGTAAAATAATTTTTATATTTTGATTTCCATTCCACAATTTATTACTCGCTCCTTCGTTTCTATTTAATTATCTATTATAAAATTACGTGTAATTTTAATTGTTTAAAAACTTATATCAAAATTGTCGGAATGAAAATTTTCAAAAGTTGATCATATACTTCAAATATTAAATTTTATGATTAAATTTAAAAAAAAATTCATTTCGATAATTTTGATACAAGTTATAAGTTGATCAAAATTTTCCGTAATTTTATAATGGATAATTAAATGGTCGTTAACTCCCTTGGTTAACCGTATGGTGTAACTTAGTGAGTGACATGTGAGTTTTTAATATTTAAATAATCTCTTATTCCATTGTGTTTGAAAGTTCTCAGTGCATCTCAATTCTTTTTAACTATATTTAATATTAAAATAAGTTTTGCTACATAAAACTAACCAATATAATGTGTAATAAAATGAATAGTTAAATAAAATGTGTTTAAGTGTCACTTAAAAGCCAATTTTTGTGCCATGTGTCAAAACTTAGCTAGAAAAAACTAATTGTAGTAATGTAGATGCTCTAAACTAGCTACAACAAACTCTTCGATGAAAATATTATTTTCCAAATATATATAAAAGGACAAATATAGACCCAAGTTGCTGAGTGATTTTTATTTTTATTTTTTCTTCCATTTCTGTTATGAAAAAGTCGTGGATTAACCAACACCTGACGTCACATGATCTGTAAACATGAAATATCCAAAGAATTTAAAAATAAGCAAAACTAATGGAGTCTTGGCTACGGGATGGACAAGGTGTTGGTATAAAGTGCAAAATCAGCTTAATTAATTCGAAACAAGGATAATTAGAAAAAAGCTAATTTTGCGAATTCATTAACAAAAGTTCTATAAATTTAAATTCTAAAGGTTAGTAATTTTTATTACAAGGAATTAATAGGAGTGGAGATATACTTTTGCAATATGAGGTATGTAACCATAGTCACGCCGGACTTTAACAGTGCAGTAACTAGTTTCGAGCTAAAAACGGTTAAATCACTCCATATTACGAGAAACACAAAAAACATCATGTATTCTACTGAAAATTTGGCGATTATAGTATTTCGACACCTCTCATAATTACAAAATAGTATATAAATATAATTCAATCACATCCATGCATAAGTAGTAGATCCGCCATTAAGCTCTATATTAACCGGAACAAGCAAGTTTTGTTAAACCGGATATATATCCTTAAGTATGTATCAAAACCGGCTAATTGAATACTTTTAAGTTATTTTGGACAAAGCACTGATTTCCTTGTTTTATAAAAATTAGTCAATCATGTTACTCGCTCAAAGTTTCGTTTTATATTAGGAGGGATGCACACGACCTTATCATTAAAGTGAATAAAATAGACATTCTTAAGGGGAGTAAAAAACTTTAAAGAGATAATTAATGATTGATTCATAAAAACAAAAATATTTAAAAATTATTCATCCTATAAAATTTAATTAAAGACATAAAACGACTCGAACTGTTTTTAAAATGCATTAAGACGACTCGTACTGTTTTTTTTTTTTTGGAAATTTTCAAAATTTTATTGGTTTTGCCTTTTTAAAGATTTATTTATTTTTTGGAATTTTTCATTTTTCCATTTTTTCTCCATTTTTTCCTATTTTTTAGATTTTTATTGTTTAGTTAGGGAAAATTGATCAATCATTAATTAGTTTCAGTTTCATTGATTAATACTTAATTAAATTGTAGATAAGGTATCAATCCAAATTTTACACATTTAAAATGTTCACAAAATTATCATCAATGTGAATCATATAAGTCCACAGGAACACGGAAAAAGAATTACGTGAAAATATTTACGAGCAGAGCGGTTCCAAACTTTTGGGGGCTATAGGCCACCATGGGCCTTTTTTTCGTCATAAACTAGCAAAAATATTTTAGTAAAATATTTAGTACTAGTATATAATCACGCGTAACCAACAAGACAACAATATGGAATAAAATTTTATACAAACTTCGCAATAAAAACGAAAAGAAATCATACTAACAAAAATAATTTAGTTTTTTTTTTCTTTAAAATTAATAAAGGATCAAATATGTTCTTTTTGAAAAAACATAGTCCTTTTTTTTTGCATGTAATATAAAGGACTCGAAAAAAATTCATTCTTGAAACTATGGGGATGTATAATGTAATAAGATATGTATTAAGCAAAAACAGGCAATAATCGATATAAATTAAATTAAGTAATTCTTTTTTCTTACTAAATGAAGGATTAAATCTGTTATCTTTTGAGAAAAAAAGCCCTTTTATGATGCATGTGATATATGAGACCGAAAAGTACTCTAGTTGAAATTAGAATGTTTTTTTAGTATAATAAATATGTTGTTGTAAGATATTATTGGACTATTGGGCTTGTACTTTATGGGCCCAAGTGGGCTTGTAACCCTATCCCTCTATCTATATAAAGAGGGTTAGGGGTCTTCTATTTGATGATTCATTCATACCTTCTGATTAATAAAGTCTCCCTTATTGTTGTCTCTCATACCTCTCTCTATATCTATACATATCTCTATATATATCTATAACGAGCTAATATGTCACACAACACGTTATCAGCACTTTGCTCGCGGAGACTAGGATATACGCTCGTGGGTATTGGAGATTTTGGGTAAACGCACGGATATTGAATATCTATAAACCTTGAGGTTTAACCGGGTTTTATCGGATTATTGTTATATCGACCTTCACCAACATACCGTGAGGACGGTACATAAAATCCTATTTTTTTACTATATAAAACTAATACCAGAGCATCTAAGTAAATGTTACATGAAATACAAACATGACTGTGAACATAATTGTCTGACCGTGTGTATAATTTATTGCATATAAATAAATTGCTTGTATCGGTGTACACTTGAATTAAAAAGATTCTGGAATTGGCCCATATATACCGTAAAAATCAAACCATGTATTATTGTGAACATAATTGGCACGGCTTGTCTGATTATTACTATAGTTTTTAAAAAAATTTACATAGTACATGTAGTAAACAGTATGACTGAATATGTAGTAAACATGTAGTACATATGACTTGTCTGATTAATTGTAAACATGTAGTAATCTGCCGAACTGAATATGTTATATACTGAAAACAGTATGACTGTTTTGTAATTCGCTGAAACTTGTCTGAAATTATGGACTGAAACTGTAATAATGCTGTAAATAGATATATAGTTTGCTGTAATTACACGGATAGTCCCTGTAATATATTACATGTATAAAAACAGTATATATGTGTTATAAAAGTCAATATTCGGTCTAAATATTCACCCACATGCATATATATATATTTATTAAAAAGGCAAGTGAATAAAAAATTGCATGTTAATTGAATAAATTGATATGTTTCCATGTAAATTTAACCTTTTTGCATGTTAAAATATTTTTTTACCATATATAGAATTGATTGGTAATTAAAAATATATTGCTTGCTTGCATGTTAAAACTACCATGTATAGAATTACTTATATGGCAATAAACCGTAGATAATTGATTGATATCTTATTAGTATAATCAACATATCTTTTGATATTACCATAAATATAAATATACCATATGGCAGTTAATTGATTTGATTTGATTTGGTATGATATAATTTGTGTGATTGATAATCCTGAATTGATTTAGTTTATCACCAAATCTACTGCATGATTAGATATATATCATGAATATATTTTATACTGCCTTGTATATATGTGGTTATCTAGAAAAGATATACCTGTTATTTATTGCCATGAATGGTAGAATTGCGAAATCATATATTTTCACATTTAAGTTGGAAAAATTATGAACCTTCCCTAAATAGGCTCACCTATTTGGATACGATGTCTAGGAAAGATATAGGCGGAAGTCGATATCCTAATGAGGTCGGGTTTTAAGTGGCATTCGTGCCCTCCACCCTCACCGTCTTTCCTGGTCGTTTTTCAAGTAGAGCTACCGAAAGGGGTTGACTAAATAATAATTTCCCCGAATGTGTTTATATAGTGATGTATGTTTCGCCGAATTGGTGTCTCAGTATCGACCCGTCGTTCGATCAATGAGAACCAATTCACATTAAAAGCAAAACTATTTTCGAACCTGTCGTTTCGAAATTAAAGTTTGTGCTTGTGCAAACCATAAACATATAAACCAGTCGTTTTATATGAAAAATAATTCAGAACTCCCAACACATGTTGGATGCCATCTATGATGAGAAAAATCGCAAAACATACTTGCGAAATGACTGTTTAGACGTTGATGTTATTCCGTCACCACATGTTAGTCACCCTGATGTGTGAGCATGTGATACCCAAATTATTTGGATGTCATCTTTGATGAGTAAAACACGAGTTTGTTGTTACCCTCGAGATGAATGCTAAGGCGTTGATTTTATTCCGCCGCCACATTTGAGACGTGATGACGTCTATGGTGAACAAATGTCTGAAATTGACATATTGGAGCAATCCTTCACCAAAATACTAGCTTGGAAATTGCATTCCATAAGCAGTATCGTGAATTTATATTCACCATGTTCCTTTATCGCCCATCTGTTATTGGATAAGAAAATTACCCCGGTGAGTAGTTTTAATCCTATTGGGTCAATGGCGAATTGTTTGCCTGATATTAATGCTCTTCGTGTACATTTTTTTTTCCACGAATCGAGAACCGAGAAAAGTGTTATTTGTCTCGAACTGTCGCGATCCCGATGAATCGCCTAGCCAAGCGAGATTTTAGACAATCGTCAAAATCGAAAACTTGTGGCTCCAAGACAGTAATTGAAAGGAACAATATGGGCCGTTGTCACAAAGTAAGAGATGATGCTCAAGGAGCCAACTCTATGCTATAAAGACAACGGTCATGCACGGTTACTCCTTAAATAGTTCACAACTATTATAAAGGTGGAAAAACCGATGCTAATGTGGTTAAAGCTAATTGAAAGGAAACTCTTGAGACCCCCGATTTTGTGGCTCAAATGAGTTTGACACATTTCTTTATTGATTTTGATAAATCATTGAGCCATTTTTTCGCTCATCTGGATTATGTTTTTCCATTTGGATTATTATTTTTCCATTTGGACATACTTTTGGATTATGGTTTGCCTGTTTATGAAATTTCTCGAAATAATTTAAAGTGTTTTTTGAGCAAATTCCTTTGACAAATGTGACCAAACTTTAAATTATGAAATTTTAGGCAATACTTGTGGTGTAGTTGGTTTTTTGGAAATAGTGGGTAACAGTGTACCATATAATTTCACCAACTACTTGCCTAAAAGAGCACTCAGTGACAACGATTCTGGACCTGTCGTTCCAAAATCGAAATCTTTGGTAAAGCCAAATTGATTTGTCAAATATGAGGCGTTATACTCATGCAGGTCCTGTCGTACCTTGTTGAGTTATAAAATATTCGAGAAAACCAGTGTTATCTGGTAATAGCTCATGAAAGAAATGAAATTTCTTTACATAGCCTCCACTCAAAAACGTATTTTAGAGGAGTTGAAATGTCTTTCAAGTGGTTGCTACCACATTCTTTAAAGCATTCAAAGTTACCTTATCATTTCGCCTGTCGTCGAATGATAAATGATTTAGATGCTAAGACATGATTGTCTGTACTATCATTCGCCTGTCGTCGATTGATAAGAGCATTTTGATATTATGGCATTGACCGGATGAGATATTCCCGGGTCAAAAGACGATGCTTGATTTATAATCGCATAGCATTTGGATTCTCTCTGAGAATATATTTCGCGATTAATCCGAAATTCATGCCACTAATGCTCACTTTGAAAGACTAGTATGTGTAAAGATCACGAAATGAACTCGTAGAATTCTGGTAAAGAATTGAAGGAGTTATTGTGGACTTATCCAACCATAAAACGGACCATAAATATAAATGGTTATGGTTGATGCATCGACAATAAGGTCACATTTTATTGTTGTCCACAGAAATGCAGCATTTCCCAAACTTTTAGCCCTATCATTAAGTTGATGGCTCATGATCCGGATTATCCTGAAAAGTCTAGTCGACTTGATAATTCCGAAGAGTAATAATCGAAATTTCGATTTGAATTACTTGAGTTTGGAAATTCAAATTGAACATCCTGTCGATTATGTTCAGACCCAAATGGACTCACGGAAAGTTTGTTGATGCGACTGCAAATGATTGCACGCACATCTTGGTCTTGCGCACCAAGATTTATATTTCCGTGTGGGTTATGCTATTTTGCTGCATTGGTCCGTTATGAGGCCCATAGACACTCAAACACCATATGCGTACCAGCTGGTTACTGGTTATGAGCCAGAAGTCTCATAATAACGCGTGTTTAGAGTGATTAATTAATATTTTGATTGAGCCGTTCTAGCGTTCAAAATATGGACCTCTGAAGGGGACATAAGTCGATTATGAATCTCCTGCCTATCATTTGATAGAGTAACCTTGGCAAACGATCTCTTTACCGCATGATATGCGAAAGTGACATCGCTAAGACTGTTCTCCCCGTCGTTAGGGGGAGATTTGCACGTTACCGTTGATAAGGAACGACGTGAAGTAACGTGGCATAACCCACTCAGTCTTAGCTTGATCCCCAAAACTGCACTTAGTGATAAGTAAGTGCATAGACTCCCTCAAGTCTAACTAAATGCCAGACGCATTTAATGACTTTATGAGATGTCACGAGATCATTTATACCAGCTGCAAAATGCTTGCAAGGATAGACGTCCCTGTCGGACGCCGTGTTCCTGTCGTAACACGTTGCTTTGGCCGAACCCGCCAAGCAAAGGACGCTGCCGTCGGCCGTCAGTCTGTCGTCCTTCCTAAGATATGAGGAAGTTGACCGGTTCTTAATTCGTTCAGCCCCAGAGATGGTGAACTGAAACTCATTTGTCGCACGAGATTATAAAGGATCAAGGAGATGTGTGATTTCCTCCTCATCCTAAGAATCTCGAAATATCTGTCGATCATGATATCTTAGACGATATTGAAGCGAAACGAGACTGTCATTGATTACTTGTTCATATATTCGGTGACGACTGATAATATGAACAAATTATGATAGGGAACCATGTACCGTTGCCTGAAGTCAACGTAGAATAGACTGTACTAATGGAAACTTGCAATCCAAGTAGACTCCTTAGCGAAAGTGTGTTCGGACCTGTAGCTCCAACGCCACCAATGTTAAACTAGTTTGTTTATTTGGTTATTCGTAAGGAAAAGTGATGAGAATAATGAGATTGTAGAATGCTCGCCTAGTAGCGCAAGGCTTCTCTCACATCTTGGAATTGGTTACGAGATGGGCTATTTCCTCGTAATGGACGTTATAACGGTCCCCTACTTTATCAGTTTAGTAGTTTCCCAAAAACTGATTATGCAGCATGTGATTGTGGTCACTGTTTTATCTCTATGGGGATTTAGACAAAGAGATATAGATGAAGGTCCCTGTGTGACTTCATGTGCTTAAATCAAGTAGTTTCTGACCATGGAACACGATCTCAATTGACTGAGACGTTCACTATATGGATTAATATAATCCGAGCGGATGTGGTATACCGCCTAAGTGAGTACTTGATTAGCTTGGGATACTTGAACAAGTATTATGCCCTTGCGTGTTTTATTACGCGATCCATTTTTGGATTTGCCTTCGAGATGAAGGATCTTGGGAAGAAACGGTAGTGACTCGGCCTGATGATCGACTCCCGTAAAGATTGAATCTAAGTCCATGATTCAGACTACACCCAGAAGGTGTTATGACGTTGTATTCATCATGACGCTAAGTCGTCAGATTCTCCCATGATCGTTCGATCACTAGACATTGATATAGACCCATTCCGTCCCTGATGTGACGATGAAGAGATATTGAACCATGATGTTCATATCTAAGTACAATAAGCGCATTATTGTACTTGGTCTAATGTGCTAGGACGAACATCTCGTCTGCTGTGAATGGTATAGCTCGACACAGCATCGCGCTAACACGCTGCCATCGAAATGGCATAAAAGACATTTTCCCATTACCTTAAGGTAACTGTGGATGAGGGCTTGTCTTATCCCATTTGCGTCATCGAGTGTACCTACCCCCTTCGGTACTCGAATTAACGCAACCCTTTTTCGGTTATACCGATGCCGGTTACTTATCAGACCCGCATAAGGGATATTCCTAACATGGTATGTCTTTACCATTAGGAATAAGGCGACATCTTGGAGGTCTTGGAATGACTCCAAGTGAATCACTCTGATCTATTCGTGCTCTATGAGACGACTAGAGAGTGTATATGACTTCGAGCTAGTATTAGTCATATTTGAATTACATATGTTCTGTCTCACGATCTAGATAAAACACTTGTCATAGAAGACAACTTGTTGTTATTGATCAAGAGAGACATGACTACATTATGCTATTTAGCATTTCTCGCCGAAATTAATCTTCACAAATGAAGTTTAAGAGCATCCAGTTGAATGCTCGTTCTATTCCACGTTAGATTTTCCTGCATCCAGTCGTATGTAAGTAAATGAGGCATCCAGTCGAATGCTCGTACTCTTTCTTGGAATATGAAATCTTTGCACCCAGTCGTGTGCAAGTGAGGGGGAGCATCCAGGTGAATGCTTATTGCACTAATTACTATTTAGTCGAAATCTTCGCACCCTGTCGTGTGCAAGTGAGGGGGAGCATCCAGTCGCATGCTCGTGTACTCTTTTTGTCCTTAGACCAAGGTTTTTTTCCCACTGGGTTTTCCTTGGCAAGGTTTTTAGCGAGACACGTTCCCATCATATCTCACTTAAGATTGCCGAAATTAGGGGGAGTATCCTGTTGTATACTTCTTACCACTGTGTACTCTTTTGTCCTTCGACTAGAGATTTTTTCCCACTGGGTTTACTCTAGCAAGGTTTTGATGAGGCACATGTTTTGTGGTTGATCCCCTACTACTACCATTGTTGCATTTTTTTTCCTTCGATCAGAGATTTTCCCATTGGGTTTGCTCTGGCAAGGTTTTGATGAGGCACACTGTTTTGTGGTTAGTTACTTACATGATATTTCGGCATATATCATTCGGCTACACAGTTTCTCCTAGGTACCGGTTTTGTCCCACACTGGGTTTTCCGGCCCTAAGGTTTTTATGTGTTTAGCACTGCGAATGAACTCGACTCAGATCGACTGCATGAAGACGAAGAATTCAAGACGTCCAAAGGGGGAGTGTTGTAAGATATTATTGGACTATTGGGCTTGTACTTTATGGGCCCAAGTGGGCTTGTAACCCTATCCCTCTATCTATATAAAGAGGGTTAGGGGTCTTCTATTTGATGATTCATTCATACCTTCTGATTAATAAAGTCTCCCTTATTGTTGTCTCTCATACCTCTCTCTATATCTATACATATCTCTATATATATCTATAACGAGCTAATATGTCACACAACATATGTGATTTAATCCAAAAAAGCCATTAGTAGGATCAAACCTGCGTTGATGGTAAAAGTTAAACCTTAAGTTACGGCCGCTAACCAATTGGACAAGTGTTCAGTTTAAAACATAAAATATATATAATATATTTTGTCACAAAGTTGGGGTGCCTAAAATAATCGAGTTTTTCGAATGTTCTAGATTCGTGTCTCTTGTGCCTAGCCCAAAAACCGACCATGTTTACGGGATTCGTATTTAATGAGTAACTGCCACTCAGCTTTATCAATTGAACAATTGTAAATAAAAGTTACAAAAACACACATATCCGGGCATCTTTTACCTTCTTCTATAACACCAGGTTTTAAATTTAAATAGTAAACCAATGATTGTGAAATAAGTGAAAGGGTGAGTAAGTCATGGCTCAAAAGATAAAAGTAGCCATCTATATGTACGTTATCTTTTCAATTATATAACGAAAATACGAAATGTATATATAAAGCGTAAATAGAAAAATAAAAATATTAGAGAGGATGGGAGCATTCCGAGAATTGAACTCAAGACCTCCTGCACCCTGAGCAAGAATCATACCACTAGACCAAATGCCCTCAAGTGTTTGTTCTTTTTCAATTTTATCTACACACCGGATTGATCAAATAAATGCCCCACACTAGTTACACACTATTAGTTAGTCTCACAATGAGTAATTTTTCTAATGTCTACCAATAAATGTCCCATTGTTCTTCAATAAAAACGTTATTAAGTTAATATTAAACCTGTGTACCTAACTAGCTATGATTAATATTCCAAGCAATTTGTCATTTACCATCAATATGCTGTTTAAAATCTCAGGTTAAAACTTAGATCTCTTTAGTCGTTTACTTTCACTTATTTTCTTCATTCTTATTTGTTTTGCAAGTCAACACCATGATTTGATGCAAAATTTGATCGACTGACCGTCATTTTCCCCCGAGAAACATATTGATAGAACATAAAAATTGGACCCGAATATGTCTATTCGGGTATGAATCGATCCACCCATTATTATAGGGTACCCAATGCTTAGACCCAAAAACTCATGGATTAAGAGAGCTTTCCTAACAGGCCATTATCTATAAAGGTCCTAGCCCAGTTATTAAAGGTCCATAAGGGAAAAGCCCATGAGGTGACGCCTAAGATGGCGACATTTGTCAACATCCTAGGAGGCATAATTGCCTATAAATAGCTAAGTACCCCCCTAAAAGAAGGACCAGAAAACATATCTCAAAAATATAGAGAGAATGAGAGAAAAGATAAAAATTTGTCAGAACTTACCACATCAATAATTAAACCGAGCAAGGTAGAGAATCGAGCACCGAAGAGAAGAGAAAGATCAAGTTCAAGATCAAATAGCGAATCCGAGCATAAGTATAGTAATAGAATTGTAGTCCGAACAATGGCAATTGCCGAATAATAATAAAGATCAAGAAGTGTTCATCGTTTACTGTCAATTCATTATATATCATTGTTGAAAAGGCTAACGTCACCGAACAAATTTATGGCTTTATCAAATGGCGCCATCTCCGGGAATCATCTAGTTCCTAACTAGCTTCGAAATCGAACACCAACACTCTACCAGACGAGCAACAAATGGCAAACACCAACGAAGAAACTCGCCCAGAGGAAGTAGGCACATCGACAAACCAGGAAATCCCAGTCCACAAAGACGTGTTAGCGCATCTCCTTAACATCAGAGACCGCTACGAAGCGCTTCAGGTCGGATCTCAACCAACCGTCTCTAACGTCTAAACAGAACAACAAACTGACCATCCCCCACAGGTCGACGGTCTTATCGACGAAAACCCTACGGACACGGAGGCGGAACGAGCGCCGTCTGTGACTAGGCATGCGGGGACACCCTTGCCAGACAACCGCCGTCCTAACAACGCAGGGCCAAGCTCAATGGCCCCTCAGCCAGGAGCCTCGGTCAACTCCAGTCCCCAACGGGTTCGTTTTCAAACGAATGAAGCCCACCAGTATGGCATGCCCGACGACCCCGTACTAGAACAGGTAGTCCCATATCCAACCCTCCCACCGCGAATAATTACGCCGTACACGGTGGAACTACAAACCCCTATTCACCAAGATAGGACTATGGCCGCACTGGCACGGGCCGCAGAAAAACGTAATGCCCAGCTACAAGCCCAGCTGGGGGCATGCATGTCGGCCATGGCAGCGGCCGGCATCACATTACTGCCCCTCCTATTGGCCAACACGTAAACCGACCCCCGACGCGAAGCGGAAGATTCTTCTTACCGAACAGCGATGACAGTGACAGGCCGACCTCATGATACGAGGATACCAAGACAAGGAGAACCCGTCCCGAGGATAACCCCGACGGTCTACGGTCACCAAGGCGCGCCTCCAGTACCTGACCTCGACAAAAATCCGAACGACGGGAGGTACGACGACCACAGGATAGTAGTCGGTTACTATCCACAACACCACCATGGGGGATACGCCCCACACTACCCAGCGCCGGATGAAGCGTTCCAACAGGCTTGGGACGTATGCCAAGAGACTCCATGTACCGATTAGATAACTCGGTACCGCAATCCTGTGGGATTTGTCATCCCCGAGTTCAAACTATATGATGGAAGGAGCTGCCCCATCGATCACCTCCGACACTACAAAACGAGGATGGAGCTGTGGAGTGATGACAGTGCACTGATGTACAAATTTTTTAAGAACAGCTTGGGTCAGGAGGCGTCGTCGTGGTATCATAATCTACCATGGGGATCCATACGAAGCTGGGCGGAGCTCCTCCGTGCATATTCCACCCGATACGCCGCTCATAGGAAGAAGAAGGTTAACATTGAAACCCTTCTAAAAATGACTATGTTGCCCAATGAGAGGCTCCAGGACTACTGCATACGCTTCATCGACGTGGCGAACTAGATCCCGCAGTACGCCAATAACATAGCCATCCAGAACTTCATCAACTCTATCTCCAGCGGCTATTGGGCGAGAAGGAAGTTCATCGGCAAGAATTTTCCGACCACTGATGCCCTTCTGGCCTATTGCACCCACCTTACCGATAAGAATGAAGAGATGCGAGTCCTCAACCGGGCTCCACCAAGAAGAGAGACGGTCCGGGAAGCACAGGTGGACCGTAAGAGAGCCAAGAACAATCATGGGGAACCAGTCCACCAGTCCAAACGGGACAAGGGTCCCGAGGTTCAGCGAAGGGAATACCGACCCATAGAGCCCAAGCCGCTCCAAATCGCCTATCCAATGCCGCCCAAACCACCTCAGCAAGGTCGTGGGCCATAAAGGGAACGCCAGAGGCGTTATGAACCGGTCGAGTTGAGGTACACTTTCAACCTGTCTGCCGAAGATATCCTAAATGATATATGCAGAGAAAGATGGTATTCCCGACCCGAGCCAATCCATTCTGTTGAACCATGGGGTTCAATAATTGATTTTGATTATAACATTGATTATGTTTTTAATGATTTTACGATTTCTCTATTTCGATGATATAATGCTTGTTTTTTCCAAAAAGAGAATTTGTAAATTGCAGAATGCCAGAAAGATAGAGCTCGGAAAAACGAAGCCACAGGTTCAAGCGGAACCAGAATCGGAGCTAAAACGAAGGAGTTATGGGCTTTCGAAGAAGACCGAAAAAAACTGCCAGAAGAACAGACGACTGATCGACTGGACAAAAACGACCGATCGTTTTTAGTCCAATTTCTTCCAGTGAGTCCATCTAAAAAACGACCGATCGTTTTCAAAAACGACCGATCGACTGGTGAAGATCGACCGATCAACTGTAGAAAACGACCGATCGTTTTCTACAGATTTCGAAAACAGCTTTTCAGCTTATTCTGGAAAATAGCTGTTAAAAACACCCTGTTGAACATAGAGTTCAATAATGATTTTATTATTACTTTGATTATGCGTTTAATGATTTTACGATTTCGATGATATAATGCTTGTCTTGTCCAAAAATAGAAAACGTATATTTCAGGTCTTTAAATGATAGAGCATTCGATAATGAAGCCATAGGTTCAAGCGGAACCAAAATCGGAGCTAAAACGAAGGAGTTATGAGCTTTCGAAGATTTACGGGACCAGGATTACAGTCGACCGATCGACTGGACAAAAACGACCGATCGTTTTTGATCAAATTTCTTCCAGTGAGTCCAGTATAAAAATGACCGATCGTTTTCAGAAAACGACCGATCTTTTTCTGTAAAACGACCGATCGACTGTAGAAAACGACCGATCGTTTTCTGCAGTTTTTGAAAACAGCTTTTCAGCTTTTTCTGGAAAATAGCTGTTATATCTTCAACGGTCATAACCCAGAAAAACAGACTTTGCTGTTATATAAACCAGCCCAATCATCTCTCCAAAGTCACCAATTACAACACCAATCAATCATCCAAATAGCTCTTTCAATAAAAACCCAATTTATCACCATTTTGGTGAAAATATTCGAAAAAGAGGAAATCAAAGAAGAAAGCGACTCAAGCTCGATCAACAACCAAGACTCACCAATTAGCTTATTTAGAAGCAAATAGAATAGTGAGTGTAGTTACATTTTTGTAACAAAATTGTATCGAGTGTTTTATAAACTCATTTTTGTGAGCGAGTGATCGGGTAGAGGCTTTGTAAGCGAGTTGCTTAAAAGCTCTAGATCTTTTCATTTCGGGACACTCATAAAGTGAGGGGGAGCTTAATCGGTCGATTAGCTCATTAGGATTGTAATATCCGGGAAAATTATTTATAGTGAAATACTCGGTAGTACCGAGGAGAGGACGTAGGCCGTTTGCCGAACCTCTATAAACTACGGTGTCATTTTCTTTCCCTTTACTTTTACTTTCCGCAACCTTTACAATTGCTTATTTTCTTGCTTGCGTTTATGAATTATAGCTTGTCATTAATATTATCAAACGCCTAAGCTTAGAATAGCTAAAAAGTTGGGTTGCTAGTTGCACTTAGTTTAATTAGGCGAAAAGCGCCAAAACCTTATTCACCCCCCCTCTAAGGTTAGCCGCACTCGGGCCAACGATTGGTATCAGAGCCGAGGCTCTTGCATATAGGAATCTAACGATTCTAGAGTTAAGATCCCGATGGCTAATATTCTTAATTTCACATCCGGCATAGCTTCATCACCCAATACACCTCCATATTTTGATGGATTAAATTTTTCATATTGGAAGGATAGGATGAGCATGTTTCTCCAAAGCTATAATGTTAGACTTTGGATGACTATAAAAGTAGGATATTCCGCACCTACATACGAAAATAGCGAGAACCCAATCCCCGTAGAGGACCTAGATAACGCTCAACTAGAAGCCTACTCTACAAACGCCAAAGCGATGTATGCTATTGTTTGTGCCGTTTCTCCTAACGAGTACAACAAGATTTCCTCTTGTAAAACCGCTAAGGGTATGTGGGATAAGTTAGTAGTTATGCACGAGGGAACTAACCAAGTTAAGGATTGCAAACTCCAACTTTTAGTTCATGACTACGAACTCTTTAAGAAGAGCGAGGGAGAAACTATTTCCGATATGCTTGCTAGATTTACCACTATTACTAACGGACTAATGTCTCTTGGTAAGTCTTTGTCTTGTAAGGAGATGGTTTCAAAAGTGATTCGGAGCTTACCGAAGGAATGGGAACCAAAGATCACCGCAATTCAAGAGGCGCACGACATGAACACATACACTCTTGATGCATTGACGGGTTCGCTCATTACACACGAGATCACCCTCAATAGTCACAAGCCAATCTCGAAAAAGAGGGAGATAGCTTTCAAAGGAACGACTTGTGACGAATGCGATGAGATATCCAAGGACGACAAAAATTCAATGGAAATCATTCGAATCGTCAAGGAAATCCTCAAGCTAAAAGACCAACGCAAACACAAAGGTAAATCGTCAAATAATTCAATTTATTCTAACGATTTTGTTTGCTATACATGTGGCAAGGAAGGACACATGGCGAGAGATTGCGTCATGAATCGCAAGAGCAAAAGCAAGAAGAAGTTATCCGCTTCAAGCTCTAGCGATAGCTCCGACCAAGATGAAGTCGCTCACCTTGGGTGCTATATGGCCATGGAAGAAAGCCATGAACAAAACCTCTCTTCCTCAAGCGATAATGAAAGCGAAGCCGATGAGGTAAATGATCTTTCTTATGATGAATTACTTCATATGTGCGATATTTATTCTAAAAAGGTTCCTAAGCTTGTCGAAAAGGTCGACTCTCTTAAAAGGATAAATTCTTCTCTCAATGAAGAAATAAGATCCTTAAAAAGAGATAAAATTGAAAATGAGTCTATTCCGACATCGTCATTTTCTCTTCATGATATAGATGACGAAAAGGAAGACTTAAAAGATAAAAACGAGTTTTTAAAAACCGAGAATGACTCTTTGAAAAAGAAAAACGATGAGCTTGTCATTACGGTCGAAAAACTCGAGTTAACAATCTCAAGGTTTTCCAAAGGGAAAACCGTGTTGGACGAAATTTTGAGTTGTCAAAAAGATGTTAATGACAAAAGCGGTTTGGGTTTCGTTTCCAACTCTATTGGATCAAGCACAACCCGCTATGTCAAATCTTGTAGCGTGTCTACAACTCCTATTTCGCCTATACAAAAGGTTGTTTTTAAACAAGGGAGCACTTCAAGAGTTTTGCCGAACTCTTGTAATAATAGAAGAGGTTTAGGTTTTCAAACCAAAACCGCTCATCATACTTCTAAAACTTCCTACAAAAAGTCGCATAGTTCTCGTTATTCGAAAAAATCTATGCATTGCATTCATTGTAGTAGAAGTGAGCATAACTCTTCTAAATGCCCAAATCGCTTCCATGTTAGTAGAAGCAATTTGAAATGGGTAGTTAAGACCCGAGCCACTAACAATGTCGGACCCAAAAGAAATTGGGTACCAAAGGACAAAATTTGTGTTGTAGGTATCTCCATCCAAAAGGAGAAAATCCACAAATGGTTGGCAACGCCGACAAAAGCCGTGAAAGTCAAGAAGATCGACTCCACCATCAAGGATGAAGTGCCGTTGATCAACAAAGGTGGAAGGCATACCAACAAGTGGTACCACCTATTGGGAATCGGCAACGCTCAATGCAAATGCCATTAGCGAGCGGACTCGACTCCACATCACATATGCGGTATACTCTAATCTATAATATCTACATATATGTGATTAGTTGGGTCGGGTATATGCATCATATTTACATTTTTCATGTTTTGGTTTTTCTTTAAAAACCCTTCACATAACCCCATATTTTTTATTATTGATTGCATTTTGATAATGCCAAAGGGGGAGAAAAATGATATAATTTGGTGTAATGCGTTTTGTTAAAATGGAGGAGATATTTTTCTTGTATCTTGTAAAATCATCATTAGTTTGTCATAATCAAAATGGGGGAGATTGTTGAACATAGAGTTCAATAATGATTTTGATTATTACTTTGATTATGCGTTTAATGATTTTACGATTTCGATGATATAATGCTTGTCTTGTCCAAAAATAGAAAACGTATATTTCAGGTCTTTAAATGATAGAGCATTCGATAATGAAGCCATAGGTTCAAGCGGAACCAAAATCGGAGCTAAAACGAAGGAGTTATGAGCTTTCGAAGATTTACGGGACCAGGATTACAGTCGACCGATCGACTGGACAAAAACGACCGATCGTTTTTGATCAAATTTCTTCCAGTGAGTCCAGTATAAAAACGACCGATCGTTTTCAGAAAACGACCGATCGTTTTCTGTAAAACGACCGATCGACTGTAGAAAACGACCGATCGTTTTCTGCAGTTTTCGAAAACAGCTTTTCAGCTTTTTCTGGAAAATAGCTGTTATATCTTCAACAGTCATAACCCAGAAAAACAGACTTTGCTGTTATATAAACCAGCCCAATCATCTCTCCAAAGTCACCAATTACAACACCAATCAATCATCCAAATAGCTCTTTCAATAAAAACCCAATTTATCACCATTTTGGTGAAAATATTCGAAAAAGAGGAAATCAAAGAAGAAAGCGACTCAAGCTCGATCAACAACCAAGACTCACCAATTAGCTTATTTAGAAGCAAATAGAATAGTGAGTGTAGTTACATTTTTGTAACAAAATTGTATCGAGTGTTTTATAAACTCATTTTTGTGAGCGAGTGATCGGGTAGAGGCTTTGTAAGCGAGTTGCTTAAAAGCTCTAGGTCTTTTCATTTCGGGACACTCATAAAGTGAGGGGGAGCTTAATCGGTCGATTAGCTCGTTAGGATTGTAATATCCGGGAAAATTATTTATAGTGAAATACTCGGTAGTACCGAGGAGAGGACGTAGGCCGTTTGCCGAACCTCTATAAACTACGGTGTCATTTTCTTTCCCTTTACTTTTACTTTCCGCAACCTTTACAATTGCTTATTTTCTTGCTTGCGTTTATGAATTATAGCTTGTCATTAATATTATCAAACGCCTAAGCTTAGAATAGCTAAAAAGTTGGGTTGCTAGTTGCACTTAGTTTAATTAGGCGAAAAGCGCCAAAACCTTATTCACCCCCCCTCTAAGGTTAGCCGCACTCGGGCCAACACACCCAACCACTTTCAACGGTCATAACCCAGAAAAACAGACCTTTGGTCTACATATACAAGCTCAATCTCTCTTCCAAACCACCAATCAATACACACAACATCATCCTTCAACCTCTCTAATAAAAACCCTA
This sequence comes from Primula vulgaris, assembly GCA_963920805.1. Taxonomy (NCBI): domain Eukaryota; kingdom Viridiplantae; phylum Streptophyta; class Magnoliopsida; order Ericales; family Primulaceae; genus Primula; species Primula vulgaris. The sequence continues at coordinate 21,432,611 of OY987216.1, forward strand.
AAAATCACCATTTTGGTGAATATATTCGAGAAAGAGGGAAATTAAAGAAAAAGCCATACAAGCTCAATCATCAACAAAAACTCACAAATTAGCTTATTTACAAGCAATTAGAATAGTGAGTGTAGTTACATTATTATAACAAAATTTGTAACGAGTGTTTTATAAACTCTTTTGTGAGCGAGTGATCGGGTAGAGGCTTTGTAAGCAAGTGAAGCTTAAAAGCTCTAGGTCTTTTCATTCGGGACACTCATAAAGTGAGGGGGAGCTTAATCGGTTGATTAGCTCGATAGGATTGTAATATCCGAAAAGAAGATTTTTTAGTGAAATACTCGGTAGTACCGAGGAGAGGACGTAGGCCGTTTGCCGAACCTCTATAAATCTTGGTGTCATTTTCTTTCCCTAAACTTTTACTTTCCGCAACTTATTATTTGTTTATTACTTGTGTTTGATTGTTTAACGATTAAGTAACGCTTAAGCTTAGAATTGCTAAAAGTTGGGTTGTTAGTTGCACTTAGATTTTAATTCCGCAAAAAGTGCCAAAAACCTTATTCACCCCCCCTCTAAGGTTTAGCCGCACACGGGCCAACACATTCCCCCCTGATTCCAGAGACACCAAGCTCTTCTGCGCCTATCATGAGGATCACGGCCATCTCACCGAGCATTGCCGAAATCTGCGATGGAAAATGAACACGTGGGGAGACGCGGGATTCCTCAACAGGTTCATCAAGGGCGCTATAGACAAAGGCAAGCAACTGGTCATCGAGGGAACTGATAACCGACAAGGCAAAATGATCAACGTTGTCCACTTGTCGAGGCCCAAGAGAACCGGGGGTGATCGATCCCAACAACGGCAACTGGCCCACTTTGGGCAAGTAGCTAAGGCGTCACAGGCATCGACCTCAAAGCGGCAATGCATGCCGTAGCGACACCCGCCCATTTCTTTCTCAGATCTCGATGAAGAAGGGGTGATATACCCCCACGGGAATGCCATTAACCTACGCGTCCAGATCGGCATAGACACCGTCAGCAGAGTGCTTGTCGACCAAGTAGCCTCTTGCGATATCATGTACAAAAAGCTCTTTGACAAGATGGAGCTCAAATTGCAAGATCTACAGCCCACTGACGTCACACTGATCGGGTTCATCTCTGAGACGACTAAGCCGTTGGGAAAGATCGTCCTAAATGTTACAACGGGATCCGTATCTGTCCCCGTAGAATTCTTGGTGGTCAATGATAATTCCGGCCACAATGCAATCTTGGGCCGACCATGGCTTCATGCCATGCGGGCAATCCCTTCAACATACCACCAGAAGGTGAAATACCCTAATGCCAAAGGAGAGATCGAGATAGCCCGAGGGTGTCAGGAGGATTCAAGATGCTGTGAAGACATCACCGCTACTCTGAAGAGACAACTTGTAGTTGTCGAACAGCCCACAAGCACAAGGAAGCTGATCGACCAAATAGCCCGAGCTGAAAGGGTTGTTGAAGAACAGGTCGGAGAAACGCTCCGGAAGGTGTATATCCCGGATATGGACGAGGAGCACTACTTCCTCATCGGCGATAGCCTTCCTAAAGAGGAATCCAAGGAGCTAAAAGCATTCCTTCTCAGCAACGTCGATAAATTCGCCTGGAGCCCCAAGGACATGCCCGGTCTAGACCCGAAAACAGCGTGCCATCACTTAAGTGTGAACGCCGAGTACAAGCCAATAGCTCAAAAGAGCCGGAAGGTGTCTGTCCAGTACAGAGCGGCTATAATTGCTGAAGTCCAAAAGTTGCTGGCAGCCGGAGCTATACGGGAAGTGTTCTACCCGAAGTGGCTGTCCAATCCGGTCGTCGTCCCAAAGAAGAACGGGAAGGAAAGGGTCTGCATAGACTTCACCAATCTGAATAAAGCCTGCCCGAGGGATCCATTTCCCCTACCAATGATTGATCAACTGGTGGACGCCACGGCAGGAGTAGAAAGGATGACCTTCCTCGACGCGTACTCGGGATATCATCAAATCCCCCTCGCTCTCGAAGATCAAGAAAAGACCTCGTTCATATCGCCTTTGGGAAACTATTGCTATGCGGTTATGTCGTTCGGCCTACGAAATGCAGGAGCGACATACCAAAGGATGATAAAGAAGGTATGCCAAAAGCATATAGGGAAGACAATAGAGGTGTACATTGACGACATGGTCGTCAAGAGCGAAATGGCCACTTCCCACCTCCAAGACATTAAAGACGTCTTCCAAACGCTGGGCGAGCACAAACTAAAGCTTAATGCTAGCAAATGCGCATTCGGCATCAGCAAAGGGAAGTTTTTGGGGCATATGGTCAGCCAGAGAGGAATAGAGGCTAACCCCGACCAGATAACGGCTCTCCAAAACCTGGCAGCACCAAAGAATAAGAAGCAGGTGCAAGAGCTCACGGGAATGATGGCCGCACTAAGCAGATTCATCAGTCGATCCGCAGATAAGGGACGACCATTTTTTGAGACCCTCAAGAAGGATAAAAAGTTCGTATGGGACCCGGCATGTGAAGCATAATTCAACAACCTCAAAGAGTATCTAAGGACGCTGCCACTGCTAGTAAGGCCGAACAAAGGAGATATTCTGGCCTGCTACCTAGCAGTTTCCACTACAGCTGTGAGCGCAGTCATCCTAAGAGAAGAATGACGAGAACAGTTTCCAATATACTTCGTCAGCAAAACTTTGGTCGAGACTGAAACATGCTACCTACCTTTGGAAAAGTTGTGTTTGGCGTTGGTCGTCGCTACCCGGAAACTACCACACTACTTCATAGCTCACAAAGTCCAAGTTTACACGAAGTTCCACATCAAGGAGTCCCTTCGACGGACGGATATCAGCGGTCGGGTTGCGGCATGGGGGGTCGAGCTATCCCAATTTCATATCGAATTCGCACCCCGACACGCCATAAAGGGACAGGTGTTGGCAGATTTCATCGCTGAGTTCACCGAAGGGTATGACGAGCCACTAACCATATCACCACAATCACACTAGGAGATACATGTCGACGGATCGTCCACTAAGGACGGATCGGGAGCAGGCATTGTCCTTAAGTCCAGAGAAGACGCAATCATCGAGAAAAGCATCAAGTTGGGATTCCGAGCTACTAACAACGAGGTGGAATACGAAGCCATGATAAACGGCATGCTCATTGCCCGATCCCTCGGATGCTCCCACTTAATTGCTAGCTCCGACTCCATGCTAATCGTCAACCAGGCTACTGGTGAATATCAAGCCAAGGACGACCGAATGATCCTCTACCAAGAGAAAGTCCGAAGCATAATGGTCACATTCGCACATTGCGAATTAATAAGAATCAATCGCACCGAAAACGCACATGCCGACGCTTTGGCAACCCTAGCCTCGACATTAACGTTAACCAACACTCGGACGATCACAGTGGGGCTTCTGGAAACTCCGAGCATAACCAAAAGAATAGACCGAGTAACGTCAGTACAATACGAGCTAGGGTGGATGGACGACATGATTCACTATCTGCGAAACGGGAAGCTCCCGAGAGACAAGATAAAATCGTTGAAAATCACAAGAAAAGCCCCTCGGTTCTGGCTATCTGAGGACGACATACTGTATAAATCTAGTTATCGAGGACCTCACCTTCTGTGCGTCCGGCCCGAACTGCAACAGCCAGTCTTGGAAGAGATCCACGAAGGGTCCTGCGGAGCACACATCAAAGGGCGGTCCCTCGCCAACAAGGCGATCACTCAGGGATATTGGTGGCCCTATATCAAACGAGATGCAGATGTTTATGTCCAAAGATGCGACAAGTGCCAAAGATTCACCAAAATACCTCGTCTCCCATCATCTATGATGACCCCGGTATCGGCACCCTGGCCATTCGCGCAATGGGCAATTGATATAGTCGGGAAGCTTCCCAAAGCACCCGGCAGTGTGGAATATCTGATCGTAGCGACGGACTACTTTACGAAGTGGGTCGAGGCTAAGCCTCTCCGAGAGATCAAAGCCAGCAACGTTAAACAATTCATCTGGGAGTATATCATCACTAGGTTCGGCATACCATACGCCATTGTCGCAGACAACGGCACCCAGTTCAAGGATGCCAAGCTACAGCTTTGGTACGAAGAACTCGGTATCCGAAAGTTCTATTCGACCTCACCGTACCCACAGGGTAACGGACAAGCCGAGGTATCGAACCGAACTTTCCTAGATGGTATCAAGATGACCCTCGAACAAGCAAAGGGAAGATGGCCTGATCGACTGCTCAACGTCTTATGGTCTTGCCGAACTACGCCAAAGACGGGCACCAAGGAAACCCCGTTCAGTTTAGCATACGGCGTCGAGGCCGTCATACCAACGGAAATCGGGCTACCCACGCTCCGAACAATTTTAGTCGAGCAGGGAAACAATGAACAAAGAATGAGAGAAGAACTCGACATGCTAGACGAGAAACGAGAAATAGCAGCCCTTACACTAGCAAAGTACCAGCAAAGCGTCAAGCAAACCTATGACAAAAGGGTGAAAGGGACCAAGGAATTTATGGTAGGAGAGCTGGTGTTACGGCGAGTAACGGTCTATACCATAAACGAGATACATGGCAAACTGAGCCCCACCTGAGAAGGCCCATACGAAATCGTCAAAAGAACAAGCCCGGTGACCTATAAGATCAAAGCGTTCTGTTCGACAATAGCCGAGGAGAAAAGATTTCTTGGAACGTGGCGAATCTCAAAAAGTACTACGTATGAACGGGCTTCCATTACAGGTCACAACGTACCTCTGCTTTGTCATAACATTATTTTTGAATTAATAAGATATTTTGCTATTTATCATGATTGAGGAATACTAAAGTCCTCCGACGTAACTGGAGGCATAAGAAATTCCCAGAAGGAATGTTTAAGTGATTGCCTAGTAATACTAAAGTCCTCCAACGTAACCGGAGGCATAAGAAATTCTCAGAAGGCATGTTTAAGTGATTGCCTAGGAATACTAAAGTCCTCCAACGTAACCGGAGGCATAAGAAATTCCCATAAGGCATGTTTAAGTTATTGCCTAGGAATACTAAAGTCCTCCAACGTAACCGGAGGCATAAGAAATTCCCAGAAGGCATGTTTGAGTGATTGCCTAGGAATACTAAAGTCCTCCAACGTAACCGGAGGCATAAGAAATTTCCAGAAGGCATGTTTGAGTGATTGCCTAGGAATACTAAAGTCCTCCAACGTAACCGGAGGCATAAGAAATTCCCAGAAGGCATGTTTAAGTGATTGCCTATGAATACTAAAGTCCTCCAACGTAACCGGAGGCATAAGAAATTCCCAGAAGGCATGCTTAAGTGATTGCCTAGGAATACTAAAGTCCTCCAACGTAACCGGAGGCATAAGAAATTCCCAGAAGGCATGCTTAAGTGATTGCCTAGGAATACTAAAGTCCTCCAACGTAACCGGAGGCATAAGAAATTCCCAGAAGGCATGTTTGAGTGATTGCCTAGGAATACTAAAGTCCTCCAACGTAACCGGAGGCATAAGAAATTTCCAGAAGGCATGTTTGAGTGATTGCCTAGGAATACTAAAGTCCTCCAACGTAACCGGAGGCATAAGAAATTCCCATAAGGCATGTTTAAGTGATTGCCTAGGAATACTAAAGTCCTCCAACGTAACCGGAGGAATAAGAAATTCCCAGAAGGCATATTTAAGTGACGGCCTAGGAATACTAAAGTCCTCCAACGTAACTGGAGGCACTTATGCAGGTACCAACTCATTCAAGGAAAGGGACAAGCAAGACAAAATAGTAGCTCAAGCCCACATTACGGAGGCGATAAAATATCGAACGAAGAAATCAGCGAAGAAAAATCAATCCAATCAATGAAATATCAGTACGACAATGAGAAGATCCGAATACATGAATAAAGAAACAAAACAAATAGTCCTCACCCGCATTACGGAGGCAACAAGGTACAACGAACAATAAAGAAATTGATCTAAGAAGAGCTGCTACACGAGGAGCACGACAGTAATTGACCGAGCACGACTTCTTCGTCATCCGTCGCCGTATCCCCATCGGTCTCCTCGCCATCAAAACGCTCCTCAGAAATGAGGGCATCAAAGTTGGTCGTATGAGCACCAACGCATTTCAGCGCCTCAAGCCGTGCTGAGAACTCGGCTCCTTTAGCGATCTCGTGAGCATCCGATGACGCTTTACGGCGAGCATCGTCGAAGGGAAGCTGACGAGCTTCGATCATAGCCACAGAAGCATCGTATCTGGATCGGGACAGACGGAAATACTTCACCAACATATTGGCTTGGGTTACCAACGACTTCAGTTTACCGAGGTATTTTTCCTTTACACGCCAATATCGATCTAAACGGCGCTCCTGAACCTCAACAACATGCTCGGAACGACGAACATATTCACGGAAAGAGGACACCTAGGTTTTCAACTTGGCCTTAAGTCGGGCGCACTGACCGTGCAGCTTGTCGTTTTTGCCCATTAAAACGACGTACGGCCAATTGGCATGCACTTCACTAGCCGCACCAGGTGAGACCTCGTCCCGGGCAGCACCAGTAGGTCCTAGCCCCGGACTAACTAGGCATAGAGAACCAGCCTGGTGCGACGTAGTAGCATGTGCCTATAAAAAAAATGGGGAAGAAGGGAGGAGATGAATATTCATCCGTAAATAAAGAAAAAACATGGAATTAAAAAAACGAAGACTTTAATACCATATACAAGTAAAATGACAATACAAGCTACTCAATCATTAGTCCGACAACCCATCGACAGACGCTGAGGTCTCTACGGCATCAGCGAAATGAATATCTCGCAGCGAGACAATTTGCGTCCCCAAACGTTCTTGCATGACCGCATCCACTCGGTTCAAGGTAGCTGTGGTCTCAGTTACCCCGGCCATAGCATCAACCATACGCTCTGCCCGTGCAACACCACACATCCCTTTTACATGCTCGAACACCTCTAATGCGTGACTTCGGGCCCAATACGCTTTGACAAAGGATAGTAAAAGGTCCGCGTCTTCGAAAACGGCCCCTAGAAACAAGTTCAAGCTCGTCACCCGGCCTCGGGCTTCATCACGAGAGCGCTGAAGTGCACCAAGAAGTTCTTTGGCCTTACCCTTGTTTGTCGTATAGTAGGCGGTCTTCTTGCTGAACTTCTCTCCCAAGTCGCGTAATCGAATCGACAAGTTTGAAATATGAATGTTCAGACCCTCGATTTCACGACGAGCAAAATTCAACTCAGAAGTTAGGGACGCCTTAGGTCTTTCAAGACCATCTATAACATCACCTACACTACGACTAGGCGAGGTCCAAACCACCATGGCGAGGGGGTTAACAGGTACCTGACAAGATTTTGTTTTTACATCCTTCAAAAGACGACAACCCACAAACAGGGAAATTAACTGGGGAAGCCAAACAGAAAGAAAACGGAGCACCTATATTATCACTTCCCAAAAGAATTATCTTTCTAGATACAAAAAAGGCCCACAATTCGGGTACCAAAAGACCCTACACTAAGCTACACAGAAAATACAAGTAAATGGTCAAGGCTCCACCTGAGGGGATGCGGGTGGGGGAGTAGCAGCAGCAGCAGACGGAGGAGTAGATGGGGCCGACACGGAATAGGGACGGAGCACCGTCGAAGTCGTATGCCCCGGCAGTCGGGGGAGCTCCTCATCCCGAAGATTATCCCAATCTAGAGGCTTCGGCGGTGCACATTGAGGACAAGGATACACCAATTCCGACCATGCCCGGTCCGACAAAGGAACCTTCGCAAAATTTAGGGCGCAACATGAGCGCAAAAGACGGAAAAGTTAGCAATCATTGCAAACTTTGTCCGTTCCTCCACTTGCGCCGCTTTCAAAGCAGCAACCTCGGATTTTTCGGCCTCCACGTCCTCCGCCATGAGCAAATTATCGGCCTCTAATAGGTCGTACTTTTCGACCATAAGCTCTTTTTCGGCCTCCAACTTCTCAATCTCCTCGGTCAGGCGTCGGTTATCCCCCACCATCCGATCTTTCTCCTCTGCCACTGCTTTATTATCGGCAATCAGCTTCTCTTTCTCAGCCTCTAGCGTTGTCAGCTGATCCCTTAGCACCACGGTACCCACGAAGCCTGTAATCAGAAACATTAGCTACCAGCCAACTAAAGGCATAGCACACTATATAACAAAAGACGTGCAAAACATACCCGAAGCACATCATTGTTGGCCTGCTCAATGACCGACACTATAGGCCGAGCAGCCATTTCCCTTGCATCCTTGAAAAGAAAGGGCTCAAGAGCATTGTACCCCATCCTTAAGGCTCGGGGTTGCTCCAGCAATTTACCACTACACCGATCAATGTAACGGGTCATCGCGACCCCGTCCACCAACACCTTTTCAGGTCCGTCGGAAACCTCATCCTCACCACCCATCACAACCTCCACGGCAGTCTCTTTGCCGGCTTCCACCTCCACCTCCTCCCTCACCTCCTTCTCCGAAGGACCAGTCTCAGTGACCCTGCGCTCACTCACATCCTCATTACGGATGGGCGATATGACAGGCAGGCTCATCGTGTCCTCGCCCATATTCACCATGAGGTTGAGATGTCCGAATATATTATCGAACGACCTCTGAAACACAATAATACCCATAGACCGGGCAAGAGCAAGGGTAACCAATGAATAAGTCAATAGCTGAAACAGGATGACAAATAAAGCAAGGAACAATAGAATTAAAAAACGACAATACACAAAACTAATACACGTACATCGACATGCGCAGAAGGCTCCTCGGTGGAATCACCCTGGGGAGAAGCAACCAACCCCACACCCGTGCCAACATCGGCAACCTCCTCATTCACCGATGTCTCTGCCCCTCTAGCCCTCTTTGGGGTCCCAATAACGGGGTCCGATGATCGGTGCTTAGGACGAACAGGCTTTCTCCCTTCCCGAGAAGCGCTTCGAGCCTTGACAATTTTGAGAAAGTCCTCCTCAGTCTCTGGGGGAATCTAGGGCGCAGGATTACCCTTGGTCACTGGCCCCGCAGGATAACCTAACAGCATGGGAGCAGTACGGCTTGCCGGATCCTTCGTCGGTCCAGGCCCCCACCATTTCCAAAGGGCTAAGAGAGCTTCAACATTGGGAACACCGAGGTCTGGAATATCGGGAGCCGTGGTAGCATGTCTAGGAATCTGGTGTCCAGCACAACCCCACTCACCGGAAGCAATCACGATACCAAGGTTATGCTCCTTGTTGGTATCCGGCAGACCGGTGACAAGCCGAGAGAAGGAGCGTAATGTCTTCAAATAAGAGCTGCGGCGCTCAAAACTCAAACTATAGACCCCGAATACATCTTTCAGTTCGACGTCTATCCCCACTAACTCCGACAACCTTTGAATATCGTTCAAGGTACGGTAACCATTCAGAGCCAGTTGGGCCGGAGCAATCTGGACGGCCTCAAAGAACGAAGCCACCCAATCAGTAAAAGGAAGTCTGAGACCCACAGTAAAAAATGCCGAAGAACGAACAGCTACCTCGTCGGCAGGAACAAATCCCATGACCTCCTCATCAGAGGCAGGCAGCCGAATGTGTATGTCGGCGGGTATCCCAGCGAGCCTCTTAAAGTCCTCTTCCACAAATGGGCCAACTTGAGCCAGGCATTGGGTCAGAATTTCCTATCCAAACATCATCAAAACTCCATCAAAATACTAACCAAAAGCATATGACATGACGAGAGTTCCCCCCCCCCAATTACCAGAAACCCTAAGTTTTACCACCAACCCAATAAACGGAAATCCTATACGTAAAGAAAAACCATCAACCACCAACCTAGATAGACATATACAGGCAAACAAGACCATATATCAACACCACATACATAACCACAACAACAAATCAAATACAGACCCTAAGCACAGAGGTATACAGAAAACCCCACACAATACGAAAACACTTACAGTCATAGTCATATTCAAAAGAAGGCAGGAGGGAGCAGCAGCAAATCTATCAGCAATCAGGTGAAACCCTAGATAGAGAGGCAGAAATTTTTTTGGCGGGAAGAACAAACCCTAGAGAGAGAAAATAAGAGATATTTTTTCAGCAACTTATGAGATAAAAACAAAAGGGATTACTTAGCACAGTTAAAAGGAGTGGAGCCACAGAAAGAATAAAATAATAACCGTCCTTTCGTGTGACAGAGGTTTACCTTTTTTCCAACCATAGAAAAGTCCACAATCGCTGCTATTCTCAAACAAATCAACGCTCCAGATCTTGCCACGTCAGATAGTGTATCCCACTAACCAATCCAGTTCACATCATTACACCTATATAAACGGCCAGTGGACCCCACCATGAAAAGCTTACAGCATACGCTACCAATATTACTACACTGAGGATGCTCCCCGATTAAGTTCCTCGACGAAGACCGTTCCTAGCTCGACAGCTTTTAAGCAGCCCATCTAGCAACGCTCTCCGGGGGGATGACCACTGTACACGGCACTTTGTTCGGTATGGTTTCAACATGAAGTCAAAATTGTTGAAATAAACAGCAAACGAATTGCGAAAAGAGGGTCGAACTTTTATTCATCCACAAGGGGGAAAACAACCAGTTACAACGGGAAAAATAAAAATTACAAAGACATCAACAATAAAATACTTCTTTATTTCTGAACCCCAGAACTACCCCCTTCCTCGGCGTCCCTCTTGGCTAAGAGCTCTTTGAGATGATCCCTCTCCTTAATCAAGCGAGAAATACCCATCTCAGCCTGTTGCAAGGCGTAAGACTGAGACTTGCATTTTTGCTCGGCTTCAAAACGAGCAGTACCCTCCTCATCCCAATACTGTTTAAACCTCCTGACTTCAGTCCGAGCACACTTGAGATCGGCTTTCAGCCACGACATCTCGATTTCTTTCAACTGAAGAGGAGTCAAATCCTCTTCCCCGAAACCAGGGGGACGGGGTAGCATGAAAGTGGGCTCTTCAACAAGAGTTTTCTTTTTGGAGGCAGATCTAGTGAGGGGAGCCATCTCAGATAAGTGTTAATTACAAAAAAAACAGGAGTTGTAAACAAGAGAGAGAGAAAGGAAGAATGGGTACTGAAGTACAAACAATAGGGAGCATTTATAAGGAATCAAAGGGCACAAAGTACGAAAAGACGCCAAGAACGAGGCGTTGCAAACGGTTCAATATACAGAAAGGCACGGATTACGAAAAGGTACAACTGATCAGAAACAGAAAAGAGAATACAAATTACAAAATGGAAAATACATCAGAAAACTAGCCCAATCTAACTAAGCGTCAATGGGCGGAAAAACCGAACTACCAGATCGAGAGAAAGCCACCCGAGCTGTGCAATTTAACCGAGCTTGGTAGGAATCATTCATGACAACCAAGCACTCATTCTCCGTGGAGAGGTCGGTGTTCTCCCTAGTAAGAACCTTGATGCGTCCCTCAAGCCGAGCATTTCTAACTGTCATGCTAGCTAGGCCTTGAGGGGAGTTATCGAACTCACCCTGAGCATGGTCCCAAATCTCCTCGGCATCATACCATGAGTGGTCCAGATGATTTCTCTGTAACAACAACTTATCGAGCTGACGACTCAAGGCCGAAATCTCAGTCCATTTCATTGTCTCCTCGGGATGAGAGACGAACAGACTCAACGCCAAGATAGCATACTTCTTCTCAAGTCTGGCCATTCGATGACGGACCCGAGATACCTCAGCATCTAAGCCCTTCATCTGAGCATGATATCTCACCACGAGCTCAGACATTCTGGGAAGTTGTTATAGTACAAAAGGTAATAGGGAGAGAGGGAGAAGCAAACAATAAGAGTTTGTGAAAAATGATTACTAAGGAAAAGATGAGGAGTATTTATAGAGCAAAAATAGTATGGCATTGACTGACAATGCTGGGGAACGTGCATATTCGCCTGACAAATACTTGGGAACATGCATGTTATCTGACATTGCTTGGGAGCATGTATCCGATACAGGCCTCAGACGTCACTCGGCTACAGTACGGCAAGAAATAAAGATGCAAGATATTCAAAAATCCACATTCCAGAAAAACGACAAACCACAAACGCAACATAAAAAGAAGTGCAATATACAGGGGCAAAGATAATTTTCATTAATAAAGATGGGATACATCACTGTCTATTACATCAGAGGACAACATCAAAAGAAAATCTATTACATCAGAGGACAACGACGAAAGAAGATCGACTATATCAGCGAGCCGAGCGAACAGGAGACGCGAAGGAAAGAAGCATAAAAGATGAAGAGGAACATAAAGAAGAAAAGAGAAATACAAAGAAAAGAAAAATAAGAAAAAGAAAAAAAAAGAAGAGTCCTACTCAAATAGAGAGAACAAAGTATAAAACAGAAAAGAAGAAGAGTGCAAGAAAACGAAGAAGAAAAGGTGGTGAGACCGAGGATGAAGAAAATTGAAAAAAAATAAAAAGAAAATAAAAAGGGCGAGGCTAGGGGGAAGTCGATCGGTATCGATGAGAGGGCCCGGTAGAGACGTCCCTATCTCGAAGTGTCGGGTTCCCCCTCAACACCTCGTTCTCTTCGACTAGAGCCCGACGAGCACGTCGGCAATAATCCAGCTCGGACCTTAGCCAAGTTAATTCCCGAACCATCTCGGTATGGTGATAACGCATCAACTTTAACTCCGCCTCAGCATCCTTCAACAGCTTTAGTGCATGGCCATATGAGGCTTCGAAAGCCTCCACTTGCGAGGCCAATGCAGATTTGGTAAAAGAACCAGCCATTTTAAGGAAGTTACGGTATAAAATTCTATATGGAGCAAAGAGAGATAAGGGAGAAATTATGAAGAAACTCATACTTTAAGAGGGTATTTATAGATAAATTAAGGAAGGTTTAATATGGGGAATTGCAACCGTTCGTCAAAAGACTTTGGAAAACATGGGTTATTGAAAAGGTGCGTCTGTTGGGAAGAAACGCATGGACTCACGCCAGTATTTAAAGAGGGCAAATCTCAAAAAGGCTTCTACACGTGTCATTTACGCCAGCGTTCAAATAGGAAAGTGCAACATTATTAAGAGTTAAAGGATAAGATTTGTGCACAGGGCTCAAGAAATCCCATCACTTCTTAGATACAAAGATTAAGAAGATTTAATGGATAAGATCAAGCGCAAGGCCCAAGAAAAGTCATTAATGAAGCGACAAGCATGCGCAGTCAAAATAAGTCGCATTGGGAGAATAATTCAGATAAGAACAAGAAAAAGAAGAATTTTTATTGATTGATTGAAACTTCATTACAGAAGGGCCAGTCAACAACAAAAAATAGAATAAAAAGAAAAAAAATTATTTGGAAGAAGGGCCTGCTTCATCATGCGGCCTCTTCTTAGACCGAGCATATACTTCCTTGAGGGCCAATTTATAAGCCCTCTTGGAAGCAATATGCCTATCTCTGGAGGCCACGAGCTCTTTGATCCGAGCATGTGCCCAAATATTGTCGATCAAAGACCTCTGGTATTCCCTCTCCAGGGCGTCCAATCGCTCATCCATTTCGACAGCCCGATGAACTTCCACCGACAGTAGGGCAACCCTCCTCTCAAGTGTCCTCACTTTCTTCACTTCCTCCTCTAGATGAGCAACATACTCAGGAAGGTTGTCACCACTATTTTCACAAGGAGAAGCCATTTGTTCGTTACTAAAGAATGAGTTGCATAAAGAAGACAAGGGCAGCCTCCTTTTATAGGAAGAAACAAGGGGTAGATCAAGGGTCATCTCGAAGAGGGCATAAACCTCTTGAACTTCCCAATAACATTTATGGCCAACTAACGATAGTTCAAGTCCAATTGAGTCATTCAATGAGCTATTAAGGAAATAAACAGACATGAATGAAAATAGGAAATATTTTATTAATATTTTCAATAATTCAATTACAACTTGATAATGATACCCAAAACAAAGGAAATTACAAAAGTTAATTATTCCGAGGAAGAACTTACTTCAACGTCATCCGACCCCGGCTTGGACCGATCATGCAGCTCCTTGAAAGCAAGCTTATATGCCCTTTTTGCTGCCTTTTGCTTAGCCAGAGAAGCCTTGAGCCTCTTTATACGCTCAAAGGCTCAATCCCGGTCAGCCATCGTCACGTGATGAGTCGCGTCCATATCAGACAACCTTTTTGTCACGTCCGCCAGTTTCCTTTTCATGACGCGAGCCTTCTTGACTTCATTCTCCAAATAAGCGACGTAATCTGAAGAGTTGTCTCCAGTAGAACCATTGGGAGAAGCCATTGCGTCACAGTCGAAGTAATAATAAATGGGATAATGGGGGATGGGCACTTCCTTTTATAGTAGATAAATGTTGGGAAGATCAAGGGTTTTCATTGAAAAAAGGTACCAAGATGGGACTTCTTAATGACCTCAAATGGGCCCCATGAAACAGCCATAAATCTATCGCGTTTCTCGATAAAGCCTTGGGAACAACAAGACCGAAGCAACAACCTCGACAGACCAATCATGACTCCCTCGACGTGGAGACCACATCGAGGAAGTCAGGGAGCACTTGATAGAACATAAAAATTGGACCCGAATATGTCTATTCGGGTATGAATCGATCCACCCATTATTAGAGGGTACCCAATGCTTAGACCCAAAAACCCATGGATTAAGAGAGCTTTCCTAACATGTCATTATCTATAAAGGTCCTAGCCCAGTTATTAAAGGTCCATAAGGGAAAAGCTCATGAGGTGACGCCTAAGATGGCGACATTTGTCAACATCCTATGAGGCATAATTGCTTATAAATAGCCAAGTACCCCACCTAAAAGAAGGACCAGAAAACATATCTCAAAAATATAGAGAGAAGGAGAGAAAAGATAAAAATTTGTCAGAACTTACCACATCAATAATTAAACCGAGCAAGGTAGAGAATCGAGCACCGAAGAGAAGAGAAAGATCAAGTTCAAGATCAAATAGCGAATCCGAGCATAAGTATAGTAATAGAATTGTAGTCCGAACAATGGCAATTGCCGAATAATAATAAATATCAAGAAGTGTTCATCGTTTACTGTCAATTCATTATATATCATTGTTGAAAAGCCTAACGTCACCGAACAAAGTTATGGATTTATCACATATACTTTTATTGATATAGTGCACCAATACAATATTCGGTAATTAACTTGGAACATACTCCGAGTCACTGAAAGAAAGTCCAACGGACGCACTAATACAAAAGAAAACCTATAAAACGACTAATCATCCCCGAATCCCCCCACCTCATGTTAGCAGATATAAAACCCCTAATAGATCAGTTGTATAAACCAATCCACCCAAAACAATGACTACAAAACCAGATGCGACCAATAAACCATGAACGAATGGAGCAGGAGCAGGTCTATCGACAAGCGCCATCAACGTACCAACACACTAGTATAACCGAATGTAGCATGTCTAAAAAGTAGACCGCGGCTAATCACTAAAAGGGTAGAACATGAACTAAGACCTATTGGGGTAAAGAAAACCAAGTCAGCCACATGTCTATATCTAATCGGTCCCCAAAAGACAAAACTCGGACGGGAACGTCCCCACTCCCCAATACAACACAATCTAATAGACGTCAAACTAGCACAACTCATAAGCAAAAAACCGGTAAAAATTAACATGATCACAACTAAATCTTAAAAGACAAACATACCAAACTGGCAGAAGTCCACTTCAAGGTGTCAACACACGTATAAACTCGAGAACCCGTTAAGATAAAAATCACCGTGAAAAGTCAATAATAATCCAATCAATCGTCTACAAGGCGATTATCAGAAAAGTCAACGGTCGGGGTATATAAATAGACAAAGGTCCAAAACAAGGGAGGAAGAAGATGGTGAGGGTGAAAAAAGAGACGGATCTGTCTGGAGAAAACCGGATCTAGCCGAATCCAACCGGACTGCGGAGAGATAGAAAAGGTTAGGAGGAAAGGAGAAAAGGGAGACGGATGTAAGAGGACAAAAAGGAGATCGAGATAGAGAAAGAGAAGAGAGGGGCCAGAAGGTGTGGAGGAGAAGGGGATGAGAAGCGAGAGAGGAGCGGTGAGGGGTGAGAGGCGGAGAAGAAGGTGAGGTGGTAGAGGAAGGGGGGTCGGGGTGAGGGGAAACCGCTTGGGGGCGGAGGGCAGCACCTCCTCCTCCGCCTCAAGCAGGTGGTGGCGGTGGTTTTGTGGCTGGGTTGGGGTGGGGTGAGTTTAGAGAGGGTTGATGTGTTCTTTACATCGACCGTCATTGATATCACTCTTTATGATAATAATAATAAAAAAAAAAAGACAAAAGCATCACAAACAGCAAACTTATGTACCACATTTTTGCGACTTTAGAATCAGCGACACGAAGCCAGAGAAAAAGAAAAAGAAAGGTAAAATGTAGCTACTCATTAAGCTGATAATACAAGGTAGTACCTGCTAAAATATAGTCACTAAAAGTTTCAGAGGTTCATAACAACTTGTAGGCCAGCGGAATCAAATACAAAAAAATATTTACAGAAGGCGGAAAGAAATAACATAGATCAGCACAGCCTTCACAATGTCGAAAACCCAGTCTTAGAGATTCGATCAAGTCTAGGTTAAGACAAAAAAAAAAAAAAAAAAAACATACCACCTATAGGCCTTGGCAAAAAGTAGCAAGATTAACTATCTTCTCAAACAACAGAAGATTAACATTCCTTGTGTCTAATATCATATTTTCACATAAGTAATACTACTCCTATTTATCCCTCTTAATTCCCAGGACATTTCTCATTCAAAACATTAACATCAGTGAAGATAGATCACTTCAAGAGAGAGGGCAAAGAACCAGGATCCAGCTCAAAAGACCCCATTGGAACATCCTTTTGTTCATCACCATTCATTCGAATAGAAAGAACCCTATGAGAGAATCTAAATATTTCATTTGAAGGTACTTGAAATGGTTTTGTAGCATTTCTACAGAAAAGACATGAAAACCCTTTCACTTTGCCAAGGTATGCAACGGAAATACCAGAATCCGTATCATAATCCGACAAGATCTCCACAAACTCGAATTGAAACCTTCTATTGCCCTCTAAATTAGAGTTGATCCATTTCATATTCCAGTCCTTAAAAAGTGCCCAAGTTTCTCCCTTCTTTGGATATATTCGATAAAACTCCCTTTCACTAGAGATTTCTTGAAAGACTAAATGCGAAAACATAAGATGATCTTTGATTATCTCAGAATTTCCGAGCTTAAACTTGCCACACGAAACTGGTAATCCCTCGTTAACCCATTTCATTTTCTCATTCTCACTCGGATCAGGCTCTAGCCAAGTTAGTTGCACTTCAAACACTGGTGAAAAGGATACTTTCTTTAATAGAGCATAGAACCGAGGCATAGCATCTAGACTGTCGTATAAAGCCCATATTTGTCCAACAGAAAAATACTCTTCCGTTCTACTTGTCTCGAAATCATTAAAATCGGAGTCAATACAAGTTTCCATTTCATATTTTAACATATTTGCCATTTTCTCAGACTGTTGGATATCAAATTCTTCAATATCTGGGGGAAGAGAAGTAGGGTCTAGCTCGTAAGACCCTTCCGGAACATTTTCTTTTTCATCACCGCTCATTAGAAAAGAAGGAATCTTGTGGGAGAACCTAAAAGCTTGATTAGGAAGAATCTGGAACAAGTCTTTTATCTTTCCAGATTGACAGAAAAGACACGAAAATCCTTTCACCTTGCTTAAATTTGTGACCCAAACGCCTCTATCTTCTGCATAATCCGATACAACCTCCACATACTCAAACTCTATATTCTTTTTGATGTCTTTAACGCAATTCAAACTCTTGAATAGGGCCCAAGTTTCTCCCTTTTTAGGGTATATTTTATAAGTATCACTTTTGATGTCCTTTTCGAAATGAACCAAGTGTGAGAACATACGATGATCATCAATAATTTCACATTCTCCATTCTTGAATTTACCACATGAAACTGGTAAACCCTCATTTACCCAATTAATTCCCGCTTTATCGTCTGAATTCGGTTCTAACCAAGTTATAAGCAATTTGAAACGAGGTAAAACAACGTCCGTAACTAAGGCGTAAAATCTAGGCATAGCATCTATTGTGTCATACACAGCCCATATATCCCCGACGCGGAAACATTCTTTCGTTCTATATACGTCGAAATTGTGAAAGTCTGGATCCGGGTATCTATAACGTTCAGAAACACTATTCTTTCCGTAGCTTCTAGACACTCCTTTTTCACTGCCATTTCCTCTTAGTTTCGAACCATTTTCTTTTAGCTTCGTCTTGTTGATATTATCTTTCTCGTTGAGAAAATTAAAATTATTTGTTCTGACATGTTCAGAAAATTTACCTTCGGTGGTTGAGCGTGTGTCGTAATAACCATGAATTTTAGACCGACTACCACTATGAGTTTGATCTGTTATATCTCCTTTATCATTTTTCGTACCGCCATTTGCACTTTTTTCGGAGGATTTAAACTTCTTGTTAGTTTCTTCACTTTTCTTCATTTCAACCGGTTCTCCCCTTCTCTGCCCAGAAAAATTATCTTCGGTTGAGCGTGTTTTGTAATAACCATGAATTTTAGACTGACTACACCTATGAGCTCGATCTGCTACATCTCCTTTATCAGTTTTCGTATCGCCATTTGCACTTTTTCCGGAGGATTTAAACTTCTTGTTAGTTTCTTCACTTTCCTTCTTTGCAACCGGTTCTCCCGTTCTCTTTCCATTACTTCTTGTAAAGTTCTCACAACTACGTTCATTACTTTTCTTAGGGGACCACTTTTTCGGAACTTTTCCCTTTTTCTGTTTTGGAGTATCTTGAACTTTAATCTCATGTCCCGTAAAATAGACCTTACAAGTTTGACACCAGACAGACCTATTAACCAAATCAAAACTAAATTTGTATTTAACACAACAAGAGGGGCATAAAGTCCAAAATAACGTGGATTTATCATTTGAAACTCCAGATTGACCATTCCTTGGTGATTGCGGCCTTTTCATATCAGACCCCTTTTTATGATTCAGGTTATGTCGTTCCCTCGAAACTTTATATATACTATCAAATATAGCCCTTTTGTTACGGTCCAAAAGTACCATTTGAGCTTCACCGATCAGCTTAAAAGCGTCTGTTGAACCCGGAAAGTTGTTCTTATCAGGATGAAGAGAGAGTGCGTATTTGCGATATTGTTTTTTGATTGATGACTCATCAGCAGATGGGTCGATATTTAGGATACTATACCAGTCTTTTTCGTCCCCCAAAACTCTTTTTTCAGAAGAGATATGTACATCACACACCAAAATCATATGAGAGATGTTATCTAAATCAGGAAACAGTTGTTGGGCTTTGACAGCGAATTTCCGAGCACCTACAAATTCTTTATTAGCCATACGAGACTCGGCAATTTCTTTGGCTCTCATAGCCTCCTCTCTGTTGCACTCCATTACAGATCATGGACCTAAAAATATAAGGAACAAACAAAGTCGATGAACAAAAAGTTCAAGAGCATACGGTATGAATGTAGAGCTAGTTTAGTTGCAGCTTTTAAACTCAGCTTCTTTGTTCTGGGGGAATTTTAATCTACTACACTAATTTATTTTGTCTGCTTAGTCAAGAATGCTTCGGAATTAGTCAAAATAAATAATGATTAAAATAAAAGAAAATTTACCCTCTTGACATATTGTTAAATAAGTTTTCTATACCTCATTCTAACTCTTAACTTTGGTTTTCGGCTTATAAGATGCAGTGCATTTAATTGGCCGCCTTATTTCTTTTTCTAGCCTGAATAGAGTAAAAGTTTTTAGGTGGATGAACCAAGCTTTTCCACAAAACAAGCTAACCTATTGTATTAATAGTTGCAGTCCATGAAACTCGTCGAAACGCATATACATGAAAAAGGTAAAACTCAGAGTTAATAAAAAAGTCCAGAAAAAAAAAACTTTTTTATGATTTTGCTTACAAGTTGAAGTGCATTTGGTTAGTCATCTTAAACCTGAGCCTGGTTGGTTTTCCAGCCTAAAAAAGCTACAAGTTCTGAAGTGGATGAACTTAGGTTTTCTCTCAAACACAAATAAGCTAATTAACGGCTTAAAAGGTACAGCCAAACAAGTTCATAGAAATGCATAAAACATAGAAAAGCAAAATGTACTTTCGATAATTCCAGAAATTATTACTGTTTGTCATCATTTAATAAGATAGTGGTCACACAATTCCTAATAAACATACCACTCTATAAGATGACTTTTAATCTGAAGGACGTAACATCCACTTTAACAGAGTACCTTCTATCAGTATCACCCTCCAAATTTCGCTACACCAGCCTGCCATAATTACAAATATCTTCAAATCAACAAAACAAATGGGAAAGAAAAGGTCTGTGAACAGAGACAAGCAATTAATAAATTCTAAAAATAAGGTCCCTAAACCAAATCATGAACAACCATTTCAGAAACATTGATATGGAACCCTGGTAGTTGACAAATAGAATAATGGTCACCTGTCTTTTTAGCCTAATAAAATGGGGTACTAAAAACTAACTAAATGGTTCCTATGACATAAGAATATTAATCTAGAAGAAATGGTTCATACCATTGACTTGTACCAAAATCACATTTAAAGCTTTCGATGTTAATTTAAGCTGCGATTAGCTAACAGAACAACAGCACAAATGAATAATTAAGTGAACTAGTTACACTGTAATTCTCTAACTGATCAAATTTTGTCCATAGATTTAACACAGGTATTGCTTAATTGTGGCTTTAAACTCGAATCAATTGATAAAAATAAAACATTGGATTTAGTTACGCTAACTGAACGGCTAGCTTTGTTGCATTGTTCTAAAAGGCACAAGGTGATTTGTAAGCGGAAATAGCTCGCTACGCCTAATCTACTAGGCGCCTAATGCTCCATCTACCGCCTAGGCTTGCTTTTTACACTGTTTTTTATTACACGAAAAGACTAGATATATAACGAGGATACACCAAACTTTTTCAGTCTCAAATAAGCCAATATATTAACTTTCTGCAACCAAACAAACCCCAAGAGAAAAAAACAACCTAAACGAGAATCGTCAAAACTTACTGTCAGAAAGATTTGCACAATAGGGCAGAGGTTAGAGACTGAAAAGGCGATAAAATAACCAAGCATAAAAATAGAAAAACCAAGCATGTAAGTGCTGCTAATGCTAACACCTCATTTTTTTTCTAGCTAATGGTAGACTGGTGATAAAATTACAACCAAATGATCATCTAGAGCTTTAGCAAGAGTTACTTCAAACCAATATAGGCTTGTTCCACTCACTATCTACACTAAATAAGCGGCTTTTTCAGTCTTCATAAATTAGATGGTTTTGTTCAGGTAAAAATTCTTGCTTTTCAGTTTGTACATCCAAAAACCTCAGCTCTTAAGATGGTCAAGCAAATAAAGTGTAGCTTAAAAGAAAAAATATTGAGCTCAATAGCTACAACCAAGCAAGCCCCAAAGTGCAACATGCATTTCGAACTTGGTACCAAAATAGAAACAAAAAAAGGTACCAAATAAGAAATTATATCAGACGAAAGAAACAAAAGGACTTGGATAACACACACACATATACTCTAACTTATACACTCAAAATCCTCCCAAAAATAAATTGAAAAACGTACAAAAAAAAAACATTTAAAAAAATGAAAAGGTAAGAGCTTTCCTCGGTGAATAAAAGTCTTAAAAAAACTTTCCACAAAAACAAAAATAAAAGGAGAAACCCCCTAAAAATCTAAGAAATCTGAGTAAAGGGTAACCAACATAAAAGGTAAGCTTTCCTCACAGTGAAAAAAGGCCCCAAATAAAAAAAAATGCACCAAAAATAAATAAATAAAAATAAACTCTTTAAGAAACTAAGAAGTTCTAGTAAAGGGTAATCAACATAAAAGGTTTTCCTCATGGTGAAAAAAGGCCCCAAATAAAAAAAAACACCAAAAAAGGAAAAAAAACATCTTTTTAAAGAACTAAGAAGTCTGAGTAAAGAGTAATCAAAATAAAAGGTAAAAAAAAAAGCTTTTCTCACAATGAAAAAAGGCCCCAAACAAAAAAAAACCTATAAAAAACTAAGAAAACTGAGTAAAGGGTAATCAACATAAAAAGTAAAAGTTTTCCTCACAGTGAAAAAAGGTCCTAAATAAAAAAAAAATCCACCAAAAAAAAAACTCTTTAAAAAATAAGAAGTCTAAGTAAAGGGTAATCAACATAAAAGATAAAAAAAAAAAACGGGGCCATTTAATTTAATTTTTTCACCTCTATTTTTAATCTTAAAAAAAACATAAATCTAAAAAAGATTTCCTCACAATGAATATAGGTCCCAAATAAAAATAAAATAAAAAATGAAAAATGAAAAAAACCATTTAAAAAACGAAGAAGTCTGAGTAAAGTGTAATCAACATAAAAGGTATTAAAAAAAAAAGGTTAAAGAGCTTTTCTCACCGTAAATGAAAGGTCTCAGATATTAGGTTCACCCAAAACCCTTGTTTCTATATATATATAGAGAGAGAGAGAGAGAGAGAGAGAAACGGACAAAAGTAAGTGAGGCAAGCGGGAAGAATAATAAACTATTAGTATTAAACGAGTACATGTTATACCAGCTGTTATCTATCTATTTCCCGTCGATTATTTTCAATCAAATTTTAAATTTTCATAACTTATATCGTAAATTTATAAACTTTTATATTATATTGTATTTAAATTTTAAAACATTTGAACATAATATTGTTTTAAACAATTTTTTTAATATTCAATGTTTAATTTACACTAATTTATACATTTATTTCAAAATAAATTTTATGTGGATTTTCTTTTAAAAATAATTATTGAAATGTATTGATACATATATTATATTAATTGTATAATTTTTTTCAAGTTTTTTAGAATTTTTTTTGGATAAAATAAGTAAGGGATAGAAAAATGGGATAGAAGATTAAATGGGAAGAGGGAAAGACAAGTGTCTTGATTTTATTTAAGTTACAAAGATTCTTATTATTACATTTATGACCAACTAAATTCATGTGTATTTAACTTCAAGTTTAGGGGTACAGTAGAAACTCTATAAAATAATACATTTGGTACCACCAAAATTTATTAATTAAAAGAGTTATTAATTAATCGATAAATAATACATCTTTCAAGCTTCCACTTAATTATTGTATACAATGCATGTATATCAAATGAAGGGCCCAATTTGAAAGAAACCTTCAATCTCCCACCTTATTATGCTTCTTGTGTTCAATGCTTCTTGAGGTATGAGAAAACAACACCAGAAGTTATTACCATGCTAAGGAAAATTAGAGACGAGATTCAAGGGAAAATTGATTTCAACAAAAAACAAAAGACAATTGAGTCATTTTTCAAGAAACCTTCGTAAATCATTCATGTAATATGCTATATATAAGGAATTATTAATTTATATTTTATATGGGGTCTAAAGAAATTATCAAAAATGTATTATCTTATAATTTTAGCGAATTATTAATTTAGCACCCTATCCCCGAGTCGGGACCGGCCAAAAATATTATCTTAGAGAGTTTATTAAATAATCGAGTATTAATTTATCGAGTTTCTACTGTATTTTTCATATCATCCTTTTTTCCACTTTTACCCCCTGAAAAACAAGTTTTAGGACATACTTTCACATGGTGTGGGACATAGTTTTGTTTGGTTTGCATAAATTATTCTATTTTAATATTTAAAATTTGAAACAATTTCATTTAAAACTAAACAAAACGCATCAAAAGATGAAAAAATTCAAACAAAAACTAATTTCTACTTAAAATGCAAGGTTTTAAGTATAAATTTGATATGCTTTAACAATCAAATCAAAGAGATATTTTTAAAATGAAAGTATATATTTATTTTATAGCGTGTCGAAATAAAAGAATAACACTATTTAGGGTGGATGGAGTAGTTAGTAGGTATTAAATGTTGGTATTTTATTTGGTTGATCAGATTAAATAATTTTTTATTTTATGTATTAAAATAGCGTTTTTCAAATTAATAAAGAATAAGATATTAGGAAGAAGGAGAAACCCGAATAAATCATCTTCTAACAAAAAATATCATTAGAAAATACTACTCTTCCGTTCCTAATTAATTATCAATTACGAAACTACGTGCAATTTTGACCGGTCAATAACTTGTATCAAAATTGTCGAAATAAAAATTTTCAAAATTTAATCATACAGTTCAAACATTAAATTATATGATTTGTTTTTAAAAAATTTCATTTCTATAATTTTGATACATGTTATAAGCCGATTAAAATTGCACGTACTTTCATAGAGCACAATTAATTAGGAACGAAGGGAATAGTAAAATTGAATCTCTAAAAAATATATTAATTTAAAAACTGTGTGTTTATTCAATCATTTCATGGTTAAGTTTTATCTTGTCAACCATGGTGTATATTCATGTTTTAACTTTTTTTTAGATATACGAGTTTTTAGTAAATTTATAAAATTTTAAAAAGTAGCCAAAATAGTTTAAATATGTTTTATAAAAATACTTGCATATGGTGTATGGTTCTTAAGAGTTATACGGGTTTTTATCTTTTACAGTATAATAGAGAGTATGTATATTAATATTTGTATTGGAAGAATTTAAGCTATCTTTAAATAAATTTTGTCATAAGGTATAACCGGGATATGTAACTACAATATTAATTAAATATATATCTTCTCTTAACCCGTATAATCCAGTCACTTGTTAGTTGTTACATACAAATTATACCATTTCTCAAACATGAACTACGATTTATCTAAAAATTATCTTATTTATCAAATTAACAAATAAAAATAAATTCAAGGTTTTGAATAAACACCATCTTTAGTACTATTATTATTAATTTATTAATCTATCTGAGAGAAAATAAAATGTGACAAATAAATATCAGTATACAAAAAAGTAAAAACAATCATAAAATGTTATTCCTTCTGTTCTTAAATTATAAGTATTCCATTAGTCACTAAATAATTATACTACTTCAAAAATTGTAAAAGTTAATTATTTAAAACAATTTCACTTTAACTTTAACAAAAAAATGCATCAAAAAATAAAAATAAACTAAAAAAAATATTTTTAACTTAATATCAACGTTTGAAGTATGGATTTGATATGTTTTAACAATCAAAAAGTGATATTAAGTTAAAAATGAGAAAATTTAATAAATACTAAAATGAACTTTTATTTTGGAACGTCCTAAAATAGAAAGCATGACACTTATTTAGTTACAGAGGAAGTAGATCATTATATTATTTTGATACGTTCCTAAATAATTGATAACTCTACTTTCTTTGTAAAAAAAACTTGTTAAAATTATCATTCTACTCTTTAAATTTTTAACACAAAAAGTTTTGATGTAACCATTTATTTTTATTTATTATTATTGTAACTTCATTTACATTATTAATTTTGTAGTCTTCCCGAACCAACCTATTAAAAAGGACGGATAGAATTATAAAGTTTGTATACACCTAGGTCACCCCCATTAACTTTTATGAACAAAAAGGTGTGTAGAAGTGACACATACACCTTATGATGTGGATCACTTTCACTTTTACCCAAAAAGTAAAACTCTAAACTTGTGAGTAGTTTGAGTAAATATTTACATAACCCAATTCAACTTTATTTGACAATTGACTCATGACTCCTGATAACTAAATGCATTTCAGAACACACACTATAAGAGAGTGAATATGCATCAGGACCTTATAAGTCACAATTCCCTTACTTTAAGGGTTTCATCAAGAAAAAAACACTTTCATTACATTCGTGGCGGACCCGGGGTGGCTGGAGTGGCCGTGGGCATCCTCGACGACCCTTTTGTGGTGATTTTTTATTTTTTTTATATGTGTAATTTAAAATTTTTTAAGATATATACATTGATAATACCCCTAATTAAACAAAATAATTATTGGTGTAGTGTTAAAATTGGTTTTAAGGTAGTAGAATGTTAGAAGTTCAAATCATGTTAGTTGTTTTTTCTAAATATTTATGTTTTTTATCTTAAAATTACCAAATTTCGTAAATGACCATTCTATTTTTCCAAACAAAGATTACTAAAAAAATATATTTTATTGTCCAGTACCCTTGTCTTAACTTCATATTTATTTTATGCTACGTTAAATATAGAAAAAATTCTTTATTTTTTATTAAATCTTATTTATTTTATCATCTATTCGACATATTTTTTACCCCACGGTCCCCAAAAAAAACCATTATGGTTCCATCCCTAATTACTTTGCCTATCGGTTACTTAAATCTTAGGGTCCTCAAAATTTTCTTTGTATAAAGGAACCATCATCATTCACTTATAAATAAAATATTATATTTAATTGCATTTTAATGCAGGTTATGCTTAGGTGCGGGCACATTTTGGTCGGCCTTGGGTGAAACCAATACCGAAACTTTAATCGGTTTGGTTTCGATTTCGAATTTATTGAAGAAAAATAAAAATATTTATTTTAATGAAATATTTTTATTTTTCTTCAATAAATATAAAAACATTACAAAAATAACAATGTAAACCGAGAAAATAAAAATAACACAATTAAACGATTTTGAGACCAACATGTTACAAAATATTTGCAATTTGGTTATGGTTCAGTTTTCCAGTTTTTTTTTCCATCACTAGACTTATGCTAATATCAATCGCATGAAAGTTAGTCAATATATAATTGGAGAATAAATTAATCTTATATAGTAATTATAAGGAAATTGATAGAAAAACTACAAATTGTATAAAGTTAAATGGTTCTCTAAAATCTGTAAAAATAAATAAATCCACTTTATATATAGGGAAAACTTTAGAGCAGCTCATGCAGTTGCTCTAAGGGTCATCATCTTCATTTGACATGAAACGGACTAAAACAAATTAATTGTGGCCTCACCCATAACTATTTATAATTTTGTCTATATCAAATAAATTCATATATAAATAACTTCAAGTCTTGGGGGTATTTTCTAATGTGCTTTTTTTCCACTTTCTTTTTCCTTAGCACTAATAATAATTCTTGTAAGTTTTTATTGTTTTTAATTTGATTTCTGTTGTAAATAAGGTCGTTTCGACCATATATTATTATTAATGAAATAGTGGGTATCCGTATCACCAACCAACTTATATAAAAAAAAATATTAATAATTGTATTGGGGAAATGTTTTATGCTATCTTTAGTTAACTATTGTTAAAAACTATCAACATGATATTTAAGTGTAGTATTATGAGTATAAATTTTTTACCCCCTATTTTTTAGCCTCTTTCGTGCCTCCTTGCTTATTTTCACTCAAATTTTAAATTTCCACAACTTGTTCCACAAATTTATAAGCTTTTATATTATATTGTATTCAAATTTTAAAACATTTGGGCATAATATTTTTTTAGACAATTTTTCTAAGATTTAATGTTTAATTTACACTAATTTATACATTTATTCCAAAATAAATTGCGTGTGGATTTTTTTTAAAATTAATTATTGGAATGTATTGATACATGTATTATACTAATTGTACAATTTTTTTCAAGTTTTTTAGATTTTTTTGGGATAAAATAAGTAAAGGCGCACGGAAGTACATAGAGAATAAATGGTAGAAGATTACTTACCAATTACATCTCTCTACAAACATGAACATTGACTTGGGGAGTTCTTTTTTAAATACTCTAATTGCCGGATAATATAAGAGACGTGGGATCTGAAATCCCACGTCTACATGGCGCAAAAATATTTTTTTTTTCTTTTCTTCTTTTCTTTTGTCTTCTCTGAGTAGTGGCTGCGAAATTACTTTTTTTTTATTTTCTTAGCTCAGTTCGTTGTTTGTTATTTCATTTTAATATATCAAAAAATTCTCAAATTTTATCCAAAAACTTCCCAAATTTTATCCAAAAAAAACCCTAACCATCGATCATCAAATTCCTTCGTATATCAAATTGATATTTTTTTTTATCAAATCAACATAACTTTACCACTACAATTATCCCTAATTTTAACCAAAAAACCTCTTCCAATTTACCCAAAAAAAAAACTTCCACAATTTTATCCAAAAAAAACTCTAACCATCAACCATCAAACTCATTCATATATCAAATTAATATATTTTTTTCTCAAATCAACATCACTCTACCACTATATTTATGCCCAATTTTACCCAAAAAAAAATCTATCCCAATTTACCAAAATAAAATATCCCCCAATTTTACAAAAAAATAAAATCTAACCATCAACCACCAAACTACTTCCTATATCAAATTAATATCATTTTTTTTCTGAAGTATGGATAACAATTATAATATTTGGGGAATGTATCTTAATTTATTACCTCCGGATAATACTTCCCAAAACACCCAATCGATCATGTGTTTTGGGAAGTATTATCCGGAGGAGATAAATTAATATTCATTCTCCAAATATTATAATTGTTATCCATACTTCAGAAAAAAAATATATTAATTTGATATATGAAGTAGTTTGGTGGTTGATGGTTAGAGTTTTTTTTGGGTAAAATTGGGAAAGTTTTTTTTTTGGGTAAATTGGGAGAGTTTTTTTTTTGTTAAAATTAGTGATAATTGTAGTGGTAGAGTGATGTTGATTTGATAAAAAAATATATTAATTTGATATATGAATGAGTTTGATGGTTGATGGTTAGAGTTTTTTTTGGATAAAATTGGGCAAGTTTTTTTTTTGGGTAAATTGGAAAATGTTTTTTTTTTGTTAAAATTAGGGATAATTGTAGTGGTAAAGTTATGTTGATTTGATAAAAAAATATATTAATTTGATATACGAAGGAATTTGATGATTGATGGTTAGGTTTTTTTTGGATAAAATTGGGAAAGTTTTTGGATAAAATTGGAAAATTTTTTGATATATTAAAATGAAATAACAAACAACGAACTGAGCTAAGAAAATAAAAAAAAAAATAATTTCGCAGCCACTACTCAGAGAAGACAAAAGAAAAGAAGAAGAAAAATATATATATATATATATTTTTGCAGTCACGTAGACGTGGGATTTCAGATCCCACGTCCCTTATATTATACAGCAATTAGAGTATTTAAAAAAGAACTCCCCCGTTGACTTATCTGAAAATTTGTCCTATTTATTAAATTAACAAATAAAAATAAGTTCAAGATTCTGAAAAACATCATCTCTCTAGTAGTATTGTTTTATCATATCCAAAGATAAAATAAAATGGGACAAATTAGTAGCCAAAATATTATTATGAAAAGTAAAAACAATCATATAAAGTTAGTATACACCTAAGTCACAGCATTAATTTTCTAGAAGCAAAAGGTCTTATAAAAGTGACATGTGGATCATTTTCCCTTTTACCCCATAAGTAAAAGAGGTTGGATTTTTATACTACACTTTTTTCTGAAAAAACGTACAAACCGTACATTTAATTTACGGTTTACAGAAATTACATGCAAACCGTACATTAAATGTACGGTTTGCATGTAATTTTTTTATTTATTTTTTTGTGTAATTTCAATTTGTAAAATAGAAAAAATATATAAAATATGCAAATCCATAATTCACTTAGCTATATATAATTGTTTGTTGTTTGTTTATATTAATTATAGAAATTATAATAATTGTTGATATTTGTCCCATTTTTGCATTATTTTTTTTTTTGTGTAATTTCAATTTGTAAAAATAGGAAAAAATATATAAAATATGCAAATCCATAATTCACTTAGCTATATATAATTTTTTGTTGTTTGTTTATATTAATTATAGAAATTATAATAATTGTTGATATTTGTCCCATTTAATAAAAAAAATTAGGGTTTTTATTCAAATTTGTGTTATTTAGATATTTATTACTAATGGTTTGGTTATGATGTTAAAATTGTTTGGTTTGATTAAATCTAAGGTTTACAGCGTTTTTAAAAATTTTAATACATGTTATAAACCGATCAAAATTACACATAATTTCGTAATGAATAATTAAATGGGAACGGAAATAAAGCTTATATTTTTCTTATGACCTAAAAGTAAACACATGTAGTATTTTATGATTGTTGGGGTTGTTATCTTGTTATTTTTTGTATACTAGTGTTCAATTATTGAAGAGAAGAAGGTGGGTTGATCCTACCCAAACTCTTACAGTTGAAGCAAACGGAACCAAAATAAAATCTTTGTTCAACTAAACCATACGGTATCTTACGACATCCGCAACATCAATCATTTTCTTAAATTTAACACATTTTATATTTTTTTTAAAACCGTTTACATTTACACAAAATTCCATCTTTCTTATTAATTTCCTTATAATAACCTTATATTATTTTTTATTATTTTTTATTATTTTTTAATAATCATAACAATATTGCAAACACAAAAATGTGGACTCATGATAGTTTATTAATATTATACTCCCTCTGTCCCTAAACAAATATCCCCTACGAAAATACATACAACTTTGACCATCAAAATTTTCATATCAAAATTACCGAAATGAAATAATTGAAAATTTCATCATATAGTTCTAACCATAAACTACGTGATTAACTTTTGAAATATTTTTTTTCGGCAATCTAAATATGAAAAAATTATCGGTCAAAATTGTACGTAATTTCGTATGAGACATTTGTTTATGGACGGATAGAATATTAATCTAGGGAATCATATGCATTTCTCATATATGCATTTCTTATTTTTTTTATAGCATAATTATCAAATTTTAAGAAAAAATATGTTTTAAGGAATCACATCCGGAATGGTTAAAGTATGAAGTACATGTGTTTGCTTGGTTATGCATTCATTGATTTGATTCTTGTATATAAAGTATAGATTATAATAATATGAATATTTATTTAACAAAAGGATAACCAAAACATTAAACATGTATCATTGACTTGCACTTTGGCTTTTGGATAATATGAGAACAACTGCAAAATTACTTTGTTTGATGTGCTGGATAACCAAATTTATAAGCTTGATTGTTTGAGTATGAGAAAGAAGTCAGGGTTTTTAGCTTGATGTTTTACTACTACTTTTATATGCTAGAACAAACAAAAAAAAACATCAAAGTGTTATTTTGTTATCAATCTTTTTCACACATTTGATATCCACCTGGAAAAATATTTGTCACACTTGGAAATATATTTAATTGTAAAGCTTTCTTTGCATTTTAAAGAGCACTGTACCCTGTTCATGTTTTTTGACTTGGTTGCTGACTGTTTTTCAATCAAACACGTTTCAAATTAATATATCAACAATTATTATAATTAATATAATTAATATAAACAAACAACAAACAATTATATATAGCTAAGTGAATTATGGATTTGCATATTTTATATATTTTTTCCTATTTTACAAATTGAAATTACACAAAAAATATAAATCATGAAAAAATGGGACAAATATCAACAATTATTATAATTTCTATAATTAATATAAACAAACAACAAACAATTATATATAGCTAAGTGAATTATGGATTTGCATATTTTATATATTTTTTCCTATTTTTACAAATTGAAATTACACACACAAAAAAATAATGCAAAAATGGGACAAATATCAACAATTATTATAATTTTTATAATTAATATAAACAAACAACAAACAATTATATATAGCTAAGTGAATTATGAATTTGCATATTTTATATATTTTTCCTATTTTACAAATTGAAATTACACAAAAAAAAAAAAAATATTACATGCAAACCGTACATTTAATGTACGGTTTGCAAAAATTACATGCAAACCGTACATTTTCTGTAAACCGTAAATTAAATGTACGGTTTGTGCGTTTTTTCAGAAAAAGTGTAGTATAAAAAATTAAAAATCCAACCTCTAACTAAAACTCCAAACTTTCACTTGGGTAATTGGGTTTGTTGTGAGTGGTTTGACTAAATAATTTCAGAACCCAATAAAGTGTAATTAAATTTTATTTGCACATGAATCATGGGAGGTGTTTAAGTAATTAATTGTAGCTCTGAACACACTATAAGTGTCATCATTTTCATTTGATACGGGACAGATTAGATCGGATCAAATTGTATTGGATTTGTATGGATTAATATTAACATTGTTGGAATTTAGGGCTGGTCATCCGTTATAACAATTTAAACAAATTGGATAGGATTGTATTGGATTTGTATCGATTAATATTAATATTGTTGGAATTTAGGTCTGGTCATCCATTATAATAATTTAAACAAATTTATCGTAGTTTGACCCATAGCCAGGGGAAGCTAAGTGGGGACGATCGGGTGCCACGGCACCCCCCATAATTTTAGAAATCCCAAGTGACGCAATTTCTTTTTAGTATAATTTCTTTTTAGGTGTAGATTTGGCACCCCCATAAAAATATGTTACTTGTACATATATTTTGGCATCCACCATTTACACATCTTGGCTTCGCCCCTAGCTATTTATAATTTGGTTTCTCGCTCTATCAATAACTCTTATACAACATTGAAAATCATAGTGACCGTAAGTCCCAAAAACTTTAAAAAATATTATATACTTCCTCCATTCCAAAATGCTAGTCCATTTTTCTATTTTAGAAAGTTTCATATTGTCTGTCCTTCTTATAAAAGTCAACTAAAAAGTTAATAAATATTCTAATTTTACCCTTTATTTTCCTTTCATTACAAACTTTAATATAATGTGTAAAGGGTATAGTTGATATTTGAAATATTAGACAAATTAATAATTGCATGTATATAGTTGGTATTCCATAAAGATAGACATGTTGTAATTTTGATGCAAATGAAAAACTGGTTGGGCTAGTAAAATTATTTAAAATTTACATATCATACTATTATTAACCTTATTGACTAGTCAAAACAACGATTTATAATTAACATGTGGTATGCCATGAACAAGATAAATCAAACCGATATTTGTAAGGGCAATTACCAACTATTTCCATGTAACAATCTATATTTTCAAAAAAGTGATGCCCTCAAACTTTTAATTCCAAAAAGTGCCACTTTCTCCGAATGTGTATGTAGTTAACGATAGTGTATGCATCTTTTACGATTGTGTATACACTTCTGTAGAGTTCTGGAGATATTGTTGGAGGTTCGTCGGATCTCCGCAGGTGACCAAAGACGAGAAAAATTGTGCATTTAAGAAAGAGTATGCACTTTCATGAATGTGTATGCATTTCATGGTTGTGTGTGCTAGCTCTTCGTCGGAGCACTTATGACCTTGGCTAAGTTCTGCCAGACCAGCGTAGCCGCCATCAGACCATGGACAAGTAGTGGGTGGGGTTGGGAGACAAACTTTAATATGAATTGAAATATATTGGAGAGACGGTGTGTGTTATATTGTGGTGGTTTTGAGAGAAAAGAGAGAGAATTGCACTTTTTGGTAAGAAAATGTTTGTATGATACTTTTTGAGAATATAGTTTAAGGAGTGACAATACTTTTGGATTTTCTTTTATTTTAATTTTGAATTATAAAATATCTCATTTCGATATAAATGAATTCAAATGAAAAGAACCGATCATTTTGATGTGATTGAAAGCATGCTACCACTAACATTTAAATGAATTCAAAACAAAGCGCCTACCATTTTCATCTTTTAGAAAAAATCAAATTAAAATGAACATTTATGATTTAGGAGCGACATGGATATTCAGTTGATTTTTGAAAAAAAAGGTGGAAATAACTATTGTATTGGTGGATTGTGAAATGAAATTGTCTTCGGGAATGAAGTACACCATGGTCATTTTATTGTATTATACAAGTTGAATGGAACTATTAGATCACAATACAATTTGCTATATCTTCATTTTGGAAAATCAACATGATGAATTTTGTCAATAAAAAGAATACAAACATGATGAAAATCAAGTGAGATATGATTTTAATATCAAGGTAGAGCTATTGAAAGAAGATGTGAAGGCTTGTATTTTACACATTTCCAATACAAAAGCGGAAGCTCTTCTCACCTCTAAATAACAGTGCAAACTTGAACTTTTGATTTACTGCATGGTTCAAATAAAAAAGTTGGAATTTATCTTTCAGCTTATTGGGAGGTCGTACTATGTTGGAAAAAACTAGAGTATGTTTGTCAATTGAAACGGATTGAGGGTGGGAGATTGGTTAGTATTCAAAAGATTTACAAGTTAATCACGAAAAATGAGCTGAGCAATCCACTTATGTATTCTCTCATATTTCAAAAGAAATCTAGCTATATTATTAATAATGTGGTTTTGTATTTTAGCAAACTCACAATTGCCCCAATTAGTTAGAGGAGATTAAAATGATTGGAATATGTTTTTACCATTACTCACAAGAGTTGATTGTTGTTCTTTAAATTTCTTTATCAAAAATTTAATTTAGTTATTAAGATTGATGAAATTATGCCATTAGTCTATTTGTTTTTTTTTTAAATGTGGTTGGAGATATTTTATATGATAGATTATAGTTTGATTACTTTGATAATTATTATACATATATGTTTTGTATTTAACTATAACTAAATAGGAATTTAGTTAAAAGTTAAATGCACAAATAATTACTACACTCGGAAATATCAAATGAAGTGTAAATTGTGTAAATACTGATTATGCACATAAATTTGCGACATGGACCATTAACAATCGGAAATGCGAAAAAGTCTTGCAAGTGTGCTTGTCAAAATATCGCGTTGGCCAAATATATTCAAAAAAATTAACTTAATTTTTATATAAATTAATCTTCATGGGTGTTAGTGTATATAAAATGGCATAGAACGGAAAATAGCCAAATACCAAATACTTTATTTCATATGTCCATATCATAGGAGTTTCACTATAAACCTTTTGAAAGCGCAAATTTTGAAGAGCAACTTCTCGTATCCTTTGCACACATATTATGCTTATGATCCTGCTATTTCCTTTAATATTAAATTGATGGGAAAAAAAAAATCATACAATCAAGGTGGAGACCCTTTATCTCGTATATTTTATGAATGATCTGTTCAATTTCCGAGCACAAGCTAATACTTTTCATTACTTTAGATCATCGAAAATCGTTTACGAGATACCTCCTTAGCCCACAATTGGTAAGAAACTAATTGCACGTTACAGTTTGACAAATTTTTCAGATGTATAACGATTCTAGACACTTCACCTGTTACAATGTTATGAAAACGATAATATCAGTATGTGAAGTTATATACCTAAAATATAAAGGCAAGGTCATCTATTTTTATAACCGACTGAGTTGTGTCCAGTAACTGTTCTTATCTTAAATAGTAATATCTGATACGTTCAACTTTCTATTTAAATATTTCCGTTATAAGTATCTGGACATATATTTTATGTATATGTAATTCTTAATAAATTGTTTTGCAACTACCCTTTATATTTAACTACAAAACTTTCTAGCATTTATCAAAAGGTTGTGTATGTATAATTAGTTGCGTATGATTCACTTTCATGAGCTAATTAGTTTTACAATTTCTTTTACATGTATCCTAATACATTATCGTCCTTCATCGTAAATAAATTCACATACTTTTGTGGTATTATTGTCCTTCATCTTAAGAAAATTCACACCTTACGTATCTATCTCATAAAAGAGTCAGGATTAAAGAATGAAATAATTTGGGACGAAAAATAGATATGATAATGAGAGGAGTCAATTACCTGACGATAAAAATTGACATGTTTCGGCGAGATGAAAAAAGTGGCATAAATGGAGATACTAAGTTTAATATTTGATTGTCGATATTAAGGAGTACAACTATACAAGTTGTGAATTAGAATTGTAAAAGAAGGTAAAGAGTAAATTAGTTTAGGGTTAATTTGGCACAGACCAAGTTCTTTTACTCTCAAAGAGCAATATGTTTGAAGTTTGTAACCAAAACCTTACAAGTTATAAAATTCTCATCTTTCATGTACATTTATTTAGTGAGACGTCTCTATCTTTTTTTTCTATCCTACGGTAACTTTTATATCTCTTTAACTTTATATATTAGACTTACTAAAATATATTTTTCTTCTATCACAGACGCTCTGATGCCCTTTATCGTCAATTTTTTTGATCTTATTGAAACATTGTCATTGTTCAAGAATGGAAAAGTCGAGAAAAAGAGAAAGGGAAAATAATATTTTCCGGAAAGAGCTGGTTTTCGACAACGTAGGGTAGTAGTTGCCGATTAGCAGAAAGGAAAAAAATAAATAAACATAAAATGCTTGTTGTTTATTGTGACGCAAGGAGTTGTTCTCTATATGTATGGAAAATGTCATCTTATTGTACTTCTTATTTAGACAATTACTGAATTGTTGATGATATTTATTGTTAAAACCAATAAATTTATGATTGACTTCAAGGAACATTGTCGAACTAAGGGAGATCAAAATGAATCTTGTTGGCCAATAAGCGGCTAAAACTTATGTGGGGTGAATAAGGTTTACGTACGATTTTCGCGAAATAAAAGGTTAGAGCAAAAACCAACCCAAATAACGAGATTACAAACTTAACAAAAAGCAACGAAAAATATTACGCTAACT
Organism: Primula vulgaris; assembly: GCA_963920805.1. Lineage (NCBI taxonomy): Eukaryota > Viridiplantae > Streptophyta > Magnoliopsida > Ericales > Primulaceae > Primula > Primula vulgaris. Next base: position 21,469,063 of record OY987216.1, read on the forward strand.
TAAACTACGCAAGCAATCAATTAAGCAATAATATAAATGCGGAAATTAAAGAGTAATGGAGGAAATTGACACCACGATATATAGAGGTTCGGCAAATCCGTCTAGTGCTCTCCTCGGTATTCACACTACAGAGTATTTCATTATAATACTGTTTCCAAGATTACAACCTAATGAGCTAATCGACCGATTAAACTCTTCCTCACTTTATGAGTATCCCGAATGAAAAGACCTACATCTTTTAAGATGCAATTGCTTACAAAGCCTCTATCCGATCACTCGCTCACAAATGAGTTTATAATTCACTCTCCAATTTGAATCGAAAGTGTATCGCTCATTAACAAATAATATATTAGTGTTTATATGATTACAATAATATTACAATCAAGAATTTATACGAATACAAGTGAGAAATATGTAGTATAAAGTCTTTTCTTACTTTGATATGGGATTGAATTGCTATTGAGATTGAGTGTGTAATTACAGTGTTTTGAAGAGTGATTGAGGTGTATTTGAAGAGCTAAATTGTCCAGATGTGTAATGACCGTTTGGGGTGGTTAAAAGTTTTATCCGATGGTTAAAGTGACTTTTTAAAAAAACAAAAATAGTGTTTTTTTATGATCTGCACTTTGACCCACCGGTGGGTGTCTTGTGACACCCATTGGTGGGTGAAAACTTGCTTGGTTCTTGATATTTGACCCACTAGTGGGTGTTACCTGAGAAAAATACTATTTGTTCTGTGCACTTGACCCACGGATGGATCTGTAAGATCCATGTGTGGGTTAGCACTAATTTACTCGTTCGGATTCCGAATCGACTTCCGTTCGAACCGTTGATTTCGTTATTAATTGCTTTATCATTTTAACTCTTGAAATATACATTCTATGTTTTTAAAAAAAGGTCAAGTATTAAATTATTGAATAAAGAAATCGTAAAATCATTAATACATAATCACACGTATAATAAATATCAATTATTGACCTTTTCCGATTATGTATTTGTGTGATTATGTATTAATGATTTTACGTATAATCAAAATCATTGAAATATATGTGTGATTATGTATTAATGATTTTACGATTCATATTAGGAGGTGTAGGGTTCGAGTTAAGTGGTTAAGTGTGAAATCCATATATCCTCCCTAACAAGATTTTAAAAAGGGAGAGAAAAAAAAAACAGTTTCACATGTTTGACAAAAAAATCATTTCCTTCCACTTTCTCGTTATTGTTATTGATAATCGACTCTTAAACCAAAACAAGATTAGTTCATGAACATAGTTTTGTAATCAATCTACAGCTGGTCCACAGACTTGCCCAAAATATCAACAAAGAAATCGTCACTATACCCATCTCTCATCTTCTCGTTAAGTTTCGCCATAAAGTTCTGATCAAGGCTAGTACAATAGTCTAAAAATCGGGCAGTAACACCGTAACCCTGGTCCCAACGGTCACCCTGCCCAGGCATGACCCCATTGGTTACTGCAAAACCAGCTTTAAGCCTAACATAATCCGCAATTCCTTCAATAAGCCCTCCATTGGCTTGTCCATTCCCATTCCATTGCCATACGTGAGTCATTTCATGATACAAAATCCCTACGACCTCTCTTACTAGGTCGCCTGAGTACGTTTCAATGTAGTTGGCATTAATGTGTATCTCATTGTTTCTAGTAACGGCTACACCATTAAAGGTCTCGATTAATAAAGTTACTGAATCGATGTTTTTTTCCGCTCCAACGGAACTCTGCTGAAAGACGCTTGTGACGAATTCGGTGGATGATTTAAGGATCAGTATGGTATAATCGTAAGTGATCTCGTTAGTAAACCGAATGCCACCCGGCGTAGCTGCTGCGTTGTTTGTGAAGGTGTATTCCACGGCATGGCTTATTTGCAAGGCAGCTAAACATAGGACAATAAAGAGGAAGAGATGTTTCTTGTTAGTCATGGTTGAGAATTAGTTTGTTTTGGTGGAACAAAATTAGTCATGGTTGAGAATTAGTTTGTTTTGGTGGAACAAAACGAGTGTTCTTCATGTATTATGCATAATGCATATATTATACCCCGTATGAAGATGTATAATAATTAAATGGCAGCTCATCAAAGAGATGCTCTTTTGTCATTCCTGCATACCTCGTATGATATTTGTATATAAAACGAAGAGTCGAAGACGTTCTTCTAATCTGCCTTAAATTTAAGTAAACGTATAATTTTGTCGTCGTATGCTTCTCTGTCTCATCCTTCCACCCAAAATTCCTTTTCTTTTAAAAACTGAGTCAACAGCCGAGCAGTCACCTGTCACCCCATAGTTCTTCACAAACTTCCGATAATACCTTGTCAACCCCAAAATCCCACGCAAAGTCGTGGTAGTCTTGGGCCGCAACCAAGCTACCATTGCCTCAATTTTTTCCTGATCAACACGTACCCTCTTACTAGTCACAATGACTGAGATATTCCACCCCAGGCGACTGTTCAAAACTACACTTCGACAGTTTCATCCTAAAATGATTCTCCTAAATTACATGCATACAGCAACAATATAGCAACAAAAACTGTTGCTAAGTATTGATAAATGTTGCTATACTGTTGCTGAATTTTCTGCAACAAGCCGTATAATAATAGACGGGTTGTTATCCTGTTATTTTCTTGTAGTGATAGTCCGACGTATGTGCACTAGATGCTTCTGTCAGATTAATTATAGTAATGATCCCTACCGGGTGATTCTAAACTTAATGCGATACCATTAACCAATAATTGTCTCACCATTATAACAAGTGATAAAGTTCTTGCATATCATGATCGATATTTGATAAGTATGTTTAAGATTTTTGTACCATTTAATTTGTTGCGTAATGAATCTTTTGAATATCGGTGGGGTAAGTAAAACGCAGATAACCCCAAAGAATTATCGTTGATACGTGCAATCCAACCCCATGAATTATGTAACTTTTGGTGATACAATTTTGCAATGCAAAGTTGGTATATATTTAAAATATGGGAATTGTTAATTTTAAAAGTAATTCATATAATTAAGCATTTTAACTGTGATTAACTTTTGAAATTTACAATTTAAAATTAAAATTTTAAATGTACCAATTTTGTATTGCAGCATTGCACGTATTTCCAAACTTTCTATCAAATTGGGATGGAAGGATTATTTCTTTCTTTCACATTTGTATATTTGCAAGAACTACATGTATAAGATAATTTTAAAGAAAATGGTCTTGTACAACTTTTTTAGACTAACTTTTCTTATAATAACGTGAACAACTATATTTCTTATACATAAAAATGGTGTGTATCCCCTTTTAACATGTGTTTTAAAGTCGGTAAACATGAAATCTCCGCCAGAAAAGAAAAAAAAAACACACAAAAACATGGAAGATCACAGGCTCACAGCAATGTAGTTTGTCATGAAAAACAAAAACCAAAGACTGAAGAAATCTCAAAAATACCTGAAGCAATTTTAAAGTAAACTCACACACCTTCCGTATCGGGTTTTTACAAAATGTTTTGGTAGGATTTGAACTCAGCAGCTGCAGGTTGCAGTAACATCTCACCATCACAAAGTTAAACGGGCAGGAACATGTTAATAAAAGGTGCTACGTTTAAGTCAATATATTTATCTAATCTTCCAAGCAATTTATTTATCTAATCTTCCAAGTTCCAAACAATGTTTGAAGTTTAAACAGACGTTAACAAGCAGCTCTCATGCTTTATACTTCGATCAACTTTATTCATTTTAAAATTCCTTATGGAAATAGTAATGGTGTTTGGATCTTCAATTATAAATATGTATCCACCATTATATTTATGATTTTTGGTGCCCTAGCACAATTAATTTAATATTTTCAGAAAACAAGGTAAACAATACAAATTATATTATGTTGCTAAAATACATTCTCATAAGAAAAATATTTTAGTTGCTAGTTGACAGTTGCTACATTCTCATGAATAAAACAAAACCACTCTAAACTCTATCCAAAGATTAATAGATTTTACATCTTGTTACAGGTTCAACATAAGCATGCAACTCCCTACAATCAGAGCTCTTTTAAAGCACTTCTTCACCCGTTACGTCCCGATCTAACAAAATATAAGAAGATTCACATAGAGCACACAGTTTGCTCTATATCATTCTTTCTGCCCCTGCAAAATGAAACACAAGTTTTAAACATCAAGTGGCAAACTAAGCAGTACATAACAAAAATGATTATTATTATTAAATTTATCAAAAAAAGGTTCCAAATGATAATTACCCAAAAAAACAATAATTAAGAAAGTAATAAAGGGGTTGAAGTACGTACCGGGCTCACATAGTCGTCCATCGACATTTGCTTACGCTTCTTAGTTGTTGGAGGGCTATCGGCACCTTTGCTTGCTGAAGCACGCTTGGTTGGGATCATATTCTACAAAGAGAAAGAGCAGTTAGAATCTCAGATACAGGTGCAACTAAAATATAGCGTACAGTAAGCGAAGTAGATAATTAACGTTCACTTACAATAACTAAAGAAACTCAATTTAGCATCATGTACTTCCTAAAATTGAATTTAATACCTTAAACTACAATTGTTAATCCTATTAATGCTTTTGAAGTATATTTAACTGTGGGATACTAGATTAACAAAATTTAAAAGGAAGGTCACATGACAGCACGTGCACAAGTTTTCATCTCGGCATGGTACTAAATTAGTAGCAAATAAATGTAGTCTAGGCTGCGGCATTTAATTTCTAAAGTACAATAGTAGAAAAAATTATAGAGTTGATTTTCGACAAATGAAACAAAATCCATTCCAATTATTGATAACTAAAATTTGCAGCAGAACTTAAAATTGGTAGAGATGAAGTTTACCTTAGCCAGCTTTTTCTCCTTACGTGCTTGTCTCTCTCTTTCATCAAACTCTTGATTTTCCCTCTCTACTAGCTTAATAAGGGTATCACATCTCCTTGCAAGTTCTTGAGTTGTCCGAGATTTGACAAACCAATCAAACCGGAACAAAGGTGATGTGCGAAATGCAGCCTTTAGTTCGTCCCAATTTCCATACCCTATCTTGTGAACCATGCACATCTGTAAGAGCATTGATTCAAACAAGATTAAGGCTGATGCTTTTATCTTGTGTATTTGGTGTCCGAACTGAGAGCCTTTAAAGACTAGTGTACTACGTTTAAAAGTGCTTGAAAGTAAAAATTTAATATATTGGCATACTGATTATGCGGTTTTGTGTAGATCGGTGCTTTAGAAACCAACAAGATCGAATATTTAGTACACTACTGCTTTTAAATTAAAAGAACAATGTTGATGGTTTCATTTTGTGTATTTGGTGTCTAAAATGGGAACCTTTATAGAATAGTGTACTAATTGTTAAAAGCTGATATGTGGTTTGTAAAAGAGATGTTTTCCTATTCTGATAAGGGAAGGGCAAAAAAAACATACCATGAACCGGTCACATTCTTCATTGAACAACTTCCCTTTGTTCTGACCATACTGTATTTTTAATTCCAGCCACGGGTTCTTATATCTATCCAACTTCTTTCCGATCGCTTTCATGATTTCCTCCTTGCGAGATAATCTAGCCTCTCCTCTTTCGATGTTCTTGATTATTTTGTCATAGTCTGGTAAGACAATTGGAGTTTTCAAATTGAGAAATTAGATTGACTAGGATATTTTACTAAACTTAATTTTAAAATAACTTAATTTAATTTTCCCTGCTCATTATTTTTATACTAATTTGCATGAGTAATTTTCTACAGGAAATATGAGCAAATTCATGAGAAGACAAGTTAAGGTTGTTGACAGAGCCACCATAAGCAATGATATAAACATGAAGGACATGAATAGTTACAAAAAGAAACTTTGGGATCCTAGCAACATTTCTAAAGAGCAGAAAACTATATTATAGCAGGCATGGAATTAACCACAAAAGAGATAGGCAGTTCAACAAATTGACACTTACCATTCAATTCTTTAAATCTTTCTTTAAAAACTTTAGCATATCTTTCAACTTCCTCATCTGTTTTCCCATCCATTTCAGAAGCAATACCCTTTAGATCATCCCGACCATGCTTCTCACAAGCCCTGATGAACGTATTAAAATCTTTTTTGCTCCAAGTGTTGAATCCCTGCAAACATCAAAATTTGATTTTTAGGTTGAAGTAATACGTACAGAAATGTCCTGAATAAAACTAAGCTATTTACCTCTTCTAGGAGCTGCTCCTTTTCCTCTTGCTCTTCAGCAGTCAAAGGATCTCCCAACTCTAAATAGAGAAAACAAAGAAAAACAAGTTTACAAGGAAAGAAAGATTTGAGCTGAAATATTGGCACTTCACATAAACATACCTTCTTGTTCATCCACATCAATGGAGTCTTTTAACTGATTCTTTGAATTTGTTCGCTAACAAATACAAAAAGAAAAACATGAATAGGATGAATGAATTTGAGGTTCAAACTACATAGACTAACAAAAACATCAAGATACTCACCGCCAGAAAGCGCACTTCTTTTTCATAGAGCTCAGTGATCCTTGGTATATTAAAAAACTGAAAATCATGCCTGGGGAAAATGTAAAACAATATCAGATCTGAACTCCAATGAATATATGACCAGATTCGAAGTGAAACTTACAACTGAGGCATGCGAGGAATTCGGGGCTCTCTAGCCCTTGCAGGGCCATTTTGACGCATAGTTTGCTTGAAATATTCAACTTCCGAGTAACTGGAACAAGAAAATAAATCAACAAATGACTACAAAATGAACTATTGGCACTTCAAAACAAGTTACTGTTTATTCTTACTTGCGTTTCCTATCTCTTCTTGAAGGTTCGACTTCACTGTCACCGACAATCTTCTGGAAGCCTAATTTTTTATCATCCTTCATAAAAATGAAGTACACAATAAGTAAAAAGTCAATAACGGGACTGAAGTCAGAATAGAATATGACTCCCAATAGAGTCTCATACCTTTTCATCATCAAAATCATATAGATCAGTGGCTGAAAAAAACAAAATAAGCATCATGGTCAGTCTCAGGGCCCACAATAAAACGATAGAAAAATTACCAACAATATATTCACATTCACATACAGTCATCCATTTTAAATTGGATTGCATCTTCTGTAAACTTCTTCATCTTTGCATCAAGTTCAGCTGTTGCTGCCTCTCCTTTAGCAATGATTCGATCAATGTCTTCATCTGTTATAGTGCTATCCTTAGAACTGAAAACCATTTCCGCACCAAATCTCACCATTTGTAGCAGTTCATCTTTGTTAACAGCTGAAAAGGGTAAAAATCACAAACAGTCAAAATTTACCAACTCCTTTTCATTCAAACTTATTAAAGCCAAGACACTTGAATAGCTCAGCTTTGGGCAAAAAAAGAATAAAAGCTATTAGCTGCAACCAAACAAGACCCAGTACAATGACTAAATGGCTTCAAAGAACACAGTGAGAAACAACATACTCTTTTGCTCGGCTAACCGCCCTTGTTGGATGACTAAAGCATCAAGAGCAAGCTTTTTATAAGCTCTCTCAATAACTTTTTCCTCGATTGTATACTGTTTATAAACAAGTGGAGTAAGTGATCATTAGAACAGTTGACGTTCACAAAAAGAATTATTACGGCACGTCATAGTTTAATACAGAACGTTAAGCAACTGTACCTCAGTACAAAAACGAAATACTTGAACTTCTTTTTTTTGACCAATCCTGTGAGCACGGTCCTGAGCCTGCAAGTCAACTTGTGGGTTCCTAACATCAAACAAAAAGAAACATATGTTAATAGATAATAAAAAATCCCCAACCTAATTATGTTCAAAGAACTGCATATTCTCACCAGTCACTATCATAAAGAACAACCACATCCGCAGTAGCAAGATTAATACCAAGACCTCCAGCTCTGGTTGATAGTAAGAAAACAAATTTCTCACTTCCTGGTTTATTATAAGCTTCGATTGAAGCATCACGATCTTCTCCACTAGTATTTCCGTCAATTCTACAATATTTGTATCCTTGATACATTAAATAGTCTTCTAGAATGTCAAGTAGCCTCGTCATCTGTACCATTGAACAATAGTGAGGTTCCTACTACTTAACTCTATACCCAATGATTTGAAAACAAGGTATTTTGAGTGTGTGCTCATAGAATTTCACAATGTACATAAAGTGTGAAATTCATAAAATTATATTTGTATTTAAAAATAAGTACATAGAGTAGCTCAAACGACATGGCATCAGTCAAATTCATTTCATTTCTCCAAAAACTTATTTTCTTCAAGTTCAAATTTGAAAAGCAATAAAACACATAACTCAATAAAAATGTCAAAAAAAAATAATGAAATCAAAGGTTTCTTTATTGAAGTTCATATAAGAAACACAATAATAATGAGAATCAAAAATGTTTTGGATAACATGAAATTTATTAAAAAAAATTATATATATATATATATATATATATAAACCAAAGATTTTTTTATTGAAGTACAAATAAGAAACACAATAATAATGATAATTAAAAATGTTTTTGGATAAACATGGAATTATTAATTTATACATAGATATAGTAGATTTAGACTTAAGCTTTTGAAAATTAAAGAAACTTAAGATTTTCCAGTTCAGGGACCTAAAAGCATAAGTTCTGAGCTTTTAAACTAAAATGCAACAAATATTTTTATCTCTATGATGAAAAGCAGTTTTAAAATGATTTAAAGCAAAGTTTTTAAACAATGCTAATAACAAGAGTTGGAAAAAACGAGGTAAGTAAAGTAAGCATCTACATAACATCAAATTCGCGTCGACCATAGTAACCATAATAAAGTGCATTTGTGAAGTGAACAAAATCTTAGAAGGGACAAGAGGAAACCTGTGAAAATATTAAAACTCTGGAATCACGTTCTTTAAGTTTAGGCAGCAACTTATCCAAGAGTACCATTTTACCTGGAGATCAAGCATAAAAGTAAAATAAGTAAAGAAAAATCATATTCAACCCCTAAATTATGGTCAATGTCCCACTTGTATTCATGTACTCTTACGTTAGGCCATTATAGTTCTTAAACATTCCAAATTGTGATATTTCCGTCCTCAGACCTAACACCATTAGACTTTCCGGAAAAACATTTTAGTTTCTATATATCAGTTTTTGTCCCCAACCATCGTTTGTAATTCACTTTTAAGATTTACTAAACTGCAATTAAATCAATAAAAGACTAAGGAGAAAGAAGGAACTCCGATAATCTTACCAGCACTTGTAACAAGATGATCCCCTGTAGTGTAAGGTGGTCCAGGCTCGGCACCTTGGAATAGGTATGGGTGATTACAACATTTTCTCAACTGCATCGCTATGTTTAGAAGACGCTTTCTCTCACCACCAGCATTTACAACCTCGAGATCTTTTTGCAATAAAGCCTTATAATACTGCTTTTGCAACTGAGACATACCAACTTTAAGTATTGTTTCCTTCTTGGGAGGCAAACCTTTCTCAACATCCGACTTTAATCTCCGGAGAAGAAATGGACGAAGGACCTTATAATACAAGAGAGATTAGGATATTATCCAACTGAAAAAATGATATCAGTAGTTAAGATTTTAATATCTGACGAATTTACCTTATGAAGCTGTTGAACCACCTCTTGCTGGTCATTTTCAGCAGATATTTGAAACCACTCATCAAATGTTTCAGCTGAGCTAAATATCTCAGGTAAAAGAAAGTTGAGGAGAGCCCACAGCTCATGTAGATTGTTCTGCAACAAGATATACAAATCACATATAAGGTGGAGAGAAGATAGTAACAAATAACCTATGAACAAAAAGAATATCACAATAGCAACCAAGCCACCATCTTAATATCACAGTTCCAATCAGAGAAACAAAATACTAACAAAAGGAAAAATAGAAATGCATGCATCAAACAATAAAGGTAAAAAAAATGGGTCAGTCGGTCTCATTAATTAGAGACCCTCCCTGACCGATCTGGACTTCAAACTCATGTCATGTAATTTAAAATTTGAACCAAACCGACAACCTGGTCTATTATAAAAACTCCTTTCAAACAACTAGTGTTATTTCAATACTCTCAGCATAAGCACTCATCATATTAAGAGTCTTTATTAATTGAAAAACCCTGTCCTGGTTTAAAGATAGAAAGAATGTGATAAATACCTGTAGTGGAGTTCCTGTGATAAGGAGACGGTAATTGGTCTTGTATAGCCTCATTGTCTTTGAAAGAAGTGAATTCTCATTCTTGATTCGGTGAGCTTCATCAATAATAATATATCGCCAGCTAAATTGACGCAGAACAGACTTTTCTTTAATTGCCATTTCGAAACTTGTGACACATACGTCAAACTTACCAGCAACCAGTACATTTTCACGTATATGCTTCTGCAAATGTAACCAAACACAAGCATTCAGTAATGAAATTGACAACATGAAAAAAAGAGAACTTCCCAACAATGGACTAGATTATAGAGAACTTACTCTTTCGTCCTGATTTCCAAGTAGCTTTACAGAACGCAAAACAGGACAAAAACGCTTAATTTCATTCATCCAGTTGCCAAGGGTAGACTTAGGAGCAACTACCATGTGAGGGCCAGTAATCTCTCTGAACTCATGCAGATAGCCCAATAGGGAAATTGTTTGTAATGTTTTACCGAGACCCTAGCAAGCCAAAATCACATGTCAAAGTTAATACATTGACCATCATATAACAGTAATGATTTATAAAAACCATCACATTTAGTAAAAGGAATTACTTACAAAGAAAATATATCGAGTTAAACATATCATAGGAAAAGAAATGCAATTCCCTAATAAAAAGTATAACAAGATATACCATTTCATCTGCCAGGATCCCGTTAATGCCATTCTCATAAAGCCGTATAAGCCAGTTTAGTCCAGCAAGTTGGTAGTCTCTCATCTTCCCTTGAATACCTGAGGACCGTATGGCAGAAACGCCAATTTAGTAATAATATTTCCATATACCTTCAACCTTCAGCTCTATATTGCAAAACAGAGGGCATACCAAAGTATATAGTAGCAGCCACTGTAATTCTTAAAAGGATAATGTGTATCGAATTTACCACCAACAAACTATTACTTAGGGCCTTAACAAGAATTATTTTTTACAAATCATAACAAAGTTTCATGGGCATTTTTAAAAATCCAAATTTGAAAGTAATGAGGCAACACATTAAACTTTTTTTCATCTTTTTTAACACATTTCAACTGCACCCCACGGGTGTCATGTCATGAGAAATTTTTTACAACTAGGAAACTATGAAAAATCTTATCATGGGACAGAGAATAAAGATGGTAGCAAGAGAAAGATTTAGAGTTTCACGATTAGACAGTAGCTCCAGTGAAAGCATATGCATACAACAGAAATATATAAAAGAGATACATACAAGAGGGTTGAACAAGAAGCCGAGTATTCCCAGTCCCAGTTAGTCCATCTTCTTCCTCCTTCAAATAAACTTCATCTTCTTCTTCTTCGGTCACTTTTGATGCATGACGGCCCCTAAATCATGTAGTCAAGGTAATAAAAACATTAGATCATTTTTTTGGGTACTTAAACTTCAGAACTTAAGTAAAGGTCGAACTTGCGAAAACCTAGCCAATTGAAAAAATAAACTAAACTTGTAATGAGATTAACATTACTATTGCCAAGTGAAACAGACTAAAATTGCATAAAAAAACAAGGGCTATACGGCCATTGCTTGAGAAGACCAACTCTCAATGCCAAGTAAATATTTGTCATTACTACTTGAAATATACTCCCTAAAAGGTAATATTAAAGGAAACCAACTTAAAATAAAAATAAAAAAACAATATTACCTTCCCTTAGCCTTCTTCTGAGAACTGGAGTGATCACCCTCAGCAAAATGAGCAAATATTTCTGTCTGCTGCAAAAGATACTTCAGGCGTCCCTTCCCCTTGTTATTCTGCCACATAAAAAAAAGAGAAATCTTGTTTCTGCTACATTGATAACATGGAAAATTGAACTAAAATGATTTAAAATGGGTGGGGGGTACACACCATATCAGCATCAATAGAATCATTCTGTGCCTTCAATATGTTTTGAATTTTCTGTTTCTTCAACTTCTCCATTTCTCTTAATCTAGCCAGTTCACGCTTTCCCGTTCCAGTAGTAACCTCAACCTTTTCGTCCTGAAAGTAGCAAATGAATGTTAGTTTACAAAACAAAACAAAAAACTGGAGCTGAAATGTTGTTAATCAATTCAAAATGGAGGGTCTCATTATAATATACAGAAATTCATATTTGATGGCTTGTAGAGCTAATAAAGTAAGGCTAACTAATTAACTGAAAAAACAGTTAAGGTCGCGTCACGGAAATAAGAATCCAAACAGCAATAAAAAGGATGCATGAGTCACGGAGTCTGCATCTAATAAAGTCGGGGCTTGACAAGTAAAACTAATAATCAAAATAAAATACAAGTACAAATAGTCGGTGATGAGATTGTTTGAATAGCAAATAGGGAAGTAAGTATTCCAAACAGCAACTCATTAAAAATAAAATAATGTTAATTTAACTAACTGAAGACAATTTATGACTTGCTTTTACAAGTTTCCGAATACGACTTACTCCGCAGTACATAAAAGGTAATTATGTATGTGCTGAGCAGTTGAAATTGTTCAATCGTTCGCTTAACAAACAAAACAGAGTTTTACACCATTTAAGGGTTTGAACTTTAAACCATTAATTTGATGTTTGAACGATATGAAAATAAATCAAACAAACGACAAAACAAAATTTAAATGTTAGTAAATCAAAGCAGTGAACAGTTTAATAATTTAATCAGAAAAAGTAAAACGGAGATATAAAGCACAGAGCTCTTAACAAACTCAATTAAAAATAAAAGGAAAAAAAGGTTAAATAAAAAAACTCACATATTCGTCACCAATGTCGTTGTTGTTGTTGTTTTGGTTATCGTCATCATGAATTGAACAATTTAAGATGTTTTTTCTAATTATAATAATAAATTTTTTTTCAGATAAAATCTTATGATACTTAACAAAACCCTAATTCCACTAAAAGGCGCAACAATTGGTGTTCAACTAAGACAAATTGAGTAGTTAAGAAGTTGAACCATTAATTTAAACGCAACATGAATATAATTAAATATATAAACTGTTAAATCAAAACACAGAACACTAAAACAACTAAATAAACTGAGCAATAGAAATTGTTTAATCATTTAATCCAAAAAAAGCGGAGTGGCAACAGATTATTTGGTCAAAAATCAGACTTAAACAAAACTGTGTTAAAAATTAAACCAGAATCCAGATTTTTTATTTTTTTATTTTCTAGCTTTTTTAGGCTAAAAATCTGCTTTTCAAAAGCTAACTGTCCAAACAGTTTAAATAAAGCTTTTGCCATAACGAACTCAATTAAAAACAATAAATAAAAAAACTGACATCTTCGTCGGTAAAGTCGTCGTTTTTGTCGTCATAAACGTCGTCGTCTAAATCGGCGGTTTTAGCGACCACTTCGAGCTCCTCCTCGTCCTCTTGGTTCATCTCTATCTCCTCTTCTTCCTCCGATGAATCTGAGACGTTGGATATAAACTCGTCTTTTGATCTGGACGGTTTAGCCATCTCCTGATTTAGTAACAAAATCGAGGGCTTTTTTATTGTTATTTAGAGAGAGAGAGAGAGTGTGTGTGTGTGTGTGTGTGTTTGGATATTATTTGAGGATTTAATAAATAAATAAATAATAGAGGTGTTTGATGGTATTTATAGTGGGTTAGGAAATTTGGGGGAATTGGGAGGGAAATTGATCAATATTTTTGGTGTTTTCCCGCTAGCCTATGAGTTTTTTTGTAAGTTTAATTTGGTTTAGGGTTTTGGAGTTAAATGCATTTGATTTTTGTAATTGGAAAGCCATTAGTTGTTGTCCATTGTTAATAATTCATATTCATTTATAAATGTTAATTACCATAATATTGGTGTATTAAATAATAGTTATCATAGTCCAAATCTTTTTCCTCTTCGCCCGATGAATCTGAGCCGTTGGATAAGTTCCTGTCTTTTGATCTGGACGGTTTACGCATCTGCTGATATGGTAACACGGTAACACGGTCGAATCCTTTATTTCGAGATAGTGTAATGGGTTTGTAATTGGATATTATTTGAGCCGGATCGGATTATATTTTCCCGCTGTCATTTACAATCCGAGGGTATGAGTTTGTAAATTTAATTTAGGATTAAATGAATAATCACATATGATCACATAAGTTAATAGTCAAATGCATTTAATTTTTGTAATTGGTAAGACATTAGATGTTGTCTATGGTTAATAATTCATATTGATTTGATTAATAAATGTGAATTACCATACTATTAATCGAGTCAAAATATTTTTCCTCTTTCGTCGATCAATTTGAGCCGTTGGATACGTACTTGTATTTTGATCCGGAAGGTTTAGACATCTCCAGATATTTTAACACTGTCTCTTTTTTTTAGAGAGGGAATTTGTGTATTTGGATACCATTTGAGTTGGATTCGAATATACTGGTAATAAATAATATGGGAGTTTGGGGGCATTTACAGTGGGTTGAGTGAATTGAGAACATGAAGCATAACTATACTTTTTTGTATTAGTTAGTCTAACTACAGTATACCTTGTTTTCACTTATAAGTGTTAGTAAATTCTAATATATTTTTTCAAAGTCACCGATTTCATAATTTTGTTAATAGTTACTTTTAAGAAAAAATCGATTTTCATGTTTTTATAACTTTTTTGGTATGTTATTGTTTATTTAGCATTATTTGGTATTTTAAAGAGAAATAATTCAAAATAAATATAAATGATTGTTTTTTTCAAATTGTTTTTGGTTTCAAGTTATAAATAACTAAAGTCAGTGATCTTTAGAAAATGTTGAAAAAAAAATCAATGCTTTACTAAGAAAGCAAGGTAATGTTAGCTTAACTATGCAAATAATATAGTTTGCCGCACCTTATACGAGTAAATTATGGTAGTAAATGAGAGATAAATGTTGGAAATTGTTGGTTTTTTCCCTCTAGCCTATGGGTTTGTAAGTTTAATATGGTTAGGAGTCAAATGAATTAAATTTTTGTAATTGGTAAGACATTAAATGATGTATATATTCTTAATATTCTTAATAATCATATTGATCTGATTAATAAATGTGAATTACCATAATGTTAATGTACTAAATGATAGTTATCATAATTAATATATTTTTCCTCCTCGGCCGATGAATATGAGTCGTTGGATACGTACTCGTCTTTCGATCTGGACGGTTTAGACATCTCCTGATATAGTAACATGCTCAAACGCTTTTTATTTAAAAAGATAGGGTGTGTTTGTATTTGCTTTGAGATGGATTGGATTGTAGTAGTAATAAATAATACGGATGAATGTTTTTGGGTATTTTTAGCGGATTGTGAAATTGGGGGGAATTGCGACGGAAATGATAATTTTTTTTTTGTCCGACTGCCCTATGAGTGTGGAAGCTTAAGCTATGTTTGGTAACAGATTTGATGGTCAAAATTCATATTTAAAAAATCTGTTTTGAGAATCTATTAAAAATCTAAATTTTAAAATTATGGAATTTTTAGATTTTTCAGCCTAAAAATCAGATTTTCAGAACTTTTCAAACACCCACGTATTTTTAAATTCTAAAATCCAAAAATCCATTAAAAAAATATGTTTCCAAAACGGGCCCTATTAGGATTAAATGAATAATCACATAAGCTTAATTTGGTTAGAAGTCAAATGCATTTAATTTTTGTAGTAATTGATGACACATTAAATGTTAGTATTTTAGTAATGTAATACTAGTCATATTGATTTGATTAATAAATGTAAATTACCATAATATTTAGTGTATTAAATGATATTTTTCATAATTAGTCATTTTACAATTTGGGGTGCTAGAATTGTAATTTTCTTCTCAATAAATGTTGTCCTACATTTTAAAACTAAATGAAAATAAAGTTACTTTTAAATCATGTAAAAGTATCCTCTGTCTGAATTATTATCAAAAAAATTATTCTATGAGGTTTTTGTCAATTTTTATCCCAAGATTTTGTACGTTTTCTTTGTAATTTGAGATTATAACATTTTAACATATCTCATTGAATTTCATACGTTTTTACCTTTAATTTGTAAAGTTGTTATGTTTTTTTTTATTTTAGTAGGGAACATGTAGTTGGTTTGACAATATTAAATGTATAAGCGAGTCTATATGCACAGACAGTTAAACATATCCCGACAAATATTGTACCATGAAGTAGATAATAATATACTCAATCCCAATAACATGCTTTATCTTGCGGGTAACACTACCGTACACCCGATGCATTATAATTTAAGGTGTATCGTCCACTAAAAACTTAACATATATTAATAAACTCAAAAATAACTAGACTAACTTTAATTCAAAATTAAAACAAAAAAAAAATATTGGTTGACACATCATAAATTATAGTGTACCGAGTTGATACAATTGTTTCTCCCTCTCACAGTCACGGTTCATCTCCATCACCTTCATGCGGCACTGCACCATCGACCTCAAACACCCCGTCAATGATGTGGTCGCACTAGTGGTGATGAAGTTTGGTAGAGGTGTGTGTGTTGTGCTGCGGTGGGATATATAAATATATATTAATAAGACCTACCGGAAAAAAGAAGAAGTTAATTTTGAGGTACCAAAGTGCTCTCACTTTTTTAGAAAAAAACACTCAAAACTTTTAATAAACCCACATATATATATCTCATTGAACTTCATAATTTTTTACTTTTAAGTGTCGTGTCCTTACCGAGTCGTAACTAAATTTTAAAATTTTACCATTTTGACGTGTGCGTGTTGTGTCAGACACGCAAACTCGTGTCCGTACGTCATAGGCGTCAACACACCATTAAATGTATAAAGTATTATGAAGAGAAATATATAAAGACGAGCATGCCTACAAAAGAGTAAAATTAGCTGTATGCTTAGAATCTTAGTAAAGGATTAACATTTACCAACAAAAATCGATCATCATGCATAAAAGTGTAATTAAAAAGGAATAAAAGTCTAAGACAAAAAAATATTGAAGTTTTTTTTTCTTTTTCAAACATCACTAGCGTTTTTTTTCCCTAGTGACTTCCAAATAATTATGTAACTATTTGGAAGGGGTGCAAATATTCTCAAGTTAGATTTATCAGGTTTCAATCAGTTTATCGGTTTTTCAAATGTATTCGTAATTATTTTTTGATTATATTTTTTAAATCAATATTCTATATTATTTCTAATCTGTTTGTTCAAAAAAATCTGTAAAATTTGACATTTTATATTTTTTTTATATTTAATTGATTGTATGATAATTTATAAGATAATAATATTAACAAATACAAAAACTATAATTAAAAAAGTAAAAAATTACATATTTTTTTAAACAAACATTTTAAAAATAATGTAGAACGTTGATTTAAAAAACACAATTAAAAAATAATTACGAATACTCTTGAAAAACCAGATAAACTAATAAAAATTGAGAAAATTTGCCGGAATGGGAAGTCCCCTAAAGAAAATAACAGTAAAGTTCATGGCATGCACGTGAGTCGTCCGTGCAACAACCACAGCATTGCGTTGTGTAAAAGTAAGAAAACCTCCCTACTTTGATCGTCATCGTCAAATCGTCACGCCACATTTAAGTTTATTTTACTCATATACCCCTTATTAAAAATATGTAAATCAAATCAATATATAATAAGGCCCCAACAGTTTTGACTGACTTTCTCTATTCATTCCCATAGTCTAAATTATATTTATAGTAGTCCATATGCTAAATAAATTTGATGGATTTAGTTACAACTCTTTTGCCTCTATTTCACTAGTAACACTTTGATGAACCCGGTCCACTCAAATTAAGCTTATGTCAACCACTAAAAAACCAACACATATTGAAAAACCCATAAATAAACCAATAAATTAAATAAAAAATAATAACTTAAAATTTTGATTAGTTGGAACACCCTTAAAAATAGTAGATCGGGTTTATATAATTGTTTCTCCTATTTCACACCTCTGTTTGCCATAGCAACATAAATGATTCTATATAGTGCATTTTTTCATAAAAAAATGGTACATTAGTTAATGTTATTTAGTTTCATCAATTAGTATATCTTATATTGTTGAGTTGTCCTATTAATGTGTGCCATATGTTAAAATGCAGTGTTTATGAGACGAATAGGACAAACGAAAGATCATCCGTTGGAGTTAATGGATGAAGATGCATTTATGGGATGAGCTGACCTTTTAGATATATTTTTGTTTATAAGAAAACATATTTTGTTATCTTATAATTGCTGGTCTGAAATTTTAACTCAGCAAAAATAAAAGAAAAAATATTTTTTTTTCTAAATACACGGGAAAGTGCTTCTTTTAGCTAATCTTTAGGTATTTTTCACAAAATAAACCTCCCTATTTACTCGTACCGCATAAAACTGTCATTCTATTGATTCCACGGCCTACTTCTACAACAAACGTTATAAATCAGGATCAAATAGAATAAAAGCAAATCTTAATGTAATATATATATATATATATATATATATATCTGCTCAATGATTAGGACTCCTTTTAGAAAAGGGTTTAATTTTATTTCGACGATGGAGCAAAATAAGTGGCTTAAAATCCTTATTCTAATAAGCTTGGTTTGGGCAATTGATTGTAGAGGTAACTGAGAACGGGATTGTCATCATGATCATTTTTTAATTGTATATATGTTTTAATTTGACCTTTATGCCTTTTTAGTTCATTCTTTTATTAGTTAATATGTTTTTAATAAGTATTAGTATTTGTATGATTAAACATGAGTATATACTAATCATTCTATAATTAGCTACTTATTAATTATTACTCCATACGTCCCATAAAAATAGTTCAATTATTGTTTTCTAGTGGTTTAAAAAAAGTTACTAGTTAATTTAGTTACAATGTGTTGTTATTCCACCAATGCCCCTAATTTAATTTTAGGTAGTTGTGGAGTTAGTCCATGGATTAATCAAAAAACAATTAACAAGAGTATAAAAGGAAAAATAATGGTAAATGAAACCGGACTATTATTTTGGGACGGAGTCAAAACCCTGATTGGACTATTATTATGGGACGGTGGGAGTATTCATTATAAGTTATAACACTGTTACAATAAGAACACCTCTGTTTATTGATCTGTTCAAGTGGAGAATAGTTGTATGCGTATTTTGTTAATTTGCTCTTCGTTTTAATTATGTTTTTGCTGTTTTCCTGGTGTTTTCTTTCGTAATGTGCCAAATAATGTATGTAAATATACTACCAGTTTAAAACAATATTGTGAATTTAACTGTTAGTTATAGACTTATAGTATAATTTTGATCAGCTCATGGATGTTACGTTCCAAACGACTGGATGGATTGTTTGCAAATTACATTAGTGACTCGTTTGGTCAGGATTCAGCTTTTGTTATAAGCTGTGAGGCATTTGGTGAAAGCTGAGTTATTTAAGTTTGTTGGTTCAAAAGGCTGAAGGTTTGAAGTTAAAGATGAGTTTTTTTAAGGCTTAAATGAGCCAGGTTATTTCCTTCAAAGCCTTAGGAAAATAATCCCGGTGTGACTATGAATAGATATGATTTTGTAATTATAGCACCACTTATTTGATATTTCTATATGCGAGTAAAGGTCGTGCTTTGCTGTAGCTTACAAAACAAATTAAATGGCTTGGTCGACCTCGAGATTAAAAAGCTGGATTTATCCATCTTAAGCTTTTAGTCTTTTGTTCGGAAGAAAAAAAAACTCGCTTTTACAACCCAAACACTCCACCTTATAAGCAAAAATAAAAATAGAAGTTGATCTTGAAAGATGAAAAACAGTTTCCGTTGTCGGAAGTGAGCTGTAACTGCCGATTATTTGTTTGTGAAAATATCATCATATCCTAGTGACTTGAACAGGATATATGGAAATGCTTTACCCCAGTTTTGTTAAAACTTCAATAGCTTTATTCTTATGGCCTAACAAAAATCACAAAAAAGGAGTAGTAAGTTAAGAGCTCCTTTCATGGTTTTAACAATAATAAACTTACTGTCTGTGGATTGAACAAAAGCTCTGAATTTATTAATCACGCTTGATCGTGCACTATCGCAAAATGATAATTTATATAGTATTTACTTTAATGCAGAACTCAAGCTCAAGCACAAAGATTACGGCCCACTTTACAATCACACGCTTACTACAACGTTAGTTGAATATGCTTCTGCAGTAAGTTTAAACGAGAACAGTTTTCTAGACATATTTGAGATGTGGTGAAGTTGGACTAGTAATTTTGTTTCAAACGTTGACTGCTTGTAATGTATAATTGCAGGTCTATTTGTCAGATTTTGCCGAATTGTTCACCTGGACTTGCTCAAGATGTAATCATCTAACAGAGGTGGATATGTTATGATTCTTATTTACATACGCGACATGTTGTTTATTATTGGTATGTTTATTCTAATTATGGGTTTAACAATTCTTTTTCCCTACTGAGAACAGGGATTTGAAATTATAGAGCTGATTGTTGATGTACAGCACTGCTTACAGGTGAGTTATTTTTTTTGTATAATGTAATGGAGTATTTGCTTCATATTAATTTCTTTAATTATTCCTGGGAGTAATATTTCTTGAAAATTCATACTTTATTTAGCATAATGAAGTCAAATGCGTATCGCTATATATGACAGGGATTTGTTGGGGTGGCGAATGATCTCAATTCTATTGTGATAGCATTCCGTGGCACCAATGCACACAGGTTTTGACATGTTTTGTTAAATGGAAAATATGTGGTCCGAACTTTTTCAGTCGAATAACTTTGTAGAAAATATTTTTTTACTATCCCGTGCAACTCTCATTATCCCAGCTATGTATTTTCTTATTTGAAGCCTTAAATTATACTTTTTTTTCCATCAAAGAAATTACATTAAGACCTAGAAAATGAAGAAATTTCATCCTTATCATGTTCAATATAAATGTTGGCAGCCTTGAAAATTGGATCGAAGACCTATACTGGAAGCAACTCGACTTAAATTACCCTGGCATGCCTGATGCAATGGTGAGTGTTTAAATGGACTTTTTCTTTGTAATGGTTTTGTTGAAAGGAAAAAGCTTGTGGATGGGAAAGGGACTATTAGATTACCGCATTTTGTGATTTCTACATTGCTTTTACAGGTTCACCATGGATTTTATTCTGCATATCACAACACAACCCTTCGCCCTGCTGTTATAAATGCTGTTAAAACAGCACAGAAATTGTATGGTGATATTGACATTTTGGTAACTGGACATTCAATGGGTGGAGCAATGGCCTCCTTTTGTGGACTGGATCTGAAGGTGATCATGATGAACTGTTTATTTTTTTCTTTCTCGAAGTGTAAATGCATTATAGCGCTCATAATTTTTTTTTGCAGCTTAAGGTTTAAGGATAGATGCACAATTACAATTTCAAAATTGACCTTGCTTTTGGGACTTTCGAGTTATAGAAAACAAACATGTAGGAAAAAGGATACGCTCTCCAGATGATTTGCTCAGTGCAATTCACTTTCGATTGGTCACCTGGTTTACTGATTACTTGCTTTTAATTTGACTATCACTTTTTTACTATGGGTGTGGCGTCTTAAGACAGGCTTATTATAGTGGTAGTATTGGAAGGGTGAGCTTTAGTTTTACTGAAAAATGCAAGAAGCAAAAAACACTATACTTTGCTTCTTCTCAATATTTGAACTTTACAGCTCTATTTTATTTTATATATTGTTACTTATTCAGTGTTTACCTTATCCATTTTGAGTTATACATTCATTTCGATTAACATTGTATTTTTTTATATATTTTTTACTATGTATGAGTATACTATACATTTAAATGTTTATATGCATATATAGATTTAGTGTAAAGATTACCTTATGCTTCAATGCTTCAAGCTTCTGTGCGAAGCGTAATAGTTACGATTTCTTGTTTTAAAACTTTGGTGTGTTTTAAAAGTTTTGTTTTCTGATTTTCAGGTCAATCATGAAGCCCAGAATGTTCAGGTTGTGACATTTGGACAGCCTCGAATTGGCAACGCTGCTTTTGTGTCTTACTATAGCGAATTAGTTCCAAACACAATTCGAGTCACTAATGACCACGATATTGTTCCTCATTTACCCCCATTCTATCCTCATTTAGCACAGAAAACATACCGCCACTTTCCAAGAGAGGTAATCTTTTTCATCGTATACTCTCGTATGATATGCTTCGGCTAAAAAGTTTAATCCGTTAAAATAAGCATGTTAATCTCGTGAGATCTATTATAAATGTTTTTCAACCTTCTACTGCAATAATTTCCAGCCCATGTCGTTGTGTAAAACTTGGGCTGTCAAGCATGTAAAAGATATTATATTATATTTTCAAAAAAAAAGCATGTAAAAGATTCCTTGCCTGTTTAGTTGCAGTTTTAAGCAAAATTTTAGTTTTTTTTTTCTGGCTGAGATAAAGCTGGGATGATTTGGTGTTACAGCTTCTAGCTTATTTAGCCAGAAAAGCAGGAAAAAAGAAACTAAACCTAAAAGCTGGATAGCCAAATGCACCAACTTAAAGGTAAAAAATGAAGAGGCAAAAAAAGAGAGAGCTTAATAGCTGCACCCAATGAAGCATAGGTTACTACATCTGTCCTGATATCTGCTTAATAAGTTAAAATTATGTAACTGAATGAGCTTCCTTTACTTAATCTCAGGTGTGGCTCTATAATGTTGGATTCGGTACCTTCGTTTATGCTGTTGAGAAGGTTTGCGATGAGTCGGGCGAAGACCCATCTTGTAGCAGGTAAGCCTTTTGTTCTGTACCTTCCATTGGAAAAATATATTTTTAGAAAGTGTAAAAAGTTGCCCATACCAACAGTCGAGCTTTTAGTAGAATAAGTTACTTAACATGGAGCAGAGCCTAAGTCATTAGTTTGAGTCTTTACAACAAAAAAAACCAAAATTATATTTTAACAAAACAAAATAAACCAAGGCAATAGACAAGAAAAAGAAAGTGCATTCATGACCTCCCTAAAAATTGGGAACGTTTAAATCGAGTCGGGTCTGCACCTGTACGTGACATGGAGTTGTGGGGAAAAATTATTTTGATTTTTAAATTGTTGTCTTAACAGTTCAAACTTTTAGTTGAATCTGTAACTTAAAACAAAGTCCCATCAATGACAAAAATATCCTCTCCAATCGAGTGAGATATACAAACAACATTTAGCAGTACATTAAAGTGACAAAGATATATCCTCATATATAAAACAGGTCTCAGAGCTTCTTTTTTTGTGAATTTGATGCAGGTCAGTGGCTGGGAACAGCATTTCAGATCATTTAAAGTACTACGGCATTCGATTAGGAGGTGACGGTTCGGGTATTTGCAAAACCGTTATGGATCCTCTTCTTGATGCTCATTCCACGCGAGATACCGAAGGAAATTTTGTTGTCTCTCGATATCCTTCTGGAGTGAAAGCAACCACAGAATCGAAGATTTCGAGCATTTAATTACTTAGGTATGATCGGAAGGGTCTACAAGCATTATCATTATTTTTCTGAAATTTGTATATACCTGTATAGTAGTTTTATGTGTACATTAAAATTTATCCTTCTTTTCTCTGAATAATTATCCTGTAAATTACAATTCTTTCTGTGACATGTCATTTGGAATTACTGAATATAAACTCTCATTTTTTATCTCTCTGTGATGTTTTCATAATTGATACTTACAAATTCACAATTTCATTACATATTGTGGAGTACTAGAGATTAAAGGAAGTACTTTCTTTATCCTTTGTGTTGGTCCTTCATAATCTAACAAATACATTTACGTTTTAACTTTAAATAAGCACTATTAAAACTCGTCTTATTTATGTGGCCGGAAAATTACAGTTCTAAATCTTAGTAGTCAAGTCTAATTTGAACTGATACATCTGGATTCAGTAAATTTCTATGAATGACATTTTTTTCTATAATAAATTAATTTCAAGTTTATGCATTTTAATTAAGAGTGCAAGTTCAGTTTGGTACCATTTACTAGTACTATACTACTACAAAATATAGCAAGATCTATCTACTTGTAAAGGAAGATCCACTTAGAAAATACATTTTGAGTTTTGATCCTCATCTATATACCAAGCTCGTCGCCGAGGAACTATTAGGAATAGCTTTCTTTTTTGCTTAATAACTACAATGTATTTATTGCCCAGCTTAAAAGGTGCACATTTCCAGTCTTTCCCGAAAAAACTAGATGTTTAATGCTCCATCAGTCTAACTTTTCTATCAACCTCAATAGAATCCAGCTTCTTTGCTTACAAATCTGCAGCCAAACAAGCTCACACACACACACACACACACACACACACACACACACACACACACACATCTGAGTGTAAAACACACTATCGTAGAAAGTGAGTATATTTGCACATATTCACTAAAATACGATGCAAGTTTTTCTACAGCATCTAATTTTCTCATATTCTCTAAATTATTTATGGTTTGTGTAATCAAGTATTCTTTAAATAAAATGACATGAATAGGCTTTATCATACTAAACTAACAATATGGAGGAAATATCAATGTACTCTTAATTCTCATTTTCTGTTCGATTCTGATGATATAAATTGAGTTTTGTACATTATGAAGTCCGCGGTATGCCAGTATTTCTAATTTTTCAGTTATTTTCACTTAACAGTATTTTGTTTACAAGTATGTTTCATTTTCTTAACATTTTCACTTGTAAGAATAAGTTGTTTACCAAACGCGACAATCACTTACATTCTTATTACATACTGTATTTTGTTTACAAGTATATTTTGCAAATTGTGTTTTAGCTTTAGTTTAAAATGGTTTTATGATTTTTTTAATATATATTTGCAATTTGTGAAAGTTTTTTTTTTCCGTTTATGGTTCTAATAGAAATGATTTCTGGCTTTACCGATCACTCGAAATTTTCGTAAGACATTAAATTAGAAATGTCGATTTTTAGATTCCTTTTTACTGATTTTGAGTTCTGCTTGCATCACAAAGGTCTCAATTACAAATTGTGGGGCCTCTTTTTATTGATTTTGTTGCTAAGTGTTATTTGTTATATTAATATATTTTATATTAATTATAACTACCACATTAGTCAACGAGTCAGTTTCCATTATAAATATACGTGCAACTTTAATCATCAATTTCCTCTTATGTAGGTGTCGGAAAATATTATTTCAAAAATCAATTATATAGTTCATGGTTAGAACTATACGACGGAATTTTTAAATTTTACATTTTAGGAATTTAGATATGAGAAAATTAATGATCAAAATTGCATGTATTTTCGTAATTAACACTTATTTGGAGACGAATAGAGTATTAATATATTGTAGATACGCACGCTATCCCAACAAATCTTATAGGTTATTGAAATCTAATATTAAAGAGAGAGAATTTTATGACCGGTTTAGCCTTAACGAATTAAGAAACGTTGTATTTAATGTTAAAAATAGTTTAATTAGATAGCACGGAGACTCGATCACCATTTTATATGGGATGATCCAGCGTGTCCTTGACGGATTTTGTAGCCTCAAGGAGTTGTTAAGCTTTCGTTGTATATGCTTACTTTACAAAAAAAAATAAAAAAAATTCCTAATTTACTCGTACATTTATTGATCAAATATTAAATATATAAATTTGAAGAATTTAAGATTATTGAGCACGAAAAAGTACACAAAGACAACACACAAAATTCATAAAGCAAACTACAAATTACACCCATCTGTAGGGACTAAAAGATTCTACAGTTCATACAACATGAATTTATATAAATTCGACTCAAGAACATAAACCAACACAAATACTTCGCCAGTTAATTTTTCTTATGTGGCTTGAAAAGAGAAATCAAAACGAGAATGAGAAAAGCCGTAGCCCCGGCAAGGGACAAAGCAAGACCACCCGCAATTTGGCCACAAAATCGTCCAAAAACATTACAAACTTTGTCCCATTGCAGGTGAGAGTTGCCTTGAAGCCCGATAAGCCCTACAGCTCCTGCGGCACCAATGCCTGAAAAGAGCAAGGCAACAACCACTAGATCAAGGGCCGAGATGACTTTAGCCAAACCCTTCTTGCCGCTCTTTCCGCTGACTAGGGAGAGGAGGAGAGAGATAGCGGCGTATCCGCATGCTATGGAATTTGTTGCGACAAAGAACCTGAAATTTAAACGAGACAAAATAGAATTTAGTATGATTGGAGATTTTATACATGTTACAGAGATCAAATGGTAGCTATAATTTTTGTTTTAGTGAGCAATTCCTTGGAATTATGATCATCACTGTCACAAATGCCATGTAATTTATTGAAAGTATCTGTATACTTGTATGAATCTGATGTATGATCACACTCATTTCTAAATTTGTGACATCTCATGATCAGTAACTTACAGTGTACTAAGTTCTTATAAGAAAAGAAATTATGTAATGTTGGAAGCGCTTTATTTTAAAACAAAATATTATGAGGTGCGATACGTTTTGTTAATTACAATTAGCATATGATTCCGATTTTTTTTTGTTAAATTGGTTTTAGTAGTGTCGGCTGTCGGGATATAACATATGATCTGATACTCTGATATAAAATGAGAGAATGAACATAAAAGAGTCAAGGAAATAAATACATTTTCCAAATAAACAGGAAGTCAACATTACTACATGTGCCCTGTGGCTTCCGATATTCATTTTAAAAACATGGATATTAATTCCTATGTGGTTGATTGGTGAGCTAACAATTTGTCTTTTGATATGATGACAACTTATCATATTTATGGATTTACAAGGGTTACCTTTTAAAAACATGGATATTAATACCTATGTGGTTGATTGGTGAGCTAACAATTTGTCTTCTGATATGATAACAACTTAACATATTTATGGATTTACAAGGGTTACCCGGTATTTATTATTGTTTGAGTCTTATAATTTTTTTTTTACCCACGATAGAGCGGGAAATAAAAAAAAATGTTAAATAAAAATGTTCGACAGCGGTTTTGAACTTTAAACCAATGCAAAAGCAATCAAAACAGTTAAGTAAGCTTAAACACTTAGCTACACACTTCATTTGATATAGATTTGTTTTTAAATATCTATAATAATTTAAAAAAAAATTGTATTCGGCCATCGTGGAGTTGTCACCAAAAAAATCGATTTTGTGTTGCCCAATGCATACCCAAGCCTTATCTGACTTGGGCCGGCCCTCTTTCCATGTACTCACGTAGTCAGTAGATATCGACACACGCGGATTTTCTTCCAATTTATGTCGATAGGAGTTGCTTTGGATATGAAATATCGCAAATGTCAAAGGCATTTTCTTTATTAATTTTAATCACGTTATATTTATTCAAACCGTAATCATACTATTCCTAAATAGATTTTTTTAAATTTAAATATACATATAATGTTTCGTGTTAAAATGGTTCAAGTATGATAGTATATAAATTACACAAAAGATTTAGTATAAAGAAGCCTTTAACATGCTTGACAGACTAAAAATTATCTGGTTTCTCAGGTAGGTTTTCATTCGAGCAATTACGTGTGTGAAAGTTAAAGAATGCGGTAAATTTGACTACAAATCTTCTACCCCATATTCTCTATCCCCTTTCGTGTCTCCTTGCTTATTTTCACACAATTTTTAAATTTTCACAACTTATACCGCAATTTTATAAACTTTTATATTATATTGTATTCAAATTTTAAAACATTTGAACATAATATTGTTTTAGACAATTTTTTTAATATTCAATGTTTAATTTACACTAATTTATACATTTATTCCAAAATAAATTTTGTGTGGATTTTCTTTTAAAAATAATTATTGGAATGTATTGATACATGTATTATAGTAATTGTACAATTTTTTTCAAGTTTTTTAGAATTTTTTTTTGGATAAAATAAACAATGGGGTACGTAAGGGGGTAGAGAAATAGAGTAGAAGATTTGTACTCGGTAAAGTTAGATAATCAAAATAATAAATTCAATCTCGCAAAAAAGAATACATATAAATACTTCATAAGATCATAATTTTAATGTAACGAGATGTTTAATTTTAAATGCAATTTCTTTATTACTATAGGAAGCAAATCTATTGACACGTGGCCTAAAAAAAATGAAATATGGCAAGGTAAAGTTTATTGGTATTATTTATAACATGCTCGAACCAGGATCAATAAATTTTCAAACTATATAAAGTTTATTTTTATATGAAGTATTATTTTAAAAAGTTTATCTGGTACACTTATACACATGCTCTAAATTTCAAAAAAGAACTCAATTGATGCGAAAAATTTCAGACTTTCTTGGTGAAGAAATTTACTCAATTTTTTTATTAATATTTTAATGACAATTTGCACTAGTTTATAACAAATAGCCTCATTTTAATGTTGACGAGAAGATCTTGATATAAATTAATAGATTTTTTTTTATCAGTTATCACATTTAATTTACAACTTCGTTATAACGACACTTGGCTATAAATGCACACGCAACAGTACAGACCATTTATCATAATAATTTCTTGTGGTGTCTACAAAACCTTGTCAATAATGTGCAGCTGTGCTTTAAATGTAGAAAAAAAAGGACAGGATCGTATATATGCATGCAAAGAAGAACATGTAAGGAAAAAAATCATTTTGCGCAATAATATATCACTAAAGATAACATAAACTAATTAAGATATTGCATTATTTTGGAAAGTGCTCAGTATATAAATTAGTAAGCTTCTAGGTTTTTTCTCATAGAAATTTTTTAACCTACCATCTTATTTACGGTTTTACCTTTGACTCTTTAAAGACCTAACTATCCAGTGAATGTAGGAATACCTAGTTCTCCTAATCCTCTAACTTAAGTAAACAATAATATACATTTAAAAAATACACATTTGATTATCACTGGAAGAAATATATTTTCTATTTAGTTGCAAGCAAGTATAATAACTATAGTAGACGGATTAAATTTGCTTTATTTAGCTTAAGGTGTAAAAATTTTTGTGCAACCGCGCGAAGGTTTATCCAAGTAGCAATTGCTGGTGCAAATATTAGTTGATGAATGTATTTTTACGAGGATCAAAATATGTGTTAAATTTACATCATTAGCCTATGGGAAAACTAACTAAAAGAGTAAGGTGAATAATTTATAAATCCCAAATGTTATCATAATTGAGCCGAGTCCTTAAATTAGTTTAGGATTCATTTATCAGTTTAACGGGTCATGAGTTGGTTGAACTTCAGTTTTAATAAGTGTGCGTGCATGATAATAAGTAAGATGTTAGCATATATAATCCATCTTTAAAATCATGGTTAATTGACTTCCAAATTCTTAAGACTTTTTTTTTTTGTATTTGAAGTCTTTTAAACTAAAAGCTGTTGCTGTCTTATAGGATGAATGATGAGCTGAATACTAAACCAGCCAAGTTTGGTTCAAGTAAGCCATCTACAATGGTCCAATATTATTGACCCAGTTGTCAATAAAAATCAATATTGCTCGTACCAGGGCGGATCCAAGATTTTTTTTAGGGCATAATTTACATACAAACTTATCACCTAGTTAAAAATTTATATCTACTTAAAAAACATGACACAAAAAATGTTTGTTACAAATTCAAAGTAGAGTTCGACAATTACCTAGTTGGAATCCATTATATATTACATCGTTTGGTAAACTATTTGAATGTTTATTGACATACACAAATTACATACTCCCTCTGTTCCCATTAAATTATTCACTACGAAACTATGTGCAATTTTGATCGACTTATAACTTGTATCAAAATTATCGAAGTGAATTTTTTTTAAATCTAATCATAAAATTTAACATTTAAACTATATAATCAACTTTTGAAAATTTTCATCCCGATAATTTTAATACAAGTTCTTGACCGGTCAAAATTGCACGTAATTTCGTAGTGGACAGTTAAATAGGAACGGAGGGAGTATTTAATCAACTAATTTTTTTTCCGACTCACTCTTTACATTAACTGTTTTCACGTATTTTTAATCCGCAACACATATGTATACCAAGGAGAGAAACCACAAAATTAAAATATAATAAATTGACATAAATTCATTTTTATTGGTTTGTTAGAAATATAATTTTGTATAAATAAACCCTAATGTGTTAGTAATACAATTATTAGCATTATATTAGCATGACACAAGCTCGCATATCTTACAAAAACAAAGATAATAAAAAGAGTATATCTGTATATATTAATTATTATATATACAATACGATCGTAATACTAGTTGTGATCATGTCATTAGTATGCATAATTTATATGATTATGAAACGAGATAAAAACGAAAACTTACACGAAGGCAGACAAGTAGTTCCACTTAGCATGAATGGGAACACTCATAGAGAGAGTAGGGGAGACTTGAACTTGAACAATTTTAGTTTGTTTATTAACACCAACTATAATAGCAGCCACCAATGTTAGAACCAAACCCAAAACCCTCAACAGCAAATCCAAATATTTCCCCCTTGTTTTGTTCAACACGGCCACCTCTTCATTTTTTGTGCTTTCCATTTTAAGTACTTAATGCTAAAACGAAGTGCTAATTTATTCAAGAAAGTTTGTGATATAATTCAGGAAAACTTGTGAAGTTTTGGTTATTGATGAGAATAAAGGGTTGGGAGTGGTTATATACAGCCTAGATGGGGAAAGGGAGAATGTTATATTTATTTTATTTTGGTCCAATTTAGTGTGTGAATACGTGTTGGCCTAATAAATTGAAGGCTCAAGGTAAGAGTTGGTGTTCGGAATTGAGAGACTTCCGGTATACTGGCACGCATTGAGTGTGCGATACGTAGTGATATAAATATGATTCCGATAAATAAACTTAATATTTTTTTTTTAAATTTAAATATCGAATGATTAAATATAATTAATTAACAATCGTATATAAAGAATAACATAAACAACGATTTTGTTTGTAATATAAATGTGTGAAAATAACATTTTTTAAGTTATTTATGTATTTGAATTGAGTTATTGCATTTAAAAGTAATTACAATATTAGAGTGAGGGTATTTTTATAAAATTTAGGTAAAATTAGACGGTATCAAAATGTTTGGATTGGTTTATAGTAATAGTATCGTATTTATTTATATTAGTATATGAAGTTCTTGATGTTCACATTGGTTGATACGTGGAATGTGCGTGTATGATAATGCAATGAGGCAAAGGTAATAGTAGTTGAATTAATTAGATGTTAGATAATTGACGATAATATGTTTAAGTAACACAGGCTTTATTAGAAAATAATTCAGTACTATTAAAAAATCTTTATTATGGTCTATATCCATAATTAATTTAGACTCTACCCAAAATGTGAACTGGATTCGTGTAAAGCTTTCAACCATATACGAACAGCTTTAATTGGAAAAAAAAGGATAAGGCATGCATATATAATATATTACTCGTTATTGGAAATTGCATTGTTGACTTTTGATTCAGTGATATGCACATCAACCATCAATTTATGAATTCAAACGATATATTCTCAATTATCCACTGGGCCAGTTCTGTGGTTTTTTTTTTACCAACATGGTCCCCGGCTTTGTTTCATTTCAATGGCAACAATCAAAAACAGCTTTCAGTATTCATAGTACTAATACATATGAAGATACGCCGATATGTTATGATAACTTTTATAATTTCCGTTTGTTATTATATCTTATGTCAATATATATTATCGACTTCTAACTTTGTAATTATTAGGAGTAGATCAAAATATTAAATATTTCGCATCGTTTGTTACATAACCAAAGAAATGACAAGGTTAAATTAGCATAAATTTTTTTATATCATGGATTAAGATTTTGCAATTGCATTTAACTATTTAACAAATTTTATGAATTTTTCAAATTGAAAACTTTTTATATAGCAATTTATCATTTACAGACTAAATAGTACATTGTTTGAAATTGTGGAACTATAGTGTAGAAATGAACTTGATAGCCCAAAAATTTAATTATTATTAGGACAATGAGGTTCCAACTTGTTAACTCTCCGTTACAATAAAAACATTTGACAACTTGGACACCTCACATCATGTTATGTTCAGGGCGGACTCGGGGTGGTTGGGAGTGATCGTGGCCATCCCGACGGTGATTTTTAATTTTATTTTTATTTTGTTTATATGTGTAATTTAAATTTTTTTAAGATATATACATTGATGGTCCTCCTTAATTAAACAAAATACTTGTTGGTGTAGCGGTAAAATTGGTTTTAAAGTAGTGGAATGTTAGTAATTCAAATCATGATAGTCGTTTTTTTCTAAAATTTCCTGTTTTTTACCTTATAATTACCAAATTTCGTAAATCGCCATTGTATTTTTCCAAACAAAATTACTAAAAAAATTATTTTATTGTCCAATACTTTTTGTTTTAACTTCATATTTATTTTATGTTATGTTAAACATAGATTTTTTATTTTATTTTTGTATTAAACCTTATTTATTTTATGTTCTATTCGACATATTTTTTTACACCACGGCCCCCCAAAAAAACCATATTTGATTACGCCCCTGTTTATGTTAGAGCATCTACAATAGGTGTGTTAAAGTGTGTGTTAACTAAAAATGTTAGCTAACAATACAATTTTGTCTCTCCATTAGATGTGTTAAAGTGTGTGTTAACTTTATAACATTTAAAAAAATTGTTAAATATAACAATCTTTTTAAATGTTATATGTGAT
The DNA here is from genome assembly GCA_963920805.1 of Primula vulgaris. NCBI lineage: Eukaryota > Viridiplantae > Streptophyta > Magnoliopsida > Ericales > Primulaceae > Primula > Primula vulgaris. The sequence continues at coordinate 21,501,800 of OY987216.1, forward strand.
GACATGGCAAAAAAAATTGACTCATATATTTCTCACGCTTATCTTTTCTATGTCTAACCTACTCTTCTATTTATTTTCTCCTGCATATTTTCTTCTTCTTTATTTTCTCTTATTCTCCATAAATATGGAAAATCGTCCTCATTTTCTCAACCCACAATTCAACTATGACTTTTCTATTTCCCTATTTCTAAAATTCTATCTTTTCTGGAATTTGGCGCTGAAATTTGACGGTAATTTATGGTGCTGGACAAAAAAAAAATAGATAACTACTGTATTTTGAATAATTAATTTTTAATTAAAATAGATAACATTGTTAAAGTCAGAACTAATGTGGGTGTTTAACTTAATATGCATATGTGTCACTAAATAACTTTTTAAATAATGATGTGTCACTAGTTAACAACAAAAAGTTAACAAAACTAATGTAGATGCTCTTAAATGAGTAATATATATATATATATATATATATTGATACAATTTACGTATATAAATATATATACCCTTTGTAATATTTGAGCCCTAAATATTTTCGGACCCAATGTGTATGCACGGTTCGCGGGCCATGTTATCAACATAAACACCAATAAAACAACAACATAATTAAATAGTAACAGTACTTACCAAGTAAGTGCTATGTTTAGCTTTAGCAACACCAAATAAGTTGCTACCAGTCAATTTTTTCCAAACAAAATCAGTAACGTAAATACCATCAGATTAGCAACATACATTAGCTCCTACAAAAATAAGAAGGAAAAAACAATGTTGTTATCTTTAAAACATAAAATTTTAGTGTGTTATAGTATATAGTTTAAAAAATTAGCAAGTGAACAGCTATATAAAATGATGTTCGAAATATTATTATTTGAATTTTGAAAAAAACGTACGATCGATAAATCTTATATTTACCAATATAAGAGGGGTGTGAAGAGCATGATCTGTCGTATGAAGTGTATAATTTCCTAATAGTTATGTGTTTTTAGATATTTATGATAGTAGTCGAGAAGAATATGTTATTTGAAAATTGTATAAACTTTTAGTAATACGTACGTACGTACTTAAAATTTAGGTTTTCCACCAAAGTATGATTAACACACATTTACTTCTTGTATATTTTTTGAGTTTCTGCCTTAATCTTCCCTCTTTTTTCCCCCTCATTTAAACAACATTTTACAGAGAGATGTATTATTCTCACCCTTGGCACGACCACTGCAGAAACTGTAAATTTGCCCGACCTCTACTAGTATATTCTTCAAACTGATTTATCTTCCTCACCGAGAATTAATTGTTTCTCATCTCTTTCGATGTACTATAATATATGACGACGATGTCTTATATGAGTTTAGTAGATAATAAATATAGTTACAGTTGTCGGGTTATTTAATAGTGTCGATGGAAGTATTGTAAAGGCTCAAAGGCCTACGTATACAAAGCATGTAAATCCGGGTATATATATGGTCAGGTCTGCATGAATTCGAGCTCCCCAACATATTAGATAGGTTAGATGAGTCAACCATGATCTTTCTACCGCGATTTGCTTTCCAGGTTATTATGTGTTGTCAAATTATCGTACATCCAAGAGTAAACGGGGATGAAATGCTAATTTTTTAGATTCACTTAATTACCCTCACACTAATAATCTTGATCACTGAAGAACAATTCAATGGTTTATATTTATGATTATCCTAGAAAATGGTAGTTTTGAGTAGTATATAAGACATTTTAGGCGAGTCCAAGAGTCGATTTAATTCGTTGTTTATGCGTTTCTATATTAAATTCTTTATTTTTTCCAGATAATTGACTTTGTATTTTGTAGGTAAAAATAGTGATTTGAACGCAAAAGTGAGACTTGAACGAAAGTAGCACCCAAAGATGGACCAATGCGAACAGAAAAATACTTAATTGACCATAAAGATCGCTTAAATATACAGGAAAGAGGTCTGGATTAAAGGCCACGAAGTACTTAAAACCCCACAGCCCATTTGCGGAATGATTTCAAAATAGTGGACCTCACCGGTTAGCATAACCGGTTATATTTTACTCACTGTTTATATCTCGAACCCGTAAAATCAATTCATTCATAAACAAAACTTTGTTGTTCTAGAGAGAGAAAGAAAGTACGAGCTTATACAAGAGATATTCCGACACATGAAGTTATATACTTTATTTCCTTGTTTTTCTGCCGTTTTCTCTTGATATTTTCATTGTTAGGTTCTTGAATCCGTTGTTTAGTGATGCTAAAATAACTCTAAAACAAACCGTACTTAAGATGCATAAACCTACTATCTAGATTTTTTTTTTGTTAAGTGGAAGATTATAACAACCGTAACAACTTGTTTATTTTTATTCCTCACGACTTCAGACATATATAGCCACATGTTAAAAATTAATAACCCTAATTCAAATTATTTTAAAAACCTCTTTAAGACTCAAATCTCATAGGGAGACAATTTACTAAAGAAAGATACGTTGCACAAGTTATAATGTGTAGTATCATTTCTAATGGATGGGAAATGATATAATCACCAATGAATACTCGAAAGAGTATCTTACGTGCCATGAAATCAATATGAAAGGTGTAAATGATAAAAAACAAATAAAGTGCAAAAAATTGCATATCCGAACACATAAAACTGAGAATATTAGTTATATATGCCGACTTTTACAGGATTTTTTAAATTGAGGTACTATGCCGATTTTTTTTTAAATTCCAGTCAATCGGTCCAATAAAAAAAAATTTAAAGCTGTTTTTAAGCTTAAAAAATAATTGTAATCTATACGGGAAAGATATTAAAATGTAAAAAAGATGTTAAACGTTGTTTTTAAAGTTAAAAAAAGATATTATAATCTATACGAGAAAGATATCAAAACTAATTTTTTAGTTTTTTCGGTGTTTGTTTGAATTATTAAGTAAAAAAAAGATAACAAAAAGTTACGAAAATAATATATTTTTTTATCATTTGTAAGATGATCTACACTTAAAATTTTCATCAGAGTAGTGACGTATGAACAAAAATCTTATTGAAATGTGAACTCTAACCAATGAGGCCAATGAGGAGAAGTCTTGTTTTTTTTACCTATTCAAAACACATTAATACCATTACTCAAGATTTAACTCATTAAGTGGTTACATACTATTGCGACTACATGTGTCGATTAGCCCAATTGGCCGTCATAATATATTCCTTGAATTGGAGCAGATTAATGTATAAACTTGTGGAAATTCATCATTCGGCTCTGTCCCATTTAACAAAAATAAATATACATTGAAAATAATTACGTGAGAAGTTTTCAATGCTCAGTTTTTTTAGAACACATGTGACTGGTAAATTAATGTAAATTGGAAGCCTATACACGTGATTTCAGATTAAAATTGGTGAACTAAAGGGAATGATGGCGGCAGGAAAAAAATTAAAGAAAATTTGAGAATGCTTTCAACAGTTTGAGCCTGTCTACTGTACATTCTAGGGTTCACGAAAGTGTTTTCATCAAGAATTTTTTTCTTAAATGTTGCATAAATCAATATTAATATACTCGATAAATAAACAGTTATCTTAATACTTATGGGTCTAGTATAATACAGTCCCAAAAGTTACTTTTCTTTGTTTCTGATTTTCTACATTTATATGTCTGTCATGTTATGTAATAATTTATGTTTAATTCAAGTATAATACAGTCCAAACTTAATTATAAATTAGTCCTTAATTTACATAAAGTGACAAAATTATTCAAAGTTGTTGTTGAGTCTGTATTTATAGAAAGCTATTCAATTAGGTCATGTTGTCCTGAAATGTGACACATTATTCCAACATATAAATTACAAATAATAACAACGATATATAATCTATATACCCTCTCAAGTTGGACTCTGCAAAGAAAGCACAACCAACTTAGACAATAAACTATGAAATAAATCAGATCCAATAGATTTAGTAAACATGTCAGCAACATTACTTTTTGTATAAACATGCAAAGGATAAATAATCTTATTCATGATTTTTTCCTCTAATAAAATGACAATCTACTTCTATATGCTTAGTTTTAGAATGATTAACATGATTTAAAGCAAATGTAAGAGCATATTTACTATCAGTAAAAAGTATAATAGGTTGTTCATGTGCAATATAAAAATCTTTTAAAAGTTGAAGAAACCAAATTAGCTCATAAGTGCTAGTTGCTAATTCTCTATACTCTGCTTCAGTCATCTTCTAGATACAATATTTTACTTTTTACCTTTTCATAAAATAAGTGATTTTTTCAAATAAACACAAAAACCACTAATTGATTTTCTACTATCTATACAAGAATCTCAATCTGAATCACTAAAAACTTTCAAATTTAAATCAGAATTAGCAGAGAAGAAAATACCTTGAGAAGGGTTATTTTTAATATAACTCAAAACTCTTAATACTGCATTATAATGAATCTTGATTGGTGCTGAAAGAAACAGACTAAGAACATGAACTGCAAAACTGATTCCAGGTATTGTGATAGTCAAATATAACAATTTACATATTATTTTCCTATATTTTGTAATATCTTCTATTAAACCAGTATCAGTATTAGTGAATTTAGTCTTAGTTTTCATTGGAAATTTACTAGGTTTAACTGTCAGGTGTCCTGCATATGCTAATAATTCAAGGGCATATTTCATTTGCCATACATGAATTCCACTTTTATTTCTTGCAATTCTAATCCTAAAAAATATTGAAGTGGTCCTAAATCTTTTAACTGAAACTTAGTGTTTAAAAAAGACTTCACTTGTCCTATTAAATTACTGTTTGAACTAACTAGCAAAATATCATCAACATATACTAATAATGCTAAAATAGAACCATTTTTATTAGGATAAATTAACAAAACATACTATTTTTGAAACTAAATTAAGAAAAACATAACTAAAAAATTTTAATTAACAAAAACATACCCAAAAGTTCATACCCTAATTTTTATATTTCATACACTTATTCCAAAAGTTCATACCCTTATTTCAAAACTTCATACCCTAATTTGTATATTTTCATACACCCTCATTTCAAAAGTTTATATCCTGATTCGTAGAGTTCACGCTTATTTTCAAAGTTCATACCCCAATTTACAGAATTCATATCATTACTTACATAATTCATATCCATAATTTTTAACTCCATACTCTTAATTCACGTAATTCATACACTTATTTTTAAAGTTTGTACAATAGTTATCAGAATATTCAAAGAATTCAGATAACTATTCTGATTACCAATCTGATCTGAAAACCCATTTTGTGGAGGAAGAAGGTAAGGAGAATGAAACAAAGGAGGAAAAACACCATGTTGCTGAAAATTCTAACCCGGTAAGCAAGCACAAAATTGATGAGCCTGAGGTAGATTAGTGTTAAACCTAGGATTAGGTAGAGAACTAGGATTAAGGTTTCTAGGTCTCCATCCTGGTGGATATCCATGAAATTTATAGCACCTATTTTTCACATGCCTCCGGGACCCACAATATGAACACTTCATACCACCACCTCTACAAAATTAGGAAGCATATACCCAACATTGGCCTGACAACCACCAACATTACCAATATTCTGAAACCTAGGCCCAACTTCTAAAAAATGAGCAACTAAATCCAAATTATGTGCTACATCAGCATTATTAACACTCTTACGTTTTTTTTTATCACTTATGACCATAGTGTAAATATCATTTATGTTTCATTAACAAGACCTGTCCTCTAATTATGAAATATTTCTCATTCAACCCCATCAAGAAAATAATCTTAAAAATTATGTTCTCTCTTGTACTATAGCAGGCATGAAATTACAAGAACAATCATGCACAACTACACCTAGGCAAAGGACTCAGTACATTCAAAGAATTTCATAAAGTTTCTAACTTAGTAAAATAGGCAGAAACAAATAAATTTCTCTGAACAGTAGTGTGTATATCTTGATGTAACTCATATATCCTAACATCATTATTTTGAGAAAACCTCAGTGTAAGCTCTATCCACATATTGGTTGTTATATCAACATAAATGATAGATTCTGCAATTTCTACACTTACTGAGTCTATTATCCAAAACATTACTATCAGATTACACTGCATCCAAGCCTCAAACCAAACATCTCCCTCAGGTGGACAAGGTAAAGAAACATTAATAAACCCTAATTTTGACTTAGCACCTATAGCAATCTCCATTACACTTCTCCAATTATGATTATTTGGCTCATTAAGAACAGGATTAAGCAAAAAAGAACTAGTATTTTCATTAGCCTGTATATAATAAAAATTCTGTTGTAGGTTATATATGGACATTCTTTGTCCTTATTCGTGGGCTTTATTTGGGTCCCAAGTTAGGGTTTTTTTCATGTAAACTTGCTCACCTCTCTCTGTATAAACAGGATGAGTGGTTATTGTATATGACACATATCAATAAATAAAAACTCTTTCGTTCTCTCTCTATACTTTCTGTCTCTATATTATATGTTGAGTTAATACGTCACACAACAGATTCATAATATTTATGACATTACTAGGATTCTGATTACCCTGATTGTTACCATTACTAGGTTCACCATTATTATTCACTTCATCCATTGAATTTTCACAACAATTATTCTAGAATATAAAAGAAATATCCCAAAAAAAATATCAAGAAACTCTAAATCTCAGTAATCACCAATCAAATCAATCAAATACAACCCAAATCTGTTCTTAGTCAATCAATATAAACCAAATAACCTCAAATTCTCAATTATATCAAAGTCTTTAATTCTTTATTCTGAAAAATATCTATTAAAAAAGATATTGAATAAGCAATCAGGAATATTAATAAATTGGAGAATTATACCAAAAATTACAGGCTAATCACGAAATAACCAAAGAATAAACCCAGATCTGAACAAACCCCAAATTTCCTATTATGTGGAAAACCGATAAAAAAAACCCAGATCTGTAGTGATTCAACCATTTAAGCAGCAGCATAATGAGTTATTAATGCTCTGATACCATGTGGAAACCACAATCTGATGGTTTTTTTTATATATTTATATGTATATAATTGCAATAATAAGAGATCGCATAGTAGAGAGAGAGAAAAAAACTTTATTGTTATGAAACGGAAAAAGTTATGTACAATTGAATTCTCTGAGACAATTTATAGAATACAAACTTGATTACAAATTATTCTCTAATTTACAGAAAGTGACAAAGTTATTCAAAGTTGTTATTGAGTATGTATCTTATTTTTTTAATAAGTCATTTTTTACTTATTTCAACTTATTGATTATTGATGAAATGGAATTATACAAAATAATTAATTGGAAAATTTTAACTTTTGGTGATTTTTATGTGTAAAACATAAAAAACCTGAATTTCTAACTTCTATGATTTTGATTTTTTTTCACGAAAGCTAACTTTTGAAAAGTTAAAAAATATAATATATCAAACATTCATAACCTTTTTTATTAAAAAAATAATAAGATGATTTTAAAAACAATGAGAAAAAAACTTGTTTCAAATAAGTCACTTATAGGTTTTTTTTAACCTATAAATGACTTATAATTTTTTTTTATAATAAGTCATTTCTCACTTATTTTAACTTATTGAGGACTTGTAAATATAAAAAATAATTTAATTATAAAATTTTAACTTTTGATGATTTTTATGTGTAAAAGCTAAAAAAAAGTCAAAAATTCATAATTTATTTGATTTTGATCTTTTTTTGTGAAAACTAATTTTTGAAAAGTTAAAAAAATTATATATCAAAATCTCATAATTTTTTTTTATTAAAAAGAAAAAAAACTCAAGATAAATAGGATAAAATATGTATATTCATGAAAAAGTTATGTTTTTCCTCACAATTGAAAATGTTTTCCATCCATTTTGGGGGTGATACAATTTCCATTGTTTTTACCAAAATATGGGAATAATTTTCCTTACTTTCTTATTTTTCTATCAACAAATCATGAATAAAATTCATTTTTCTCGGGAAAATGTTTTCCTATGCTATTTTTCCCTTGAAAAAACAGAGACTTAAGTAACTTCTGCATAATAAAAAAACGCAAGTGTCACGTGGCGTAATGGTAAGAAAGTAGTACTCCATCCATTCCTAAATAAGTGTCTACTATGTAAATTACGTGCAAGTTTGACCATCAAATTTCTCATACATAAATTGCCAGAAAAAATTATTTTTTAAAATGCAATTATATAGTTTATAGTTAGAACGAGAAAATATATGTTTAGTATAATCAAGTATTATGCTTTTTCGATATAGTATACTCTACTACCAATATTCTTGATTATTATAATTAAATTTTAATTTTTTTTCAGATTAGTATACTTTCGTCCAAATTAACATGAAAAATGTGACGTCATTAGACGTTTTCCGCTATCATCACGCGTATATCGGTCATTTTACTATTAAATCATCTAAGACCGGTGGATTAGATCAAAGTCTAGATACAGTAAAACCTCTCTATAAGAATACTTTATATAAGAATAACTTCCATATAGTCATAAAAAATTTCGGTACCAACTCAGGCCAGTTATAAATAAGAATAAACTATCTATTGTCATATTCCGTGAAATTTTGAAGTACCGTTAGTTATATTATCACCTCCATGTAGTAATAAATACTATTTTGTTGCAAGAAAATATATTTTTTTAAATTAAATTTAGGATGATGTAAAATATTTATATAAATAATTAGTTTATGAGGATGACTTGATTTTTGCGTTGCTAGTACATATTTTAACTTGCATGTATATGTGCATAATAGCTCGTCGACATAAATTTCTTATTGTTTAACCCAAAATAATTCCAACTTATCATCAACAATGCTTGGAACTTTTTGAAATGAAACATTTTGTATTTTTATACTATCATCTTCCATGTTATGTACTTCCGCTTTTTATATTTGTTTGACTAAAATTTCATAGATTAGTTTGTAGTAATATATACCATATACATGTATCTTAGTATTTAGTTTAATTTATTGTAATTTTTTATTTTATATATTATTATATGTAAGCTCTATATAATAATAGCTTTGCTATAGTAATATTTTTTCGTAATGCCAACGATATAACTGTACATATGTTTTAATGTACAGAGGAACAATTAAAAAAATTAAAAATAATAATATTTTAGAAGCTTCAATTATTTACACATAATATAATATGAGGCTAGATTTTTCGACTGTAAAAAATCTGTTTTCACATCAAAACCGTAAATACTAATTACAAACCGTAATTGTGATTTACGGTTTACCTTTTTATTTTATTTTTTATAAAAAAAAAGGTAAACCGTAATTCTGAATTACGGTTTTGGAATGAAAAAATATTTTTTGTAGTCGAAAAATCCGGGGGAGTGAGAGCAGGTATCTCCGTATCTGATAGTCGTCAGTGCAAGAGGCGGCCTTTGGGTCAGCCAAAACAGCCACCACGCTGGGTGACGACAAAACGAGGGGAGTGATGAGGGGGAGAGAGACTACCTGGTGCGAAGCTCAGATTGGGAAGACCATGAATTTTTTAAAACATTTAAGAAATCTCCTCCTATGTGAAAAGTGACAAAAATAAATCACACAAAGCCCCATCAACATACGAAAAAGTCACATACTTAACCCGACATCGAGACGGTGCCTGAGAGGATTTGGTGCCATCTTGTCCGGTAGGGACTCTAAAAAATTTCTAGCTATATGAAAGGTTTTGTTATCTCTTATAATGAGAATTATTTTTTATTGTATTATAATTTATAATATAAAATTAAGAAGAGGTGAAGTTTAATCATTTTGTACATTTGGTGAAGTTTAATCATTTTGTACATTTGGTGAAGTTTCACTCATATTTCTCTCCTGTTAATTTTTTTCTTTTATATACCAATTTATAGGTTTGTATGTAATAGAAAATAAATAAATTTTTAAACAAACACTTATATATTCATTTTTATATACATTTTAATTTTAAATGAGAAAAAAAGGGATTTTAGTTGTTACAGCCCATGCATGACCAGATGTAAGAGCTAAATGTATTATCTCTAGGCACAAAAATATGTCAAAGTAATGGAACCTTTATATGAAATTTCAATTGGTGGCAATTTTATTTATTGGTTTAGTGTTGTTTTAACTTTTTCTGAATTGTGCCTCTCCCAAAATATGAGGCAAAATCTATGTTCTACGTACATAACTAAGGTATAAAATTCAATTGTATACTTCCAGTAAAAAGAAACTTAATCAATTATATCAGACGAGGCTAATTGCAAATTATGAATAATAGTCAAGAGTCAAGACTAGAAAATGATTTTGCACACTAAAAAAATATTAATCCCAGATGACTTCTCATTTTGACAATATTCGCCAAGTATAACAAATTAAGGTGTGGTCATTTTTCACTGCTAGTCTGCTATACACATACAGTATCTAGATACGTATTGATAAATATAACTAGTAACTACATAAATACATCGGTAACGGCCCTCACTAATTAAGGGTGATAACGAAACAACAATCTTGTGAAATTTTTCGTATTCGTTTCGGTAATGAATTGGTTTGTTTATTAGTAATGAATTGATTACGAATATGAATATAGCAGTCGTTTAATAAACGAGACGATCGTGATCATAACCCCGTTCATTTTGTGAAATTTCATGAAACAGTCCAATTTGATTTTAACGAATTTTTAGTTTGTTAGACTAAATACGTATGTTAGTTTTCAAATGTACTCTTAAATTAACAGTAACAGTCTTCATTTGCATGAAAGTTGACCCATTAATATGGGGTGTGTATATATATATATATATAAGGATTCGAAAAAAAATTATTTATTTTTTTACCATTTTGGCATGATCGAAAAGTCGATTGAGCGAGTTTTATCAGGAGTGAGTATCAAAGATAAAATTATATTGGATTGACTTCTTTTTCCTGCTAATTAGTTGTATTGGCATTGACTTGTACAGCTGTACTAGCTTACTATCATAAACCCAACTTTCTTACCACCAAGCACATTGCAATGACTTTTCGTTCTTGTTTTTTGCAAAACATAGGATATCAGATCCAAAGTCATGGGAACCACAAACTCAAGCATCAAAGAACCCAAGTCACAAAAAATGCACATTTTCATTCTCTCGGGTCAAAGCAACATGTCTGGTCGTGGCGGTGTTCTTACTCACCCTCATCGCTGGGACGGTGTTGTCCCGCCACAATGCATGCCTTCCCCACAAATCCTACGGTTCTCATCCGCTCTGTGTTGGTAACCCGCCAACGAGCCACTACATGGTGATATCGACGTTAAGAAGACTTGTGGTGTGGGTCCTGGGATGGCGTTCGCCAATGCGGTTAAGAACTCTCTTCCGTTTATTCAGGTCAGTATTAAGTTTGAAAGTTAAATTATATGACTGTATATTGAAATTATTTATTTCAGGAATTTAGACAATACATTAGTTTGTTCCCTGTCAATTATTTAGGGACGAAGTAAGTATATAATATCATGCCTTACTATTTAAGGTTGCTAGATCCGCCCCGATAGCAAATGATGTTCTTGATTTGTTTCTCTCTTTCTAGTGTACGTTACTTAATAGTTACTGATTTTTGTTTTGAACTCGAACTACAATAACTAGACAATTGATAGATTACCTAAAAACTCACGATAATTCTGTTTCATTTAGTCTGCCAAATTAAAAATAGTTTTCGGTTACTACATCGTTTGGAAGACGAAATTTTTACACATTGTTGTGTAGTTGTAACTTGTAAGGGCATAAGAGCTACTGATGATATGTTCTATGAGTCGATCCTTGTGACAATTTTCTGAAAAAAGAAAAACATATTTGTTTTCCTATTTCCTGTCTTCAATCCATGTTTTCTTTTTCCCAAATTAAGTCCTGTCGATACCAACTTTTGTACCTTTTGGTGGATCATCAAAATTTTATGAAAAATTAGTGTAGAACTGTATGTTTTTCTACTTTTGATAGTCATACAGTTTGGTGAACTAATTAGTGTTCTGAATGTTCCTCCTTAAATTAATTTTACCTACATCAAGGCTCCCGTGAAGGAAATAGGGCTGGTCCCATGCGCGGTTGGGGGAACGGCGATCACAAAATGGGCGCGTGGTGAAAAGTTGTATGAGAATATGTTGCATAGGGCGAAAAGCGCGGGGAAGGAAGGAGAGATAAGGGTGGTGGTATGGTACCAAGGAGAGAGCGATACCGCTACGTGGCATAAGGCGAAGGAGTATAAGGAGAAGATGGAGAGGCTTATATGTAATGTAAGAGATGATTTGGAATTACCTTCTCTTCCCTTTATTCAGGTGAACACAATTTCTCTTTTCATGTGTGTATGTATCTATTTTTTGTATATTACTAGATTGTTGGTGTAATTTTATATTTCTATCCGAGTACGCTACAGTTTTGAGCACGAAAACAATGTCTGGCATAGTTTTAGTATATGCTGTAGGTTTAGACATCAATCTGCTTACTCCAGAGGTTTGAATTCGACTTTTTTGGTTACATTTGTTAAGAAACGAATTTGTTTGGTTTTTATCTTTTAAGCTGATTATGTGACTTATATATTCTGAAAACGTCTTAAGGTAAAAAACTCCATTGAGTCTCCCAGTCTGAAATTAAATAACTTTTTTTACTTAAAAGTGACAGTCAAGCAAGCTATTCTCTTTTTCTTTTCCTAATCCCTTTTTTAAGGGAAGACTTGAATTTGCCAAATCTTTCAAGAAAGGAAACTGAAATGATGAAATGGTTTAAGATTCAATTTGTCTTGTCTGTTCAGAGAATGAAATATAGAAACATGGTTTTGGTTAAGTTGTCGATAGCATACCAAACAACTAAACAAGCACTGCATCTTATAAACATATATAACAGATAAACTATACGTAAAGGCTGCAATCAAGCAAGCACTAGCTTGGTTATACTTGCAAGAGTAGCCTCTTTCAAAATCAACATCCATCAAAACTAACATCGAGTGAACTAAAAGATAAAGAAAGATAGCATACCATGGATAATAGTTCTCAATAAAACACAGGTAGCAATTGCATCAGGGGACAAGTATACGGAAAAAGTGAGAGAAGCACAAAAGCACATAAATCTCGCAAATGTGGTTTGTGTAGATGCAAAGGGTTTACCCCTCAAAGCTGATAATCTTCACTTAACAACAGAAGCTCAGGTTAAACTTGGCCAAATGCTAGCTGATGCTTACCTTAACAATTTTGCACTGCCGTTGACTTCTTTTTCTGTCGGTAGACTTTTAAGCTATGCTTTTAAGTGCTTGTTTGGTTGCAGCTTTTAAACCTCAATTACCTGTTTTTTTTATTCGGACTTTGGTTGGCCAACTTGAATTCTGGATTTTGGTTTTCTACCGTGAAAAAGCTAGAAATCAAGAATGAACTCAACTTCTTCATAAACCTCAAACATTCTAGCTTCTTTGTTTAAAAGCTCCGGCATGAGTAGAGAGTATTTTCATTTCTGTGATTCATCTAGGTTCTAGCAACAAAGTTATTACCGCGTCATTCTTTTTATGTAAATTGGATTTCCTTCCTTTTTTCCCTTTGAGAGCAATGTTTTATTAATCTTTCGCAAGCTCTAATACACTAGAACTTCTATGGAGAAAATTAACAGAACATAGATGCATCAAATCAATTATATTGAGAACTATAAGCATCAAAACAAAATCAGAATTTGTAGTACATGTGTATATATTATCTCGTCACATTCAAACTTAAGAACTGCTTCCTGTAAACATATTCTAAAATGTTTGATTCCTCCACATTTCCCAAATGCAATCATGTAGGTGCTACTTTTATTTTTCCTCAAACATGCCACAATTCATCTACTTTGATGTTTACAAAAAAAGGAAGAATGGATAGTTAACGTAGCTACTGACCAACGCCTTGCCAGTCTCAGAGAAGGTCGAAAAATGACCTAGTTAATAGTTGTAGTATGGTTATGAACCCAAAAAGGAAATGTATTTCAGCTACGTCATTGGTAAAGTCGTAAATATAAGAGGATGTTATGAACAACTAAGTACGCAGCAATACCAACAACATATTCAGCAAAAGCAGTCATGCACTTGTTGTTTAGAGAAGTAATTATGCCGATGCCATCAAATTTGTACTTTCAAAGAGGGGAGATTGTTCAGTGAACTTGCCGGAATTAATTTTTAAAAGCACAACATTGCAGTAATTTTCTCAAAAATATTACTTGTAACCTTCAACATTAGAAATAGAAGGAACTTAAGATCAAATAAAAAGAAATGCACATATACAACCTATCTGGCCAAAGCAACATGACGGGCAGCTGCGTTGTCCTTGGCAACCCTTGCCTTCTCAGTTAACCCAAACTCATCCGTCTCTTTGTTGCCAACACGGTGATGACCTCTTTTACATTTATTAAGGCGGGTAGTGAAATTACTCTGCAACGGTACTGTATTCAGGAAAAGTGTCGATATTACTTAAAATATATCATTTAGCTAAATTCAAGCTTGTTTATTCTATTATAGGAATTTGGTTTACACGGATGCGCATATAATGGTGTCGATTTAATAAGAAAACAATACGACCATTATTGTTCTCGTAATAGATAAATACCAGAATTCGTTTAATTCATTAAGTAAAAACAACAAAATCCATCCATATTAGTTGTCAAGTGTTTGGTCGCGCTAACGATTACATGGCATGTCGATCAGTTCTCATGTGAAATTCTTAAAAAGATTTATATTATAGTATTTATCTTATGTAGTAAACGATAATATTTTTACTGTTAACTTTATTTTATAAACTTAATAAAATTTCATTCAATTTCCATGAGAAACTTGAACCAAATATATATATGGTCTAGCCGTATCACATACCAATATGGTGTTGTGCACTCCATTTGTAGAGCCCTATATAATCAAAGATTGTTTAACTTAATTGATGATACTATATGTAAAATGCGATCTGATACTAGTGTCTATTCCTTTTTTTTTGAGTATTTAAGGTACATAGATAGGCATACAATTTAGGGATCTGATTTTTATTATTTATAAGCTAATTTTTCCAGGGCTGATCTCTTCATTCAGGGAAAGTTGATATGCTGTATTTAAATAAGATTAAAATCTGAGTTTTTCTTTTTGACCTAAGAGAAGTTGTAAGCTTAAGCTCGTGATCGAACCCAAACTTTTTTCATCCTGGGAAGTCGGATTGGCTCAATCGAGACTGAAAAGCTATTGAGTTAATTGAGAGTCGACGAGACTAAAACTTCCGGTATTTTTAGTCAGAATCCAATACAAAAATATGTTGCGCCTTATTTTATAAAAAAAACATATAACCTAAGCTTCGAAACCATAACCAAACAATTACGATATTTGCAATATGCGTGCTCACGATCAAGTTACTTCTTCTTCAGTTTTTTAAACAACAATAAGTAGTTCCTTTATCCGTTCTACTTCAGGATAATCAGATTATAAATTAGATAAAAGCACCAATATATTTGTGTTACATTCTTGTTCTGTTTTTGTTGGTTTTTTAACATAATTGGAAATGTACCCAAATGAATACGTGAAGTTGTATTCCGTAGACTAAATGTAAGTTGTTACTTGTAACTTGTAAGTAACACACTAACACTGCATTATAACTTCTGAGCTACAATGAAATGAAAATCATTACTGCTAAATACAGACGGCGTCTGCTTAAAGTGAGCTGGGATATAAGTCACGCCATGTAATAAAAACTCAATATACTAAAAAAAAAATAAAAATAAAAATTAATTAATATTAATTAAATTTAGGATAGACTCAAACTAGGGTTCCAATATATTTATTTAAGTTTTTAGTAGGTTGAATTTTTATTACATAACATAATTTGTATCATTACCGTCTATATTAATCAAAATTGGTCTGCATAAATCAAAAGCCAATGAAAATATATGTATAGGTGTCACTTGTCACTGATTGATCATCTATGGAAATTTGGGACTAAGCAGGCCATTTTGGCCCCCAATCCACATTGTCTTTTATGTGGAATAGTATCCAGGAATAATTAACAAATGGATATGACTCATATATTATACCTGTCACGCTCCATAATATCATGGCATTATCATGACCAATAATTCGAAACTTTTGTCTCTTTACGTTTGCCAAACTTGACCATATATTGAGTTCAAATCTGCTAAATAGACCTAATGATACATATTATGATCTGGATGGCTCAAATCAACCGCTCAATATGTTTATTTTTATGTGGCTTTAATGAAACACTTTGTTTTTTTAGTTTCCTTGGAACAATTGGTCCCCTATTTTATTCTAAACTTGCCACCAAATAAATCTATCAAAATATTGGTGTCAGCTGAAACATTGAGCAAACTCAATAATAGTATGAATCAAATTCTATCCATGAGTTATAATTGTCATAATCACCTCATTTTTTCCAATCTTAAACTGTTGGTTTGTCAGACATTTTAACAATTGGCAAACCAGTGAATAATGATGACAATTACATGTCATATTCTACTTAGTACAGGACATGACCATGGTTTCAAAATTGGCGGGCGGACTAAAAGCGGGAGCAGTGGCATGTCGGTCTAGGCGAATAAGGGGGGCTTAGGTGTAAAAACCATATTTTAATATTTTAGTGTGGATTTTTATATTTTTTAAGTTGTAAATTCAATTAACAAGCTAAATTAAACATTTATACATGGTTAATACCCAATTAGTATCTTGTATTAAAAAAACAAAAAAAACAAAAAAAAGCTTAAATTTTCTCTTTTTTTTTTCTTAGATAATATATATATATATATATATATATATATATATATATATATATATATATATATATATATATATATGGTAGTGTAGTGGTTGTTCTTTAATGTTTAAATATTTTTATTTTTATTTATATATATAGATATAATACATGTCTTTTTTAGATACAAATGTATGTTTATTATTTATATATGCATGTATTTTTTTAGGTATAAATATATATATATATATATATATATATATATATATATATATATATATATATATATATATATATGGACGTATATATTTATATTTATATATATATATACAAATATTATTATATTTTTATACGATTTTATTTTTTATATATTTAATATTCTATCAAGAGTAATTTTTTGTATAATTTCATTAAGGCTCCGTTTGTTTTATAGTAAAAGTTTTACATGGGAAAAATATTTCCATAGGAAAGTTTTACACTGAAAACTTTTGTTTGCGTTTCATTTACACGCGGTTGGTGCATAAAAAGTTTTCCAGCTAAATTTTTATACAAACTCAAGTTTTTTTAAAAAATTGTTTTTTTAACAAATAATTGGTAAAAATCTCAACATGTATAAGAAACTTAACCTAAACACATATTTTATTTCATATATGTCACTTATAATAACTTATAATTTTTCAACATATATAAACTCATAAAATTATAAGTATAGAAGATATTATTAACTTTTTTTAGCTTTTTCAAATTTTCTTGGGTTTTTTAGATTTTTCGGAATTTTTTGTTTTATTTTTTCGATTTTTTTGTTATTTTTTAGATTTTTTCCTATTTATTTATATTTTTATTGGTTAATTAGATTTTATCTTTTTCAAATTTTCTTGGGTTTTTTAGATTTTTCGGGTTTTTTTTTTCCATTTTTGTTATTTTTTAGAATTTTTCGTGTTTTTTCCTTTTTTTTATTGGTTAGTAGATAGAATTTGACTAATTATTAAATATTTTTGAAAGAATAGACCTATAATTAATAATAGTTATAATACTAGTATTATAAAGAATATATAGAGAGCCTCCGTAACCCGTTTACAACTTTATTTGCGGGGTAATCGTTTCCCCCAATTTTACTGGATATGTGGGAAAAATTTTCTCAAAAAAAATGTTTTACGTTAAACCAATCACCCGAAAAATCTATTTTACCCGTAAATGTTTGTTTATCCCCATTTTACAACAAAATAAACAGAGCCTAATAAACAAAATTATATCTTTTACTTTATAATTGAACATTATATTTGTAGAATTATAATTCAAACCCATATAATTTGTTTTACATATTTTGAAAAAATATTGTGTTATACTTATTACATTTATTTTTACTTATTTAATTAAATAATTCGACAAATGGCAATTTTGCAGATTACTTGATATACAGTAAAATCTCACTAAAAGGGATGACATCATCAAATTTGGACGGAATGTGCTAACTGGACCGAATTCAATAGTACATGACAATATTTGGTAATTTTGGAAGTACAAGGCAACTATCGTTAAAAATTGATAGTATAGGGTACTAATTGGGTATTAACCTCATTTATAGATCATTAGTTTATCGATATGGTATCAAGAATTCGACAATAGGTATGTAAATAATATATATGTACAGTCGAGTATAAAACTAAATAAATATATATATGCAATGAAAGACAAATTGTAAAGGAAAATTTTGATTGGATTATAAACATGAATTTGATAATAGACATGACGTCTAAACGGGAATTAATTGGACTTTTGCAAATTGAAACAAAGGACATGAAACATGAGAGAAGATCATGAATTCATGATAGTGTCCACATAAAAATAGTATTCCAGCAGTAAAGAACAAATAATGTACAAGTATTAATGATGTGGCATTAACTTCGGCCACTCAACCAAGACGACATAAACCACATTGCAAGTTTTGCAACTTTTTCTGAACTTATCCACAATTTCTCCATTGTCAGTTTAATAAAAGAATGGTGTTATAGCAAAACACGTAACTCATCGTAAAGTTTATCCGATAACATGGAACAATACTAGTCATTTTTTATAACTTATCAAAAAGTTTATCCGATAACATGGAACAATACTAGTCACTTTTTTTAAACATGTGTCAAAAAAATGATACTACTACTAAAAAAAGAAAGTCATCGCATTCTCAATACTAATTACTATATTAATCATTCTAGTTATTCATTTATACATATCGTTTATTTGTGTTCCTATTAAAAAACTTGTGGTCAAATTTTGACATTAACGTTTGAATAAAAAATATTAGAAGATATCAGTACAAGTTACGTCACGTAATAAAAATTCAATCTACTAAAAATCCAAATAAAAATATACTAAAACTGTAACGATCCGGTACTCCGACCAGACCCCCACCATCTGCTTACTACCATCAATATTGTCCGCTTTGGCCCAATTTCGTTCTCGGTTCTCGGGCCGCACGACTTTAAAAGGTCTTGGTGATAGTAAGTAGGGTTTTCTTAAATTATATATCATATGTGTACTCACATATCTAGCCGATGTGTGACAATACTTTATCTTTACACCGGTATTTTTCTATGAAAATTCGGGTTCTTACAAAAACCCTAGTTGAGTCTATCATAAATTTAAATATTAATTAAAAATATTTTTTTTTGTTAAATCTAAAAATATAACTCACTAAAAAACCAAATAAAAATATACTAGAACCCTAGTTAAAACTAACCTAAATTTAAATATTAATTAAAAATAAAAAATTATTAAATTTAATATTAATAAAAACAAAAACTTTTGATGAGATGAATATGCCATGTAATGTGGGTTGATTTTTTGGGTAGAAAAAATGTGTGAGCAAAAACATTTTACTTAATAAAAACAGTTTAAACAAATATCATTTACGTTCATATCTTATTAAACAAAGAAATATTAATTAAAAATAAAAAAATTGTTAAATTTAATATTAATTATTTCAAATGGATGTTAAAAGTGCATTTTTAAACGGTTTTATAAATGAGGAAGTTTTTGTAAAACAACCACCCGGTTTTGAAAATCACGAGTTTCCCAATCATGTTTACAAACTTCAAAAAGCACTTTATGGTTTAAAACAAGCACCCCGGGCTTGGTATGAAAGACTTAGTAAATTTTTGATTAAAAAGGGTTTTTCTCGTGGCACTTTAGATACTACTCTTTTTATTAAAAAGGATGGAAAATACATGCTTTTAATTCAAATATATGTTGACGATATCATTTTTGGTGCTATTAATGCTTGCATGTGCGAGGAGTTTTCTAAGTGTATGCAAGGTGAATTCGAGATGAGCATGATGGGTGAACTCACCTACTTCCTTGGATTGCAAATCAAACAAACAAAGGACGGAATTCTCGTCAATCAAGCTAAATACACAAGGGACTTGCTCAAACGATTCAACATGAGCGATGCAAAGCCACTAGGAACTCCAATGAGTCCGGCAACAAAGCTAGACAAGGATGAATCGGGTAAAAGCGTGGACCAAAAGCTCTATAGAGGTATGATTGGATCCCTCTTATATTTAACCGCAAGTAGACCCGATATCATGTTTAGTGTTTGCTTGTGTGCTAGGTATCAATCTTGCACTAAGGAATCGCATGTTATAGCCGTTAAGCGCATATTTAGATATCTTGTAGGTACTTGCAATTTAGGATTGTTTTATCCACATGATACTTCTTTTGAATTGCTTGGCTATTCCGACGCCAACTTTGCCGGTTGTCGATTAGATAGAAAGAGTACTAGTGGCACTTGCCATTTCTTAGGAAACGCCTTAGTTTCTTGGCATAGCAAGAAACAAAACTCGGTTGCGCTTTCTACGGCGGAGGCGGAATACGTCGCCGCGGGTAGTTGTTGCGCACAAATCCTTTAGATGCGTCAACAACTAAACGACTTTGAATTATCTTTTGATAGTGTGCCTATTTTATGTGATAATACTAGTACTATAAATCTTTCGAAAAATCCGATCCAACACTCTCGCACTAAACATATTAATTTACGTCATCATTTTTTAAGGGATCATGTTCAAAAAGGGGATATTACACTTGAATATATAAGTACCGATAGGCAATTAGCCGATATTTTTACAAAACCCCTTAACGAGGAACAATTTTGTTTTATTCGACGAGAGTTAGGCATGTTTGATGTGTGAAATATACATATATACATATATATTTGATTGGTTTTACATATATTTAAGTATTGTTATACTTTTTATGCCAAATCAGTGTCGTACAGTGCAAAAACTTCCAGTTCTGTAACCTATTTACAGTCGATCGATCGTCTGTAAAAACGACCGATCGTTTTTCTACAGACGACCGATCATTCCTTAAAAACGACCGATCGTTTTTAAAGTGCACTCACTGGAACATTTTAGTTCCAAAACGACCGATCGACACACACAAACGACCGATCGTTTTTGTGTTGTTCAGTGTTTATCCTTGAAACCCTAATCAAAAATTTTCAAATCCATCAAAATTCCACAGCCTACTCTCTATCTCTCTATATCCAAAATTCGTCCTATCCTCAAAATTCTTCTAAAAATCCAAATTTCCTATAGATATATTAACCAATTCCTTTTATTATCCGTATAAACTCTATCGTTTCATTCCGTTTGTCTTAAAATCCCCTTTTCGTTAAAACCCTAATTTTTCTTAATCCAAATATGGTTCATACGAAGAGAGCCTCACTCAACCTTGTCGATGAACATGAAGACGAGATCGTGCCTCCGCCCCCTCGCCGCCCGGCTATTCCTCGCGCCTGGCGCACCGGCTCCTCCTCCGCTCCCAATGCCTCTTCCTCCTCTCTATCCACCTTCGATGGATAAACGAGGTATATTGTCTAACTTCACTCTAGACATGCCTCTTTTCCGTGAACGCTTTCCCGCTCTTATGCTAGATTTAAGTTTTCACAAACTCGATACAATTCTTACTCTAAAAGAGCCTTTCTACAAAGAAAACGTTTATGAATTCTATCACAACCTAGCTCTTGATAGGGATCATGATGACGCACTCCACTTGCGTTCATCATTTCATGGCCAACCGTTCGTTTACGGTATAGACCGTCTACGAAATCTATTACGCCTCGATAGCGACGGTGTCCATGAGTCTAGTGAGGAACTTTGTGAGACTCTCGAGATCGAAAACTTCAACGATCTCAAAGACGAAATTTTTCATCCCGACCATAACAATCGCTCCAACAAAGCCCATGGCCTTCTCTTCCGAAACAAATTAGCCTATCATATCCTATCTCATATTGTCCTCCCTCATTCTTCCAACTTTACGGATGTCACAAATGAGTACATCTTCCTTCTCGGGTGCATCCATCGCCGAGTCAAACTTGACTTCGCAACACTCATTTTCTTTAAGATGGACTCGCTCCGAACGAAGTCTAAGAATGGGCTACCTTACGGTGCCTTGATTTCGGTCATCTTAAAGGACCTAAATCTCGTTCCCGGTGGAACTTTGTTCAAAAACAAGGACAAACATATTTGGGACACTTCCTACCTTTCCCAAATGTCCATTAAATTCCATAATACCGACAAGTCCATCACTTGGTCCGGTAAGCGGGTGTCCGGCCCCGACTATGCTCCTCTTACCCCCGAAGAGGAAGAGTATGTCGGCCCTAAGCCAACACCGCGAGCTTCTCATGAGGACGTAGCCATCTCCTCCGATTCCATTCCCCCCACCGATATCCCTACCTCCTCTCGTCCCTCTCGTGTTCGGGGCAAAGGAAAAGCTCAAGTCGGATCCTCCAACCTTCCCCCGCGCACGGACGACTTCTACAACGCTCTCTATATAAACCAATATTGCAATGCTCAAATGACCCGTCCTATGTTTCGATTCATGAACCCGGGTCAAGAAGAACTCGAAGAAATTGATCGAATGAGCGCCGAGCAACGAGCCGAGTTCAATGGCTTCTTTCCCAACCTTGCCGGGCCAAACAACAACGACGACGACGATGAAGAGGATGATCCGACCTCCCACCGCGACTAGGCGGATATTTTTTATTGTTGTTTTTGATGATGTCAAAGGGGGAGAAATACCCTATCTTTTATTTTGGCATTGTATTTCTTATGCGTTCTCATTTCTTTCAATTTCGAACAACGTTGGTTTTTTGATGTAATAAGAAGCAAACGCTTTATTTTATGAATCGTTATTATGTTGCTTTTTATAAGTGCTTATGCGTTGTGAGACTTTTTTTAATATATGCGTGGTTATAATTGTTATTATTGAGATTGTGCGCATAATATCTAGTTGAATGGGTTATACTTGGTGTTTTTGATTTGTGGCGATTGACCTATTTTAGGCAAAACTATGGCCCATTTTTCGCTTGCATTTGATCTTTTGTTTATCCTTAATCGTTTTAGCTTTGTTATACTTCGCTTTAAATCGGATGTTATGATATTTACTTGTTTCTTTTCTAAAAACCTTATCCAAGTAAAACGTCATCTACACATCTCGGTTATACTTGTTTTAGCAAAAAGAGCTTATAGTATGTTATAGTCAATATTTTGTCATCATCAAAAAGGGAGAGATTGTTGAACGACGTTCTTCAAATCAATTATTTTAATGATAACAAAATTTGTAAAACATAATAAAAGCTCGTTTTGCGTACTAATCATCTATCGAGTGTGTTAAAGGTTCAAAATGATAGAATGCGTAATTACGAAGCCAATGGTTCAAGCGGAAGCTCAATCAGATTTGAAACGAATTAGTTACGGGGTTTCGAAGTTTATCGAGAAAACCGAAACATTCCCAGAACAAAAAACGACTGATCACAGGCAAAACGATCGATCATTTATGTGCGAAATCCTTCCAGTGAGTTCAACACAAAAAACGACCGATCGCCAGGCTTAAAACGAGCGATCGTTTTAAGTATGAATTCTTCCAGTGAGCACAGATGAAAAACGACCGATCGTTTTTCAGAAACGACCGATCGTTTTTCAGAAACGACCGATCGTTTCTGTAGAATTTCAAATTCCAGCTTTTAAGCTTTTCCTGAAAATTGGGCGAACTGCTGCAACCAGCTGCTAATCTACTCAACAACTGCCAAACGGTCATGAATTAATTGCTGGACCTTTTTGGCTCTACAAATAAGCTACAAACCCTTTGTAGAATGCACCAATCAACACTCTACAATTAAGCAATTCTTACAAAGCAATTCTTCAAGCTTATACTTCCAATATCTCACTTGTATTCATAAATATTCTCGAAAGTATTATTCTTGTAATTTTATAAACTTCGAGATATCATTTGTTAGTGAGTGATCCATTAAAAATCAATCTTGTAAAAGAGTAATTTATAAACTCATTTGTGAGCGAGTGATCGGGTAGAAGATTTTCAAGCAAGTGTAGCTTAAAAGTTCTAGGCTTTTCATTCGGGATACTCATAAAGTGAGGGGGAGCTTACTCGGTTGATTAAGCTCGTTAGGTTGTAACCTTGGAATGAGATATTAGTGAAACACTCGGAAGTGAAACTACCGAGGAGAGGACGTAGGCGCGTTTTGCCGAACCTCTATAAATCTTGCGTTATTTCTTTTCCCTCAACTTTTACTTTTCCCAAATTATTAATTTCTTATATTCATTGCTTGCATAGATTAAATTAGCTATTATTTGTTAACAAAATTGTTTAAGTTATAAAAACCGCTAATTTGCTTAGTTAATAACACATAGATTTTATTCCGCGAAAAACGTACGAAAACCTTATTCACCCCCCTCTAAGGTTTAGACACCTACGGACCAACATATGGCATGTAGTCGCACATATGTTTTTAAGGCATCAATTAGATGCTTTTTCAATACAAAAACGTCAAGGCTCAATAAAACTTACCTTACACATAAAATTAATCAATGTTACTCACAGATAAGCACATATAGCAAAAATATTCAATTAGATCTATAATGACATACCACAATATCACTTCTTAAATTTTCAAACTTGTTTGTATCAAGTGATTTTTGAAAATATCTTTTAATTGTCTTTCAGTTGAGACATGTTCTAAAATTAAGCTCTTTTTTTCAACTAGTTCTCTAATAAAATGGTGCTTTAGATCAATACGTTTAGTTCTGTAATGTTGTACTGGATTCTTTGCCAAATGTATAGCGCTTTTGTTATCACAAAATAAAGTTAATACTTCTTGTTTAATATTATAATTAGATAACATTTGTTTCATCCAAATAAATTGGGTACAACCACTGACAGCTGCAATGTATTCTGCATCAGCAGTAGATAAAGAAATGCAATTTTGCTTTTTTACTAAACCATGAAATAAGATTATTTTCAAAATAAAAACAACCACCAGAAGTATTTTCTCTATCATCTATATTATCAGCTCAGTATGCATCACAATAACCAAGCAGAAAATTATTTGTATCTCTAGAATACCATAGACCAAGATCGAATGTACGCTTCACATATCTTATGGTTCTTTTGACAGCATTAAGATGATATTCTAGGGGATTTTCCTGATATCTAGCACACATTTCTACAATTAAGCAAATATCTGATCTACTAGCAGTTAGATATAAGAGACTTCCAACCATAAACCTGTATAATATACGACAAACACTCTTACTTTTATCATATTTAGACAGATTTTATTTTCTCTTTAGCATCATTTAGGCCAAACTTATTAACAAGATTATCAGCCTATTTACTTTGGCTAAGAAAATTACATTTTTTATTTTGTTTCACTTTGCAACCCTAAAAAGTAAATTAACTCAACAACTTCACTCATCTGAAATTCATTTTTCATATCAGAAATAAATTCAGAAGTTTTATTATCAGAAATAGAGTCAAACACATGTTATCAATATAAATTTGAACAACAATAATATCATTAGTGATTTTCTTAGTTAATAGAGTTTTATCAACTGCTCATCTGCTAAATCCTTTTTCAATTAATAACTTAGTCAATCTTTCATACTATGCTTTGTGAGCTTGTTTTAAACCATACAAGACATTTTTCAATAAATAAACATGCTAAGTAAATTTTGTATTTTCAAATCCTTTATATTGACTAACATAAACTTCTTCTTTAATATTACCATTAAGCAAAACACTCTTAATATCATATTGAAACAATTAAAAGTCATACAAGCAAGAAAGTAAAAGTAGCATTCTAATAAATTCTATTATTGCTACATGAGCAAATGTTTTATTAAAATCTATTATTTCAATCTGAGTATAACCCTGTGCTACAAGTCTAACTTTGTTTCTAACAATTACTTCATCTTCATTGCTTTTATCTAGATTTTTCTGCTTATATTAGTACTGCTCATACTATATAACTATCACTCAAAATATCAATGGCATCCCACCATTGTTTTTTATAGTTTAGAACCCACATCTTTTACAAGCAAAACTATTAACTACTTATAAGAACAAAAATACAATCTTCTAAAATCTTATTAAATCTGTAAACTTCTATCTTTATTCTTCAAGATCTTATTGATTGAATATTTGTAGATTTGACTGATTTCAATGTTTCTTATATGTACGAGATAATTTCTTGACTGATCTCAATCTTCATAACTCAACACCGGTTAATAACTTGCTTGACAATAGAAGATATTGTTTTCTTCAAAAAGATCTACAGATAATAATAATATCTGTTTGACAAACAAATCATATTCATATGAAATATCTACATATATAATTTCAATCTATACAAAATATATAACAAGATTACTGAACCAATAAGATTGATATTATGATAAAAACTTTAATAATAACAGGAGATTTAGTTACCACAATATATGAAACAAAATAATATTTTTTTAGATACCATATCTTATAAAACTAAACTCGCTAAATATTTATGAAACATTCCATTCTTTATCACCAATATATTCTTAACATATATAAATCAAATCTTTGTAAATATATTAGAATATATCCTGCATACTTTAACTAAAATAAATAACTTAATATCAAATAATGCATAAGACAGATTCCTGCAGAATAGCAGGTTATAACTATGGTTGCAACTTCACTTGTAAACATAACATTTCTTAATTATTAACACTTAACTTAGATTAGTTTGTTCAATTCACTTGACAACAAATAGTTTACTTAGGCAAGGAATATGGTCTTAACATATTGTCATATTCCCTGAAATTTTTAAGTTCCGTTAGTTGTAATATCACCGCCCTAACTATAGTTATAAATAATATTTAATTATAAATAAATATATATATATATATATATATATATATATATATATTACATTAAAGTTAGGATGAAGTAAAATATTTATTTAAATTAGTTTGTGACGATAACTTTTGCTACTACATCTTTTAACTTACAGCTACATAATAGCTCGTCGACATGAATATATTAATGTTGAATCCAAAATAATTTCAACTTATCAACCATGCTTTAAACTTCTTGACATAGAAACCTTTTGTGTTTGGAAATCCCAACCCTAACCCAACCCACGAATTTTTTTACGGATTGGGGCGGGACGGATTTAACTTTTTTTGACATCCAACCCGCCCCAATCCGCCCCAATCCGCACGGATTGGGTTACGGGGCGGGTTTGCGGATTTTTTGCCCACAGCTAAGAGAAAGTGTTTGGGTACTTGATGATAAAAATAATAAATAAATAAAATTGTGGCAGATATTTTTCAGGAAATAAGATGATGACTGATAAATACTGTAACACGTTTAAAAATAATAATTAAAAGAGTGCAATTCATGAAAACATACCGGTTAGGGCTGAGAGAAAAATAAAAAAAAACCGAACCGGATCTATAACCGAACCGAAAAAAACCGAAATCGAAAAACCGAAAAAAATTCGGGTTGGTTTCGGTTTTCAATAAAACCGAACAGAAAAAGACCGGAAAAAAACCAAAAAAAACCCGAATATAGACTGAAAAAACCCGATGCAGTTCGGTCCAAAAAATAAAAAGGCCGAAACCGAAAAAAAACAAACCGAAAAATATGCTTGATTTTGGTTTCGGTTTTGCTAAAAATCAAACCGAAACGGACGAACCACGCTAACTGTCAAAATTCTTACCAAATTAAAACTTGTACATTTTAACTAGCACTGATATTTTGATAAAATAAAGTGACTAAGCAAAGAAAATTCAAGGGACGCGGCTCAAACAAGCCATAGAATCCAAAGACGACACGTGGCACATGCTTACTTCTTTCTCCAACTCTATATATATCCATTTTTAAAATTTAAAGATGCTATTACTCCTTATACTACAATAACAACAAACTCTCTCACTTTAAAATTAAATTTTTTTTTATATATTTATTTCCAATGGAAATTTCGGCAATTAAAAGCTCACAATTTGTGCAACGTGACCAAGTTCTTTGCTTTAATATCACCCGTCGGATATTATCTTTTAACTCCAAATTAAGGTGCTTTGGACAATCTAACGGCTGGAATAAAAAGTCACCGGTTCGACTCACCGTTAAAGCTAACCTTGTTTCTGAACCGGTGGTTTCGGATAAATCCTCTGAAATAAAATCAAAACCGGTTAGTATATTTTTTTTCAGATCTGGAAAAATATTATTGTAGGTTTTTATATCTAATTTGCTATTTTATCGATTAGATTAATTAGTACCTGAATTCTTATTTTCCTTATTTAGTATCCAGAATTCAAATTTGTGTATTTATTATTGATACCCTTAATACTCAATTATTTTCTTCTTTATTTCCCTGATTTCAATTATTCCGGTGGACCGGTGCGACTTGTCACATATTGGATCGGAATAGTTTAGAAAAAAACTTGAATATTTCAGGGTACTAAATGATAATAAAAATTGAGAATTTAGGGTAAACATGAATACTAAAAACCCAGGAGTATTATTTATTGTAAAATTTCAGTTTTTCGGAATCATGATTTCATTTCATAACCTTTATTGTTGTTCTTTAAGTGCCTTAAATATAATTATTTCCTTTCGATTTAGTAGTAGGGATTTTGGGATATGTACAGTTTCTTTAGGATTGTAGATTTTTTTTACTTAAAATGTCAAAAATTTACAAATTTTAAAAACCAGTACTATATTAACTATGCGAGTAACTGTTAAAGTTTGTCATTTGGATAATTTAGTAAAAAATAAAAAAAAAAGTGTAAAAGTTTTACAAAAATATTACATGCTAAAATTGCTAGTAATCTCAACAATTAAATTGAGAGAAAAAGTGTACAATAAAGTTTAGCAATTGAACTTTACAGAATTCATAAGGATTTTATTTTATTTTTTTGAAGAATAGACTTGCAGCCCTTATAATTAAATACTTGTTTGTTTTAGTGCGTTAATATATGATGAAAGTGTAGCAACTGAGTGTCATGTGACAAACCTTTTAGAAAGTGGAATATTTCTTCTAAAGTATATATGGACATACTCCTTGTTTAGCTAATACAATAAGTACATAATATGTAGATTCTGCAAAGAAAACACCCGTAATTGATTTAACATTAGTTCAAAAGTTGCATGACTTACTTTTCTGTACTATTAGGTGATATTAGCTAACACAACATTTGATGTGGTTATAAGAACCCTTAGTTTCTCAAATGATAATTGGTTTGAACAGTTGCACTTGTTTGGCTCGAACAAATATTACATGAATATTTTGAAAGCTAAAATTTACCTTATGAAGTGTCTTTTCGTAAGTTTTTAGGTGAGAGTTTAGTTAATTTGTATCTGATTTTTGTTAAATATCGCCAATCTTGATCATTTAAAATTAGATAAATAAAACTACTAGTTGGGTGTGTAAGTTTATTTGTTAGACCTAACTTCAACCTCACGTATATGCCATTTCATTAGCAGTTAGCACATATACCCTTTGGGGTTTAGAGGCTAAAGTACTTTTAAATTGCTGATATTCGCCATTTGTTGAAGAATGCTTATGACTAAACTTTTTGTCATGTCTTTGTATATACAGAGTGATAAAGTGAAATTATTCGTTGGAATGCCCATTGATGCAGTCTCAGATTGTAACTCTATAAGAAATGATCGAGCAATCTCAGCAGGTTTGAAGGCTTTGAAGCTGCTTGGCATCGAAGGCGTAGAAATCCCCGTGTGGTGGGGTGTAGTGGAGAGAGAAACTATGGGTAAATACAATTGGTCGGGTTACCGTTTACTCATAGAAATGGTCGAGAAAGCAGGTCTCAAGGCTCAAATTTCATTTAATTTTCATGCCTCAAGTGAAGATAAAATTAATCTACCTGAATGGTTGCTAAAACTAGGTGAAAAAAATGGTAGTATTTTCTTCACCGATCAATCGGGAAAAAGGTACAGAAATTGTCTATCTTTAGGTGTGGATGAGTTACCTGTGCTAAATGGGAAGAGTCCAATTCAAGTTTATGGTGATTTTTGTGAGAGTTTCAAGTCTTCGTTTTCGAGTTTCCTTGGATCGACTATCACGGTAACTAACTTAAAAATCTAGATTTAATTACTTGTACAGTTCTGCAAATTGTCCAAAAAAAATTGTATGACATCTTGAAATAGTTGAAGCTAAAAAGCCGTCGATGCCGAAAGTTCTTTAGTTATGGAGATTATATATGGAAACTTAGAAAGTAGTACTACTTTCTTTACAGGCCTTAATTTCATTTTCATTTACGAAAACATTTTTAAATACTTGTGCAAGTGGTTTCGGATAATGTTACTCCTAATACGTTATAATGTTAACCATCTCGTAGAGGTTTATAAAGTATTGAATTTTGTGAACAAATATTTTGAAAACTTGCCTCAGGTTTATAAAGTAATGAAGTTTGTGAACAAATATTTTAAAAACTTGCCTCCTTGAGAATTATGCCAAACATGTCTATCAGGTTTCAAACATGAATCTTGGTTCAGACATGTAATCTTTTTATCCCAACTATTTGTTCCTGAGTTAGGAGATCTTGAACAAATGTTCAGCAAAAAATGCATTCCTGAACAAATACGGCAAAGTATCTTTATCCATCAGGTTTTAGAATCCTAAATCATGGGCAGGACAAATTAACTTTTCATGATTTATTTTTTTGGAAAAGATGGTTTAGAGATTAAATTTTTGCTGGATTAAATCATTGCATCTGTTTGCAGGGAATCTCTATCGGTCTAGGACCAGATGGCGAGCTTCGATACCCTTCTCACCATAACACGACTACAAATAAACATATTTTAGGAGTAGGTGAATTCCAATGCTACGACGAAAACATGCTCAACAACCTCAAAATTCATGCAGAAACCTCTGGAAACCCTATGTGGGGACTTTCCGGCCCTCACGATGCCCCAAAATACGATCATACCCCTAACTCGAACACTTTTGTCAAAGAACAAGATGGGGCTTGGGAGAGTCAATACGGTGACTTTTTCCTTTCATGGTATTCAACCCAGCTCGTATCACACTGTGATCGAATTCTCTTTCTTGCCATGTCAGCATTTAGCGGCAGCAACGTGCAAATATATGGAAAAATCCCTCTAGTCCATTCATGGTACAAAACTAAGTCACATCCATATGAGCTCACTTCCGGAATTTACAATACGGTCGATAGAGATGGATATGAAGCAATCACAGAGATTTTTGCAAGAAATTCATGCGAATTAATACTGCCCGGGATGGATTTGTGCGACAATAGCCAGCCCAACGAGGCCTTGTCGAGCCCAGAGTCTTTACTTGTACAAATTACGAAGGCTTGTGAAAGACACGGGGTGAAAATATCTGGACAAAATTCGGCACTTGCTTGTGACGGTTTTGAGAATATTAAGAAGAATTTGACAGATAGACGAAAAGGAGTGAAGTTGTTTACTTACCAGCGAATGGGAGCTTATTTCTTTTCTCCAAAGCATTTTCCTAAGTTTATGGAGTTTGTTCGGAGTTTAAATCAACCTGAGCTAGAGTTGGACGATTTACCTGGCGATGAGAACATTAGATCTGGATCTTTACATAAGGAGGGTAAAAATCTGCAAATGCAGACTGCGTAATGAGGAGATGTATTATGTATATAGAAAATAATTTGTGTGTTTATATATGGGAAGAGATACTATTGAAGATGATATGATATCTACCACCAGTTCGATGTTATTCAAGTGAAAGCTGTAATTTATTGATCAAACCGCACAAATACAGATTGTACGAATTATTTGAAAGAATTTATTTTAATAAGTAATAGTACTAATGTTAGCTTAAAATCTCTAATTTTTCTTCCCTTGTATGATCATTTCCAATCTTCTGCTCCTTAATTTAGGACCGATATCACTCCGTAAGGCTTATTGCCTAGTAACGTGTCTGACATCAATACGATTTTTAATGTTTTTATTCGGACACTTATTGTTACTCCATTATGGTGATCACCTTATATAGATTCATAAAGTAATGATTTTTGTGAACAAACATTCTGCAAAACTTGCCTCCATGAAAAGTATGCCCAACCGTGTTTTCTCTTTCAGGCTTTAGGCATAAATTTTGTTTAGACATGTTAACTTTCATGCCAAATCTTTAGGAAAAGATTTTCATTATCCCACTATTATTGCTGCGTAGGGAGATTCGTGAACAAATAATCAGTAAAAAGATAAATATCATATACCATTATCAAATAATAAAACAAATTTCCAGGATGTGTTGATATAATGATATGGCATTTCTTCTTTAATATTTCATGTTATTACAGTGAAAGATATAATCGAACGATCAAAAAGAGTTCCTTGTAAGCTTGTGTTATCTTCTCGTTTTCTTTTTAGCGTGTATGGATGTTGTTACGTTTGGCTGCAGCTTTTATGATATCCTTAAATGCTTCTCTGTTTATTAGGAAGTTCAAAGATTGTGCATTTTAAACTGATAGTGTTTTTAATCCCAGTATCCTTGACTGGCAAAACCAGAAGTAAAAAAATGGAATGGACTCCACTTTCATAAGCCTCAAATGAGCAGGCTTATTTGATTCAAGGATGGCAATAAAGCTTCCCACCTTTTGACAAGGCTAAATGAACATAATTTCATTTATAGACAAATCGACGAAGCCACTTCAAGTTGAGATTTTAGCAAATGCAAAGTCAATATAGTCATAATGTTACTCTACTAGTAAATTAAGAATGCTGAAAAAAAAAATCCATTAAAACAAGAGAGAATATACATTTGTACACCGGCCTCCTGGGTTAAGAAAATATATACGCATCTTTCAACATTAACAATTTGCATACCCAACTATATGATTTCATCCAATCAACACATCTTACCGAATTTATGTTAATAAACTTCTGTTAAATCTGGTAATATGCGATCACAAGTACGTTTTCAAGGCTAAATCAGTCATTTTGCTTATTAAATGACTGTGAACCATTAGATCATATATAAAGGTCAATAATAAGGTTAAATCTTGGATGTTAAATTTGATCCAAAGGTGTTAATTAAATTAAAGAAAAACTAACATTATTTAAATGGTTAAGGCATAAAACATACAATTGACCAAAATATATTACCAAAGACCTTTAAAAAAGTCGGAAACCCGAAAAAAACCCCAAAAAAATAGTTAAAAAAAAAAAAAAACCTAAGAAAAATCCAAAATTACAAAAAAATGAAAAAAGTTCAAAAAAATTAAGAACCCGAAAAAATTAAAAAAATGCTAAACAAACCTTTTTAAAAAAGTCAGGAACCCGAAAAGACCCAAAAAAATGGTAAAAAAACAAAAAAAATAAAGAAAAATCCAAAATTACAAAAAAAATGAAAGAAGTTCAAAAAAGTGGAGAATCCGAAAAAACCCAAAAAAGACTGGAAAAACCTTTAAAAAAGTCGGAAACCTAAAAAAACCTAAAAAATGGTATTACAAAAAAGTAAAAAAACCAAGAAAAATTCAAAATCACAAAATCACAAAAAAAATGAAAAAAGTTCGAAAAGGCCGGAAAATTCGATTGTGTATACATTTTTCTTATGCACTTTTTTTGTTTTTTTTAATTTTGTTAGCATTTTTCGGGTCCTGACTTTTTTGAATATTTTTTCATTTTTTTGTGATTTTGGATTTTTTGGATTTTTTTTTTTTAATATTTTACCACTTTTTGGGTTCCCGACTTTTTTGAAATTTTTTCATTTTCATTTTTATTGTGATTTTGGATTTTTAGTTTTTTCTTGGTTTTTTTTAACCATTTTTTGGGTTTTTTTTTTTCCCGATTCCCGACTTGTTTTTTGAACTTTTTTCATTTTTTTTTGTGATATTGGATTTTCTTGGTTTTTTTCGGGTTTTCGGATTTTTTTAAAGGTTTTTTCAGTTTTTTTTGGTTTTTTCCCGATTCCCGACTTGTTTTTTGAACTTTTTTCATTTTTCTTTATTTTGGATTTTTCTTGGTTTTTTTTTTTGGGTTACTGATCTTTTTAAAGGTTTTTTCAGCCTTTTTTGGGTTTTTTCGGGTTCTCGACTTTTTTGAACTTTTTTCATTTTTTTGTTGTGATTTTGAAATTTTCTTGGTTTTTTTTTGTTTTTTTACCATTTTTTTAGGGTTTTTTTCCGGTTCTCCACTTTTTTGAACTTTTTATTTTTATTTTTCTTGGTTTTTGTTTTATACCATTAATTTCATTACAACTCCCTATATTTTACCTAAGTTTTTTAATAAGTACCAATAGCTCAAAATTTTTATATTTGCATTATATCTTAAATTTAGAGTTTTTGAATGCATTCAAATTTTGATTTTTTTAAATTTTATTTTACGTAATTTTGTAATTTTTTAAATGCTTAAGGACTTTGGTAGCTTAAATTTAAAATAAAAATACTAATTTAACTTGTTTCTAAAGTGTAGTTGCTAAAAAAATACTTTTTTTTTAATACCTTGAGTATCAATGTTGCATTTAACTAGTAGGGAAATGGGAGTAATGACGTGACATTGTAAATAAGAATAAAAAGACACAGGTAAATATGTCATTTATATATTTCCGTTATCTTATTTAACGGCGGTATGTTGATTGGTTGACGTGTATTAGCTAAATATGCAAATTGTTAATGTTGAAATCTGAGTATGCATTTTCTTAACCACTAATAGTTCGGTGTACAAAACTATAATTTTCCATATATATATATATATATACAAGAAACAGTGTTACTTGGAAAAGCATCTGTACAAACAGGAGATGAGCCTTGCAGAAATAGCCTGCTTCCCAGGGTAAGGATTACTAAAAAGTTGTTATTTACGTAAATATTAACAAAGATAAAAACTGGCCAAATTCTACTAAAAGAAGGAGATGGCACTGATTGCGTAATTAAGGACCTCATTCAAACATTTCTCTAGCAGAATCCATGGTAGACTGTGATGGTCGCGTAACATGTTCGCTGGTAATCCCTATACTATTTACACTTTCTTGATGCAACCGTGTATAAGCAAGTTGCTCCACCAATCCTAGAAACAAAAACGAGAATTATGTAAACAAAACCGGGTTCCTAAAATCTGTTTGTCACTTATAATCAATGATCGTGCAGCTTCTACAAGACCTTCGACTCAGGTCTTGTTTAGTTGCAGCTTTTAAGAAAATAAGCTGTATTATTGAAGGTCGAGGAAAACTAATTAAAACTAGGTTCTTCCTGCGTAAAGCGTCTACTGTTTTTTTGCAGGCCAAAAATCCAGAAATGCAGTTTTTAAACTGGTCAACCAAATGCAGTGCATCTTCTGAGCATTCAAAAAATAACGAGCTCACAAGACGCAAGTTGATAAATCCTGGGCTTGTTTGGCTGCTGAATTTAAGCAAGCAGCCAAGATTATTTATGTTGAGAAAAAAGCTGGAGTCAATTAGCCTAAAGTTCTAATTTCTTCAGGCAAAAGAAAACAAAAAAGTTCAGATTTTACGTTAAAAAAAGGGTTCTACGACGTTGGTCAACTACATAATAGAGTATAGCTGTTAAGAGAATAGCGAGAAAAATAAATTAAAATTTAAGCCTAAGAGCTGCAACCAACGAAAGCCTTTGTTTCTCAATATATACGGACCTGTACATAAAAATCTAATTTATACCTGTTGTTTTCTGTCAGTTAGAAGCAATTCTAGTGTCGAAACTGCTCAGGCATATTGCAAACGCTTGAAATGCAGATAACGGATACGAGTAATCCATCGTGAAAACGTCTTTCCCAACTTTCCCAAACTGCAAAATAACGTTCTCGGGTTCCGTGGCCGCCATGTCATCACGAGGAGCCGCCACTAGCTGAAAGTTTTTCACTGAAGCGATTGTCACACGTCCATGAAAATTCAAACACCAGCACTGAAGCTGCTCATGCCACCTGGGCGACTTGTTTTTCATTGTCAGTGCCACGTGGCGTTCTTGCGTCGGATGTTTACGAACCGAATTTGAACGGAGAAAGGGAAGGGATGGAAATGAATTATATTTGCAGAGAGGGAACTCGGTCTGAGTGGGGGCCACCCCTCCGGCTGCGACAGAAGAAGCAGGGATTGCATCCATGATACACCGCATTATCCTTGGACCCCTATATATATAAAATAGAAAGAAAAAAAAGTAAACTTTGGCGTCGTATCGTTTTTTTTTTCTTTTGTCACCATATGAATTTCTTTGGAAAATGGGGGAGTTCTGATTCCCAAAATTCAGTTTTCATCCAAAGCCACTTACGTTTTCCCTTGTCCTTTCAATCCAATAACTCTCTCATTAGAGGTGTCCACTGGTGTTGTGTGCTAACCACTAGGATCCGAAACCAGATTATTGCAGTGTATTCTCATGAAAAGTTAAATCAAGTTATTGAATAATATATGATAATCCAAACTTTATTTATTGAAGTACATCATCAAAAGTGAAATCAGTTTATGAATCACGTGTCAATCAAAACTCACTTAATCCCAGTGTGCAAATCCAAAAAGGGGAGCCAGACTCCCCCTTCACAAAAATGAGTTCTCAGACTCTCCTCATGTTAGCCATTAGATTTGATTCATTTTCATCGGATGGGTAAATTTGAAACATTTTAATATGAGAAAATAACACCAGAATATTTCCCTCAATCCTTTTAGTTTGTTTTTCTTTCTCCAGCTACGTACATACTACATACTTTTTGGATTTTGTTTTTTTCTTCATAACGTTTGATGTAAAAAAATAAAAAATAAAAAATAATAATTAACTTTAGGGTGATATCAACTAGGGTTCTCCATTTTTATTTGGGTTTTTATTGGATTTGAAGGTTGGTCTTTATCCTCCCATCTCCTCCAAATTAAAATCATTATATACATATATATGCAAACATATGTACATATATATCATAAAAACTAAGATAATGAGATGATTTTTAAAATAAAATAAAAACAGTATTATTTTTATTTTAATTAACAGTAGGCTACACAAGGGTTTCCCAATCTTTTATTAGGGTTTTATTAGTTGATATATTTTAATGTTATATTTTTAATTTTATTTAACGGTAGGCCACACAAGCGTTCCTAATCTTTTATTAGGGTTTTATTGTTTAGGATCACCGAATTTTAAAAAGATCTTCATATACATCTAGTGTATTATTTTGGTTGATAAGATCGGTTCATAAAGGAGAAGTGTGAGGACTCCCCTAGAGAGGAGGGAGGAGTCTGGTACTCCCATTCCGTGCAAATTAAAGTACCAATGGAACAAGTTTTTCTTAAAAATCAGATTTTTTGGTAACAGATTTTTTGGTCCAAAATCATGTTTTAAAAATTTGTTTTGAGAATCCACTAAAAAGCTAGATTTTAAAAATCTGGATTTTTTAGAATTTTCAGCCTCAAAATCAGATTTTCAGAAGCTGAATAATCTGACTTGCCAAACACCCACATATTTTTAAAATCTAAAATCCAAAAATCCACTAAGAAAAATTTGTTGCCAAACGGACCCTAAATGGAAATTTAATCCCAAAAAAGTTATATACCATAATCTTTTATTAGTCTTTTATCTTCGTATCATAAAAATTTTATTCAGATTCTACTTTTTATACCTGGACCCCAACGAGTTCAGTTCATATGAGACGTGAGCAACTCGATAGTTGCCAGATTTGACCATGGCTGAAACTTGTTTTGACCCAAAAATCTTCAACGAACGGCTTTTCCTCAGTTTGGCTCCCGCATGAGGTGGCAGGGCGTCGTTCACGATAAACTTTGTTGCTAAAAAATTCGATCTTTCCAAATAAAAAGAAGAAGGGTCATTTTACAAAAAAAAAGAAGAACTAATTAAGCTGACAAAAAGAGTGAGGTGGGTCAGTTTTTAAAACATACCTTAATTTTCCAATATACCCTTTTGAACAATCATTAGGATGCATAGAGATGAAATAGTGTGAGCTGGTAGGACGCCTAACTTTATAAGCGGCGAGTAGAAACTTCCCTTCATCTTCCAATGCTGTAGGTAAAAAATAAAAAAAATAACAAAAAAAGGTAAGAAAGGTTAAAGGGAGACCAGAAAACGAGTACTATCATAAATATTAAAAAATATCAAGCCCTTAAATGGATAGTAAAGCTTGGTTTGAGAAGAGGAGCTGTTGCTCACCTAGAGTTGAATTAAGGTAAAGGTGAAACGTTTGTGTGGACCTGTTTCTTCGTATTAAACAATGGATCGGAGAGCCTCGAGGACCAGGCTGCATTTAAGCAACTACTATTAAAAGCAGACAGATATCATGAAAATAAAAGTCCCAGGAAGTATGTAGCTTCTGGTTTGTCCAACTGCAGCAATTATATTACTTAAGGGTAAGGCTGAGAAAAAGATCTAGGTATGCCAGCTCAAAAATTCTTGCTTTTCATGCCAGAAAAATAAAAGTGGGACTAAAATGAGCATCCAAACAAACATGACGTCGAAGAGTTTTGACATTGGCTTCTCACTTTCATCTTTCAAACAAGGTAAGCCTAAGTTCTGGTCATAAAAAGCATAGGTTATCTTCCATAGGGTATTGATTGTGATTTTGTAGCCCAACCGATCAAGTCTTAATAACTCGACTACTAACCTATCCATCAGCAGTTTAGACGGAAGTGACTCAGTTGCGAAAACTATGTAAGTCAGTCACTAAATCAAGAACATAGTTAACGTAAGATTATATATATATACCTGCTTAAGAGATATAGGAAATGTGAGTTTCCCTGATTCAGGCCTTTTAACAACGTCTATAACAATCTCTCTCCAACTCCTACATACGCCAGCACACGCTACAACATTTCTCCTCAAGGGCCAAGTACTCTCCGATACCTCAACCTTAATCAAAATCTCTCTCAGCAGCTCGTTTGGCATTTTAGCCCAACAACTTTGTGCCAAACCATTGATTTTTTCGTCATATGTGGTCATGTTCGTACTATTATCCGATGTCACACGATGAGACCTAAGTCTCGACCCAAACCCGAAGACCATGTTCTTTATTCCAACAGACGTGCCTGAAGACAAATTACCACATACCCAGGAGAAACTGAATATTATACTTTCTATTACAGAAAAACAAAAAAGCACTAAATTAAACTATGTGGTCTAATTAATATAACATACATATATATCCAGAAGCTAACATCTAGCATTTCTCAAGCTAGTTTGCTCTTTTGGCAGTTAGTCTTTTGATAGATGGTCAAAGTTATAAATGCTGAAAAGTGGTATACTGGAATACAGTTCATTTTATCCTAACTTATTTGGTTGCAGTTTTCAAACAGATAAGGTGGATTTTTTATTAGAGTGGAGAAAAAGTTGAGGTTATTCAAGCTTAAAACTCCTATCTTTTTGTATCCAATAAAATCCCCTATGTTTTTAAGTAAATAAAACAGAAAGCTCATTTGTATACAAATTAGCCAAATGCAGTATATCGTTTTTGCCTACTAGCTTGAAACCGAGAAAAAAAACTGGTTCCATTCAGATTAACAGTAAGATCCAAGTTCAATGATAGAGAGGAAAGCTTACTTACTCTCAAGCCTAAACTCGAAAGACTAAATACTAAATACTAATATTCTCTTTAAGATCTAACTAACATGCAACATACATTGATACACTAAGATGCTATCAGTCCTTAGCATATCTCAAAATAGTTTTCTCTTTTGGCAATTATTATTTTGATAGATGCTCAAAATTACATATGCTTAAACTGGATTTGTACAATTAAGCATTTCATCATGGAACTTGTTTGGTTACAGGTTTGAGTAAATAAGCTGGCTGCATTTTGTAGTTGTGAAAAAAGTTAGGTTCATCCAGCTTGAATCTTCCAATTTTTCCAGGACAAGAGCACCCGAAAAATAAGCTGATCAACCATACATAGTCAGCTTTTAAGCATAAAATATGAGCTTAAGATCTGCAACCGAACAAAGCATATAGTACACCACATAAAATCATACATATGAAATTACTAATAATATTATCCAATATCAAATTCTTCAAACCCGGACTTCTCCTAAACCATTGTGAGAAAACGAATATTAACAGCAAGAAAAGCTCAAATCAAAATAGAAACTCGCAGTCAAATTTTATTTGTCCATCTGTCGCTACCAAGCGAATAAGTTCACTTATTTAAAACCTCAAAATTTGATTTCATTCACATTAAACTTCTATTTTTCCACTCCTGAAATGAAAAAAGATCCGGACTTGAATTGTTAATTAAATGCAGGACAATTTATAAACAAGTTTAACTTAAAAGCTGAAACCAAACCTACTGAATTATTCAACTTTAATCTACAAATACTAATTTAATCCCTACCAATATTACAGAACTATTTGTGTAATTCAATATATATTATGAATTGTTTGGCTGCATCTTTTTAAGAAAATAAGCTAACTCAAAAGACCCAAAATATATAATGTAACTATCACGAAAAAGACATAAAGCCAAAGATCAATAAGTGCAATTTAGTGCAAATCAAGCAAGGCCAAATTCATGTCTGATACAGAAAACAAACTAAAAAAAATAAATAAAAAATTATACTCAAACTTATAATAATGGGGTACAATTACAAATAACTAGTAACTGAGAATTAAATAGGAGAAATAAAAAGAGGGTTACCTATAAAATAAGATGAAATTAGTTTTAAGTTTAGCTGAAAATGAGAGTAGTGATTTGTGGAAATTATGAACAACACTGTCTATATATAGTGT
Organism: Primula vulgaris; assembly: GCA_963920805.1. Taxonomy (NCBI): domain Eukaryota; kingdom Viridiplantae; phylum Streptophyta; class Magnoliopsida; order Ericales; family Primulaceae; genus Primula; species Primula vulgaris. The sequence continues at coordinate 21,542,513 of OY987216.1, forward strand.
GTGTGTGAAGAAGAAGAAATATGGAATATATATATAGATAAAAATATAGATAAATATAAAGATATTTTGACTTATGGATAGATATTACTGTAGATATATAATAATATAAATATATATAATAAAATAAAAATAGAGAGTCTGAAGGGAGAATCTTTTTTTTAGTTCGTGAACGTCACTGATTTTAATGAATTGTATGTATGCCACGTCAGCAAATGTGTTCTTACATAGTATTATTTGTCAGATTTTGTTTCAACTTTCAACATTGTATGTCGGTTCAAGGTTCAACCAGACAAGTTTAAGAATTTTGAGTTACTAGCATTGTTCCTTATCAAAAGCGGAACTTCGGAAGCGCATAACGGAAACGGAAAACGGAAAACGTAGAAAAATTGATATTTTTTATTTTATTTTAAAATTTACATATGAAATAATAAAAGTGAAACCGAGAAGCGAAAATCGGTGAAGTGTAAATGGAGTTTTTAAAAGGAGAAAAGAATTATCTGGTAACGATGGACTACTTAGAACACAGACACCGGTAAATTTCAAAATTCCCCAAAACATTATGGATGTCATGCATATAAACCTTGAAATATATCTAGGATTATCAAACAACCTCCATGAAAATTTTAAAAGAGCTAGCTCGCATGTTTCCCCCGTTAACAGTTTTTTTTTTCTTTCTATTTTATCCATTAGCAATACCGAAAAAAGTCATAAGACACTAATTTTTTGTAGGGCAAAAAAAACTTACATGACATTTTACTAGATCTAAAGGGTTAATATAGGCATACAGATGAACTTAGATCTCGTTTGGTTGCATTACTCATAGTCTCATAATTACGAATAAAAGCGTGATTATCGTTGTAACTTCAAATATTTTGTGTTCTCGTAGTCCTATACCCCCTTTTTAATAACCTTTTCAATGTTTTAATGTTTGAAGTTACTTATGATCAATAAAATATGAGCTCCCATGTAACTGTATATATTAGTTATATAACAATTCATGCAAAGTTGACACATATATACTGATTCGATAGTATATTTATCTTTTCTTAAATTCTTTGTTATTATTTTATAAATCATTCGTTTCAAAAAGTAGAATAAGATAAACCAATGGATACAAAATGGCAAAATGCGTAACAATCAGTACAAATTACACAAATTTTTTAAATAGTTAAATGTACTCGACCTTGTTTTTATGTAGCCATGGCCCCTGTGCTTGCATATTTTTCGTAGTAAAGATGATGAGCCGTCTTCCTATCGTTGGCATATTTTTTTCTTTGTCCGTTATAATTGTTAGTTAGTTAATGAAAATGAATTATAAATTGAAAGTATTATACGACCTGTCTTTAAATACATTTAATTAATACTCCTTATGTTTCAGGCCTATATATATGCTTTTTTTTGGTAATGCATAGCCGCATGAATAATGTCCAGCAACGTGATCGTAAGTAAACTTTATTCTGAATTTGGATTTTCCGAAATTGTACATTATTAAGGTCAAGTAGATATATAAAAAAGAAGAACGATCTAAAGTGTCATTGGCAACGAAACTCATTTAATTTCCCTTTGTTGTCCAAGAAACAATTACATTGTACAATATACAATATACAATATGGTGTTTCTTAAGTAAACTAATATTTCGATGGATGGGTTCGATGTTTACCAAACTCTTTCCAAGAAGGACTGTATTAAGGTCAAGTAGATCGACGGATCTGGAAGTCAACTTTTGTACTAGATTAAGTGTCTTAATCTTGTGCGTTTAAATTATTGTAATTAATTAGTAATAATCTCGTATGATCATGTGCATAGTTTGTACTTTGTAAATCACGTATATGCATGTACTGATTTTTACATTTGACTATATGAAGTACGTCTAATTAAGTTTGCAGTATAACCCGTTTCTGATTTCGAAACAAACCAAAAGTTAATTTATGCTCAATGATCCATTTTTGGAAGAATATGTTTTGCTAGCTATATCTAATTTTTAGGTGTATCCGTGTATATCAATCCTAATAAATTGAAGAAGGTTGTTTTAGATTACGTTTCTGTGAAAAGTTACGTTTTCTAATTTCTAAAATGAACAATCACGTTTCTCCTAAAAGTATATTGTTTCTTTAATGGATATTATAATGCACACACCTTGTAAAATACGCGAGAAATTAAAAAACAACATTATTTGGCATAAAAGTTACGTCATCTCAAAACCAATTAAACATGAGCCATTTGGAAAATTTGATACTAGACATAACTTATTTTCCCTAGAAAAAAAAAGGATTTGAAATGAACATTGAATCATGTACATGATCCCGTTTGCCTTTACCGTAAATTAATTGATAACATGTCCCATCCCCACCGATATTTCTAAAATGTGCTAATCTCTTATCTTATCTCAGATATTGGAAGCAGATATGCTGTTGGATTGTCATACTCTCATAGTTTAGATGATTATTTTTTAAGTTGAAAACACTCATAAAACACGCTTATTGATGTACAAATTCCGAAAGCGACGCTGAGTTTTAGTTTGGCGCTTTCTGCATCAAAATTGTAACAATTACATTAAGTAACGTTGGTCTTATTATATTCTTTAATTTGGTATCATTCTTAGTAGTCATTATGATGTTCATACTATCGTGGTGGAGACCTATTACGGTATTGGTAAGCGTGTGTTTTCCCCCTGTTATAGGGTTACGATTGGGTTGGTGTTTGAACCGCTCGCCTATCACTTTGCTGTCTAGGTGGTTGGTTATAGTTTTGGGAACATTGACTCCTCTCCAAATGCCTTTGTTCTCCACCATTTCTCCCACTGGACGAAAATTGGATGGCAGCATTCTTATGTTTAGCAACTTTCATGTATTAGACAATTGTCCATTCAAATTTTCTTGGGATCTGTTCTGCTTTGTAGCCAGAGACGGTTTAGCACAAGACAAGTCAGGCAAAGTACTATGACGCAACCCAATCGAGACGTAAAAATAAATAAATAATGAAAGTCCGACCCTCGTTGTCCCTGCTCCGGAAACATGAAAGTTTACTACGGGCAAGAGCCTCATATATGTAGGTGTGTCTAAAAGCACTTTTCAAATTCTTCTTATCTTGTTCAATTCTATGACCATCATGTCTTCTGGTTATTTCCTTCGTTACCCACCATGAAGATTCGGGATGAAAGTGACTGACCAATAAAAATGCTCATAAATATTCAGGTCTCGACCTCTATAGCACAACCCATGCTCATTCTTACCCATCCTATCTCTACGAAAATTTTCACAATATAATCAGGTCCACAATAGTCCGAGCCTACAATTAAATCACCCCAAGCTCTCTAAATCGCGAGATGTCCAACAAAATTTTTGTCAAGCATCAAAAAGAAATATTTGACCAACTAAAAGTCTCTTAAAGATTTAGGCCTCACCCTGTGTAGCATATCTCAAATTCAATCTCATATTTCATCTTATCTCAACTAGACTCCATCATGATCATTGTCCTCGCTAATCCAAGTCTCCAAATAGTAACCAGATGATTCTTCCCTTGCATAATAGATTGTATAAACGCGCAAAACGAAAAAGGATCATCCTATACAAGTTAATTACCTCAGCTGGTATAAAGTCTCAAACAAACGTAATCAGACCTCTTCGAAACAGGCAACTATATTTAAATGCGGAGAATACAAAGAATAACGATGCAAAACTTTGCCAAATTAACATTTTTCACATAAACAGAACTTAATAGCCTAAAATAACAAAGTCACCGTTAGTGGATTGGTAACCAATAAGCTAAAACACATGGGTGGGGGTGGTGTGTGTGTGTGGGTAGGTGGGTGTATGTGTGTGTGTGTGTGTGTGTGTGGTGGGGGGGGTGGGGTGGGGAGGCGCTACTATAACCAACGAGTAAAACCTAACAATTCAAACACCACCATTGAGAAAAATGGAAGTGCGGTACATGCAACTATCAGATGTACTACGAAACAGATTGAAAAAGCTATTGCGAATAGGCAATCAAACTACGACAATGGTATAGAATAAAACGCAATTTATTGATCTGCAAAGCAAAATGATTAGACCGCGAAATATAATATTTTATGGGTGAAAAACGACATTTTAGACTAGTTTTAGATCTGATTAATGCATATTTATGAGAAGTGGGGTACCTAACTCAGAGTCACCATGACTCGAACTCTTTATATACATTATATAAAATCAAAATAATACAATCGTTCATTTAAAACTCAACTAAATAAAAGCATAAAGTAGAAAAAAACTATCCATGAAACTGAAACTAATTAAGTATTGGTCCATTTCCCCTAACTAACCAATAAAAATGTAAAAAATCAGAAAAAATAAAAAAAATTCCAGAAAATAAAAATGAAAAAATGAAAAAAAAAAATTAAAAAAAAAATCCAAAAAAAATTAAAAGAGGCAAAACCCCGAAAAAACATGATTTTTTTTTTAAAAATCCCAAAAAATAAAAAAAAATCCCAAAAAACTAAAATCAACAAAAATCCAAAAACGCAAAAAAAAAAAAACCCAGTATGAATCATTTTAAAAACAGTCTGAACCATTTTAAGTCATTTTAAAAACAGCCTGAACCATTTTAAGCCATTTTAAAAACAGTCTGAACAATTTTAATTTATTTTAAAAACAGTCTCAACCATTTTAAGTCATTTTTAAAAACAGTCTGAATCATTTTAAATTATTTTTAAAACAGTCTCAACCATTTTAAATCATTTATAAAATAGTCTGAATCAAAAATAGTCTGAACCAAAAACAGTCTGAACCAAAAACAATATGAATCATTTTAAGTCATTTTAAAAACAGTCTGGAAAATTTTAAGTCATTTTAAAAACAGTCTAAACCATTTTAAATAATTTTTAAAAACAGTCTGAACCATTTTAAGTCATTTTAAAAATAGTATGAACCATTTTAAGTCATTTATAAAACAGTCTGAACCAAAAACAGTCTGAACTATTTTAAGTCATTTTAAAAACAGTCTGGACTATTTTAAGTCATTTTAAAAACAGTCTGAACCATTTTAAATCATTTTTAAAAATAGTCTGAACCATTTTAAGCCATTTTAAAAACAGTCTGAACCATTTTAAGTTATTTATAAAACAGTCTGAACCAAAAACAGCCTGAACCAAAATGACTTAAAATGGTTCAGACTGTTTTTTTTTGCGTTTTTGGATTTTTGTTGATTTTTTGGGATTATTTTTTTGATCTTTTGGGATTTTTTTAAAAAAAGTCGTGTTTTTTTGGGGTTTTGCCTCTTTTATTTTTTTTATTTTTTCATTTTTGCATTTTTATTTTCTGGAATTTTTTCATTTTTTCTGATTTTTTACATTTTTATTGGTTAGTTAGGAAAAATGGATCAATACTTAATTAAATTTTATAGCCGGACCAATCATTAAATACTTTTGTTTTCATGGTCAAACCCTTAATTTTCTCCTTTTGGTAAATGAATTTAAGTTATTACCACAACATATATGGTCTTTTTTTTTGTTGAGAAAACGTCTCATAAAAGTTTCCAAAAATTAAGCAAAACCTTTTTATAATATTAAATTATACTTATCGAAAACTTCAATTAAAAGTTTCTAAAAATTAAGCAAAACCTTTTTATAATATTAAATTATACTTATCGAAAACTTCAATAAAACATTCAGTTACTTCTACGATACTATTTTGTTAATAAATGTGAAAAAATACATTTAAAATATTATGAAATCAAATTAATAAAAGAGCATATATAAGTTATTTTGATAAATTATATCTTAAATCATAAGAATTTAAATAGTTGTCCACTGGATTATTGTATTATTCATAAAATTAGGAGTATTTTATAAATATTTTTGACATGTTATATTTCAAATTTTAATTATGTCGGCGTTTCTCCTTTTTGCATTAGAAATTAGCTTGTGTTTCCCGTATCGTTTTCCGTTTCCTGACTTGGTAACTATGACGGTGAGTACTCGTTATCGAAATTTGTATCAATTTTTTTTTTCAATCAAAACTGCTACATTTGAAATTTAAATCGTTATTGGATGTGAATCAAGTAACAAACAAATTAAATGTACCAATCTGTTTAAGTAATATTTTGATCTAAAAATGATACGAAGAAATACACCAAACTTAATTTAATGAATCAATACACATACTGTATATCATTCATTAAATCATCAAATTAATCATGAGAACCGAAACAATGTGTATACTGTAGAAGACTGTTCATACTCACTGCCTTTCACAATATAATTTTTATATAAAACCACGTGTAATTTAATCGATTTTAAATATGTAATTAAATTGTCGAAATGGAAATTTTCAATTTTTTTTCTAAATAGTTCAAATGTTAAACTATATGATAGAAATTTAAAAAAAAATTATTTCAACAATTTGGATACGAGTTATTTACCGATTAAAGTTGCTCGTGGTTTCGTATAAAACTTATATTGCGGAATAGATGAAGTACGTAGGTAGGGATGTAAATGAAACGAAACGAACTGAACAAGACTCTGTTCATGTTCGGTTAATGAACCAAAACATTTGTTCATGTTCAATTCATATTCATTTAAATACGAACAACATTTGATGAACATGAACCGAACATTTGACGAGGCAAACACGAGTTGTTCGTGAATATCTAATTTCTTTCAAAATATTCAATAATTGAAAAAAAAAACTTTCTTTTTAAAATATATTACTATATTGTTAACTATGATAAAGTAGTTCACATATAACTTTAAGTTTGTATATTATATAAATTATTTTTTACATACGTATGATTACTTTAACGAGTTGAACATTTAACGATAAAATCGGTGACTGTATTTATAGTACGATGATATAAATTACCATAATAAGTTCGAAATAATACAAACATATCATTTATATTATTATAACATACATAAGTTTACTAATTGTGTAGTGATATTAGTTTTTCTTATATCATTAATAGATTTTGTTTTTTATTTTATCAAAATTTATATATAGTTACACAATACGAGCTTAGACGAACCGAACAGAGTCATGTCGATGTTCAGTTCATTTAATAGACTGACATTATATTCTTGTTTATTTATAAATGAACGAATATGAACCGAATATTAATCGATCCGAACACGAACGATTGGACGAACAAGTCGTCTCAGTTGACACCCCTATACATGTATAGAGTTTAAAGAACAAAATTAGAATATTATCTAAAACAGTACACTATCATTTTCCATATGAAAAAAGCCAAATTCATCTCCCTTTTCCTTATTAATTTGTTCCACACGTTTAAATTTAATCATGTATTTTCCGTGACTGATAAGAGAACTCAGTGACACACAAAATAATAAAATAAAAATATAGTCAAATCACATCACGAGAATTCAACGGCCAAGATTGCTCCAATTTTTAATCTCCTCCCCGACCTCCCTCCACGTATATAAAAAATAAAGAGTAATAAATAAAAACACACCTCGAGTTTGAGTACAAATCATAAACACCCCAAATTTCCTAAATTCAATCAAATATAACCATCAATAAATTTTACTTATTTAAATGCACCCCTTACTTATTATTTATTTTTTGGTAGTTTTAGGAAATATAAAAATAATTCGGCACTTAAATTTATATTTTACTTCTTACAACTTGAGTTAGTTCGAGTTATTCCTAAATTATCGGAAATTGCTTTCTATTGTATTTATAATAGGCTAAAAAAACTTGTTTTTAACATTGTAAAAAGCAACACAAAACAATTCACGATAATAATCACATAAGTACATCTTTGATATCTTTTTTTACATGAAATAAACATCAAAAGCGCCATTTTCAACATCAGGCCAAACAAGTGCAACTTGTGGAGGTACCAACAGTAAATCCAGATGCGATCTTGTGACTTTATAACCTTGGTTATGTTAAATTTTTTGTCACATATATCATCAAGCTAAAACCACTTTTATTTTTTTAAATATCGACCACTTATCAGCCCATCGGCATTTTAGCTAAATTGAATATATTGTTGGGCCGGTTACTTGATTAAATTAAACCCTCTTTCTAGGAGGTGTTACTTGATTAAATTTAAGAGTTGCGGGGTTAGTTTTATTTTCATTAAAACTTAAGGGGTGTATTTAATTATTAATCAAAAGAATAATTTTCGCGGCCCACTTTGTTGTCCTAAATCTAATCTTTCTCTCTCTATATCTACATATACATATACATATACATATTCATATATACATATACATATACATATACATATACATATACATATATATCTATTTGTATAAACCCAATCGAACTGAGTTGACTCAGCTCACTGAATTTCTTCTTGTTTTTAATATTGTGGATTTGCTTTGATATAATTAACAGGTGAGCTACTCGATCACTTTTATTCTCCATTTAAACATTTCTACATGTATATTTATGTGTGTGTGTGTGTGTGTGTGTGTGTATTGAATTATTCAGAGATATTTTTAGTATTTTGTTAATTTTGGTACATATACAATTAAGGTCTGTCTTATCTTATGTGTGTTGTTTACTTGTTTATCTTGATTTTGGAATTTGAATTTCTTTTTTTATTGAATTAAAAGTGAACATTAAAGTTTGTCTTTTGAAAATTGTGTACTACTTATTTGATGAATTATATAAAAATGGAGTACTTTTTATCAGTACCCATAAGTGTTTTTAGCCTTTTGACAGGAACTGAGAAATAAAAGAAAAATCCTAGGTAGTTAAATTTAGAAAAAAATATAGAATTTTAGAGTATTTTCTGATGGATTTTAGAATTACTATATGATGGATAATAGATGGGAAATTATTGGCGTACGTACTTAGTAGAAGCGCGGATGGCAGTTTTGTAATTCTGATTATTTATTTTGAAATTTTAAGATACTTTCATGGTTTGTTTGTTTAGAATGAATCGACGAAAAGGTGCCACCAAAATTACATACAAACGTAATTTCTTCGGTATTTGGACTTCCTTGGATAAAATCAGCTGTGGATTATTTGATGTTATTGTTTAACATTTTGTCTTTTGGTTGCATATTTTGATAAGAATAGTAATACTTATTCGATAAAGTTTGATGAATTCCACTTCCAATCAGTACCTATAAGTAGCTTAACCTTTTAGTTGCCTTTTAGTAACTATTAAAAAGTTAGACAGGGTAAGTAAAAACTTAAGACAAAATGACTAGTGTATACCACCAGAGTATTTTTTGATGGATATTAGAATTACTTTATTATGTTTTGAAAAATATATGAGAAATGATTGCTGCAAGTAGTTTTGCATTCAGATAAGAAATAGGGGAAGGGCTGCAAAAGAATTGAACCGTTCATGAAAAATCTTTGTTTGGTTCGTTAAGAATTCGGTTCACGTCCCTTCGTTTAGTAAATGAAGCGAATATGAATATACCTCCATTCGGCTCGTTGACATTCATCTTCGTTCGATTAAATCTATTAATATTATATTAACTTATATATAAACATATAGTACGTCTTTACAAGTTATTTTTTAAAATTTTAACCATATTCTATAATCTTTATTACATTCTCAGTGATCTTATTTTGTTATATGCTTTCTTTTTTATTTTTACAGCCCCGAACATAAAATAGGTATAAACATATTTTAGGTTTATGAAAAGCTTTTTCAAGTTTTCGAACAAACCGAACCCGATCATGAATAATTTTTGTTTTACACGAACGATCACGAGCGCTATTTTAAAAGTTCGTCACGAAGATAAACTGAACACGAATGAACCTACTGAATAAATGAACCGATCACGTATGTTCGATTCATTTGCTGCCCTATAAGTAGGGGTGGCATTTCGTAATTTTAAATGTCAATTTTGTAATAACCAGGCACTTTCGTTGTTGCTTCTTTTGAATGAGAGGACGAAAAGCTGTTACAAAATTTGTATACAGACGTAAGTTAAATTGCATGTCATCACTCTAAATGTATTATTATTAGAAGTACATTTTTGGAGTACTTTTGTATTTTTTGTGTTGAAAAATAATTGAAACTTTAAAAGCTAAGTAAATCAGGAGAAAGTTAGCTGTTTTTGGAAGACGTATGAATCAATGTACAATCAAGAATAATATTTTCCTCCCAGGAAAGTATAAACAACCAAACTAGTATACAATTTCAAGGTGGTCCAAACAAAACTATATACTCAGAAGTAAAGGACAATTTTTTTGTATGTGTTCCTCACACATGCACTATGCATATCTCTATGCCAAATTAAGACGTGTGGAGCCATTCATTTCATTGGATTGTATCTGCTATTGTGTTAGTTCTGAAACCTTTCAGTTATTTTATTTAAGTATATTTGAGATTCTGTTACCGGCAAATTGCCAAGATTGTGTTTAGGTTATAGGAGTGTCTGTGCATGATCGAAGTTTTGAGAAAATTGACAACTTTATATACCATGTAAATGATCATACGAGAAAGTTGATTTTGTCATAGATGATTACTCCATGGTTACATTTTCTCCCCCTCACAGTCTAAATGATTTGTTACATTCATGTACTGAATAGCCAAATCTGGAATTAAAATTGAAGTTTCAGGTAAATTTCATTGTATTGTGTCTGGAATAAAGATTCTCGACCTGGCTTTGGTTGTGTGGTCTCACATTGGGGAAAAGTTGCGCTACCAACAAAAATGGGATTTGGTTTAGAGTTTGGTTTGGCGAAAATGAAAACTTTATCTACATCAGATCACGAATCGGTGGTATCTATAAACTTGTTTGTGGCGCTTCTTTGTGGGTGCATTGTCATTGGGCACCTGTTGGAGGAGAATCGATGGATGAATGAGTCCATTACAGCTTTATTAATTGTGAGTTTTTATTTTATATGTATTTTAGTGTACAAATTCCAACGCCAAGTAGACAAGTAGGTAAAAATGAATCTTTGATTTGGTGAATTTGACAGGGTTGTTGCACTGGAGTTGTAATTCTGCTAACAAGTGGAGGAACAAATTCGCATCTTCTTGTCTTTAGCGAAGATCTTTTCTTCATATATCTTCTCCCACCGATCATTTTTAATGCGGGGTAGGTTCAAAAATCGCATATTCATTGTGAACTTTTTTTTTGGCTATCCTTCAGTTGGACATGCAGAAAAAGAACACTTTTCCATTTATGAGTGCTTGAAATATTCAAAGTTCGTACTTCTCATGTGATATATTTTACTAAATTTTCAAGCGGCTGTTTATTGATTTATCAGGTTCCAGGTTAAGAAAAAACAGTTCTTTCGCAACTTCAGCACCATTATGCTGTTCGGTGCAGTTGGTACTTTGATATCATTTGCAATCATTTCATTTGGTATGCCCCATGATCTGCTACTTAATTACCTTTCCCTTGTTATATTACTTATTAAATGTGTTTGTCCCAATGAATAAGGTAGAAGAACATCATGCCTTGCATTTATTGATTAATAAATTTGCTAAGAACACAATTTACAAATCAAAAGGTTGGCTTATAAGTAATAAAACCATATAAGTTGTGTATGTAGTTCTAAACTGGAAACTATTGTTTACCGCTTTCTTAGTCGAAGAATCCTCTATGGCCAAACAGACAAGGTCCTATATGGCCATTTTTATACGTTTATTTTGTTTTTAATTGTTGCCAGGTGCTATGAACATCTTCCGTCACATGAATATTGGCAAACTCGAGTTAGGAGATTACCTTGGTATATATCTCTCTTTTTCATTTAACTTTTTACCCTGTCAATTTATCATTTTAACAAATCTTCTTCTTGTTAAATTATTACAAAATCCTCTTCAGCAATTGGAGCTATCTTCTCTGCAACAGACTCTGTTTGCACCCTGCAGGTATATAAAGAAAAACTTTTGTTCTTGAAATTAGTTTTTTTTTTTAATCAGAACACACCTCTTATTTTTTTTACTCATTTGATATTATAGGTGCTTAATCAAGATGAAACACCTTTACTCTACAGTCTAGTTTTTGGTGAGGGAGTTGTAAACGATGCCACTTCAGTCGTCCTTTTTAATGCTATTCAGAGCTTCGACCTAACTAACATCAATACCAGCACATTTCTGCAGTTTCTCTTGAATTTCTCTTATTTGTTTATCGCCAGTACCATGCTGGGAGTTGTGGTAAGTGGCCCAAAAACAACCTTCATCTGGAAAAGAACAGATACTTTTCATTTAATTATATAATTTACAAGATTTTTTTTTTCTCCTCGTGCAGACTGGATTGCTTAGTGCATATATCATAAAGAAGCTTTATTTTGGCAGGTTTGTTAGCTTTTCTTTATTTGGGGTAAAGTCCTTTATATTTTTAAAGTGTAATTTCATTATTATTATTTTGATGTCTTCTAGGAAGAGATGCAGTACAATTAGACAGGCCCTTTTGGTTTATGTGAAGAATAACGAATTATGCACTTTGTTTTTGCTTATGCAGGCACTCTACTGATCGTGAGGTTGCTCTTATGATGCTTATGGCCTACCTCTCATATATGATGGCTGAAGTAAGATTTATTAACTTGTACATTTTAATTTGATATTTCCACTCTCTTGCTGGCGCCATATTGACTTGTAAGTCCACCTTAAACCCTCAATGCCTTGTTTCTTTTGCAGTTATTCGAGTTCAGTGCGATTCTTACTGTTTTCTTTTGTGGAATTGTAATGTCCCATTACACCTGGCATAATGTTACTGAGAGTTCGAGAATTACCACAAAGTATGGTTAACCCCTCAACACTGTGTTTCTCTCCTTATCCCCTTCATATATTGAATCTATTGTGCTGGGATGTTTTCTAAATAATTTAGGGATCTACTCCTCACTTTCTTTTAAACATTTTTGCAGGCATGCTTTTGCAACACTGTCATTTGTTTGTGAGATATTTATATTTCTTTACGTTGGTATGGATGCCCTGGACATTGAGAAATGGAGGTTTGTTAGCGACAGGTATGCTTCATGTTTCACGAGAAACTTAACTGATGCGAATTATTTCATTGGATAATCTAATTCAAGAGAAAGATAGCATACTATGTTTGTCTGGTGTTGTTTTAGCATATGTTCCCTTATACCTTAGATATGAGATTAAGCATATGTGTATTTTAGCTCATAGCACCTTTCTTTTGTAAGCCAATTGATTCAGAGCCTATAAATATGTCTTTCATTCATTACATGCGATAACAAATAGGAAAAAACAGTAATAAAAATCCTTAATCAAGGGATATGGTTTTCTGCTTTTCTTGCCAAGTGCTGAAAAGTGAAACGATAAGGAGAACCCAAACACGAGTAAAGCAAACACCAGACTAAAGATACTTTTACAGTTTTCCTCAAACTTATATTCGCTGTGGCCCCTTGTTTTATGCAGTCCTGGAAGGTCAGTTGTAGTGAGCTCAATCCTTTTGGGATTAATTCTGGTTGGAAGAGCAGCCTTTGTTTTCCCATTATCGTTTTTATCCAACTTGACTAAGAAAGCAGAACATGAAAAAATTCACATAAAGCAGCAGGTATGATCTTTATTTATTTATTGTGCTACCGTTCCTTGAAATGTGAGGATATAAAAGACAACCATGGCTATCATTGACTTATAAAATGTTTTCAGGTGACTATCTGGTGGGCTGGTCTTATGAGAGGTGCTGTGTCTATGGCCCTTGCTTACAATCAGGCAAGTCTAGGATCTATATCCTTAGTGTTTTTCCTTGATTGGCCTTTTTAATTGAATGTTTACTTATTCGATGAGGACTGAGAAGCTACAGAAAATATGAAGGAGGTTTGATTCTTGAAACCAAACTGCTAAAGTTCTATCCAATTTGGGATTTTATGAGAAGAAACTTTGAACTAAAACTTAAAACGGAACCTTTTATTCAAGTTTCCTAACCATACAAAGAGTAAGGACAGAAGTAGTTTCATTTAACTTTTTGCTGGTAATCTTAGTCAGATGAGCAGCCATGTAAAAATTAAGGGTTATAAAACTAAGTTCTTATCTTTATTCATTCAGTTTACAAGAGCAGGCCACACAACATTACGTGGAAATGCATATATGATCACAAGTACAATTTCAGTCGTCCTTTTTAGCACTATGGTAAGTTATCATGGGTTTTTTCTTTTAAATGCATGTCTATGTTGCAAGTTTCAGGGAAAGTAGATTTTTAAAAGTTGTTTATAAAAAGTTACAGGTTGTGTTTCCCAAGTTGTATGTGATTTACAGTTTGCCTATCGTGGGTTAGTCTAGCGCTTGATGATATGATCAGAAATAAAGAATGCTGAAGTCTTCTTTTTGTAGGAGAAAGATTCTTATGGCGTAGAAAAGAAAGGAAACATATAGTTGTGTATAAGAAGTCGGTCAAAATTGTTATTGATGTTGATGAGACTGTGCTGTCAGGATTTGATAATCCTACAAATAAACAAACGAATTGAAAATGGTGAATGATCAAAATGAAAATGGGTTTCACATTACAGAAAGAGAGGCTTATAAAGTTATTATGATGCATGGCTTAAGTCAGAATACGAAAAATACACTTAATACTTAAATGGAGTGACTGGCTAATATATATATACACACATAAAAAACACATTATGTTTACACATCAATCACAACATAATGTGTGATGCTTATAAAGTTATTGTGATGTTTATTCTTTTTATTAGATAAACTAATCTTGACCATTAAAAATAAAGTAAATGGAGAGTTGTGATTGATGTGTAAACATAATGTGTTTTTTTATTTGTGTATGGATCATTTCCATATATATATATATATATATGGGGAATGATCTATACGCACATAAAAAAACACACTATGTTTACACATTCATCCTAACCATCCATTTAGTTTATTTTCAATGGACTAGATTCCTTTTAACTATTCACAAAAAGTACTCACATAAAAGTATATGTATGTATGCATATATATGGGGAAGAATATATAACTGTGTGAGTTGGTTTATTTCTATTTTCATAAAACAATAAGACTACCTCTTCGTTTAATTCATTTCCACTGCATTTGACCATCATAGATTATTATCTACGAGAAAAGAGGTCTTAAACCATTGATCATTTTTCCTTTTTTTTTTTTTTTGCAGGTATTTGGTTTGATGACACAGCCTATAGTGAGACTATTGATGCCTTCACCAAAACACCTAACACGAATGCTATCTTCCGAACCAACAACTCCGAAATCCTTCATCGTCCCACTTCTTGAAAACGGTCAGGACTCGGTAACTGAGCTTTGTGGGTCTCACATTGCTCGACCCAGCAGTTTAAGGATGCTTTTATCCACCCCTGCACATACTGTCCATTATTATTGGAGAAAATTCGATAATGCTTTTATGAGACCCATGTTTGGTGGGCGTGGTTTCGTGCCCTTTGTTCCTGGATCGCCTACAGAACGTTCTGTGCCTCTGCCTGAAGAGGAATAAGGTATTTGATCAGAATTCATTCACTGGTTCATAATTTCAAATTATTTGTGAGGAATGTTTTAGTATTTAAAGTACATTGTATTGTGACATAGAAGTCAATATTCTAAAGGGTCACTTGTCCTCGAGTTGTACAATGTGTTTCTCATATGTTTCGAGTCTTCGACTTGAATGATTTGGTCTTCTTATGGGGAAATTGTAATTTTTTCTTTCTCGGGTCTAGTTCTTGGTCAATGCGGGGGTTTGTAGATTAAGTAGTGACTTTTGCCATCTGTTAGCTTTGTATATTACATTACAATTTTGTCGATGTTGTTTCCTGTAGTAATTGTTATATGTTGAAAAGTTCTTGTTTGCTTGTGCTTATGCTTGTATTCGGCTAACTGAAGCTATCAGACCTTCACTGCGCCGCCTTTTTATGATCACCCCTTCCTCGTTTGTTTGTAGATTTCCCATGATATGTTATGAATAAAAAATTTGTTCTTAGCCATAATGACGATAAAATATGTGTGGGTAGTGAAATATGCACAAGAGCTGGCACAATCTTGGCCATTAGTGTACCTTTTTTGTTATTTTTTTCTTGATTTAAATTAATAGATGTGATTAAAGTCAATATGGTTTGTACGTGTACAATTTGTGTATCAATCTTGGCCACTGTTTTATACTTATTTCATTTTTACAAAAAAAAATGTGTAGCAAACAACAAAAGTCTTCCTAGTTGTATGAAATTTAGAAAAACAAACTTTTTATCTGACAGATTGGAGAAGGCACTGGAAGTACCAAATTACACTTTTTATCAGACAAATATTAGGAAAAGGCATCCTAATTCCAAGGAACAATTGCAGAAACTATACATCCTACAGTCATTTAGAATACAAAACAACCATATATTGTCCATTTTTTGCCAGTTACTAAATCACCCCAGGTCCCCAGCCACCTCATTTGGCTCCACAGGAAGAACACCCGTCCAAATCTTCTAGTACCCGTCGTGGATGATGCACAATATATTTTACGTACAAACCATATTTTCATCACTAACATATTTTAGCTATTTAGTCTTCTGTTACTGTTAGCGAGTTGAAACACATTATGTATGATAAAGTTAAGTAAAGAAGTGATTTTTTACGTCTTCCGATTTCTATTACGGGGAAGCACTGAGAATACGATCTCTAGACATTTTTTTAACTTCTGTCTTTTTGTTGGAAGGGATGAAATAGACCCTTATTCGAGGACTTTTATCCCCCCATTTTTTAAATAAAAATCGCAATAACACTTGGTATTTTAAGCCTCAATTTCACAAACATAGGCTGCCAAACAACAATAGATATATATATGAATTTAATGCCACACCCAGAATGATTGTTGGTTTATCCCTGGCTCCCCCATGTAAGATCGAGCGAGGCTCAAAATCATGTCATTGCTTATATAGTAATCATATCGAAGCAGATACAGCTCGTTACTTAAATCACGGTCGTTTTCAGGAATAGAGTAATAATTCTTGCCTTGTATCTTCAAGACCACTTTTGGTTTTCCATAATACGCACACAGAACAAAAGCCGGAAATTTTCTCAGGCATTATCATTTTTAGCAGTGATTTTGCACGTTGATCTTTTATATCGTCATGGTCAGTTGATCAACACTTTAACCAAACCATTGCCCCTATAATGTCTTCTTTATTAAAGGGGCCAGGACGTGAACATGGAGCTGGTGAACTTCATATGTTGACGACATACGAAGGATATCATTCTATTTCGATGAGTAGTAATTCAATACTGTAATACCTAATTTCTGCTATGTTGAGATGAGTTTTTTTATTGGAAACGATTTTATATGAGGTATTTATTACAGACATATTGAAGGATTTTTACAAGAAAAAGTTGCTTTCTCATTAGTTATTTTTTTCTTTTCCAAAACACCTATCAGTCAATGATACAATTGTAGAGCATTGTTCGTTAAACTAATGCATTTGCTACAAGTTAAAACATTTTTTCTTTAAAATACCAACTACACAAACAAATTCGTGACTTTTCTGTTGAAGACTTCACTATCATTTACTAGTACGGTACGGATAAAGAAAACTCATGAACCAATGTGCTTTTGTAGCGAAACCAAGTCGTTGCCGAATTAAAACTAAGACTTGGCTCGAATCACCCTTCTAGCCGACGCAAACTCGACTACTTATCTGCTTGGAAACGCAGACGCAGACCAAAACTTCCCGGTACCAAAACCAACAAATGGTTCAAAAATAAATCCCATCCTTGTCAAAATAAGGATTGTCGACCTACCGTAAATCACTAATCAAAAAATATTTATGAATAGTCTGACTAAGAATTGAAAAATGCTTCTTACACTTGAGACTTGCACATAAAAGTTACAAATGTGTCATGTTTTAATGGTAGATACAAGTACATTTGGTCAATTCCATAATATTTGAAGGACCGAAAGTGTGAATTGTGAATAAAAATCTTGTTTCGGTGCAAGTTTAAAGTGTCAGTATAAGTGCATATATCGAATGCTTAAATGTTGGGTTAAAATAATTTCAGCTAGTAAACCATTTGCATAACCAAAGTACTACTACTACTAACTTAAACTAAGGGTCCGTTTGTTATTTTGAAAAAAAAATCTGATTTTTAAAATGCAAAAATAAAAAAATACAGCAAAAAGATGAATTTTGGATTTTTGTATTTTTTGGATTATTTTGACTAAAAATCTAGATTTTAAGAATCCAAAAAATACTAGTAACCAAGCAGTTATTAAAAAATCTGAATTTTCATAAATTCAAAAATCACCTCAAAAAATCTGATACCAAAACATCCTAAAACAGTCTTGTTATGAAACATAAAGTACTTGAAAGTATACTTCTTGCTGTTAAAAGTACTTCTAAATAAGTTTTTTGTATTTGGTGAAAAACACAAAAAACTTTTGCGCGAGTTATCTAGAAGTATTAGTGCTTCAGAAGTCAATTTTGAGAAGTCAGGATATTATACTTCTCAGGAAGCACTTCCTTAGAAGTGAAAATAAAAATAATGTCAAATCAGTTTTGTTATTTAGAAAAAACATCCTTTGTTTATTTAAAAAAATGGCTATAAAAATTTAGGTTATAAAAATGGCTTTTTAAAACGTGGAGTTATCAATTTTTTTATTTTTCTTCTAAATAAAGTACTTACGAAACTTATTTTTTTAAAAAAAAACTGACATATTTAAAAGCAATCATTTTCACAAAAATGGTTTTTCTAAATATTAATTTTATTTTTTAGAAAAGAGATTATTTTTAGAAAAAAAAATGAATTTTGTTTCTAAAATAAATAGTTTTTTCAAGTATTTTTTTTCTCTTCATCTTATAACGACTTCTTTCATAAGGTAACTTTTTTCGAATGCGTCTTTTTCAAAATTATGCTATTATTTAAAAGAATGTTATTTCCACGACTTTTTGAAGAGATTATTTATCCAAAATAGTGATGTTGTAAAAAAATGTATTACTGGTTCATATTTTCGAAAAGATTTTTTTTTTGCATGTTGTAATTGATTAAACTAGTTATACCACTAATTAATTAGTCCCAACCCGACATTATATTGTTTCATTTTGTTTTATTTTAAAATACTCCGTGTTATGTTATTAACAATATATAATTTTTAAATTTTTTAATAAGTCAATTTTGACTTCTATATCAAACATTATAAAATTTTTATGAAAACTAAAAGCAACTTTTCACCAAACATAGTTTTTCCTATCAAGTGTTTTTTTTTATAAATCACTTTTACGGCAGCACTTCTACAAAATACACTTTTGTATCGAAGCATTTTGTTTTTAAACAAACCCTAGGTTGTCCACTTTCATGGAAACCAATGTTATATAACTAGTACAAAATAGGAGAAGGGGAACAGACTCCCCCGTATGGGGAGAGTTACCGGGACTCCACCTCGGTTTTCATGATTCGTAATGATTTTCGGTTACGTTTCTTTGGTATTAACGTTTTGTTTTGTTTCGAAACTATTTGTAAAAGAAAATCTGTTAAATTTCAAGTTTTATATATTTTTTGTCCTTTCTAAATTTTAAATTGTCAAATAAACAATTAAACACAAAAAAATATAAAAAAATTTGAAAATTTACAGATATTTTTAAACAAGCAGTCTAAAAAAAAAAATCATTCCAGACATGGAAACAGAAGGGGAGTTCGGGTAACTTTTCCAAATGGGGGGCAAGATAACTGAAAAATGATACTCCTAATTAAAAAGCAAAAAACATCATAGTATGTGAGTTATGTAGACTGTAGTACTAGACAGTATGTATGTATAATAATAGTATGATATATAAAATAAAATAAAATAAAAAAAAGGCTGTATAAAATAGTAAGTAAAAAATACACGCTCTTGGTGCTCTCCTCTTATTTTTGTTTCTCTATCATAAATCATAGTTAATAATTTCAATAGGATCAGAAATTGTTTGTAATCTCTCTCAGATCTCTTTCTCTCTATCCACTTCAACAATGGCTTCTTTTGTCTCTGCTTCTTCTCTTTCTCTATTATCCAACTACAACATCATGGTATCTTATATTTCTTCTTAAACCTCTTATTATCTTATATATATATATATGTATATATGTGTGTGTGTGTAATCAGGCAGCCATCTCCCCATTTTGATAAAAAAAATGTTATTATTTAATTATGTATTTTGATTAAAAGCTACAAATATTAGTGTATCGGCCTCGTTTACCAAAATTAGCGTTTTAGCCTCTCCTATTAGAATTAGAATTTAGGAAAAATGATCATTTAGTACATAATTTGAGACTTAATTATAAAAACCCCGTGGTTAAAATCTCTTTTAAACTTAGATACATATATCACATGATGCTTATTTATTTTTACTCTTTTTTGTTTTTAACTTTGGTAATAAGAGTTGCGAATATGAGGTTTTGGATATTAAGTGCAATTTTATGTACCAATCAATGATTCTTCCTAGAATTTAAAGTTTCTGGTTCCGTCCTGTATACATTTGTTTTGTTATTTCTATTTTTTTTTTTGGAAGCTGATAAAACTTGTTTTATGTTTTTGTGATGTTGGTTTTAAGTCTAGAGTATAGTTTAATATAGTTAGGGTATGAACTAGCAGCAACCTTAAAGGGTTAAAGCTTCACGCGATATGCTCCCATTTACCAAGATTAGCGTTTTAGCCCATCCCAATTAAATACGAAGTTTCTGGTTCCGTCACTGTATATATTTATTTTGTCGTTTGTAATCTTGGTTTTTTGAAGGCTGATTAATTTCGCTTTATGTTTTTGTGATGTTGGTTTTGGGTATAGACTCTAGAGTATATATAGTTAGATATATTCAGGGGACGAATTAAGACTTAAGGGTAAGCTAAAAGGATAAAGCATTACGCAAATTTTGATAATTTTGATATTTTACCATGTTTTTTTTTACTTTTTACTGAAAATATGATTATTATAGCCTTTAGTCCCCTACATAATGACTAATGAGAAGAGAACAATACCCACATGAAGTTCAGTCCTTCGTGAAATCAATCTTTGTTTGTCGCTGTTTAAATTATATATGTACAAAATCATTTTCTTTAAGAGGGCAACATGATGCATATAAGAATTATCCTCAAGATTATTTTCTCATAAACATTATCTATTCAAAAAGTTGATACTTTTTCAGTACTTTTCCAACAAATTTATTGTTTTCTTTGAGCTGGATATTATTAGACAAAGTAAGTCCATTTTGCTTTTAGTCTCTTCACTCAAATTTACGGTGGTTCTTGAATAAATCGACTATTGTTGATTTTGTTTTCACCTAACCAAGCCTTATTAAATTAGGGGCTTTAAGAAGCTAATTTGGTTGCTTTCAAGTTAAGCCACTGGCAGAAACTGTAGAGGGGCCGGAAACGTGAATATGGTTAGGATTTGAGTATGAATGCATAGGATAACATGTATAAAAGTTACTTGAATATAAGAATACTACATATAGTGTGAGTGGATTTTTAGTTATGTCGTTTGAAGTCAAGAGTGGAGCTACGATACCGGCATAACCCCACATTTTGTGTATCTTGAGTGATCTTTCCTCTTTTTCTAAAAAAAGAAGAAGGATTTGTCAATTTATCACTTCACATTTTCTGTATCTTTTGTATTGTTTATTCTTTAAATAAAGGTGTTTTAATGTTTCTTTAAGTTTCTTTATGATTTCCTATCCTAGAATTTCCTCTAAATGTGTGTCTCGCCTAGGGATGGCAATTTCACGGTTTTCAACCCGACCTGACCTGACCGGCTCTGTCGCGCGTCGGGTAAAAGTGCAATTCTATTCGGGTCGGGTTTAAATGGGTAAAAGTGCAACTTAAAAAAATGCAACTAAAAAAGTGCAAGTTAACACTGTCCTCCTTATGGCCTTATATCTCTCTCTCATATAATAACAGAGAACATGCATTTAAATGGTTAAAAGTACAATTTGACACTCTCTCTCCTCTCTCTCATATAAATTAAACTCTCTCTTCTATAGAGATACATAGCATACATTTCGGTGGGTTTCTTAAAAAAAATCTTATATACAATTAATTAATTAATTAATGAAACAATATTTATGGTAAATGTGAATGAAATTCATTCATGTTAATTAATGACTAATATATTATCGTCTTTATTTATAAAATGATTTACGGGAAAGCAAATCATCATATTAATCATATACATTTATATTACATTTTTACATAAAAGGCAAAAAAGTATTTTTAAAAAACGGGTCAAATGAGTCGGGTCGGGTAAAATGGGTAAGAGTGTGAGTTTGTCCTCGGGTCGGGTCGGGTTGAAACCCGTGAAATTTCCATCCCTAGTCCCGCCCAGTTTGATTTCGTTGTAACTATGTAGACTCTTTAAGGTGGGTTTTGACAGTGTTTCATAAGGATTAAGTGCTCATCTAGAGAAACGCCAGAAAAATTATTTACCTGAATATGCTTCTTACATATAATTGTGAATAAGTCGCACAAATTTTTTTAGTGTGCAATACAATAAGCATACGGTAACGGAATTTCTGCAAAATTTTCTAGTAGTTTGTAAATTTGAGATACGCTTTCCAAAATTACTGTGTTGTGTGCCCTTTTGGGGTGGGTGGGAATACTGGATATTCTACTCAGGCCTTTTTTTCTTTTTGAAACTGCTTTCAGTCATGTCTAGGAAAATGAACTAGTAGTGTAATTTGTGTTTTTTTCAAAAAACTTCTTTTATGTGTGAAGTTTTGTTAAAAATTTCTTTTGTAATTGAGTAGGTACCGTCCAAGGTCTCTAATACGAATTCATTGGCTCTTGTGAGCACTGTGAGAAGCTTCCCATCTCTCAGGATGCGCCGCGGCCAGGTTTCGTGCGCGGTAATGTTACATCTATCATAAATATATTGCAGTACTGCGTACAAAAGTCTGTGTTGTATAAACAAATTAGTACTTAATATAATTAAGGTATCCAATTAATCTAGCTGATTCAAGTCGATCATTTTCTGCATAAAGGTTATTTCCAACATCCAATAATGACGTATTTGTTAGAATTTTTTGTACTTGTTTGAAGGCTGATTTTAATAATATCCATGTGTAGCTTGTAGAAAGCATGAGCAATTGCAGTTTTTAACCCCTGTAATAAAGGATTTTAGAATCAAGTATCTCCAACTAACAATTTTTTTTTTAATCATAATTATGGTTATTTTTCGTCAAATTGGATGAGATATGATATGTTTTCTGTTAGTAATCATTCCAGTAGTGTATACTCGATTTTTTGCACCCAACTGGTGGAGAACGTGATGGGAGTGTAATAAATTTGAATAAAAAAAGAGAAAGTCTGGTGCACTAATTTTAAAAGCTATTAAATGAGGTAGAAAATCAATATATCATATGATAGTTAGCTGTAAGGAACTGAAGTCGCCCCTTCTGAATGTGCCAAACATGTGCTGCTTAACTTTTGATCTTGTTGAGTCTGTTCCTTTTTGTTAGGACTTAGGAGTGATACTTTTGTGAAACAGGATAGATAAGAATGTTAATCGGTAGAGAAGTCTGATTTTTGTAAAAGTCATTGTTTTCAAATTTTCAGTGTAAATGTAACTGTAATTCTATTGACCACAAGTTTTGACATAAAGTCTGATGTTTTTAAAATTCGTTTTTGTCAAATTTGTAGTGTAATAGTAACTGTCATCCTATTGAGCACAGGTTTTGACATAAAGTTGCTTTTGTTTAAGGCATTCCTATAGCATAAAGTTGCTGTAGTTTATAATCCTGGTATTTGGCATCCATGTATACACCATCATAAACGTCGTAATTTGTGTTTTTGTCACTGTATAATCACATAACATAGCCGTTGATGATGATTTGGTTTGCCTGACCAGGCAAAGCCCGAGACAGTGGAAAAAGTTTGTGCCATCGTTAGAAAGCAGTTGGCTCTTCCCGCTGAGACAGTTGTCTCTGGAGATTCAAAATTTGCAGCTCTAGGAGCTGATTCGCTTGACACGGTATCCGTTTCGCTCACCATATTATAACCTATAACAGGGCCATGTTTACTTACAGCGAGCATTTTTAGAACTTTTACCTGAAAACTTACAAGCTTTAAGCTGAATGAACTTAGCATTTTCAGTGAAACTTAAAAAACATTCATAGTGCTGACTGCAATCCGACAAGTCTGTAATGGGTCTTAAGACTGCCACTTCATTTTTAATTTTGGTGGACTTTGCTGTGAGAATTAAATTGTTTTATTTTTATAATGGATAATGATGGAAAAGTTATGTATTCTATTTGCAGGTGGAAATTGTGATGGGACTCGAAGAGGAATTCGATATCAGCGTGGAAGAGGATAGCGCCCAAAATATTGCAACTGTTCAAGATGCAGCTGATCTTATCGATAAGCTACTTGAGAAGACGAATTAAGACCCTTATCTGGATGTACTAGGTCATAAGTTGTGCTTTGTTAGAACGAAATTGAAGAAATTGACTTGCTTTTCGCGTTGGTCTTGTTCAGTCAAAATATTCTGGTTTTTTCCCCTTGTCCTTCGTCCCATTCTTCATTACCGTGTCGAGTTGAGTCTGCTTAAGAGATGTTTTTAAGTTGAGTTGCTTCAGAGAAATGCTAGAAACGTTGTAAACTGTTTTTTTCATTTTTATTTATTTATATGATCTTAATGCTCCATGATGAGATTACTATATTTTCCGTATAGTAGTTTTAACTTAAATTAATGTTTGACACCCTTAAATATTCCAGCTAGATTTTAAGGAACCAAGGAAACAAATTATGTAATGTACCACCCCTTTCAGGAAAAAAAAAATACATCATTCGTTCCAAATTGTTTGTTCATCAACTTTGATTAACGAAAAACTCGTCTCTAAAATATCGAAATGAAAAAAAATATTTGAAAGTTAATCATATAATTTAACATTAAAACTTAATAATTAATTTTTAAAAATTTCACATGATATTTTTGCCTCTTAAAGTCGCATTGGTTTCTTGATATACAAAAAAATTGGAAAAGAGAGCTATTATGATCCGTGGAGGACTACTTCAAAACGATTAAATCATTGCACCATCCTCGTTAAGTATAAAAACCACCGACTTAAAATTTATAATCTTGTTTGGTTGCGTCATTCGGATGTCACATTTGATTAACCGATTAGCCATGTAGATGTAGCATTTGGCATGTCGGACCAGATTACAAATGATTTCCAATCAACTAGATAATGCATGAAGGGATCATAAATATTGGATTAATCCAAACTTATTTTCAGAACCACTTATAATTCTGACAACATATTTTCAACGACCATCCCCATATGGATTAGTCAAAACATACTTTTTCCTAAAATTTGATGATTATGGTATAAAAAGTGATATGTATAAGAAACCCTATAAATTTCCTAAAAAAAATACAAAATTCAGCGGAATGCATATAATTTCCTATATTAATATTCTCTCCGTCCCTAAGCAAATGTCCCTTACGAAAATACGTATAATTTTGACCAATAATTTTTTCATATTTAGATTGTCGGAAAAAATTATTTCAAAAGTTAATCACGCAGTTTATGGTTAGAATTATATGATGAAATTTTCAATTTTTTCATTTCGGTAATTTTGATATGAAAATTTTGATGGTCAAAGTTGCATGTATTTTCATAGGGGATATTTGTTTAGGGACGGATGGAGTATAATAGTAATAAACTATACTAGTCCGTGGTTGTAATATTGTTATGATTATTAAAAGATAATAAATAAATGAAAAAATAATAATATAAGATTATTATAAGTATATTAATAAGCGTAAATCTAAACCGTTCGGTATAAACGGTTCAACCTGATGCGGACGCTGACTGTATTTCCCAGTTCCCCATTTACTATTTTATTAACCATTTTTTGTTTTTACGCTTGCTTCACTCCCCTCTCTCTCTCTCTCTCTCTATATATATATATATATATATATATATGCTAGTATTGTACTTGTAAAAGAATCAAGAAAATTCGGCGTATCTGTTTTTTAGGCCATTGATTTTTGGTAAAGAGCTTTTACCTATTCTATTAATCATGTTTTACATAGTTTTCTCATTTTTTATAATTTATATTTTAAGGAAAAAAAACAGTGCTGAAAAAGTTGTCAATATTATACTACCTGTTATTGTGTTATATTGGTAAAGTTGAACAAAATTGTGACTAATTTTATTTTTATTTTTTATGAGAAGAGTAGTGAAAAAGATGAATGTTGCCCAAGTCCTTTTTGTTGTTATGAAAATTTCTTTTGCTTTTGTTGAAACCTTTTGAAGGATGGTTTTGTAGGGGATTTATTCAATGCATGTTGCAATCTGGTTTCATTTCAGGGCTTGTTTGGTTTTACATTTTAAGCTCCATATTTTTGCTTTTAAGTTTTTACTTTTTTTTGGCTTGACCATCTTAAAAGCTAATATTTTTCTGATTTAATGTCCTTTAAAGCTAGAATCTTTCATCAGAAAAAAAGGCATTTTTTTCTCAATGTTCAGATAATAATTTGCATATTATTTTTATTATAATCCCACATTACCAAGAAAAAATGAGGGTATTGGGTTTAGATGATTGATTTGTTATTTCTATGATGTTTTTGTTTTATCTCCCTATTCAGTCTTTAAACCAAGATTTGTTGTGCTGTTCCTGTATATGCTGATTTTTCCATTAGATTTGTTTCATTGAAATTTTTAAGCAGATAAATTGGCTTATTTGAGACTGAAAAAAGGAGTTGGGATTGTCCAGCTGAAATTTCTGTCTGTTTCATGTCAAAACCAACCAAGCTAGCTTTTAAGCTAACCAACCAAATGAAATGCATTTTCTGAGTAAATAGCCCAAGCTTAAAACGGCATCGAAACAAGATTCCTAGTTGTCTAAAATTGAGTACTTAAAATGGGAATTTCTTACTAGGCTATGAAGTGGAATGCGTTTTGTATCAATATTTTCATGTTGTAGTTAGTTTCAGTATCCCCTTTTAGGCTAAAGAAAATGTGCATGTAATCTACTTTTAGACTGCCATAATATCAAGGCTTCTGATTAAGTTGCTTATGATTAGGACTAAAGAAAATGTTGTACTTTTTTGCAAAATTTCCTCATTGCTTTTCTATATTCTCAATCCTTTTCCCCCCAATTTTTTTTAGATGAAAACGGTTTCATTGCAGGCTTGTAGGTAATTTTGGTTGCGACTCATAAGAGCACAAGCTATACTCTCATTTTCTAAGCCACCTTAGAGCTCTTTTAAAAAAAAAAAAAAATACCTTAGAGCAGTAATTTATTTAAGATTTGATTGATCACTATTTTTTTATAAGATGATGAACAGTTAATAGTTGCGGGGATTAACGGAAGTAGTTTTACCACGTTTCTTTCCCATGGGATTGAAAATGTATTTATTCATATAATCTTATTTAACAGTTTTCAAAAGCTAGCAGTTTGCTCTGTTTGGAACACAAAGTGGTTAAGTGGTTAATGATAGGATTGATTTAGAATAATACTTCCATCTTTCTACATTTGTTCAAGTGATGAACATGATCATATTTTACTTTGACGTTTATGTCCTGTATCTCAAACTACAAGTCAGTAATCATCTTTTGGTCTATATTTATAGACGGCTCATTAATTGAATCGGTTTATTTTATCTTTAGGTCCTCGATTTGTTATGGAGTGCAACAAAGAAGAGGCTAGGAGAGCCAAAGAGATCGCAAAGTCCCATATGGTTAATAAGGAATTTGCAAGTGCTCGAAAAATCGCCCTTAAAGCCCAACAACTATTTCCTGATCTAGAAAACATTTGTCATATGATTTTAGTATGTAATGTGCATTGCTCGTCTCGAGACAAGGTTTTTGGTGACGACACGGACTGGTACAGCATCCTAAATATCGACCCATTAGCTGATGAGTCATCAATTAAAAAGCAATATCGTAAGTATGCTCTTTCTCTTCATCCCGATAAGAATAATTTTCCAGGTTCAACAGATGCTTTTAAGTTGATCGCTGAAGCTCAAATGGTGCTTTTGGACCGTGACAAACGTGCAATCTTTGATAGTAAATATAAAGCTGCTAGAGAACGCAATCACGGGTTTGGTACTAAAAAACCTCCATCTAAAAGGAAAGGTCACTCTGGAGTTACAAATGATGAGTCGAAGTTCTTCTGGACTCTATGCCCCTCGTGTTGTGTAAAGTACAAATTTCATGCTGATTTGGTTAATACATCTGTTTGGTGTCAAACTTGTAAAATTAATTTTAGTGGCCAAGAGATCAAAGTTCAAGCTACTACACAACAGAAAAGAGAGAAAACTTCGAAAATGTTCCCTGAGAAAAGCCTACATCATGGCTGTAAGAACTCAACATCTA
Source organism: Primula vulgaris (assembly GCA_963920805.1). Taxonomy (NCBI): domain Eukaryota; kingdom Viridiplantae; phylum Streptophyta; class Magnoliopsida; order Ericales; family Primulaceae; genus Primula; species Primula vulgaris. The sequence goes on from OY987216.1 coordinate 21,570,692, forward strand.
AAGAAGTACATCAGGAAAATAGCTGCAATGAGAAGAGAACACGAGAATCAATAGAAAAGAGGGAAAATCTCCAAATCAACAAGAAGTGCAAATATTTGGGAAAAAGTGCAAATCTGGATGTGAAAACTAATAAAGGAGACGTCGAGCATCATCCTCAGAAATGCACCCGTTCTACAGGGGTATATCACGGAAATGATAGTAATGGAAAGCGAACAGGAGAATCGGTCGAAAAGAAGAGAAAAACAGAAATTAACAAGAAGTTCAAATCCCCTGAAAAAACTGTAAATTTGGGTAAGAAAACCGATAAAGGAGGTGTAGAGAATCGACTTCATAAACTTACTCAGTCTAAACTACATGCTTATTTTAGCAAACCGTCAACTGAAAGTAATTCTTCGAACAAGTGAAAATGGCTCATAATCATTTTGCCAACGTGTGAAAGATTACATCGACAATGAATTTCAGAGAAAATTGTTTGAAACTTCGAGAAGATGGTTAGGAGAGGAATCAACTGTTGATTACATGATGAAACTCATCACCGTATTCAGTACATGACTGGGAACCTCTTTTTTTTTTTTTTGTCTCTTGAATTAAAAAAAATCGATAAGTTAGGTTAGAGCAAGGAATTAGTGATATTATGTTATGTATGTTTGGATACTCAGATGTTCTATAAATCTGAGGGTTAACTATCATTTTACATCGTTAGGTCGCTTCTTTTGAGCTTGTAGTAGAGTTTCTCAAGTCTGGGGGAGATTCTCAAGTTGGTAACTATAAGTAAACCTTATCGGAATGTAAGGTATCAGCAATAACCATTTATTTAAAACTAACATATTTTATATATTTTAAGTAACCGTTTACATTTACACAAAAATTCCAGCTTACTTATTAATTTTATTATAATAACCCTACATTGTTTCTTTTTATTTGTTTATTATAATTTAATAATCATAATAATATTTCAACTACATAAATATGAACTCCATGATAGTTTATTACTATTATATTAAGTAAGGGAATCGTATATATTCCTTATGTATAAGGTGAATTTTGTGTTTACTGAAATTTAGTTAATTTATAGGAATCATGATACATGTCATATTTTATACCATAATTATCAAATTTTAAAAAAAATTATGTTTTGAAGTATCAAATACGAATGCTTAGGGATTGAATTGGGGTTTTGTTAGGATGAACTTGAATTTATTTTCACGTTGGTCTTATTTATTCGGAAAATTCCGTGCTTCTTCGTTTCTTGTGACGAAATTGGAGTACCAGACTACTCTCTTTAGTGGGAGTTCTCACACTCTTCATTTGTTAACCATTAAATATTATTTATTCTAATATGATAATACACTAGATATATATTAAGATTTTTTTAAAATTCGGTGATCCCAAACAATAAATCGTATAAAAAAATTAGGAATACTTGTGTAGTCTATCGTGAAATAAAAATAAAAATATACCAACTAATAAAACCTTAATAAAAGATTGAGAAACCCTTTTTGTAGACTACCGTTAATAAAAATTAATAGAATATTGTTATTTGTAAAATTTTCTCTCATTATCTTAGTTTTCATGATATATATATATGGGAATGTTGTATGAACATTAATTTAGATATTTTTTTTTGTAAAAAACTCAAAATTAAGATTTGATTAATGCAAATGTTCACGGTTTAACGACAAAAACATAAATATGCGTATTTTATTTTTATTTTTTTGAGATGTATAACATGTTTTGAATTTAAGAAAACATAGGAAGTAGTTTTTAGTACCCATTTTATTAGGCTAAAAAGACAGGTGACCATTATTCTATTTGTCAACTACCAGGGTTCCATATCAATGTTTCTGAAATGGTTGTTCATGATTTGGTTTAGGGACCTTATTTTCAGAATTTATTAATTGCTTGTCTCTGTTCACAAACCTTTTTTTTCCCATTTGTTTTGTTGATTTGAAGATATTTGTAATTACGGCAGGCTTGTGTAGCGAAATTTGGAGGGTGATACTAATAGAATTGCTACTCTGTTAAAGTGGATATATGTTACGTCCTTCAGATTAAAAATCATCTTATAGAGAGTTATGTTTATTAGGAATTGTGTGACCACTATCTTATTAAATGATGACAAACAGTAATAATTTCTGGAATTATCGAAATTACATTTTGCTTTTCTATGTTTTATGCATTTCTATGAACTTGTTTGGCTGTACCTTTTAAGCCGTTAATTAGTTTATTTGTGTTTGAGAGAAAACCTAAGTTCATCCACTTCAGAACTTGTAGCTTTTTCAGGCTGGAAAACCAACCGGACTCAGGTTTAAGATGACTAACCAAATGCACTTCAACTTGTAAGCAAAACTATAAAAAAGCTGCAGTAAAACTAGCCTTCTATTCATCTATATTTTTTAATTAACTCTGAGTTTTATCTTTTTCATGTATATGCGTTTCGACGAGTTTCATGGGCTGCAACTATTAATACAATAGGTTAGCTTGTTTTGTGGAAAAACTTGGTTCATCCACCTAAAAACTTTTACTCTGTTCAGGATAGGAAAAGAAATAAGGCGGCCAATTAAATGCACTGCATCTTATAAGCCCAGAAACAAAGTTAAGAATTAGAATGAGGTATAGAAAACTTATTTAACAATATGTCAAAGAGGTAAATTTTCTTTAATTTTAATCATTATTTATTTTGACTAATTCCGAAGTATTCTTGACTAAGCAGACAAAAAAAAAATAGTGTAGTAGATTAAAAGTCCCCCGTAACAAATAAGCTGAGTTTAAAAACAGTCTGAGTCATTTTGAGTCATTTAAAAATAATTGCAAGTTATTTTAAAGTTTCTAACATTTTTTGGACTTTCCGGTTTTTTCAAATTTTTTTAAACCATTTTTCGGGTTCTCGACTTTTTTGAACGTTTTTTTATTTTTTTTTGTGATTTTGGATTTTACTTGTTTTTTTTTAAAAATAAATTTTCTACCATTTTCTGGGTTCCCACATTTTTCTAACGTTTTTTCATTATTTTGTGATTTTGGAATTTTTTTGATATTTATTGTTTTTTTTTAATTTTGATCATTTTTGGGTTTTTTCGGGTTGCTGATTTTTTGAAATTTTTTTCATTTTTTTGTGTGATTTTTATTTTTTGGATTGTTCTTGGTTTTTTTTACCCTTTTTTTGGGGTTTTTTTTGAGTTCCCGGCATTTTTAAAGGTTTTTTTTGGTGTTTTTATTTGTTTTTTTTCTTCAGTTTTTCCCCTTTTTTTCAATTTTTTATTTTTATTGGGTAAGTAGGTGGGTGACCAATCCTTAATTACTTTTAGGAATAATTAGGGTTGACAATTTTGATCACACAGCCAAGACAAAAATTTTCCATTTTCGGTTATCTTCAGGTCTTAGAAAATCTTCGGTCCAGTTCGGTCCGGTTTTTGAGAAAAAAACTAGACAGAATAACCGCTCAGTACCTAGATATGCAACCTGTCAAGCGGTTCAGTCTTCAGATAGTTCAGTTTTAACCAACTTTTAGATTCTTTTTATATTAGTAAATTTTTTTACTTCAAAATTATAATTGTTGTTTATTTGTTTTGTTTTTATACTTTTTTTTCCCGCTAAAAATCTCATCCACTTTTTAACTTTGTGTTTATATTAATAAAACTGAGTAGAGTAAAATTATTACATTTGAGTTTGAGATAAGCGGGTACAAACTGCGCCGCTAGTTCTCTTTTAATAGCAAATCATAACTTTCTAAATAGATATTGAGCTGAACATGCAGTCAACAAATTTTTGTTCATAACTTTCTGCACTCTCTTGAGAAACTCAACAGAGTATGAAAACCCAAATATATCAAACGCAGCAAAATGTATGAAACTGTGCTGATTGTCTTGTAAATTTGCTTTTTATACTAATTTCCTTTTATTGTAAATTTTTGTTAACAACTTATATATTATATAAGAAAATATGTAAATAATATTACTAAATTAAAAGAAATTTGGAATGTATTACTCTTGAACCAATTTTAGAACAATGTAACTTATAAATTTCATTTAAAACTTATACATTATATATACAGTAGAAACTCGATAAATTAATACTCGATTATTTAATAAACTCTCTAAGATAATATTTTTGGCCGGTCCCGACTCGGGGATAGGGTGCTAAATTAATAATTCGCTAAAATTATAAGATAATACATTTTTGATAATTTATTTAGACCCCATATAAAATATAAATTAATAATTCCTTATATATAGCATATTACATGAATGATTTACGAAGGTTTCTTGAAAAATGACTCAATTGTCTTTTGTTTTTTGTTGAAATCAATTTCCCCTTGAATCTCGTCTCTAATTTTCCTTCTGGTGTTGTTTTCTCATAGCTCAACAAGAAATTGTTCAATGTGATTGCCGCTTTAAGTGGAAGTTTGAAAGGTGTTTGTAAACTAAGTATTTTACTATAAATTAATAAAATATTAATTAATATATAAATTAATAATTATTAATTTATCGATTAATTAATAACTCTTTTAATTAATAAATTTTGGTGGTCCCAAGTGTATTATTTTATAGAGTTTCTACTGTATATATATATATATATATATATATATATATATATATATATATATATATATATATATTTGTGTGTGTGTATTTAATATCTAATATAAATATATAAGTATTATATACATATATTTATATATGTTATATATACACACACATTAGTTACTTTTCGGATATTGTTCGAGTTTAACGATTCGGTTTTTGGTCACTGTTTTTCGGTCAGGTTGACTGTTATAGTTTCGAAATCCAAAACCAAACCGTAACCATTGGTCTCGGTCCGGCCAACACTTCATTCGGGTTTATAGCGGTCATTAGTTTTTTTGGTTTCGGGCGGATTTACGGCCGTTTTTCGGGTTTCGGTCTATTTTGCCACCCATAAGAATAATTGAGCAATTGTTAATTAAATTTTATAGAATGACTAATTTTTAAATATTTTTGTTTTTATGTACCAATACTTAATTAGCTCTTTAAAGTTTTTTACTCCTCTTAAGAATGTCTATTTTATTCACTTTCATGATAAGGTCGCGTGCCTCCCTCCCTATATAGTTGAGAAAACGAAACTTTGAACGAGTCACGTGATGACTAATTTTTATAAAACAAGGAAATGAGTACTTTGTCCAAAAAAACTTAAAAGTATTCAATTAGCCGGTTTTGATAGATACTTAAGCGTATATATCCAGTTTAACAGAAGTTGCTTGTTCCGGTTAACATTAGAGCCTAATGGTGAATCTACTATTTTTGCATGGATGTGGTTGAATTATATGTATATAATATTTTGTAATTACGTGAGATGTTAAAATACTATAATCGTTAAATTTTGAATAGAATACATGATTTTTTTTTCTCGTAATATGGGAGTAATTTGACCGTTTTTACCGGAAGCTAGTTGCTGAGTTTTTTGCTGAAATGACCTATCTGGGACTGAAAAATCCCAGAATGGGCTACCTTTCTATAAAATTCCCAAAATGGTCTACTTATGAAAAACGAGCGATCGAAATGGTAAAAACGACCGGTCGTTTTTATCATGAACTCTCTGGAACAATTTGGACAAAAAACGATCGGTCGTTTTGGCCATTTCGATCGATCGTTTTTCAGACCAACAACGATCGGTCGTTTTGTCCATTTCGATCGGTCGTTTTTCAGAAATACTTCCTATTTAAAAAAACTCATCTCTTTTCCCAGAGCTACTGTACTGTAAAAAAAAACAGAGCTTTTAGATCATTTTTATTCTCCCATCATATTTTAGGGCAAATCTCAGAGCTCTTTCAAAACAGGTAAAAGCTCAATATTTTGTTGAGACTCTATGTTTCTATAAGACTCAATATTTTGTAAAAACTCGGTTTTTTCCACTATTTTGTTGTGTTGTTGAGTATTATTTGAGTAAAATTGATAGTTTGACCGTGTGGTTATCGAAATGAAAAATCCTACAATTATGTGTTATTGGGGAGGTACGATGATGGAAATTATTAGCGAGGGGTTATCTTCTGATATTTCTTATAATTTTTTTTTTAAGCTATCTAGAAACACGACATACGACCAATTTTTGGAAAAATTGTTTAAGGTACTTGATGTATCATCGACTTCAAATCGTTTGAGTTTAACATGTCGTTATCCATATCTGACTACACTTACTGAGTTTAAATATATGCGATTGGCTGTTGATGATAATGATTCGTTGGAAACCATGCTTGAGTTAATAGAAGAAAATGGAAGAACGTTTATAGAGTTATATGTTGAAATTGAGCAAGTTTACTCTTCTGATCAAGATTACGGGTTGTATTATAATATTCTTTCCACTAATGAAATCGGTACATCAAGTAGAACACCCATTCGACAAGAGCCAATGCCAGAGGTATATTCTAAGAACAACGAACCAGATTTGACACATTTGGATGCAGTGTGTCGATTGTCAGATGATATTGGTTGGTCGAACAATATAAATGAGATAGAACTTGGGGATGAACCAGATGATGAAGATCCGGATGTCAATATTAGCGAATATGAGTCTGACGATGACGAGGAAAATGTAGAAGAAGTTGACTATGAAGGATTATCATGTGAAATGGGCTCGTATATGGATGAGGATGAAAACGACCAATCAATTGGGTCACAATTGCCGAATAATACTATTCCCGATGAAATTCCTATGCATCAACCAATGTCAATTTTGTTTAATGAACCGTTCGACACTCAAGAAAATTATAGTAACCAGAGACGAAATTATATGATGTATCCTGGATTTTGGGATCCTCAAGTTAATGATCCTTTTGTTGGTCTTTTATTTAGGGATAAAGAAATGTTGAAAAAGGGAATAAAACTTTGGTCAATCAAACGTAACATCCATTTTTGCACTAAAAGTTCGAGGGCAAAATTTTGGGAAATTCGTTGTAAACTGGCCGAAACTCAAAAATGCAAATGGAAACTACGAGCTTCACTAAGAAAAAAACATGGATTTTTTGAAGTGTCGGTGTACAACGGTCCTCATACATGCATTCATGCCGAGCTTACAAATGATCATCCACAGTTAGATTCCAATCTTGTTGCCCAAACCATTCGAAATGCCATCACAACTAATCCTATGATGAAGATTTCATTAGTTAAAGAGATTGTGAATGCCCGCTTTGAAATGTCAGTTTCATACAAAAAAGCTTATTTAGGTAAACAAAAAGCAATCGCAGAGATATTTGGTAATTGGGAAGACTCGTATAAGGTTTTACCTAAATTTATGAAAGCGCTTCAAAAGTATAATCCCGGTACCGTAGCGGATTATGAGACAACGCCAGTTTACGATGTGGTAGGAAATCCAGTGGGTGGGGTATTGAACAGATTTTTCTTCACATTTAAGGCCGTTATTGATGCATTTTAGTATTGTAGGCCAGTTATCGTAATTGATGCTACTCACTTATATGGGAAGTATAAAGGTAAGATTTTGTTGGCCATGACATCGGATGCAGATAATCATGTTTTTCCCATTGGTTGTGCATTTGTTGCTGAGGAGAGTACAATTTCGTGGAGCTATTTTCTTTGTAACATTATGCGACATGTGATTAAAGAGCGCGTGAATATTTGTCTAATTTCGGATAGACATGCTGGTATTCTAAGTGCAGTGAGAGGAGTTTGACGTGGTCAAGGTTTTGTTCATCGATATTGTTCAAATCATTTTTTGGATAATTTTAAGAAAGCTTTCAGAGGAGATCATGACTTACACAAGTTAGTGGAGAACACCATTTGGGAATTACAAGAAAGAAAATTGAAAAGAATCATGGAAGCAATAAAAGTGATGAATCCTCAAGCATATCAATGGTTGATGAAAGAGCCTGCGGAAAAATGGTCATATTTTCATGATAAAGGGAGGCGACATGGTAACATGACCACAAACATGGCTGAAATTTTCAATAATGTTTTAAAAGCTGCTCGTAATTTACCAATCACTGCTGCTGTGCAGCTTATTTTCTATAAGTTGGTACACTATTTTTGCGAGCGGAAAAAGATAGTAATGGGGATGAGAAACAGCGGCACAAGATATGGTCCCAATATCCTCAAAATTTTAGAGAAACGTAGGTCGGACATTGGTCATACCAATGTTACATTCGATTATGAAAGAGGGGTTTATTCCGTGTGTACAAGTTCAAGAAATTCCAGGGGAGGCAATACTCAAGTTGTCGACTTTTCACTTTGGCAATGCGATTGCGGTAAGTGGCAGAGTGATGGAATCCCGTGTTCACATGTGTTTTCCATATGCGCTGCAAACCGTCTAGATTGGAAAGCTTACATAGTAAAATATTACACTCTTGAATCATACGAAGGTACGTACTCGGGACAATTTTTTCCACTTCGGCATGAAGACTATTGGGATTCATGTGATAGATTATTTCTTCCGGATCTTACTCTTTTAAGAGAAAGGGGTCGTCCAAGATCTACTCGTATTCATAATGGTATGGATCAGTCGGAGAGACGAGCACTTATGAGATGTTCTAGTTGTCAAGGGCGAGGACATGATTGTCGTAAGTGTCCGTATCCAATACGTGGTCGACGCTTATGATTTTAGCTGTAGCTTAACGAGACAATATGTATCTTGTACTATTTTAATTTTCCGCTTGTAATTGTCTTTTTGTAAGATGAAATATCTATATTTATTCTCAGTGTTTTTTCGTACTGTTTTTTGAGAAGATAAACTGGTTTGTTAAGTATGAGAGTAAATAAATAAGTGCAATTAACATAAAAAGTAGAATGAACAACATAAATAAATAAGTGCAATTAACATAAATATATATATTTGATTGATTTTATATATATTTTAGTATTTTTATATATTTTTCTTGCCAAATCAGTGTCGAAAAGTGCAAAAAATTCTTTGTTATGTCTAAATGTTACAGTCAACCGATCGCTGTGAAAAACGACCGATCGTTTTTACACAGAAGACCGATCGTTCTGCAAAAACGACCGATCGTTTTTTCACTGTGCTCACTGGAACATTTTTGTCCAAAAACGACCGATCGCTGTGAAAAACGACCGATCGTTTTTACACAGACGACCGATCGTTCTGCAAAAACGACCGATCGTTTTTTCAGTGTGCTCACTGGAACATTTTTGTCCAAAAACGACCGATCGTAATTCCAAAACGACCGATCGTTTTTCTGTTTTCCAGTTTTTAAAGCTCTTTCAACCCTAATTCTCTTTCACTTTTCAAAACCTTTCATCTCTCTTTATCAAAAAATTCGTCCCCTCTCCCTAAAATCTTCTAAAAATCCCAAATATCTATATATATATAACCCAATTCTGTTATTAATCCTTATAATCAACAATCGATTGATTCCGTTTCTTTAAAACCCTTTTTTTTCAAAATACCAATTCTTCAAAAACCCTAATTTTTAAAAAAATCCAACCATGGTTCGCACCAAGAAAGCTCAAGCTCAACCACACCTCGTCGACGAACATGAGGACGACTACGTGCCTCCGTCCCCGAGCCGCCCCCCGTGTTACTCGCGGTCGATGAACCGACTCCTCCACCGCTCCACCATCGGGCCCCGGTGCCTCTTCCGGCTCTCTTCCTCCTCTCTATCCATCTACAATGGGTAAAAGAGCTATATTGACTAACTTTACAATAGACATGCATTTATTTCTTGAACGTTTTCCCCTTCTCATGCAAGATTTAAACTTCCAAAAACTCAACGTAATTCTTACTCTAAAAGAGCCTTTCTTCATTGAAAATATATATGAATTTTACCATAACCTAGTTCTTGATAGGGGTCATGATGACGCACTCCGCGTGCGTTCATCGTTTAATGGCCAACCCTTCGTTTACGGTATAGACCGTTTACGCAATCTTCTACACCTCGATGCTGAGGGGGTGCACGAACAAAGTGACGAACTTTGCGAAATGCTCAACATCGTTAATTTTACCGATTTCAAAGATGAGCTATTTCATCCCGCCCACAACAATCGCTCTAACAAAGCCCACGGCCTTCTCTTCCGAAATAAATTAGCCTACCATATCCTCTCCCATATTGTCCTCCTCCATACATCAAACTTCACGGATGTTACCAATGAGTACATCTTCCTTCTAGGGTGCATCCATCGCCGAGTCAAACTTGACTTCGCGACACTCATCTTCTTTAAGATGGATTCGCTAAAAACGAAATCCAAGAATGGGTTACCTTACGGTGCCTTGATTTCGGCCATCTTAAAAGACATGAACCTCGTTCCCGGTGGAACCCTGTTCAAGAACAAGGACAAACACATTTGGGACACCTCCTATCTTGCCCAAATGTCCATTAGATTCAACACTACCGACAAGACCATTACTTGGTCTCGCAAGCGGGTGTCCGGCCCCGACTATGCTCCTCTTACCCCCGAAGAGGAAGAGTATGTCGGTCCTAAGGACACACCGCAAGCCGCTCGTGAGGATGTGCCTATCTCCTCCGAGTCCCTTCCCCCCCCCCCCCACCCACCCACATCCATTCCTCTTCCCGTCCCTCTCGAGGTCGAGAAAAAGCCAAGGTCGGATCTTCCAACCATCCTCCGCGCACCGAACAATTCTACGACTATCTATACATCGACCAATATCAAAATGCGCGACTCCACCGACGCATGTTTCTCTCCATGAACACAAGTCAAGAAGACTTGGACGAAATTGATAGGATAAGCGCCGAGCAACGGGCAAAGTTCTACGGGTATTTTCCCGATCTAGCCGGTCCCGACGATGACGCCGACGAAGAGGACGACGCGACCTCCCACCGCGACTAGGCGGTTATTTTTTTTATGTTTTTGATGATGTCAAAGGGGGAGAAATACCCTCTTTTATTTTGCGTTGTATTTCCTTTGTTTTTCATTTTCTTTCGAACTGCGTTGTTTTTGATGTAATAAGTAGCAAACGCTTTGCATTTATGTTATGAATCTTTTTTATGTTGCTATTTATCATTATGTGTTAAATTGTATGACGTTGTGAGATTGCGTATTTATAATTCTAGAAATGCGATTTTGATGTTATTATAACTTGTGCGCATATATATCTAGTTGATTGGGTTATTTGTGTTGTTTTTCATTTGTGGCGATTGACCGTTTTTAGGCAAAACTATGGCCAATTTTTCGCTTGCATTTGATCGTTCGTTTTCCTTAATCGTTTAGATTTGTTTAACTTCGTTTTAAATCGGATGTTGTGACATTTACTTGTTTTAAATCGGATGTTTAGTAAAACGTCACCTACACATCTTGTACTAAACATATTAATTTACGACATCATTTTATGTGATAATACTAGTGCTATAAATCTTTCAAAAAATCCGATCCAACACTCCCGTACTAAACATATTAATTTATGACATCATTTTTTAAGGGATCATGTTCAAAAAGTGGATCATGTTTTTATATATTTTTTGCCAAATCAGTGTCGAAAAGTGCAAAAAATTCTTCTTATGTAAATTGTTTACAGTCGATCGGTCGACAGTAAAAAACGACCGATCGTTTTTCAACAGACGACCGATCGTTCTAAAAAACGACCGATCGTTTCAGATCATATTTCTTCCAGAGAGTTCACAAGAAAAACGACCGATCGTTTTTCAGAAACGACCGATCGTTTTAGGTATGATTTCTTCCAGAGAGTTGGTATGAAAAACGACCGATCGAAATGGACAAAACGACCAATCGTTGTTGGTCTGAAAAACGACCGATCGAAATGGCCAAAACGACCGATCGTTTTTGGTCCAAATTGTTCCAGAGAGTTCATGATAAAAACGACCGGTCGTTTTTACCATTTCGATCGGTCGTTTTTCATAAGTAGACCATTTTGGGAATTTTATAGAAAGATAGTCCATTCTGGGATTTTTCAGTCCCAGATAGGCCATTTCAGCAAAAAACTCTTAGTTGCTCTCCTGTTAAAGTCTGGCACGACTGTGGTTACCTCATATTGCAAGAGCATATCTTCACTCCTATTAATTCCTTGTAATAAAAATTAATAACCTTTAGAATTTAAATTTATAGGACTTTTGTTAATGAATTGGCAAAATTAGCTTTTTTCTAATTATCCTTGTTTCGAATTAATTAAGCTGATTTTGCACTTTTAACCACACCTTGTCCATCCCGTGGCCAAGACTCCATTAGTTTTGCTTATTTTTAAATTCTTTGGTTATTTCATGTTTACAGATCAAGTGACGTCAGGGTGTTAGTTAATTCATCGACTTTTAGCATGCTTCATTTAATTTTTATTGTGAATAATGCCTATTTAAGTCTAAATATATGAGTAATGTAATATAATTATTCATAACCAAAAAAACAACTACAGATTAAGAAAAACTGAATAAGTGATAATTGTATTTAAAAAAAAGTTGCACATAACTCACACACTTCATACACTAATAAAATACATATTTATTCATTCAAATATACATAAAATTCTATAATTTTATAAATCAAAATATAAATATTCAACATAATAAAAATCCATCATACGAAAAACCCAAATAAAAATATAATATAACATTATTTGAGCATATCCTAAATTTAAATATTAATTAAAAAAAAGAAAAAATGTTAAATTTAAAAACCTAACCCACTAAAAATCCAAATAAAAATATAATATAATCTTAGTTGAGCTTACCCTAAATTTAAATATTAATTAAAAAAATAAAAATTATTAAATATAATATTACTAACAATTAAAACTCTTGATGATGTGGATATGTCATGTAATGTGAGTTGATTTTTTGGATATAAAAAATATGTAAACAAAATTATTTTACTACATAATAATAAGAATTAAGAATAAGAGAAGTAACCATAAGTGACATTATTATCTTCCATGTGCACAGTTATATGATCTATTTATTTATAGATAGGAGAAAGGAGGATTATTTTATGACTTTTTTTTTTCTTTTTTAAAAGGTATATTATAGCAGTATACACTTATCATTCTATTATAATAAGTAACCCAAGATAGATGAGGCTGCTCAATTTTACCCAATTTTTCCAAAAATACCCTAACTATGTTTTAATAATTACCAATATAGCTAATCTAATTAATTAACAAATTGTTCTCACTATATTTTCCTAATTACGGATGTAGTCTAAATTAATTAACAATTCGTTTTAACCTGCATAACTACAATAAATGATACCAAATATGAATATTATGTTCAAAATAAAATACATTACGAGATTTATGTTACTACGCATCTCACACGCAGCGCGTGGATAAATTTTACTAGTGTACATATAACAGAGAGGAATAGCAGAGTTTACGTCACATATTTAACTAATTTCGTAGTCCTTCTAGAATATTTTATCTCAGTTCAGTCTCTTCTCTATAATCTTGTGTACAAACTCTACCCACTTACTCTTTTATTGATGCAAATTTTACATTAAAAAATTCACAATTATGAAAACTCCAAATTGTTGATGCTATTTTTTTTCTTTCCAAAAACCATGTTTTTTTAATCAATACGAGGCTATTGCATTAAATATAAAAAATAGGATTTAGTCTATGGGTCAATCCCCTGCACTAGCTAAACCCATCCAAATAAACTATATAAAGCCAAGTACTAATTAGTTGGTACAAAATATTCACGTGTCACGCATACGTGTCACTCCTATTTAAAACCAATGACAGATATTGCTTGCAAGTTGCAACTAGGGCATCGTTTGAGAGTATGACAACACAAAAAATCTCAATTGTCTTACTCACAAAAGTCTGAATAGAACAATAGAGATAGATAACAGAGAAGTGGATGGAATTTGGTAATAATTCCATATTATCCATAACTTTTTGTTAGCTAATTAAATTTTATAATACGAACGTGCTTGAAAATATAAAATACCAAATGTAAGAAATAACCATGCATGTTAGCTAGTTGCAATCATTATACCACTTATGTGAAAATTATATAGCAAAACAATTTGACCTTGTCAAGATCAAAATGACTTACTTCGTCCTAAATTGCTCCTCCTAAGTGACAAGCTTTTTGTGCAAAGATAGACAACCCTTCGACTTGTTGACGATCAAAACCATCCTCATTTCGCTCAGCTTTATTGAACTTAGTCTCAACCCCATCTAAATACAATGAGCAGAATAACAAACACTCATTATCTATGTAACCTTCGGCTATTGACCCTTCCGGACGAGCATTATTACGTATAAAAGCCTTCAATTTATGCATGTACCTCTCAAATGGATACATCCAACGATATTGAACCGGACCACCAAGCTTAACCTCGTGTATTAAGTGAACGGATAGATGCATCATTATTGTAAAAAAACTTGGAGGGTATAATTTCTCAAGCTTGCACAAAATCAATATTATATCTTTTTCAAGACTGTCAAGGCCATCTAATCTTAATGTTTTTGAAGTCAATGCTCGGAAAAACAAACCCAATTCAATTAATACTGCACGAACATCTTTGCGCAATGAGCCACGAATTGCAACACGGAGTAATTGTTGTAGTATAATATGACAATCATGAGTTTTCAAGGCCTTCATCTCACACCGATCAAGATTCACATATCCGGATGTATTCGAAGCATATGCATCTGGGAACTTTGTAAAATGTAGAAACTCACAGAAGTCTTTCTTTTCACTCTGAGAGAATGTGTACCATGCTTCGGGCAAGTATGTTTGACCATCAATAAGGACTGAATGCAATTTTTTGTGTATTCCCATGGCCTCCATATCAAGACGGGACTTGTGTGAGTCTTTTGTTTTCCCCCCAATATCCATTAATGTCCCTAATATATTATCACATATATTTTTTTTATATGCATGACATCAAGATTGTGTCTCAACATAAGTGTTTTCCAATAAGGGAGACCGAAAAAAATTAGTTTTCTTACCCCAAGTTAACAACTTATATAGCAGACTTTTTCCTCTTTTTGTTATTTTCATCCTTCTTATCAAACTTGAGTTGCTCAACTTTTTCCAATTGCTCAACAATATCATACCCAGAAAACCGTCTTGGTTGCGACCTATACTCATTTTTCCCATCAAAAGCTTTGCTTTTACGAAAATGATGATTAATAGGTAAAAAGCGACGATGACCAATATAGCAGATTGAACCCCAATATTTTAAGTATTTATGTGACGCGTCTTGGTTGCAAGAAGGACATGCTAACTTTCCTTTAGTACTCCAACCCGACAAGTCCCCATAAGCTGGAAAATCATTAATTGTCCAGAGTAAAGCCGCGTGTAATTGAAAACGATTTCCCGAATAGGCATCATAAGATTCAATTCCAGTTTCCCAGAATTCATGTAAGTCATCAATCAAGGGTTGCAAAAAAACATCTATGTCAATACCCGGAGATCTTCGGCCGGGAATAAGCAAAGACATAAAAATAAATTGATATTTGATGCATAACGATGGTGGCAAGTTGTATTGTACAATAAATATTGGCCACATGCTATAAGTGTTATTTCCAAACGGATCAAAACCATCTGATGCTAAACCAAGCCTAACATTTCGACAATCTGCGGAGAATACCGGATGCCCCGCATCAAAAAATTTCCACTCTTTAGCATCAGCCGGATGCCTTAATATACCATTATCGATGCGTTCATCATTGTGCCATCTCATGTTTTTTGCTGTCACTTTCGAGATATACAATCTTTGCAATCGCTTTTTCAAGGGAAAATATCTCTTTTTCTCGTCACTATCTCGATTATTTTTTAACTAGTGACGTTTAGTATTTTTTTCGTCACTAAAAATAGATACATTTAGTGAGAATATAAAAAAATTCGTCACTAAACATCATAATTCTAATTCTTGTAGTGACACTGAAACAAATATATTTACACACACTTATAAATTGTATTTTATTTCATATGCACGTAGGAGTAAGGTCCCGAAATTTGGGTGATACACTCTCCATTGATAGACCATCTTTGTTCCACATACATAACAGTAAAAAAAATACATGGTTTGAAAATTTGACTTCTCAATTATTTTATTTTTTATTTTAGTCTTTCTCTTTTACCTTTAGTCACTCAACGTCTTTTCTACTAAAACTAAAGGGTCTGACCTCTCAATTATTTCAATTCTCATACTATAGCCCTTTCCCTTTTATAACCCAGTGTCTTCTCTATTAAGGGATTCAATCTATTTTATCATACCGATTTAGAGAACTCATGAATTTGATCGGATCAAAATCAAATCATACTCGTCAAGTCGTCCAGATACAATTATCATGGTTCGGATTTCAACTGAATTGATTCGTCCATATACTGATCACAATTGAATCGATTATAGTGACAACATTCCATAAATAATTAGACCTGACGGCCTTTTTCCTTTATATTTTTAAAGAGTATAAGGTTCCACGAATTAAATTAGAAATTTTGCCTAATGGATTATTTATTTTAAAAAAAAACAAGGTACCACAAATTAAATTAGAAAATTTGGCCAATGGATTAGACGCTTAGGAATCAATTACAGTTCCATAATAAGAAAAACGAATAGTTTTAGTATGGTCGTGCTCATTCCACTTTATCATCATTAGTCCAATTTAAGTAATACCTACCATTTTGAATTTTTTTTGTCCTATTACCATTTTTTTATTTTTTAAATCTTATGAAGGTGATCAAATGATCTTATCAAATCCTATGAGTTTTCCGATTGCAAACTCATTCCTATAGATGATCTTATCAAATCCACACCGAAACGATAGTATATTCATGAACTTGTATTACGACTAAGGTTCTACCTTAATTATGAACCGGTTATGTCAATGGATTTCAACCAAATAAATTATAGATTAGATCACTCTTTTCGGTTGATAAGTGTGAGATTTGGTTGTTGATTCTTACCAATTATACATTTAAATTTTGCTTAAAGTTAAAGATCAGGTCTATAGTATAATGTAAGATTAGGCTAGAATAGATTAGCTTAAAAGATCACACCATACTAAAACAATTAGGTCGTTTAAGATAATCCATCTTTAGGATGGTGTGATCTTTTAAGATAATCTTACAGTGGAATGAGGGTATAATGTAAGATTATAGCTTTTGAAAACGGATCTTAGTCAGACAAATATTATAAGACAAATATTCACCAAGGGAAGACTTTCATTTAATTCATTTATATTATAAGCATTTTAAAGTCAAAACTGAAATTAATTAAATGGTACAATCTCAAGTCTAGTTCTTCATTTCATCAAAAGAGATGAGTTTTAAAGTAAACGGAGGATCAAAGTCCATGACAACCACCGCTTGATACTTCTTGTCCTCGGTGGTGGTAGCTTTAGAATCCTTGGCGGTAACGATGAACCTGTACTGATACATAACATGTAAATTGATCTCAGCACTTATAATATTATCGTAAACCAAGGAAGTTTTAGCTTTCTGATTGTACACCCCCACTGTAGCTCGTGCTCTGATTTTGATAAAATCAGTTATAGGAATGGGTTTCCATTCGGACTTGGGAGAAGATGAGTACTCTTCGCTACATTTGGTAGTGGAAAAGAGCACGAAAGTGACAGTGACGAGAAGGATAAGGGACGGATTTGTGATTGAAGAAGACATTGTATGAACAAATGAAAGGTGCTTAATTTGTGATTTTATAGGGTCTATGACTAATATTTATGATCCGGTCAATGTGATTTAATTAGTTCATGCATACAGTTTACTAATGTATGAAGATTTTCCGAATGTGTTAAAAAAGCTGTCAAATAAAGAAATTAAATTCAAAGCAATTAAAGATTTGTTAGAGGATAGAGGTACATAACAATGAAGTTACTTAGTAAAAACAAATCCCTCACCAAATTGTTTTGACTTTTAGTATGACTATATTCCCGTTTCGCAACAACTTTGCACAATGTCCATTAAATAAAGAAATCAAAGTCAAATAATGTAAAGATTAGTTAGACCAGATATAGGCACATTACAAAAAAGTTATATAGTAAAAACAAAACCCTCCAACTTCTTTTCACTTTTGTCTGACTAAGATCCGTTTTCAAAAAAAAAAAAAAAAGGCTAGTTATTGGATTTATGACTTTAAAATTTTGCAGGTGTTTGTACACTAAGATTATTTAGCTTTTTAAAGAAAAAATCTAATGATGAGAAATCTAGATTTTTAATGGAATAATTGGGCTGTATTTGGATAAGAAATTTGTTGTCCATATAATAATAGTGTTATGAACCTTTTAGGTGTTTAATATAATAATAGAGTGCTTAATGTAACTTGGGTTTAGAGATACCCATATTTAGTGTGTATAAATCTGAGTTCGTATGAGTTCAGATAATCTTGTTCATGTGATATGAGCTTATTTTATAGGTGGAGGAGCCGATATAGAGCGTATCTTTCTAGATAGATATGTCCTTGTCAATCACATTTTCTGTATATCTTCATGTATCCCTATTGCCATGCTGAGATATATCCAATTATATCAGCGGTATCTTTTCCATCGACTTGGTTTGTCCGAGTGGTTAATGTCGTTGCTCCTCGTTGTCGAGGGGAGTTCTTCTAGGATCCATGGCTTCTTCGTATACACCTCTGGGACGATCACTCATTCCATTTTGTATCCTTGCTCCTTCGAATAGTATAATATCATTTGGTGAGTAGGCCCTGACGTGGGCTACTCGCCTATACTTTAGTCTTGCAGATTGGTATGCATTCCTTAATGTACAAGGAATGTAACTTAATGGGTTTACCCTATCTTTGTAGGATATGTCCAATAAAGATTTGGTGTCTTCTTTGCTTTGAGTAATATCTGATTGATGATCAGTATATTTTCGAGAATACCTCGTTGATCATCCCCTCGATGGGGGAGCGGGTCATAACCCTATCTGCACCCCTTTCTAGGGCGATTAATTGCTCATTCATTACTGAATTAATTGCTATATCAGACCGCATTTGTTGCACTTAATGCGGGGATGTTAACCCTAATTTTATACCGCTATCAACAGCTCCCCAATTATGGGAGTGCAAGAATCGGACCTTCGCAGTTTTGAAGTCCTTGTTCTTGCTCTTGGAGCTCTTGCTTTATTGTGTTCCACGTGAGACTATAGTCTATGAGTATTCTTTTTCGCCTTCGAAGGGCCGAAGGCCACTGCCAAGACTCGTCTTTCCTTTATCCCTTCCTTCGATCCAAAAGGTGGTTTATCTTTCTTGATTATCTTGCTTCGCGTCATCTCTTGGCTTGAGTTATTGTGTAACTGGTTAGTGGGAGAAGTGGTAAAGACCCTCATACCACGTGTTGTGTTTGAATAGCCATTCTTTCGAGTGGCAGCGTCCCGAATGACTATGCTAGTGGGGCTCTTTGACGGTTGGGTCTTTTCCACTTCTCAACTTTTGCACAAATGTTAAGAAGTGGGATAGTGCGCCTTCATCGTAGATGCATTTATATCCAAATTATATTTACAACTGTAGATTTAGGAAAAGAACCTTCATCTTCTTCCCCAGACCAAAAAATTCCCCTAGGGAGAGAAACTTTCCGTATTTCTTGAAAAATGGAGGCTTCTTCTTAATCATCCTCTACCATATCGATACCCTCCAACGAACTCGAAACCCTAGTGGATAAACTGATCAAGGACATTGGTACCAAGATCATCTACTCTTCCAACATATACGTCGGTCGAGGCAGATCCGTCTTTGATATCACCTTCTTGGTGTCGCAAGAGGCGTCGTGTGGACTTGCCTCCCCAGACCATGAACGCGGAATCCACAGGCGTTTATAGGATTTGAAAGTATATGTTCTCTCTCATCTAAACACTTGGTCAAATCACTCTCTTCACTTTCCCCCTTAACACTCTCACCATGGTCCACTAACCTAATAAAATTAATTACCTTGTAAGATTCGCTTTTACACTCTGTAACCATCACCTCCTCCATTTTACGATTACCAATGTCACCAAACTCATTTTTATTACCACACATTCTTTCATTTAATTTTAACCTTTTATGAGGTGGAGTGTAAGTATAAATTGATCTATGTGGTGTGATTATTCGCTTTTCAGTCTCTAAGTTTGTATGAGGAAATATTTTGGATTAGGAGTTTCTATTGATGGCACAATGTTTTGACCGTTAAATTCGGGTGGTCGAGACCATTCAGGATTTAAGAATTGCGATTGTTGTTGGTTTTGACGTTTTGGATCTTGACTATGAAAGTCATTAGGTTCGTCTATCCCTACTGGACAAGGTTTATGTGGGTGCTATATTAACGTCATTCTTTGTATTAATTAAATTTTAATAATTAATTCAAATAACTTAAGTTAATTAATTAAAAATAACTACTTTTTTAAACCCGGTTCTCTAAACCAGTGAAACAATTTTAGATTATTTTTCTAAATTTTATTTTAATTAATTAATATTTAATAATTAATTCAAACAAATTCAAATTAATTAGTTAAAAATAATTATTAATTTTTTCCTCTTTAGAACCTGGTTCTTTAAACTAGGAAATTAATCTAGGATTTTTTAAGTTTTTTTTAATTAATTAATGAATTAAATAATAATTAAAATAAATAATTAATATTTTTTTTTGATTTTTTTAATTATTCTGATTCTTTAAATCAGGGAAATAATTCTTTTTAGATTTCTTTTATTTAAAAATAAATTAATTCTAATTTTATTTTTTTAATTCCGAAAATTTAAATATTCTTTTATTATCTGAAATCTTATCCTATTCCACAGGTTTAGTTGGTTAGGAAAGATTAGATTTTATGGGATCTTATTTATTCAATTAGTTAGTTTGAAAAGATTTTCTTAAGATTTTAGATAAAATTGTATCAACAATTAATAAAATTGATTTATTACTAATCGATTTTTTTATTAATAAAATCGGATTTTATATTAATAAAATCGTTTTTTTTTTTTTTTACTAATTCTTTATATCAACAATTAATATTTTTTTATTCAGTGGTGTGACCGGTCGAACCTTACATGTTCAGTCGTCCAAACATGCCCACCTGTATTGTCCTACCCGCCAACGGGAGAGAATTTGTCATCCAAGCTCAGATGCTTGCTCGCATTCCCGTTTTTCAAGGAATGGAGTCGGAAAATCCTTACAATCACATAGTGGAATTCGAATCCATATGTGTAACATCCCAGAACCTAAGGGTGCTACACGGCCGACAAACACGTGGCTTGACACGTGGTAGACGAAGGCCTATAACTTAAAGAGTAAAATAAATTATTTAAATTCTAATTCGATAAATTCAAATGAACTTTTCTTATTCTAAAGTATCTTGATAACAACTTTAAAGGAAAATTCAAACCCAATGTCAACCAAAACGCAGTTACATAACCAAACGATTGTCTTAAATCTCGAACTTGGTTTAAAAACCTTATTAGCAGCGGAAAATTTAAAACAACTCCTACGAGTTTTGCCTGATTCCAAATGACTCAAATCCGACTCTAAATACTCGTGCATTACCTGACACATTAAAAGAGAGGAGTGAGCTAAACAAGCTCAATAATGAAGTCTCATGGCAATAAGAGGCAAACATATATGTTTCTCTTGTTTTATTTATCTTTCACAACAAAGCTAAACTTTTAGAAAATTTCCCAATGCATGATAATACAAAACTTTCTTTAATACGAATTTGTAAGAATCATCCAATAATAATAACCAAAAACAATAATAATAATCGATTGGACTTCCCAACCAATTCGGTGGATTCAGACTTCCTGAATCCCATTTTTTTTTTTTTTTTAAATATGTTCGATTTGGAATTCCCCAAATCTCTTTCTTTCTTTCTTTTCGGACTTCCCGAATAACTTTCTTTCTTTTCGGACTTCCCGAATAACTTCCTTTCTTTTCGGACTTCCCGAATAACTTTCTTCTTTTCCGACTTCCCGAATAACTTTCTTCTTTTCCGACTTCCCGAATAACTTTCTTCTTTTCCGACTTCCTGAATAACTTTCTTTCTTTTCGGACTTCCTGAATAATTTTCCCTCTTCTTATATCTTATTTTCCTTTTATTTCTTTACTTGTAACAATCAAAATATACTTGTATCAATTAAAATAATAACTTTAAAACTTGTAAACATGTTTCAAATGTGCACGGGACAAGACAAAACTACTCACCTGTCCTCGAACTGTAAATAACCCGAAATCAATTTGCTATAATCTGAGATACCATACAATATACTATAAGTAGTCTTGTTTTTTTTTTTTTTTACTTCATCGACTAAAGCCATAACTGCTATTTACATACTGCCATTGTAATTCATTATACAGAAGCTTTATATCTTACCAATTTGATTTCAATTAATCATTTATATACTTGACATAGGCAAACTGTAAGTATTTTAATATCTATGTTGGTTTCTTTCTTCACAACTCAAAGGACGCTCATGTGTAATTACTAAATCAAATAAAAGTACAATTCCTAAACCTGGCCATGGTATGCAATTGAACCGATTCGCCACCCAATTGTGAACTGCTAAACAAGGTTTAAAACTTATTTAAAGCAATATCAACTATTACCAGTTAAAACTGCTATATGAATTTAGTTATAGCTTATTTACAAGATGGATTAACACTAAATAGTTAGAGCACTTAATAGTGACAATTATTAAGTCTTGTTATCAAAAACTATCAGTTTACAACCAAACAAATATGTATTGATTTACTACGTACTCCCAACTTCATACCTTGAGTAATTACATAAGGATTTAATCCTTCAAAATACAAAACTGTACTACCCAACTACAAGTTTAAAGACATGGTTTCTTTTTATTTTCTGTTTACTGTATATCAAAGATTGAAAATAGGAAGATAGTGGAATTACCTTGATGCAAGGAAAAAGAAAGGAAAATACTCAGCTTCCCCTAGATTATAATTAACCTTTATTTCTATGTCTCCCCCCTTAAAAGTTTCTCCTCTCACGTCTATATAGGGACAGTAATAATTAACAACACTAAGTAACTGAAACGCTCTAATTTCTCTCTGCGGTTTTTTATTTTATTTTTGCCTCTCCATTTAATCTTATACATAAATACACCTACGATTACCCCTTAACAGGGCCTCTACTTTTACTTAATAATACACAACTCCTAATATTATCTAAAATAGCAACTGAAGTTCCCATAATAAAGAAATAATAAAATAATATAATTACGGGTTCTGACAATATGTGATCTTCAAGTCGGGCCAGATGTCGCCATTGACATTGTGCGTCTTAAGTTATTCAACTTCTCACTGGCCGACAGGACTGGTTCAATAGTCTTCCATCACATTCTATCCATGATTGGCAGGAAATGACGCATCAGTTCCTGTGAATTTTTTTCCTAGCTAGCCGAACCATGGCAATCCAACAGCAGATTCAGAACTTGAAGCTAAAGTCCCGAGAGACTTTCTACAACGTGTGAGAGAGATTTAAGGAGCTCCAATGAGCTTGTCCCCATCACGGTTACGAGGCCAACATGCTCTTCAAGTTCTTCTACTTTTCTCTCACACCACAGATGAGGGAGATGATCGATTCGCCCACCTGAGAAGCCTTCAACATTTATTCTGTTCAACTCTCATTCGACTTCTTCGATAAGCTAGCAGAATAAGCTAAAGGGTTGGAGCTAAGTCCAGTAAATAGGAACTCAAGAGACCTACCGCAAGCAAAGAGTTTATTCTATCTTAACGAGCCAATCCCACTAGAGTATTGGCATCCAATCCCACAAAACCCACTCGATCTTCCAGTCGAGGAATTCCTTTATGGTGAAGGAACACAAAGAAACAATTTCCAATTCTCAAACCAAAATTAGTGGAACAACTCCAACTGCCAAGGATACAACAACTTCAGATGGAACCAACATCCTATCCTTTATTACGGGAACGCTAATAATGCTCAGAATGCTCACCAATAAAACAACTATCAACCTCCGTTCCAGTTTCAACAAGCTCAAATGACCGCTGCTCTGAATAACAGTTGGGTGATAGTGGAGGGCATGAAAATCCTAGAGGAACGTATGGCTAAGCTCATAAACGCATCAATCTCCAAAATTCAAATCGAAAAAAATTAAGTGGGAAGATTGCATGCTCAACCAGTAGCCAACCCGAAAGGGCAAGCTCCACCTGATGTTCAGCCAATCAGAGAAATCCGTGGAATAAGAGTACAACCATGAACATAGGAAGAAGAAGAGGAATATGAGCGCTCCAAGCGCCAATAAATGTAATAAGGATACAACCTCGTGCATGGTATAAAAAGGATAAGGAGGAGGAACAATATGAAATGTTAACGGAGAAAGTCAATGTGGTGAGAATACAACCTCATGCTTACGCATGGTTGGTTATACACACCAAGGATGAAGAGCCAGTTGACGAGCTCAAAGATTTGCATACCGAAGAGGAGAAAGGGGATGAATCTTTGATAGCATACTTAGTTGCCAAAGAATCAGGCGATGAGGATCCAACCATGGCAATGTGGAGGTCCTACGACCTGCAGGGGTACCATGAGTATTGATTCGACCTAGAAAGTGTATATTTTTGGTGTTATTTGTGGGCATTTAATCCAAATTAAAGTGCGTATATGGTTGATTTTATATATGTTTCATGTATTTTATCATTTTTTGAGTCATTTATCTACTTTTGTGTATTTTTGGGCTTTTTAGGTCGATATATGTGAAGTTGGTGAATTGACGGACTCAAAGTGATGATGGAAAGACTGCAAGAACCAGAAAGATTAAATCTAGAAGTTTGTCCTTGTGCCCAAGAAATGAATAATGAAAATATACGAAGAAATTGCCAAAATATAGAAGAAATTTTGATTTCCCGCTATGTGATTCGAATCAAACCTTCTTATTCGAATAAGAGATCTTCCGCCGCCATAGATTAATGACGTGTGGCATTTCTATTGGATAAACAGTGCCTTATTCGAATAAGACCCTCTTATTCGAATAAGCGAATTTTAGGAATTAGTTTCTCGAATTTTCTGAGCTGAACACTATAAATACAAGTGTATTATATGTAATTTTTTTAGGCTTTGCCTCTTTCCTTCTTCCTTTACGATGCTTTCTCCTTTATAGCATCTTCCTTCTAGCCTATTACTAAGTTAATGATGATTTATCTCCCTAAACTTTGCCTAATCGGTATCATCCTTCTTCCTATCCTTTTTATTGTTGCTTGTTTATATTTATCTTTCTGCTTTTTATTATTGTTTCTAGCATAGATTTAGATTAGTTGTGGTATAATGATGAGTAGAGATTGACAACCTCTATATAAGCTATATTATTGTTTATTTAGTTTAGATTAAACAAACATAGCACGAGCTTAACCGTTGTAAAAAAACTAGAAAAACTTGTGTTTAAATATAGTTTAATTATTTTACATAATTTCTTGGCAGGACTCTACTTACCCACGATATAAATTTTATTAGTACGATTGTCCCTAGTACTCTTGCTAGGTGAAAAAAGACTTTATTAAAAATAACACGTTTTCAAGCCGATCAAGTATCTCAAGACGCTAGATGCTAAGGCTACAACCATTCCAATTCAGGAAACGCATCTCCAAGAAGATGTTGCTCAAGAAGCGATGGTTATTTACACCTAGGAGCTTATTAAAGATGAGACAAAACCTGTCCAAGAGATATCTGAGGTTGTTGCAGTAATAGACCCAACAGTTGGGAAAAGTCACCTTAGAGTGATCATAGAAGAGCAGACAGAGGACGAAAGTGAAACTGAAACTGTCAAGAAAGTGGAACAAGTTCAGAATAATTTATCCAAATTCTTGGGAAGAGTACCAACCACCAAACTTTTCCAAAGTGTTGATGCACCAAGAAAAGTGGATTCTATACAATCTAATATCGGTAAAGGCATACCTTATGAAGAATCAGACCATCTTAAAAAAATTGTGTGTATGAGCCTGACAAACTATAAAAGAGACCCTGGTCCACCAATTTTGACAATGATCATTGGTGTGTACAAACTTGAGAGAGTACTGCTAAATTCAGGATCTAGTCTAAACTGTCTACCGAGTGAGATGTATGAAATGCTTAAGTTGAAAGACATCGAACCATTCCGAGAAAACTTGATAATGGCTAACGACAAAACCTGTCTAGGCATCGTTAAATATGTTGTATGCAGAGTGGGAGATTTCTTATACACCCTAAACTTTGTGATCATGGATTGCCCAATTCTTGGAGGAAAGAATGATCAGTCGATAGTCATACTGAGTCGACCGTTCTTGTGAATAGGTAAAGCTAACCTTGATTATGAAAAGGATACACTTATGATAAGTGTTCGCCCGTGCGGCTAAACTTTAGAGGGGGGCTGAATAAGGTTTTAGGCGTTTTTTGCGGAATAAAAATTCTAAGTGCAACTAACAACCCAACTAGATAAATATATATTTGCGATAATAAATATGCGATGATAATGTATGAATAAATTGGAACATGCGCACAATCACAAAAATATAAGTTGCGGAAAGTAAATAGTAAGGGAAGAGATTGACACCGCGATTTATAGAGGTTCGGCAAAACCCGACTAGGTCCTCTCCTCGGTATTCACGCTACCGAGTATTTCACTAAAAATCTTCTTTTCAATATTACAACTCCTATCGAGCTAATCAATCGATTTGCTCACCATCTACCCGAGGTTCCTACTCTTGATACAAGTGCAAGCGAACACGTTTATGAGTCAACGAATCCCCCTCAATCTATGAGTACCCAAGTGTTTAACCTAGATCTTTTAACCAACATTTTGGCTTAAAAGCTTCTACCCAAACACTCACTCACAAATGAGCTTATAGTTTGCTCTTTACAAATTTATCGAAATTAAAACCACACTCACAATTTGATTGCTTCTAAATAAGCTAATTTGTGATATTTGATGATGTTCGATCTTGGATTGAGCTTGTATTGCTTTCTCTTCAGTTTCTCTCTTTTAGAGCTTTTTCTCACCAATGGTGATTTTAAGTGTGTAGGATAGAGAGAGGTTGAAGGATGATGTTTTGTATGTCTTGGTATCTCTCAAACAATGAATTTGGGAGGTATTTGAAGGATAAATGGCCTTGTTACCGTTGTATGAGGTGTTATGCTTTTATCCATTGGTTTTAAGCAATTTCCCAGAATAAGCTGAAAAGCTGTTTTTGAAATCTGCAGAAAAACGATCGGTCGTTTTCTGCAGTCGATCGGTCGTTTTCAGAAAACGATCAGTCGTTTTATAGATTCGACCGGTCGTTTAAAATACGACCTCACTGGAAGAATTTGGACCAAAACGATCGGTCGTTTTTTGGCAATCTTCAGTATTCCTGCTTTACTTCGAATGCTTGTAATTTCTTCGTTTTAGCTCCGATTTTGGTTCCGCTTGAACCGTTGGCTTCGTATTTGATTACTCTATCTTTCTGGCGTCTGAAATTTACATTTTCTCTTTTTGGAAAAGACAAAGCATTATATCATCGAATAGAGAAATCGTAAAATCATTAAAAACATAATCAAACTTATAATCAAAATCAATTATTGAACCCAAAGTACAATAATAAGCGGTGGAGAAAAGACTCCGACCTTGAAAATGAGCATGAGATTCAAAAAACTAAGAAGGAGTCATACTAAACATGCAAAGGTAGTTCTCATGGAGGTAGATGAATCCGAAGAGACACTCATAAATGAGGCAAACAATAAGCCTAAGAAGAAGAAAAGGCCTTATCGGAGACGGAATAAGAAAAATGTAGAAAAGTTGCCGGAAACACCTAAGGAAGATGGGGAGAAGCTCAAAGAAGTATACCAAAAGAAACCAGCAAAAGCTTGGAACGATAGGGATAGAAGAGTGTTCAAGGACTACAATCCTCTGAGAAGGGCTCTCTTCACAAACGAAGAGTATGCGCGACTCCGAACTTATGTGGCAAAGATCGTACGAGACAAGATGTCAAGTTTGATTGGTAATACAAAATTTGACAAACCAACACTCACAGAAATTGAGGAATATAGAGAGGCTTGTTTTGGAGATCTTGCACTAGAGGCACCATCGTGTTTGCCAGTGGAGCATGTAGTCAAAACCAATGATATGGATGAATTGTTTCCATTCATAAGGAGAGTGATTGAGGAAGAACTCGTCAAGAGTACTATGACTAGAGAAGTATTGCAAAGAGACCCTCATTACAGGCATGCTGATGTATTGCGAGGTGTAAACCCTCATGGATTACCACTCCACCTGCCAAATTATATGGGGAGATTTCTCAATATGTCATGCAATCGATCCATAGGAGGAATTGATTACCCAACGTTAACCATGGTCATAGGTGACTGCCCCATGGACAGAGTCTTGATAGATACGGGGGCATTTGTAAATGTAATGCCCGCTAAAATCTTCTATGGACTTGGCCTCACTAAGCTATATCCCTACAACAAAAGTATAATGATGGCCAATGGTCAAAAGTCAGGGAAGGCTCAGGGAATATCCAAGGAGTTGAGTTGTCAAATTGGCGACTTTATATATATCTTAGACTTCATTGTCTATGATATACCCCTTGAAAAATCTTAGCACCGACTTAACAAAGTCATATTAGGAGCACCGTTCTTGAAAGCATCACAATCCATCGTCAACTACAAGGAGAGAGATGTGATGATACACTGTGGAAATAGGTACCTAACTTTTGAGATTCTGTCATCTGTGGGAGGAGTCTAGTATTTTCACGACAGATCATCCCGAAAACGCTTTAGGAGTACCGCGCACTATGCACAACTAACTTCAACAACATATCAAGAAAGGCAAGGAGATTTCTCTTCCTAGACCTGCCTCATTCAAGCATGAAACTCAACATGGATGATATCGTCGAGGAAGACCTCGAGGAAGATCCCAAAGAGGATCTTACATTAGTCACAAAGCATGATGAAATAGGAGAGGACGAGAATCCTCCTACTTCCACCTAATCCCACCATCATTCCGCCATTACTTCCATCTGTATATATTCGCCTTGTGTTTTTGTATATATCTTGTCTTGCATTTAGTCCACGTGCATTCTCTTTATGTTGACCAACTCCGATGTGGCTTACTTTTTCTGACAGTGAGGAAACCGTCAATTTTAGTTGGGTGAAGTGGACATCATCGTTGGTTACTCATGGAAATTGGGAGAATTTTTCAAAAAAAATTGTGTATATGTGTTTTTTTAATTTTTATTAGTATTAAAAAACCCCATTTGTTTTTTTTTTTATATTTATGAAAAACCCAAAAAATTTTAAAAAAAAACAAGAAAATCCAAAAAAATTGAAAAACCGAAAAAATTTTCAAAAATATTTTGATTCTTTCTTTTTATCTACTATTTTGGAGAATTTTGCAGAGTTTTAGAATTTTATAGAGATTTTCTGCCACTCTTGCGTTTTATATGGTTCGTAGTTTGTGTTAGACAGACGCAAGAATTTTGGAAGAATTAATCAGAATTGAGTCATTGCGAACCTGACCGGTCAACCTGACCGATCAACCTATTGCAGATTTGGATCGGAGATGATTTTCTTGAAATTCAGCCATTCACTACGCCTCATTACCGCACAAAAGGTGTATCTACTCTATAACTCCGCTTTTTGTTAATTTTGTGAATATTTTGCGTGATACATTTATAAATTGTGAATATCGTGTTAGGATTGCATGAGAAAAGGAAAAAAGAAATAAAAAAAAGAAATTTTATTTTGGTTTATCTGTTAAGAAACCCGCTCTTATACGTGAACATATGACGATAATTTGCAATTGAAAAAAAATATTTGTATTAATCTAGGGTGTTAAATCTTTAGATAAGTTTGGTTTGTCCTTAATCATTTCACTCAAGCCAATTTAGGACGAGATAATATTGTACAAGTTGCATGCTATAGCTAGAGTTTAAAGTATATTTAGGTTTACTCATTTTCACGTGACAGTCCCTAAAAACTTGCAAAAAGCATTTTTATAAGACTTTCACACTATTTACAAACCTTTATTTTAAGTAAACAGTGTCCTTGATCTAGATAATTCATTGTTGGTACCGTAGAGCCCCAACATTAGGTTAGGGGTGGATCGACATGTGCGTAAACCCACCGTTCTCTAAGAGAACATGTCTAGCCTTATGGAATATACTAATATTATTGTTAGTTTTAAGAATCCGCAACATGCCCAATAAGTATTCACTTACACAAATGTGTAAGCAGAGATTGAGGGAACATTTTTCTATACTTAGTACTATCACATGCGTCCATGTTCATTGAGATGGTTGAATACTCTCCCAGTGATGTCAAAAGACAGGTTAATGGGAGGGGGATAAAAATATCATCAGGCCTAGACATGACGGATGGGAACAGTCCGAAAGAATAAATGGGTAAAAAGACCCGATGAGATAAAGAGGAGCGGTGTAGGGTGAACAAAGGAGTCATAGAAGCCGAAAACTCAAATGTGCAAAAAAGTAATAATAATTGAAAATGAAAAAAGTGAGCTCCTATTATATGAAAAAATGAGAGATGTTGTGAGTAAACTAGCATGCATATTATGCAATAGTATATATTTTTATTGTATAAAATTTTGGTTTTCTAGTTAAATGTAGTAAAAATGATGAATTGCAAGGTGTTTTTCTCGATCAATTGTCAAACTTCGGGCTAACATTATACACTAATCATAAAACATGTACAATATTAAATCAGGCTATTTTGGGGCGAGTGACATTTTAACGACAAATCTTTAGTATTTTTAGAGGTCTTATCCTATTTTAATATGATTATAAGTACTTTTCATCTAGTTGCATCCGTGTGAGTTCGTAAGGGTGGGTGACTTAATTGGTAGATTTAAAACGTAATCAGTTTGCTTATGTTGTTTTGTAAATGCCCAAGAGACAAAACTCGTCTTTTTACGCTTAAAAGGTTTAACGGGTTGTTTTATACGCTAAATGCAATCATGTTTTATACGACAATGTTTTATCTTTACTTTTATCGTATTTAATTTTAGCCTAGTTAGTGCACTAAAGCTAAAAGGAAAAGGAATGTTTGAAAGGCAACCGACAAACTTTACTTCTTTGTTATCACTTTCAACGCTCGAGACAAGCATTGAGCTAGTTGGGGGATATGATTACACCACAAAATGGTCATTTTTAGGTATTAAAATGATATACATTAGCGTAATTTTGTTGACATTTCGGCTTGTTTAATCCATGTTTTGTGTTTTTCTGCATTTTGTAGGTTTACTTGCACTTGTTTGCATTTTTGTAGGAAAAAACATGTAATTAGCACAAAAACAAGATAAAGACGCACGAATACCAAAGAAGGTAACTAAAGAGAAGATTTCAAAAGATCAATGACCTCACCCCAACAAAGTTCAAAACGGAATCAAAACAAAAAAGGTAAAGAAGATTTTAAAAGACTCAAATTCGCACGGACTTGACCGGTCATGTGCAGTTAGATTTTAAAATTCAAAAAGATAAAGTTTATTAGATTTTGTGGATAAATGTTTACTTTTCCCCTCAGATTAGAAGACACGTTTTTCATTATTAATTTTCAGAACTTTTCATCCCCTAATATTTTAGAGAGAGAGAAGAGAGGAAAAAAACACAAAACTTTGAGGGTTTTGTAGGAGGACAAAACACTAACGTTTAAAGATTGTAGTCAAAAAGTGTTGGAAAAAAACTTTTTCTTCACATATTTTTGAAATTAGTGTTACGCCTCCTAGATATCTATACCTAATTCATTCTTTGTGAGCATGGAAGCTAGAGAAGTTGAGTACTATTTGTTAACGCCCTTGAATGTAAAATTGTTACTTTTGTTGTATTTTTACTATCAAAAGTAAAGTAACACCACTTTTAATTTCTTTTACACGACTAATTTCTTTTATTTACATGGAACACCTAAACTTTTATAGGCATGGAAAACGACGACATGTTCGACTCGAGAATGTTCGTTCAGCTAGCTCGGTACTTTGAAATTGAGGGGTTCAATGTCTCCCATGGTTAAGTCGGATATTGGGAAAGTCTATTGGTGTTCCCCAAATATGAGTCCTATTTTAAAAGATACGTGTTTGATGATGAGAATAGAGAGGAATATCCGTTGCGTAAAAACGCATACGCATACGCATACGAGGAGCAGTGAGGTTGGTCAAGCATACCACATGTATGTTGGCGAGGAGACAGGTGGAGAAGATCAAACGGTTGATAAGGACATAGATAGATGAGACTTGAATAAGCTAGACACAATAATGGCTATTAAGGCATCGATTTCAAGTGGTTACATGACTAGAGTATGGGAGAGGTAGGTGGTGGTTCCATGTGTGCATATTACCAATGGGGAATTCCATATAAGTATCTCTTACCAACTTATATTACTTCTAGATATTTTGATAATTTTATATTCCTCATAGTTACCACTTTTTAATTATTTAGTTTATTTACTAAATGGTCATACAAAACAAAATATAATATACATATTTTATCTCTCTATAAACCCAAAAAAATAGTTTTAAATTACAACAAAATTCTATAAGACCAAAAAAAATCACAAAAAAATGAAAAAAATCATACAAAATCATAAAAAAATCATAAAAAATCATAAAAAATTATAAAAATTATAAAAAATCATAAAAAATCAAAAAATTATAAAAAATCACAAAAACTTGGAAAAAATCACAAAAAATTATTAAAAAAATCACAAAAATCACAAAAAATCATTAAAAATTATTAAAAATGAAAAAACTCACAAAAATAAAAAGAATTATAAAAAAAATGAAAAAATCATAAACTTTTTAAAAAATTACAAAAAATATATAATTTTTCTTTGTCAATATAACACTTTTTATACCGAAAAGTGAATTTTTTTATACAAAAAAATGGTTTTTCCATGAAAATGTGCTGAAAGTGCATCTATTTCAGTCAAAAATATATATAGTTAGTCAAAAGCGTATATAGTTCAATAAAAATGCATATAGTTCAGTCGAAAATGTATATAGTTAGTTAAAAATGCATAAAATTGAGTCGAAATTGCATTCAATTCAGCTGAAAGTACATCTATTTCCGTTGAAAGTGCATACAATTCAGTCGAAAGTAAATATAGTTCAATAAAAGTGAGTATGCATATAGTTCAGCTAAAAGTGCATCTGATTCAGGTGAAAGTACATATGGTTCAGCTTAAATTACATTTAATTTAGTGGAAAGTACATATAGTTAAGTCAAAAGTGCATATAGTCTAGTCGAAAATGAATATAGTACAGTCGAAAGTGCATCTTGTTCAACTGAAAGTGCATATGGTTCAGCTGAAAGTGCATATGGTTCAGCTAAAAATGCATATGGTTCAGCTAAAAGTGCATATGGTTCAGCTAAAAGTGCATCTGGTTCAGACAAAAGTGAATCTAGTTCAATAAAAGTGCATATCGTTCTGTAAAACCTGCATCTGGTTCAACTAAAAGTGCATCTGGTTCAGCTGAAAGTGCATATAGTTCAGCTAAAAGTGAATCTGTTTCAGTCGAAAGTGCATTTAGTACAGTCGAAAGTGCATAAAGTTTAATAAAAGTGATTTTTTTGTCATTTTTTTTGTCATTTTTTTTATAATTTTATGATTTTTTTCATTTTTTTTTATAATTTTTTGTGATTTTTGTGATTTTTTATACATTTTTTATTTTTTATTTATTTTTTTTGTAATTTTTTTAAAATTTTGTGATTTTTTGTGATTTTATATATTTTTTTTGTGAATTTTTAAAAAAAATCATTTTTTTGTTTGATTTTTTTCATTTTTTTCATTTTTGTTATTTTTTTAAATTTTTACAATTTTTTGTGATTTTTTTCCATTTATTTTGAGATTTTTTGCATTTTATATAATTTTATGTGTTTTTTTTCCATTTTTTGTGAAATATGTGTAAGACGTTTTGGTAAATAAAGTAAATAATTAAAAAGTAGTACTTATAGGGAATATGAACTTATTGAGGTAGATAGAATTAATATAAGTTCAAAAGTGGTACCTGTTGGACATTATTTGTATTATAAAAAAGTTTTTGGAAGAGTCGTTACAAGAAAAAAAATTCATTTAACATCATAATTTTTTTTTGGTTATTTTGCTAAACTGGTTGTAGTTAAATTTTAAAAACAGATTAGCAACAAATTATGTTGCTATTTGTTGATGAACTGTTGTTAAAATTTAGCCACAAACATTTTACTAATATAACTCAAAAAGTTTTATGATATTAAATAAATTTTTTTATTGGAGGGAGTAGATTTTGTATTTATATGTACCTTAAGGGATTCTTATGGTAAGGAATTTTGAACTACGTTGTAGGCTAGTGACGAATTTTGAAATGCAACGATGAGCGTCCATAATGGTTTTCTTATTTGAGAACTAGTTCTTTGTAACGGGAGCAAGTGACAAAATTTGAGTTCAAGTCTTCTCCTATCTAATTGCAATTGACATGGTATTAGGGTTTCTTATTATCATCAATTAAAACCACTGGTTGGAATGATTTCCTTTTTTGGAAAATTACCTTTATTTTAAAAGAAGATATTTTATTAAAATAAATAAAGATACTTTATTTGCATCCATGACAATTAATATTCATCGAAGGCGGTCTATTCATAAATACATAGTCCGTCTAACCTTTTAAATTAGAAACACTCCCTAAAAATCATTTCATAATTTCTTATTAGCATGTTAGCTTGTCAACCTCGTCGTGCTTTGTTGATAGTTTCATACTTTTAACCAACTTTAGCAAGAATATGAATTCAAATTGATTTCAGTAAAAAAAACTTACACATAGGGTCGGGATTGGGTATGGAGACGAGAATCAAGAAGAGAGATTTTGGCAAACCTGTGTGTATGATCAACTACCAGCCTTTTGTTCTCACTACAATAGAATTGGTCATAAATTAGATGACTACAAGGTGTTCGACGAAATGCACCACTCAACTTTATCTAGAGTAAAGGTCTGAAAGCCGTACATGGAGAAAGAGTGAACTTTCAAATTAATCTTACAACCAGAAGTAAAGTTAGAAGAAAATTTTTACACTATAAACAAAAATGGATTAAAAAATCCGTGAAAAAATCAAAGGATACAACCAATGTGCAAATATACTATTAATAGATATAAGGATGAGCATAGCAAAGGTAATCATGTTGTTGACAATTTACAAATCCTTTATAATCTCATGCGATAAATGAGTTACTTCTCATCTCTTCACGTACTAAACAATTTAAGAATAGATCAACTTTTTCGTTACTCAGACAGGACGACAGACTGGACAGCTGACAATTGCTTGGCGGGTTTGACCAAAACAACATGTTACGACAGCAATACAACAATACAACGTGCGACATGGATCGACGTCGATCCTTGGAAGCATATTTTCTACAGGTTATACATATAATCATGTGACTTTTCATAAATTATTAAATGCGTCTGACATTTATTTTTGCTTGGCCAATTGGGGGAGTCTCTCTACTTACTTTTTATTTTGTGCAGTTTTGGGAGCAAGCTAAAACTCAGTGGGTTAATCTCACGTTACTTCACGTCGTTCGTTTTCAATGTTAACGTGCAAATCTCCGTCGGGGAGGACAGTCTTAGTAATGTCACATTCGCATGTCATATGATAAAGAGATCGTTTGACAAGTTTACTCTATCAAATGATATGTTGGATATTCATAGTCGACGTATGTCCCAAATTTGTAAAGAGATCTATTTTGAATGCATTAACGGCTCAATCAAAATATTAGTTAAGCCAGTAACCAACTGCTACGCATAAAGTGCATGAGTGGCGATGAGTTTCAGACAGACCAATGCAGCAGTATGCAATATATAATATCCTCACATGGAATAAAAAGTTTGGTGCACAAACCAAGAAGTAGGTGCATTCATCTGCAAGCGCTTGATCTGACCGTTTGGGTATGAGCATAATCAATTGAATATTCATGTAATACTCATCGAATTTTTTTTATGTAAACTCTATGACATTATCAACTCGGCTGGATTTTATTAAGATAAATCCAGATCATGAGTTGAGAAATATTGCATTTCTCGTGGAAAAGAATAAACCATAACCCTTATCAAGAGTTTGACCCGGGTATATCTCATCTTGTTATATCTCATACAGTTAATGCCGCAATGTTAAAATGCTCTTATCAATTGGCGACAGATGAATAATAATATATATTATCATGTCCCAACATCTAAATTCGCTTATCAATCGGGATCAGGCGAATAATAATGTAACTTAAAAATGTTAGAACAACGTGATAACAACCACACATTTCAAGTCATTAAAATACACATTTGATCGTATTAAATAAATGTTTTGCAAACAAATGTCACATCATATCTTATTAATCAACAAATTACGTCGGGATCTACAAGACCATAAGATCACATTGTTGACAAGGCAAATTGATTTTACAAAAACCTTCGATTACGAACGTTTAAAATCGTTGTCCAATGATTAATTAGGCAATTAGTTGATGAAATATTAATCATCATTCAGAATGGTATGAGTGGTTCAATACTACCCACTATTGCCATACAACTAACTAACATATGAGTATTCACATAAAGTTTGATAATTTAAATTCTTGTCACACTTTCAAATAAATTCACTCAAATAATAATTTAAATTATTTCGAGAAAATATCAAGAAACAAATAACCCATAATTCCAAAAGAACTATCCAAATGAAAAAAAAAACATAATCTAAAGAGAAAAAACATAATTTAGACAAGCCGCAAAAGGCTCAATTGTTTGTAATAAAAAATAAAGAAAGATACAAAATTGCATTAGAGCCACAAAATGATTATTATCTTTATGCTCATATTTGTTACGAGTTATAGCCACATCATTACCCTCTTATATTATATGACACTAAAATATAATATTTAAAGTCACAATAATAAATAAGTAGTTTTTCACGATATTTATAAAATATTCCCAACATATTCACATAATAAACTGTGATATTTTAATTTTCAAAATTAATTAATTCAAATTTTGCAATTATACACAAACGCCCGTACAATCCGTGTAGATGAAGCAAAGCATGAATGAGTTATATATTGGTATTGACCCTCAATAAATTAACAAATTATATTATATTTTAAGCTAAATTAATAAAAATATATCTAAAAAATTCTAATTAACAAAAAATACACAAAATTTCATACTATAATTTGTATTTTTCATAACCTTATTCCAAAATTTCACACTTATTTCAAAATTTCATAACTAATTTGTATATTTTTATACCATTATTTCAAAAGTTTATACCCTTATTTTAAAAGTTTGATTTGTAGAGTTCACCCTCATTTTCAAAGTTATTACCACAATTTACATAATTCATATCATTAATTACATAATTAAATACATAATTTTCAACTTAATACACTTAATTCACGTAATTCATACACTTATTTTTCAACATTATAAACTAATTAACAAATTTAACTCTTACCCGTCCTCCGATCTCGAACTATCACGTCGCCGTCGTGTGCCTCTCTTTCGACGACCGCATCTCCATCGACATCAAACTCGAGTTTTCGATCTCGCTCTATACGCTCGCCGCCCATTTCTACAAATGTGTCCGTCTCCATCTTCACGGAAGACAGAGATCGGAGAGATATGCATGATAAGAAAAATATCGAAAAAACAGAGGAAAGATGGTGAGAGAGATCGGAAAGAGTGAGAAATTATAAGAGATCGGAGAGAGTGAGAAAAAAAAGAAGAAAGAGATTAGAGGGAGAAAGGAGTAAATAGAGATTTGAGGGAGGGTGAGAGAATGAAAGAGTGAAAGTATGAGATAGTGAAAGGAGGAGAGAGATGAAATATATTGATAGAGATCAATCAATTTTTTTATTTTTTATTTTTTATTAATTATTAATTAAAAATATGTTTTTTATAATTTAACTTTTGTTTGTATATTTTTATTAATATAATATGGGTATTGTTGTGTGACATATTAACTCGTTATAGATATATATAGAGATATGTATAGATATGGAGAGAGGGAACGGAATGTATTAATATATATTAGAGGTTAGGTTATACAAGATAGAAAACCCAACTTAGACCCACTATAACTAGGCCCAATCGTACAATAATAATATATAGTCCAATAATATATTTATGTTAATATGTTTATGTTAATGGCCTATTTCATTCATTTCATTTGATCAAATAAATTCCTACCCTTTTCCCAGTTCTCTTCATATATATATATATATATATATATATATATCTTTCTCATCAGAGCAGACCAGGATAATATAATACCTTTTTCCCATAAGGTATTTATTTTCTCATTCCTCTATAAAATGTAACATCTTCATCTGTATTTAGTTGCTAAATAAAGTTAAATAGTTTACTTTATGTTTCCAATATAAAGGTAGGGTTTTTCTTGATAGAGCTTGTCTACTTTTTTTAGCTGTCATGGGTTTATTTTATTTTCTTATTCTAATCTCAGATTTTTACTTTTTCTGTTCATAAGCTACAGTTACATTTGTTAATCAACTTTAAAATTTGAACTTTTATAGTTTGTGATCCCAGCTTATTTGATTAAAAGATGCAGCCAAACAAGGCCTAATTTGAGCCCAACAAAAGCTAAAATATTTGTTCTTGATGTACGTAGCTTTTTTCCTTAAAAACTATAACCAAACAAAGCCTCTGCTTTCCGAAAGTTCGAATCTTTTCTCAGTGGACTAGTAGCTTCAAAATAATTAAATTAGCAACCTATTATTGTTAATAATTTTTTGATGACAATATTATTTGGCATTACCTTTATGTGTCTGTTATTGATTTACTTCTGCCTTAGAAGACATAGACATTATAATTCTCAATGACTCTTATTTTATATTCAATGATAATCTTTAAATTTGAGGCATGTTATGGAATTTTTTTAACTGAATGGATTATTACATGATACTTGACTCTCTTTTTTTGGTTCTCTCTGTTTACATTAGCATTTGCACACCATGTGTGTTCTACAAAAATTCCCGAATTTAGAATAAAGAAGCCATTTATGCAAGAAAAAATACTAGTCATTTATGAATCATGATTATGTATCGAGTATGTAATGGTGTTGCAAAGGCAGTTCTGTGGTTTTTAGTAGACACTTAGCAATTGTAATCATTTGACCGTGTTGTCTTTCTACGATAATGTATGAGCAGTAGCCAACTAGACTATATACTTATACAATTGTATACTTAGAACACTTTTTGTAAAGTCACGCTTGTGTTTGTACTTGATGAATTGTAGAGTCTATTGTGAATAACTGGTTTTGACAATATTACAGAGCTGAATTCTTATTTGGAACTAAAGACCCTTTAGAGATCCATATTCCATTCAGTACCATGGGAAAACGGCTAGCGGATATGCACTTAAAGTTAGGGTCGTTCTTTTTTGTTGTTGTCGTAAATTTTTTGTTATGAAAAACCATACAACTATACCAGTCTTTAAGTTAATATCTGGAACAAGAAAGAAGATTGCAAGGCACAACTAAACGGTCTTGATAGAAAGGGGTGAACATTTCACAAATTCTTTTTGTGCAAACATGGAAGCACATTTCATTGGATTAATTTCCACCACATCCTACATAAAAGCCTAGTATGAAATGAATTTATTACAATCTCTACAATGGAAAAATATTAGCCATATATAAGTATGGATGTGCATTATGGCGTGATACAGTAGTTATGTCATGTATGTATTAGTTCTGCAATTTTGATTTTGATCCATCTTATCAGTGTTTGTCAGGTATCTGTAGCACTATTTTACTTAAAAAGTTGAAGATGCCTGATAGAACATAAAAATTGGACCCGAATATTCTATTCGGGTAATAATCGATCCACTTTATAAATGGGTCATCCCATGCCTTTTTCATCATGAAATAAGGTTGTTATTATCAAAAGCCCAAGCCCACTTAACTAGGGACCCATATTTGAAAAGCCCCCTGAGATGAAGACATTTGTCAACATCATAGAAGGCGTAGTTGCCTATAAATAGCCAACTACCCCTCCTAGAAAAGGACCAGAAAATCTATCCAAAAATTATAGAGAGAAGTTGAGAAAAGAGAAAAACTAATCAAAGCTTACCCAGTGAAGAAACAAACCGAACAGAGAAAGAACCGAGCATCGAAGAAGAAGGAGAACGATCAAGATAAGAGTTTAAATATTTAAATCAAGCGCAATTGTAGCAAGTTAATAATAATCCGAACAAGTGTAATGACCTGATCAATAATAAAGACCAAGAAGTGTTCATTACTTGCAGTTAATTTATCATTATTTTATTGTTGAAAAGTCTAACGCGACCGACCAAAGTTATGGCTTTATCAAATGGCGCCGTCTCCGGGAATCATCTAGTCCCCAACTAGTTTAGAATTCGAATACCAATCCTCTACCAGACGAGCGACAATGGTGACCAATGTAGAAGAAACCCATCCCGAGATAGTAGAAACCAATAACCAAAACGTACAATTCAGCCAACAAGACC
Organism: Primula vulgaris; assembly: GCA_963920805.1. NCBI lineage: Eukaryota > Viridiplantae > Streptophyta > Magnoliopsida > Ericales > Primulaceae > Primula > Primula vulgaris. The sequence goes on from OY987216.1 coordinate 21,611,026, forward strand.
TCGACGATCTACTCGAAATCCGTGATAGAAATGACGCTATCCAGCCCGGAAATCAACCAACAACCTCCTATGTCAACCAAGAACCACCCCAGCGAATTGAAGGGATTGTTGACGAACCCTCCTCGTCCTCGGATGGCGAACAAATCATGCCCGTATTAAGGCGAGCACGAAGACGCCAACCCGGATCCCAAGCAGGGCCGAGCTCAAGAGTCCCTTTGCCAACAGCCTCGGTCAACTCCGGCGCTCGTCTACAAACGAACGAAGATCGCCGATATGGTATGCCCGGGGTCATGTACTTGAACAGTTGTCCCGACCACTGACTCTTCCGCCGAGGATAATTACACCATCCACGGTGGAAGTACAACACGTTGTTCCATCAGCCGATGAAAGGAACTATGCCCAGCTGCAAGCTCGACTGACGGCATGTATGACGGCCATGACAGCTGCCGGCATCGCATTGCCAATTACCCAGCTCGCCAATACAGATAAAGATCTACGCCGTGAAGCGGAAGATTCAGCTTACAGGGCCGCCCTGGAAACAGCAGGGCGACGAACCAACACAAGACTGCCCCATCAAGGGGACAGTGCCCCCGAGATGATCCCTCCGATGGTCGTCCACCCAAACACGCATAGGGAACGTGTCCTCGATACCCACACGAAGGACGGTAGATATCCCGAACACATGATCGGGGAAAGTTATGGACCACCACCACATCAGCGGGGATACCCCCCCTACCAAGCCTCGGATGACGCGTTCCAACAAGCATGGAACGTATGCCAAGAAACCCCATGCGCCGAACAGATCATGAGGTATCGCAATCCGGCGGGGTTCGTCATCCCTGAGTTCAGGCTTTATGATGGAAGGAGTTGTCCTATCGACCATCTAAGGCACTACAAGACGAAGATGGAATTGTGGAGTGATGACCAGGCACTCATGTGCAAATTTTTCAAAAACAGCTTGGGCCAAGAGGCTTCGTCGTGGTATCACAACTTACCACGGGGCTCCATAAGAGACTGGGCAGAGCTGCTAAGAGCGTACTCCACTCGATACGCCACCCATAGGAAAAAGAAGGTTAGCATCGAAACCCTTCTGAAAATGACGATGATGCCGAATGAGAGGCTCAACGACTATTGCATACGCTTCATCGACGTAGCAAACCAGATTCCACAATATGCCAATAATATAGCCATCCAGAACTTTATCAATTCCATCCCTAATGGCTATTGGGCGAGAAAGAAGTTCATAGGCAAAGACTTTCCGACCACAGATTCTCTACTGGCCTACTGTACCCACCTCACCGATAAGAATGATGAAATTCGTTTCCTAAACCGAACACTACCGAGAAGGGAAACTGTTCGGGAAGCACAGGTGGGTCGCAAAAGAGCCAGGAACAACCATGAAGAAGCATTCAAACCGACCAGAAAGGACAAAGGTCCCGAGGTCCGTAGGAGAGACGAGCGACAACGAGAACCTGAGCCTAAACCGCTCCAGATCGCATACCCCACCCCGATCAACGAGCCTAAACCGCTCCAGCTCACTTATCCAATGCCCCCCAAACCGATCCAACAAGATCGGTTCCAAGATAGGGAGCGCCGAAATAACTTCGGACCGGTCGAACTACGATACACTTTCAACATGTCCGCTGACGATATCCTAAAAGATATATGCAGGGAAAGTTGATACTCTCGACCACAACCGATCAATTCTCCCCCCAATATGAGAGACTCCAAACTTTTCTGCACATATCACGAGGATCACGGCCACCTCACCGAGCATTGCCGTCACCTGCGATGGAAGATGAACCTGTGGGGTGATGCGGGATACCTAGCTAAGTTCATCACAGGCGCAGGGAACAAAGGCAAACAACTGGCCATCGAGGGAGCCGGCAACCGGCAGGGCAAAACGATCAACGTCGTTCACATGTCACGACCCAAGGGAACAGGTGGAGAACGATCACGACAGCGGCAATTGGCGCACTTTGGCCAGGTAGCCAAGGCGTCACAAGCGTCGACCTCTAAAAGGCAATGCACGTCCCGACGATGTCCACCCATTTCCTTCTCGGGTCACGACGAAGAAGGGGTGATATTTCCCCATGGGGACGCCATTAATCTCCGTGTTCAAATTGGCCGCGACACGGTCAGCAGGGTGCTAGTCGACCAAGGAGCCTCTTGTGACATCATGTACAGAGAGCTGTTCGACAAAATGGAACTCAAAATACAAGATCTCCAACCAACCGATGTCACCCTGATCGTGTTCATCTCCGAGACGACTAAAACTTTGGGTAAGATCGTCCTCAACGTCACAACTGGATCCGTTTCAGTTCCCGTGGAGTTCTTAGTAGTCAACGACAGCTCCGGCCACAACGCAATCTTGGGCCGACCTTGGCTGCACGCCATGCGGGCCATACCCTCAACCTACCACCAAAAAGTCAAATACCCAAATGACAGGGGAGAGATCGAGACAGCTAGGGGGTATCAAGAAGATTCAAGACGTTGTGAAGACATTACCGCAGCCCTACAAAAACAGCTGATCGTTGTCGAACAACCCACCAGCACAAAGAAGCTGATCAACCAAATATCCAGAACCGAGAGGGTTGTTGAAGAACAAGTAGGAGAAACACTTAGGAAGGTGTATATCCCGGATATGGACGAGGAGCACTACTTCCTCCTCGGGAATAACCTTCCAAAACGGGAATCCGAAGAGTTGGAAGCATTCCTCTTTAGCAACGTTGATAAGTTCGCCTGGAGTCCCAAAGACATGCCAGGCCTAGACCCCGAAACGGCATGCCACCACCTAAGTGTTAATGCCGAGTACAAGCCGGTAGCTCAAAGGAGCAGAAAAGTGTCTGTACAGCACAGAGCAGCTATAATCGCTGAAGTACAAAAGCTATTGGAAGCTGGAGCCATAAGGGAGGTTTTCTATCCGAAATGGTTATCCAATCCAGTCGTAGTACCAAAAAAGAACGGAAAGGAGAGAGTCTGTATAGACTTCACCAATCTCAACAAAGCCTGTCCGAGGGACCACTTTCCCCTCCCGAGGATAGATCAACTGGTGGACGCGACTGCGGGAGCAGAAAGAATGACCTTCCTCGACGCATATTCAGGATACCACCAAATTCCTCTAGCCCACGAAGATCAAGAAAAGACGTCCTTTATATCGGCTTTGGGAAATTATTGCTACACGGTAATGCCGTTCGGCCTGCGCAATGCGGGAGCAACATACCAAAGGATGATAACGAGGGTATGCAGAGATCATATAGGGAAGACGATGGAGGTTTACATAGACGACATGGTCGTCAAAAGCGAAAAGGCTACGTCCCACCTCCAAGATATCAGAGATGTCTTCAGTACGCTGGGCAAGCACAAATTGAAGCTCAATGCGAGCAAGTGTGCCTTCGGAATCAGCAAAGGAAAATTTCTGGGGCACATGGTCAGCCGACGAGGAATAGAGGCAAATCCCGACCAGATCACAGCTCTGCAGAACCTGGCAGCGCCCAAGAATAAGAAACAGGTACAAGAGCTCACTGGAATGATGGCCGCTTTGAGCAGGTTCATCAGTCGATCCGCAGATAAGGGACGACCGTTTTTCGAATCACTCAAGAAAGATAGAAAATTCGTGTGGGACCCGGAATGCGAGGCTTCATTCAACACTCTCAAAGAGTACTTGAGGACGCTGCCACTGCTGGTAAGGCCGAGCAAAGGAGATATTCTGGCATGCTACCTAGCAGTTTCCACTACAGCTGTGAGTGCAGTCATCCTCAGAGAAGAGGGTCGCGAGCAATATCCGATATACTTCGTCAGCAAAACTCTGGTCGAAGCCGAAACACGTTACCTCCCCTTGGAAAAGCTGTGTCTGGCCTTGGTCGTCGCCACCAGGAAGCTGCCACACTATTTTATAGCTCATCAGGTCCGGGTATACACGAAGTTTCATATCAAAGAGTCACTTCGACGGACAGACATAAGCGGTCGAGTTGCCGTCTGGGGGGTCGAACTATCCCAATTTCATATCGAGTTCGTACCCCGACATGCCGTAAAAGGACAAGTCTTGGCCGATTTCGTCGCGGAGTTTACCGAAGGCTATGACGAGCCTTTGGCAATCTCTCCACAGTCACACTGGCAGATACATGTCGACGGATCAGCCACCAAGGACGGATCCGGAGCAGGGATCGTCCTAAAGTCTGGAGAGGGAGCAATTATCGAAAAAAGCATAAAACTGGGCTTCCGAGCTACCAATAATGAGGCAGAATACGAAGCCATGATAAATGGTATGCTCGTCGCCCGTTCCCTATGATGCTCCCACTTAGTTGCGAGTTCAGACTCCATGCTCATTGTCAATCAAGCCCTCGGCGAGTACCAAGCCAAAGATGACAGGATGATCCTCTATCAAGAAAAAGTCCAAAGCTTGATGGCCACCTTTGAACAATGCGAGTTAGTCAGGATCAATCGCACCGAAAATGCACATGCCGATGCCTTGGCCACCCTAGCCTCGACCTTAACATTAACCGATACCCGGTCGATCACAGTAGAACTACTGATGACCCCTAGCATAACTAAAAGGATAGACCGAGTGACTTCAGTACAGTACGAACTAGGTTGGATGGACGACATGACACATTATCTACGAAGTGGGACGCTCCCAGCCGACAAGATAAAAGCGCTGAAAATTACGAGAAAAGCTCCTCGGTTCTGGCTATCCGAGGACGACAAACTGTACAAATCCAGTTACCGGGGACCCCACCTACTGTGCGTGCCTCCCGAGCTACAATTGCCGGTCCTGGAGGAACTCCATGAAGGATCCTGCGGCGCACACATCAAAGGGCGATCCCTTGCAAACAAGGCAGTTACCCAAGGGTATTGGTGGCCCTATATCAAACGAGATGCTGATGTATATGTCCAACGTTGTGATAAGTGCCAACGATTTGCCAAAATACCACGACTCCCCTCGTCTCTAATGGCCCCCGTATCGGCTCCATGGCCGTTTGCACAATGGGCAATAGATCTGATCGGAAAACTCCCAAAGGCCCCGGGGAGCGTGGAATATCTGATCGTCGCGACGGATTATTTCACCAAATGGGTTGAAGCTAAGCCCCTCCGAGAAATCAAAGCGAGCAACGTCAAACAATTCATCTGGGAATACATCATAACCAGGTTCGGAATACCGTACGCTATTGTTGCCGACAACGGAACCCAGTTCAAAGATGCACAATTACAACTGTGGTACGAGGAACTAGGAATCCGAAAGTTCTATTCGACGCCGACATACCCACAGGGTAACGGCCAGGCAGAGGTATCGAACCGAACAATACTAGACGGCATCAAGACAACCCTTGAGCAAGCAAAGGGGAGATGGCCCGAACGGCTACTTAACGTCTTGTGGTCGTGCCGAACCACGCCGAAAACGGGCACCAAGGAAACCCCATTTAGCTTAGCATACGGTGTTGAGGCCGTCATACCAACAGAAATTGGGCTACCCACGCTCCGAACAACTTTAGTCGAGCAGGGAAACAATGAACAAAGAATGAGAGAAGAACTTGACATGATGGACGAGAAAAGAGAAATAGCAGCTCTTACACTCGCGAAGTATCAACAAGGTGTCAAACAAGCATATGACAAGAGGGTAAAAGGGACCAAAGAGTTCATAGTCGGAGAACTGGTGCTACGACGAGTAACGGTATATACCCGAAATGAAATACATGGTAAATTGAGCCCCACCTGGGAGGGACCATACGAGATCGTTAAAAGAACAAGCCCAGTTACCTACAAACTCAAAAGCGTTCTGTTCGAAAATAGCAGAGGGGAGAAAAATTCTTGGAACGTGGCTAACCTAAAGAAGTACTACATATAAGCCAGATCGTCAGTACAAATACAGGTGCCGCCTTGTCTCTCTAACTAATACCCTTGCCTTTTGAATAAATAAAGTATCATATCATGCTGTCTGACCAATGCAGCTGAAATTCCCAACATGGCCAAAGAGCCTAGGAATACTGTGAAATTCCCAACATGGCCGAAGAGCCTAGGAATACTGTGAAATTCTCAACATGGCCGAAGAGCCTAGGAATACTGTGAAATTCCCAACATGGCCGAAGAGCCTAGGAATACTGTGAAATTCCCAACATGGCCGAAGAGCCTAGGAATACTGTGAAATTCCCAACATGGCCGAAGAGCCTAGGAATACTGTGAAATTCCCAACATGGCCGAAGAGCCTAGGAATACTGTGAAATTCCCAACATGGCCGAAGAGCCTAGGAATACTGTGAAATTCCCAACATGGCCGAAGAGCCTAGGAATACTGTGAAATTCCCAACATGGCCGAAGAGCCTAGGAATACTGTGAAATTCCCAACATGGCCGAAGAGCCTAGGAATACTGTGAAATTTCCAACATGGCCGAAGAGCCTAGGAATACTGTGAAATTCCCAACATGGCCGAAGAGCCTAGGAATACTGTGAAATTCCCAACATGGCATGTCTAAAAGAATGCCTAGGAATACTTATGTATATGCAGGTACACGTTGACCCAATGAGCAAGGATGAAAAGAAATACAGCAATGAGGAGAATAGTTCAGGCCCACATTCCGGGGACGATAAATTACCAAATGGCGAAAACAATGAAAAGAAATCCATCAAAACAATGAAATAGCAGCAACGGGAATGTCCAATACACGTATAACGAAATGAAGCAGATAATAAAGGTCCACATTATGGAGGCAACACAATTGCCAAACGAAGAAATCAACAAAGGAAAATCAATCCAATCAATGAAATATCCGTACAACAATGAGAAGATCCGAACACAGGAGAACAGAAGTAAAACAAATAGTCCTCGCCCGCGTTACGGAGGCAACATGATACAACCAACAAATAAAGAAATTTATTTAAGAGCTACTACATGAGGAACATGATGGTAACTGACCAAGTGACACTTCTTCGTCATCCGTCGATGTATCCCCATCAGTTTCCTCGCCATCAAAACGCTCCTCCGAAATAAGGGCATCAAAGTTGGTCGTATGTGCGCCAACGCATGTCAACGTCTTAAGCCGCGTAGAGAATTCGGCTCCTTTAGCGACCTCGTGAGCATCCGAGGCCGCTTTCCGACGAGCATCGTCAAAAGGAAGTTTGCGAGCTCCGATCATAGCTGCAGAGGCATCGTATCTGGATCGGAACAAACGGAAATACTTCACCAGTATGTTTGCTTGGGTTACCAACGACTTTAGTTTACTGAAATATTTTTCCTTTACCCGCCAATATCGATCTAAACGACGTTCCTGAACCTTAACAACACGCTCGGAACGCCGAGCGTACTCACGAAAAGAAGACGCCTGAGTTTTCAACTTGGCCCTAAGTCGGCCACACAGATTGAGCAACTCGACATTTTTACTCAACAAAAAGATATAAGGAACCTTGGCATGCTCGTCACTAGCCACACCAGATGGGACCTCGTCTCGGGCGGCACAAGTAGGTCTTGGAGAGCCAGCCTGGTGCGACGTAGTAGCATGTGTCTAAAAAAAAAAAAAAAAAAAAATGGGAAGAAAGGAAGAGATGAATACTCACCAAAAAAAAAAAAAAAAAAAAAAAAAATATACGGCAAAACAAACAACTCAATTATTAATCCGATAGCCCCACAACGGACGCTGAGGTCTCTACTACATCAGCGAAATGAATATCTCGCAATGAAACAATTTGAGTTCCCAAGCGCTCACGAACGACCGCATCTACTCGGTTCAAGGCCGCCGTGGTCTCAGTTACCCCGGCCGTCGCATCAACCATGCGTTCTGCCCGGGCAACACCACTCATCCCTTTCACATGCTCAAGCACCTCTAAAGCGCGAGCTCGGGCCCAATACGCTTTCACAAAGGTTAGCAATAGGTCCGCATCCTCGAAAACGGCACCTAGCACTAAGTTCAAGCTCGTCACACGGCCTCGGGCTTCATCACGAGAGCGCCGAAGTGCACCAAGGAGTTCTTTCGCCTTACCCTTGTTCGCCTTATAATATGCGGTCTTTTTGCTGAATTTCTCTCCCAAGTCACGTAACCGAGTCGACATGTTTGAAATATGAACATTCAGATCCTCGATTTTACGACGAGCAGACTTCAATTCAGCAGTTAGAAAAGCCTTAGACCTTTCAAGACCATCTATAACGTTACCTCCGCTACGACTAGGCGAGGTCCAGACCACCATGGCCAGAGGGTTATAGGGTACCTGACAATATTTTGTTTTCACATTCTTCAAAATATGATGACCCTAGAAAAGGGAAAATTAATTCGGAAAAGCCAAACAAACAACAAACACATCACCTATATTACCACTTCTCCAAACAACTATGTTTCTAGATACAAAAGCGACCCACAATTCGGGTACCCAAAGACTTTACAATAAGCTACAGAGAAAATACTACAAGAAAATGGTCAAGGCTCCACCTGAGGGGATGTGGGTGGGGGAGTGACGGTGGGAGCAGACCGAGGAGTCGTTGGAGCAGACCCGGAATGGGGACGCGGCGCCGTCGAAATAGTGTGTCCCGGCAGCCGTGGGAGCTCCTCATCTCGGAGGTTGGCCCAATCCTGAGGTTTAGGAGGTGCACCATGAGGACAGGGGTACACCAATTCCGACCACGCTTGATCCGACAAAGGAACCTTCACGAAATTAAGCGCGCGCACATGAGCGCAATAGACGGCGAAATTCGCCGTCATAGCGTACTTTGTCCGCTCCTCAGCATGCGCCGCTTTTAGAGCCGCAACCTCGGCCTTTTCGGCTTCCACGTCCTCCGCCAAGAGCAAGTTCTCCTCCTCTAGTTGGTCATACTTTTCGACCATGCTCTCTTTTTCAGCCTCCAATTTACCGACCTCCTCGGTCACGAGCAGGAAGTCCCCCGACACCTTGTCATAGTTATCGCCCAGGGCTTTATTCTCGGCGACCAGTTTCTTTTTCTCCTCCTCGAAGGCCGCAAGCAGGTCCGTCTTCTCGGTCACTAGCTTCTCTTTCTCAGCCTCGAGCGCCTTCCACTGATCCCTCAGAGCAACGGAACCCACGAAAGCCTTGCCATCACAAAAAAAAAAAAAAAAAAAGTAGACATGCAACATCAGACACCCTCCCACTCAAGGTATGACGACCTATATAACTAAATACATGCTAAACATACCCGAAGCGCACCACGGCTGGCTTGCTCAATTAACGACGCTAACGGGAGAGCAGCAATTTCCTCTGCATCCTTGAAGACAAGGGGCTTCAGAGCAGTATACCCCATCCTTACAGCTTGGGGCTGCTCCAGCAATTTCCCCTTACACCGACCAATGTAACGGGTCATCGCGACCCCGTCCACCAGCACCTCTTCAGGTAGCTCGAGAACCTCATCCTCGACGCCCACCACTACATCCTCGGCAGCCTCTTTGCCGACTTCCTCCACTTCCTCAGTCACCTCCTTCTCCGAAAGGCCAGTCTCAGGGGCCCTGTGCTCGCCCACACCCTCAATACGGGTGGGCGAGACAACAAGCGGGTCCATCATCTCCTCAGTATGAATAGGCGATATCGCAGGCAGAGTCATCGTACTCTTGCCCATGTTCACCATGAGGTTGAGATGTTCGAATATATTATCCATGGACCCCTGAAACACAATAATACCCATAGACCGGGCAAGAGCGAGGATAACCAATGGAGAAGTCAGTAGCTGAAACAAGATAACCAATGAAGCAAAGAACTAGAGAACAACACAACAATCAACAGACAAGAGACTCAATATACATATACGCATACCTCGCCAGTTGCAGGGACATCCTCGGGGATATTCCCTTGGGAAGTAGCCTCCTCGGTGACCGATGTATCGGTCCCCCTAGCCCTCTTCGTTGTTCCAACGACGGGGTCAGGTCCACGACGCTTCGAGCGAACGGTCTTTTTCCCTACCCGAGCAGCACTTCGAGCTCGGACCACCTTTAAAAATTCCTCCTCGGACTCTCTAGGAATCTCGGGGACAGGATTCCCCTTTGTCACTGGCCCCGCAGGGTATCCGAGAAGCACGGGAGCAGTACGACTAGCAGGATCCCTCGTTGATCCAGGCCCCCACCATTTCCACAGAGCTAAGAGAGTCTCGACATTGGGAGCACCGAGGTCTGGAATCATGGGAGCCTTGGTAGCAGCGCCGGGAATTTGGTGTTCAACACAACCCCAATTACCGGAAACAACCACAACACCAAGGTTCTCCCCCTTGTTGGTATCCGGTAGACCAAAAACAAGCCGACAGAAGGCACGCATGGTCTTCAGATACGAGCTACGGCGATCAAAACTCAAAGTATAGATCCCGAACACATCCTTTAGTTCGATCGGGATTCCGGCCAACTCCGATAGCCTTTGAATACCGTTGAGGGTACGGTAACCATTCAGGGCCAGTTGGGCCGGAGCAATCTGAACGGCCTCAAAGAATGAAGCCACCCACTTGCTGAAAGGAAGTCTTAAACCCCCAGTAAAGAAGGCCGACGAAAGTACAGCTACCTCGCCGGCGGGAACAAACCCCAACACCTCGTCGTCCGATATCGGAAGCCGAACATGTATGTTCTCGGGTATTCCGGCAAGCCTCTTAAAATCCTTTTCCACGAATGGGCCCACTTGGGCCAGGCATTGGCTCAAAATTTCCTATCCAAACATCAACAAAAATCCATCAATATACTAATACACAACCCACAATAACATCAACATAAAGAAACCCCCCCCTGCTAACAATTAACCAACAACCCTACGTTTTACTCCTTTTCCCATCAGTATAAATCCAGTACATAACTCAATATCGCCAGACATATATAGACAACCACGACATGTTACCAACACCATATCTACGACCACAACAGCAAATCAAATACCAAAGAACATAATAATAGCAAAGCACTTACGGTTGTCATTCTGAGCGGTTACGTTCGAACAGCAGCAAATATATCGACAATACAACGAAACCCTAGATGGAGAGGCAGCACGTTTTTCCTTTTTTGGCAGGAAGAGTATACTCTAGAGAGAGAGATATTTTCTTCAGCCAATTATGTGATAAAAAACAACAGGGATTGCTTCGCACAGTAAAAAAGGAGTGGAGTCACAAAAAGAATAAAATAATAACCACCTTTTCGTGTGACAGAGGTTTACCTTTTTTCCAACAATAGATAAGTCAACAACCGCTGCTATTTTTAACTTATAAACGCTCCATATTTTGCCACGTCAGCGCATGTCCCACTACCCAAGGCAATTCACATCATTACACCTAAATAAACGGCCAGTGGACCCTACCACGAAAAGCTTACAGCATACGCTACCAATAATATCCCCGATTAAGATCCTCGACACCCAACCATTCCTTACCGAAACAACACACCGAACAAGGTGGACGGAGACCGTTTCTCGCTTGATGGCATTAAGCATCCAGTCTAAAAACGCTCTCCGGGGGGATAACCGGGCACATTGCTCGGTGTGCAACGAAACATAAAGGCAAAGTGAACAAGAAATAAAACAGAATAGACAGAATCAAGTGTAAAGCAAAAGTTTATTCATCCACAAGGGGGGAAAAACACAAAAATACAACCAAAGAGAACTTGTACAAGAAAATACACCATCCTACTTCTTAGAACTACCCCCCATATCGGCATCCTTCTTTGCCAAGAGCTCCTCCAGATTCTCTCTCTCCCTAATCAAACGAGCAATCGCCATCTCGGCCTGCTGCAAGGAGTAAGACTGAAACTTGCATTTCTGTTCGGCTTTGAAACGAGCAATGCCTTCCGCATCCCAATATTGTTTAAACCTCCTCGCTTCAGTCTGAGCACACTTGAGATCATGCTTCAGCCATGACACCTCAATCTCTTTTAGCTGAAGAAGAGTCAAATCCTCCTCCCCAAAACCAGGGGGACGGGGTAACAAGAAAGTAGGCTCCTCTTCCAGAAGAGCTTTATTTTTGGAGACAGATCTAGTAATGGGAGCCATCTCAAAACAAAAGCAAGTTAGAGGAAACAAAAATTATCAACAAGAGAGAAAAGAAGATTGGATAATAAAGAACAAGCAATAGGGAGCATTTATAGAGAGTCAAAGGGCACAAAGCGCGACACAGAACAAAAGCACGAGATACGAACAGATACATCTGATTCAAATACAAAAAAAAAAGAGAGAAAAAAGATACAAGTTCCAAAACAGGAAATACATAAGAAAACCAGCCCAATCTAACTAAGGACCAATGGGTGGAAAAACCGAACTACCAGACCGAGAGAAAGCAAAACGAGCAGAGCAGTTCAACCGAGCTTGGTAGGAATCATTCATGGCAATCAAATTTTCGTTCTCCGCGGAGAGTTCGGATTTCTCCCTAGTAAGAACCATGACGCGCTCCTCCAGCCGAGCATTCCTAACCATCATGTTAGCCAGGCCTTGAGGGGAGTTATCGAACTCGTCTTGAGCATGGTCCCAAATTTCCTCGGCATCATAGCAGGAGTTAGCCAGACGATTTCTCTGAAGCAACAAGTGATCGAGCTGACGACTCAAGGCCGAAATCTCGGTCCACTTCACAGTCTCTTCGGGATGAGATCCGAACAAGCTCAAGGCCAGAACGCCGTACTCTTTTTCAAGCCTTGCCATTCGACGTCGGACGCTAGATACCTCCGCGTCCAAACCCTTCATCTGAGCATGATATCTCCCCACAGGTTCAGACATTCTGGGAGATTGATATAGTATAAGAGAAAGTAGGGGTAGAGGGAAGAGCAAACAGTAAAAATAAAAGGAGAGAGGGTAGCTAATAAAGAAAAGAAGAGGAGTATTTATAGAGAAAATATAGTATGGTATTTTATGACAATGCTTGGGAACTGGCGTATTTCCTGACATACTTGGGAGCAAGCATATTTCCTGACAGTACACCCACATATGTTTGATATCGCAGTACAGCAGAAAATAGAAAAGATATTCAAAGATCTGGATTTCGGAAAAACGACAAACCACAAGTACAACATAAAAAGAAGTGCCAAAATAAAGGGGCAAAAGTTCTTCTCATTAATAAAGATGGATTACATCATTGTTCATTACATCAAAAGACAATCTATTACATTGAGATCTATTACATTGGGGTCTATTACATCCGAGGATTACATCAAAAGAAAATCTACTACATCGTGTGTTCAATGGTAGAACCAAATGAGTAGACAGCATGGCCAAAGAAGATCGACAACATCAGCGGATCAGGCGAACAGCCGGTGACGAAGAACAGAAGCATAAAAAAGAGGAAGAAAAAGATGAAGAGGAACATAAAGAAGAAACGAAAAGAAAGAAGAGTCAAAAAGAACAATGACAAAAATCCTAGAAGTAACACAAAATCCTTAGGATCACAGGATTGATTGTTACGTCGTAGTGGTGAGAGAGAAGAGAAAGAAATAGAAAAAGAAAAAAAAAAAAAAAAAAAAAAGTAGAGAGAGCTAGAGATGATGAGAAAAAAGAGGATGAAGAAAGTAAAAGGAACACGATAAAAAAGAAAAGAAGCATAAGAAGGACATAAAAAAGAAAGAGAGATATATAAAAAAAAAAGATATAAAGAAAAGAAGAAGAGTGCAAAAAAGAGGAAGAGGAAGAAATGAAGAAAATTGAAGCAAATCAAAAGAAAAAAAAAAAAAAAAGAGAAAGGAAAATGGAGGTTAGGGGGAGGTCGATCGGTATCGATGAGAGGGACCGGCAGAGACATCCCTGTCTCGAAGTGCCGAGTTTCCCCTTAGCACCTCATTCTCTTCAACTAGAGCCTGACGAGCACGTCGGCAATAATCTAGTTCGGATCTTAGCCAAGTTAACTCACGAACCATCTCGGTATGGTGATAACGCATCACCTTTAACTCCTCATCGGCATCCTTCAACAGTTTTAGTGCATGGCCATAGGAAGCTTCAAAAGCCTCCACTTGCAAAACCAATGCAGATTTGGTGAAAGAACTGGCCATTATAAAAAGATTATAAGATGAAGATTCGTATGTAGGGGAAGATAATATGATAAGGGTTGTGAATATAACCATGCTTTAAGCAGGTATTTATAGATCAATTAGATGAGGGCTGATATTGAGAGTCGCAACCGTTCGCCAATGGGTTCTAAGAAGCGATGGCAATTAAAAGATGTGTCTGTTCAAGAAAAAAACGTTTGGATTCCCCAAAAGGCTCTGAAAAGGCGTGGGAAATTAAAAGCCACTCTTGTTCAAAAAACGCTTGGGTTCTTACCAATATTTAAAGAGGGTAAGTCATAATGGCAGCGAAACACGCGTCATTTTGGGGAAAGGCAGCAGTTCAAATAAAATATCTAAGATCTTTTGCACAGAGCTCAAGAAAACTCTGGTGAATAAGATTTTTATGCACAGGGCTCAAGAAACCTCAGTGGTCCCTAGATATAGAGATTAAGAAGGTTCAATGGATAAGGTCAAACACAAGGCCCAAGAAAAAGCTCTAATGAGGCCCCAAACGTGCGCAGTCAAAATTAATTGCGTTGGGAAAGTAATTCAGATATAAATAAGAAAAAGAAGTCTTTATTGATTGATTGATACTTCATTACAGATAAAGCAGTCAACATAAAGAAAATATAAATAATAAAATCATTTCGTAGAAGGGCACTCTTCGTCATCCCGCTTCCTTTTCGACCGAGCATACACTTCTTTAAGGGCCAGTTTATAAGCCCTCTTGGAAGCGATTTGCCTATCTCTAGAGGCCTCGAGCTCTTTGATCCGAGCACGAGCACGGATACTGTCGAGCAAAGACCTCTGATGCTCCCTCTCCATGGCGTCTAACCGCTCATCCAGTTCGACGGCCAGACGAGCTTCCACCGACAGCCGGGCAACCCTCTTTTCGAGATAACGCACCCTCTTAACTTCCTCCTCAAGATGAGCGATGTATTCAGGAAGGTTGTCACCGTTAGTTTCATGAGGAGAGGCCATTTGTTCGTTAATAAAGAATGAGTTGCACAAAGAATACAGAGACAGTCCCTTTTTATAGGAAGAAACAAGAGGTAGATCAAAGGTCATCTCGAAGAAAGACAACCTCTTGAACTTTCCAAGAGCATTCATGGCCAACTACAGCAGTTCAAATCCAATTAAAGTCATCCAAAAAGATATCAAGAAGATAAACAGACAAGAACAAGGATAGGGAAATATTTTATTAGTTTCAGGAAACTTCGATTACATCTAAGGAGAAGACTCCCCATTCAAAAGAAATTACAACAAAAATCACAAAAGACTAATTATTTCGAGGAAGAGCCTTCTTCATCTTCATCCGAACTCGGTTTAGATCGAGCATGCAACTCTTTGAAGGCAAGCTTATAGGCCCTTTTTGCTGCCTTCTGCTTAGCCAGACAAGCCTCAAGCCTCTTTATACGCTCGAAGGCCCAATCCCGATCGGCCATCGTCACATGATGAGCAGAATCCATGTCAGACAACCTTTTCTTATAGTTTGAAACCTTGGCCACGAGTTTCTTATTCGCGGTGCGAGATTTCGTGACCTCAGTTTCCAAATAAGAGATATAGTTAAAAGAGCTCTCACCAGTAGAATCAGAGGAAGCCATTACGTCACAAGCAAAGTAGTAGTAAAATGCATGATTATGGAGGGGGCACACCCCTTTATAGGAGTTTTCCTCGAAGAAAGATATCAGGATGGGTAACCACAAATGGGCCCCCCCCTGGGAATCGTCATGAGTCTATTGCATTTCTCGATGAAGCATTGGGAACGGCAAGACCGAAGTAATATCCTCGACAGACCGAGCATGACTCCCTCGACATGGAAAACCATGCCGAGAAAGTCAGGGAGTACTTGATAGAACATAAAAATTGGACCCGAATATTCTATTCGGGTAATAATCGATCCACTTTATAAATGGGTCATCCCATGCCTTTTTCATCATGAAATAAGGTTATTATCAAAAGCCCAAGCCCACTTAACTAGGGACCCATATTTGAAAAGCCCCCTGAGATGAAGACATTTGTCAACATCCTAGAAGGCGTAGTTGCCTATAAATAGCCAACTACCCCTCCTAGAAAAGGACCAGAAAATCTATCCAAAAATTATAGAGAGAAGTTGAGAAAAGAGAAAAACTAATCAAAGCTTACCCAGTGAAGAAACAAACCGAACAGAGAAAGAACCGAGCATCGAAGAAGAAGGAGAACGATCAAGATAAGAGTTTAAATATTTAAATCAAGCGCAATTGTAGCAAGTTAATAATAATCCGAACAAGTGTAATGACCTGATCAATAATAAAGACCAAGAAGTGTTCATTACTTGCAGTTAATTTATCATTATTTTATTGTTGAAAAGTCTAACGCGACCGACCAAAGTTATGGCTTTATCAATGCCTATTAACAATTTTCTAAAAAAGGTGTACAAACTCTTTTATGTCATTATATGTACTAGATACTGCAGGCTTGTTTGTTTGTAACCTTTTAGCAAATAAGCTGGTTTTCTGAGCATGTGAAAGAGCTAGGTTCATACATCATCCAGCTTGAAGCCTCTGGTTTCTTCAGGCAAAAAAAAGGAAGAAAAAGGTTCCAGAATTTAAAGCTAATCTACCTTACAGTGCGTTTTGTAATCTAAATAAAAAATTAAATTAAATTAAAAGCAGTAACCAAACAAGTTGACAGTCATGGGGAAAAGCTATCACATTTTATCTTGACCGTTTTTAAGTGTTTGTACATGATATTGATGTCTGTACCACTTTAAATAATCTTTTTTATGCGTGAATAATTATTTTCTGAAATGCCATCTAACCAGCTAGATACAATGTACTCTTCAAGCGGACCCGTATTATCACCTTCCCCAGCGCAGACACCCGATCCAGCTTCTGACCTCGAATCATCTCTCATCCACCTCATTAACGAGCACCATAACGCCTCTCTAACTCTACACAGCCAAACCGAGAGAGCAAGGAAAATCGCTTCCAAAAACGCCCTTCGAGTTTCCAATTTGTTGGTGGAAGCCGTCAATAGTGGCGTCCAGGAGGCGTTTGTGAACGAGAAGCGGATCGAGGCAGAGATCCGAGCGCTGTCCGCTACCGTTGTTCGTTTTGGGAAGCAGACGGAGCAGTGGCTTGAAAGCTCTAGGTCGATTAATAATGCGGTGAAAGAGATTGGGGATTTTGAGAATTGGATGAAAGTTATGGAGTTTGATTGTATGAGTGTAACCGCTGCTATATCCAACATTCATAATGGGTAATTTGTACTCTATGGTTTTTGTGCTTTTTTATTTTTTTGCCACATTGTGAGATCGTGAGGGTGGTTTTACCAGCGAAAGGTTTGTGGATCGATTCTTGTTGTGTTACTTTCCCTAAACCTAAAGAAATTGTGTCTATTTTTTGGAACGTAACACTTGTTGGATTTTATGCTGTAAAATATACAAGTTTTGGCTATACTCCTAAAATACATGCACCTTTTGGGATTGTCTATTTATTAGAAGGCCTTGTTTGGTTGTAGTTTCTAAGCTCTGCTTTTCTGCTTAAAGGTTATAGAATTTTTGGTTGACCAGTTTAAAGGCTTGGCTTTTCTAGATTTTAGTTCTAGAAACTACAAACTTAAGCTAAATGAACCTCGCTTTTTTCAGAATCTAAATAATATAGCTCATCTTCTTAGAACTGCAACCAGCTCAGAGATTGAGAACAAAACTTGGTTCATCTTGCTTAGAACTTCTAGCCTTGCATGCTAGAAAGCTAGAAAATTAGAAAAGCTCAATTTTTTAAGCTACCCAGCCAAATATTGTCCAGCTTTAAAGGAAAGCTAACAACCAAAGAATACTAAACATTATGTTTAACACTTGAGATGTGACACACTAGTTGGAGTTTGCTTTACAATTTACAAGAATTTGATATAATGTATATGCACCTTATCGGGGTTGTCTATTTATAGGAAATATTTAGCCCTTGTTTAGTTGAAGCTTTTAAGCTCATCTTTTCTGCTTTGAAGTTACACTGCATTTGGTTGACTAGCTTAAATGCTTAAATTTTCTGATTTTTCAGAATCTGAAATAATACAGCTTATTTGCTCAAAAATTGCAACCAGCCAAGCTTTGAATTTGAGAAGAAACTAGCTTATCTTGCTTAAACCTTTTTAGAGCACTTCATGCTCCAAAACCAGAAAATCCATCTTTAAGCTATTCAACCAGATATAGTCCAGCTTTTAAGCAAAGGTCGCAACCAAATGAGACCAAACAAACATAGTATTTAAGTATTTAACACTTGGGATGTACACGATTTGAACATTTCATGTTGTGATATGATAGACAAGTTGTTTGTAATGATGTATATAGAGTATCTACTTATCGGAATGAATTTGACAGGGATTGAACTAATCATTCGCTGATTCATTGGCTAATCAGTTTTACCTCTCTCGTTAGGACTTCGGTCTGAAATAGTATTGGGGGTACTATTTTCCCAAACTATGGTAATAAGTAATAACATTAAAACAAAACCAACAAAAGATCTGTTAAAGGTAGTCCATTGAAAAAAAAATGTGATGAGTAAATCAGTTGATTTCATCACATATTGTAATATTACATTATCAGATACGCTAAAATGTGATTTAGCTCGACTTCATGAAAAGACTAAATATCTCTAAGAACCCAGGTATTGAGAGGCGACTTTCTCACATGGATTTTTTGCATTCGGGTTTTAAGTTGTGCAGAAAGCCAGAAAGGTTATATATATAAAAAGGCTATGTACACAACATTACAGAATCCACAATATGATGACTGGGAAAGAAGTACAACATTGGTAAAAAGTTCGCAACGTTGCGTAACGTTGTGCGATATAGTGGTTTTTGAAAGAAAAACGCAACGCTAAAACGCTATTTGGATGGAAAAACGCTAAATTCGCGCTATAGGAACGATATTTACGCTATAGCGGGTGCAGTCCAAAAAAATAAAAAAATAAAAAAAATAATGAAATTATTGGAGTTTAAAGAGAATCAAACCCCAAAACTATTGCAAACAAAGTAAATACTCTGGCATCTCAAGTATAATCATTTTGTGATTATTAGTTACATTTTTTATATATATTTAGTTAATTTTTATTAGATGTTTTGAATTTAATTCTTTATTTATATGTATTTAGGCAAAAAAAAAATACCCCGCAAAGCGCTATGTAGTAACGCTATTTGCGTTTTTAGCGTTTCTCTCGAAAAAATGCTACGGTAGCGATAACAATAGTGGTATATAGATACCGGGACACATGTTTTGCACATGTAGCATGTACTTCTGTTCACCACTAAAAATACATTTACAAACGAGTATCTTTATTCCACATAAATTCCGATCCTTAAACTTGTACATGCTAAAGTTTTTAATGGCAGTAGAAAAAATTATACACTTGTGTAAGCCTGAAATGAAGTACCTAATTAATTTGGCAATACATAAGAGAATCCAACATTCTCTCTGTCCATTACATGTTTACACTAATTAGTCCTAGAACATTTTGTAGGTGTGTATATACCACTACAAAAAAGGGACATTCCACCTTCATTTATTACAAGTACAAATCATGTCCCGATTTACAAATATCACAAATGCCCCATATCATTAGTTACAGTATATCAGCTACAATCACCAAGTTTTTTTAACTTACAACAATTCTATTTTAAAGTTTGAGAATGAACTATGGACACAGCGATTGCGAAAGTCTGCAAAGCCAATAAATTCGGCTCAAAATGGATAACATACAACCCGTCACGAATATTAACTATTTTCATCACAGGAGAAGAACCATGCTTAGCCCACGATCGTATGTCGACTTGTGACAAATTTTCCCCTTTCTTTTGTTCTGTATTAAGTACCATAATCGGACACCCAATATCCCATCCACCACAGTCACATTTTCCGCCACTTCTCCACCTCTCGACAAGGCTAGTGGGCCCATCTCTCTTATTTCGTGGTCTCCCATGGAAACCGTAAGGGATGATAATATCTGTGCTCATTGAACTGACACCGTTATTTTCGACAAAATAATCACATGGAGAAAGGAAATTGTTTATTGAAGAATTTTCACTTTTCAGCAATTTTTTCTTCAAAAACTTCATTCCCCAACCCCCAACCTCAGGTTCTTGACGGATCCGACAAACATGGTCTTTCACAATAACGGAAGCTAACTCAAGGTTGGTAGAAAAATCAGTGGATAAATCAAAAAACAGGGTTTCATTTGTCCAACCGTGTTTATTAGCTGCTCTTGCTCTTGATGTGTGGTTAGTTCTAAAAACCTCAGATATCTTTTCCGACATCTCTTTAGTCTTTTTAACATTTTGGCTTGTCGAGTTTTGTACTTCCCTCTTATCCTTTTCGTCTATGCCAAACAAGAGAAACTCTGTCTCCCTTACTTCCCTATTGTTACGACAAATCTTAATAGATGTACTCACTCTCATCTTTCCAACAAGACACCCGTCGTTGGAATAAAACATGTACAAATAATCAAAACTGCTGTTATTTGAGAGCTGGGGTTTGATCATATTTGCTAACAATACCTTATTACCATCATCTAAAGTAAAAATATGACGAGGAAGCCCATCCTGCAACGTACAACAGAGCATTCCCCGATTATAACTACCGAGAAATTTAAAAGATAAACGATCAGATACAATGGAAGTGCTCGATGATGAGATCTGTCTCGTATGTTTTGTTTCTTGTTTAAACCTATCGCTTTCGTAAACTGACATCTTCTTTTCTGGATTTGGTAACAAACTATTACCCAACAGAGAGCTAGTACTAGTAGGTATAGTATCAACAGCTGATTTTGTTGCATCAACGATCTCATTTTCGGAACTAACAGATTGGCGAAATGAAGGGTGTTTCATTGAATTAAAACCGTCCTTGATTCTCCTGAACGTACCCATATTTTCATGCCCGATGATCTCATCTTGTAGGGGGAAACAATTAACAAATTCACTTGAACTATAACAGTATTTATTATTGAAATTGAGCAAATTTACCCTGTTAAAAAAAGTGCTCATTGTGGGGACACTATTATATGAGATTGTTCTGGTTGCATCTGCGTGAACTAGCTCGAGGCAATAACGAAGGTACTTCTCATCAAGGGAGATAATATGATTTTGTAATCTTCGATCAAAGCTTTTCACATACCGAACAAAAGATTCTTGAAATTAATTTTCGGTGTTGTTTAAAAACTTGTTATGAAGTACCAATACATTTTTGTGATGCTCACCCTCTAAGGACGGAAAGGTACCTTTTGTTATTTCCTCGTTCTCGTTTGTGCTTTTTAGCGACTCTGTTTCGTCTTATGGAAGTTCTGTTTTCCATCTCTTTCTGTTTTTCGAAAACTATAATAGATGGAAGCAATGATGCTTAGTCTTATGCAAAGCGTAAGAATGGTAAAATGTTATCTCCGCCTCTTAAAACTACGACTTTTCCTGCAGGTTATCAGATTCGATAGAAACAAATGTTAAACAGTTGATTTAGAGTAACATGCAGGTTAAGTAAAAAATTATAACAAAGCTTTAATCGCTCAAATTTCTTAGTAAATCAAGCTGGATTATCTGAGACTGATAAAAAGTTGGTACTCTTCAGCTTAAATAGTATACTATTACCATACCTTACAAAAAAAAAGATAAATAAAAAACGTAAAGTTCAAAAACTACCCAATTAAGTACGATACAATTGAACCAGAAAAAAAAAACATGAAGCTGCAATCAAACAAGCCGTGAAGAGATAGTTCCAAGACAATCAAGAATAATAATAATATAACCAAAAATAAATGATCAAATTTGGGATAGAAAAGGCAGAATTTCTAACTCACTTGAATAGCTGAATATGAAGAAGAAGAAGACTTTAGCTCAACTTAAGCACTAAGAAATCATAAAAAAAATATAGTACTAAATAAATGAGATTATGAGAAAAGAAATAATGGGAGCTTGAAAGGTGGAAATAGTGGAGAGAAAAAGAAAGGAAAAAAGGAGGAAAAAGACTTTTACAAAACAAACCTTGCACATGTGATGAAAGATACGTAAGGAGCCAAAAACCCACTACCAAAACTTGACTATTGGTTGGTCTTGTTGATTGTTGTTCACAATATAATACTCCTTATTAAATAAAACTTGACTATTTTTGTCCCCATGGAATTTAAAATATTCAAAAATGATCTCCAAACGAGGGCAAGCCATATATGATTACCTACATATATATGGTTTTCATATTGCCCTTTCTTTTTCAGAATAGAAATTTTGAAACCAAAGAATATAATATGCTAGAAATAAAAAGAAGAAAATAAGGACATTGCGGAACCAGAATGGTTTTTTTAGGTGGGCGTGGTGTTAAAAATATGTCGAATAGAAGATAAAATAAATAAGGTTTAATATAAAAATAAAAAAAAAATTCAATGTTTAACATAACATAAAATAAATATGAAGTTAAAGACAAACAGTATTGGGTAATAAAATAATTTTTTTAGTAATCTTGTTTGAAAAAATACAATGGTCATTTACGAAATTTGCTAATTTCAAGATGAAAAACATAAAATTTTAGAAAAAAAACTACTCCATCCGTTCTCATTTAATTGTCCACTACGAAATTACGTGCAATTTTAACCGGCTTATAACTTATATCAAAATTATCAGAATGAAATTTTTTTAAATCTAATCATAAAATTTAACATTTTAACTATATTACCAACTTTTGAAAATTTTCATTCAAAATTGCACGTATTTTCGTAGTGGACAATTAAATAGGAACGGATGGAGTAACATGATTTGAACTCCTAATCTTCCACTACCTTATTTTACTACTACACCAACAAATTTTTTGTTTAATTAGGTGGACCATCAATGTATATATCTAAAAAAAAATTAAATTACACATAAAAAAATATATATATATATTGAAAATCGTCGTTGGGGTGGTCACGGGCACCCCCAACCACCCCTGGGTCCGTCCCTGACTAAGGATGACATTATGAAACGATAACACCTCTAGCAACTAAGGATGACTAAAAAAAATGCAGACCACTAACAGTTTAGTAAATAGTAATAGTTTGTGAAATACTATAGGCTTGTTGCAGAAATTTTGCAACAGTAGAGCAACAAAAATTGTTACTATATTGTTGCTAAATTTTATGCAACAAGTCGTATAGTATCATAACAGTTGTTGCTATCCGATTATTTTACTTCTACGTCTTCCAGATGTTTTCTCCTTTAAATCATGGATTAAAGTAGCATAATAGTTGGTATGGTTAATGCCAACCTTGGTTTTAGTAATAAGTGAACTTGAGTCGTTATTTTGCATGTTCGAGAGTATTAGTTTACCATATTATAGTCTTCCAATTCCATTACGGTAATAAAATTGGTTATTATTTAAATTTGGAGCTACTGTTTTTACAAACCCAACACTATATAACCAGAATCGAGAGCGAACGAAAATGCAGCTTCTTGAAATCTACCATACTTGACAATTTGTATTGCAATAAATATAATGTTATATTCGAATCAATATCAACTAAAAATAATTATAATTTTTTGGTTCTGTTGGAACATATATTGTTAAAACATGGGTGTTTCAAAAGTGGTTAACTACCGACTTTTGAGTTAAAATCTAACTATCTACCACTAAATATTTTGTACCGTTCTTTATTCATATGGAAAGCTTGTATACGATTTCAATTAGGCTAAACTGATAATCAATGTGAATGAAAATTGGCCTTAAAGTTGAAATGTGGTGAAAAGTTGGGAAGAAGTTCAATTTAGAATTTTATCCCACTCAATTTGAAATGAAACCCATGAATTTCTTATGCATAATCGTACATCATAGGATGTGAAACTTTAGTACCACATGGACATGAAGGTGAGTGCACCACTATGATGGTGATTCTTCTGAGCTAAAATTAACACGCTTCAGAAATAAGATTGCACTTTGTTTTTAACATATTATGCAAGTCAAATGTTATGAACTTGTAACTACTTATTTTACATTATCTTCGTTATGTCTGAATTCAGACATATTGAGCTTCGGTGGGTCGCATCTTCAAAATACAAAGTATACTTATTTGATTGAGGTAGAAAAATATATTTTTGATGTTTAAATTTAAGTATTTTAATGTTGTTTGATAAACAATATAAAAGTACACTTTTAAAGAAAAATGTTGTTTGGAGAAATTTATGTACTTATACTTTTTAGTTATATAAAACTATTATATCTCTATTTTTTAAAACTTATTTCCCAAGACTTATTGTTCTACAAGGAAGACGAATTATGAATACGAGCCAAAATATTTTTTTTACAACTCAAATCCGGGTTTTCTTTCAAAAAGTTAGAAACAATTATAGTTTTAATTACGATAAAATTTCAAGACATATTCACAAACCACAACCACTATTAAGACAAATGGCGTTTCAAAATTTTATATAGTTCATAAAAATTAAATTATGCTCAACTAAGCGATAAAGAAAATAACATATACCAGGTTTTTCCAAATAAAATACATAAAATTGAGGTGCTCAATTTTCTTCTTCAAATAACCAAATCGGGTTTGATGAAACACAGATAAAAATTCAAGTACAAATCATCCTGTCATTGAGAAGTACCGTTAACTGAAAGTCGCTTAAACGAATAATTTCTATTTTACTCATATCTTCATCTCAAAAACTAATCTTCATAATTATGTTCTAAAACGAAAAATAATTATGATGGAAAAATAAGAACCTTTAGTAAAGATATTTATACTAATAAGCAATTCTCTACGAAATCATATGATTGATTTACAAAAAAAAAATGTATACATATGCTTTTGAGATATAAAAACGAATTTGAGAAATATATATTGTGTATGAAAAAGAAGAAATTTGTTTCCCTCGTAAAAATGAGGTGTAAGCTACAAATTCTTTCACCAGTATTTATCAAGTTAGATACTTAGATATATATATATATCCCCATATATATATATATATATATATATAAAATACTGTATTACACTTTGGAAGGGATAAAGAAATTAAAGCAGGGAACGAAGATCCCTCCCATAAACATGAAAGAGAAATAAGAAAATGCAATAACAAAAACTTAATTTACAGTGTAATTCTTTTACTTTTTGTCCCTAAAGTATGAGCATTGATACTTAAAATAAGTAAGCTTTTCATTCATTTACTTTTGTTATCCTGGGCAGAAACAGGGCTGAGTAATTGAAGTATAAATGCAAAGGGACATGCGACAATTCAACAAATCTGTATAATGCGATGCAAAAAAAGATAAAATTGAAAGACTAATTAATATCATAGCAAGTTTGTAGAAGATGGGTTGATAAATATAATTAAGCACGTCAACCGTTTCCCGCAACAAATATAGAGATAAACAAGAAACTTGTCACCCCATAACGACAAGCAATCATATAGAGGTAGTATTTACATTCCCTATCTCATACAGGGGTTCTTATACAAAATAACTACAACAGATTTCTTCACAACAAACCTGAGTCTTACAATACAAGCAATCATAGAAGCGCGTTTGCTTATTCTTATTTTAACATAACAGTGAATTTAGAAGAATTCACGGTCGGGTAAGATCAAAGGAGCTATGAGAGTCCAGATATAGAGGCCAGCAGTAACCCATTGGGTGCAAATTCGAACCCAAACCGAAGTCCAACCAACATCAATAAGATCGGAGCTTTCGGTAGGGTTGGTCCAACCAGAAAGAAGCATGGCTGAGTACATGCTAGCTAAAGCAAATATTAAGTGAAAAAATGTGTACGAGTAGCTAACTGGCCGTGGATCATCGGTGTTTTTTCCCTTTTTCCCTTCTTCAAGCTCCTCTGAATCATCAAGAAGCGGTCTCGTTGCGCCTGATTTAATAAAAAAAAAAAATGGACTATTTCATTAGGTTGAAAGGGTAATCAGGATAATCATGCAAAAAGCTTGTACGAGTTTCCAGTCCTCTTTGCTAATAGTCTAAGTGAACTAGAAGTGCTTTTCGCATAATTGATTTTAGTACCATAGATAAACAACTTTCAAAAAAATAAACTTAAAGACGCCAATAGCAGCTAAAGAGCTCTTGTAAAAGTTTCGCCAAAATATGGGTTTTGCATACGCAGTAAGATATTTTATTTATTTCCATACACTAGACAAAAATAACATTGCCATATTTATTGAGCTCATTTGATCAGAAGTTTTTATCCTTTTCTAGTTAATGCCCACAAGAAGTGAACTCATCTAAAAACATTCAAGACCATATCTCATTGCAATTGCATCATTTCAGTTTTTCTTTCCTTTTAAAAACTTGGATTGCAATTAGTTGATTGGCATAAAAGTTGAGCTTTTCTCGGTTTTTGCCCGATAAGCTAGAAGATTCAAGCTAAAGATAAAACACAAATTTTCTCTCAGCCTTAAAAGGCCAACTATTTGCTTTAAAGCTGCAACCAAACAAGCTCTTATATAGAGT
This sequence comes from Primula vulgaris, assembly GCA_963920805.1. Classification (NCBI taxonomy): domain Eukaryota; kingdom Viridiplantae; phylum Streptophyta; class Magnoliopsida; order Ericales; family Primulaceae; genus Primula; species Primula vulgaris. The sequence continues at coordinate 21,637,386 of OY987216.1, forward strand.
GTCGGTTTCAGTTCCATAAAATCAATATTCAGAAACAATTTTTGTTTCACAAAAGCAGAGCAGTTCCGACTTTTCGAGATAATCTTGCACATATAACATGTCATAGCAGTGTAATAACTAATAATTACAAGAATGGTGGGTAGTGCTAATAAGTAGTAATACTATTTGCATGAATCCGTACATCGATTGCTTAGGTGTAGGCAGCTCCCTCGTAGTTTTTTAAAAATAATTAGCCAATCATTGTAAAAGAATGATATATGAGACTCACTGTCAGAGATAGATTTTTTCGGGTTATTCGTCATTTTCCCTCAGACGGGTCATTAGGAAGTTTGTTTAGCTTAAAAAATACCTATTCGATTTCAGGTAGAGAAAAATTTGATTGCTTTATTAGATTGAGTAATTTACCTTAGATTATTCTTTAAACTTGGTGATCCACCTTTGGCACAAGTCATTAGTCTTAACTCTTTTGGATACAAAATCATGTAATTTTTTTCTAAAACTAATGAGTAATGATTGGTGAAATAGGTGTATTAATTAACGTCTTCTCCTAATGTTTTCTTTGTCGACAATTGACTTCAGTTTTATGATCTAAGAAGGTCTTAACACAATTTTAATAATCCAATATAACAAAATTTATAGGTATTTTTTGGTACACCCCTCCAGGATCTGCAACAGCTAGTGTTACATTCTGTATGGATCCATATATAAATTTGTACAAACAGCATTACTTGCAAAAAGTACCTGCTTTAGGTGAAGAAGGTGGCGATAAAAAGGTTGTCGAAGACCCAGCACGGAGAGCAGAGTAAAGAACAGAGAGCACAGTAGTTAGCATCCCAAGAACAAGATTACTTGTGGACACAGCTGATTTGTTATGAAGCCCGTTACACTCGTAGTTATGAGGTTCAGAAGAAAGACCCGTATAACACACGTAAGCACAATATACGGATATTACAGAAGCAGGCAAAAGGCTTCCGTTTACCTGTAAACAAAATAGGAAATAGGGATTATATTAAACAAGTGAAGTCGCATAAGGTGAAACAATGAATGTATCAGGCATGTCCGGTTGCAGTTTTAGAGCAATTAAGGCTGATTCTACGTAAATAAAATAAACAGATATACAGAAGCAGGCAAAGGGCTTCCATTCACATGTTAATGCATATACAAGAGGAGCACACTAAATGACTGGTGGTCACATAAGAGTCACTCAACAAACACATATAGAGCGTTGGGCTGCAGCTCCTAAGCATATAAGCTGGAACTTTGAGGTTGCATAAATAATTGGGTTCATCCAGCTTAAAGCATTCAGCTGTTTAAGCTGGTCAACAAGATACAGTACAGTTTTAAAGCAAAAAAGTAGACACATTTGTGAGGTGGCAACCATCCCCAACAAAATCAACTAGTCAGTAGGGTAAATTCACGAATATATATAAATATACATAAATAATCAACATTTTCGCTAAATTAAATTGTAAGGCCAAGACTAAAATAGATTTTATTTTTACCGTTGGATGCAGTGCGATGACAGCAAAAACGAAAGCAAGAATCATCGTCATGACAAGAAAGAAGACATTCAGACCACAATCGTAGCCGGAAGGATTGAACCAAATAAACAAAATCCCGGGAATAGCAAATGCTGCAATATAGCATGTTACTGAAATAGCAAGTAGAGCATAATACCTACAAACACATATTAAACTATTATTATAACTTTCAACAAAAAATCAGAACAAGGTTATTCAGGTAATAACAAACTGAACTGACCATTTCTGCTCGTCTTTAGCGACCCAAGCGTCGTTCCATGAATGTGTGGCATCCAATAATATGATGACTTGGACCAACAGAAAGAAACCTGCTCCAAACTTCGATAATACACCTGGAAAGCACAGCACATTTGATACAACTTTTTCAGAAATTATCTCAGAAAAGGGGGAGGCACGTACACTTCTAAGAAGCTTACAAAAAGTAGCATGTAGAGATGTGTGCATCACATTGTTCAAGAATTAAGTCCCCCTTTTTTCTGATATATATTAACTAGGACACATAGAATGCATTAAACAAAGAGCCATTTATTTTGCAACTGCCAACCTCAATATACAAGAGAAACAGAAAAAAAATTGTAACGGAATTAAAACTCACTATAGATCGTGATGACTATATTTGGCATGAAAAACATAAGGACGGTCAACAACACCCAAATTACAAATTTCGCCATCCATCCACCGTGCTGCCAAGAATCACGTCTGTCGTTTTGATCCTTGATGCCTATCATAATAACAGCAAGTATTGCAAAAAACAGAAAGTTCCCCAAGCTCACACGAAGTACTGCTTGTGCTTGGTACCATTCCTTTGAGTACTCTGCCGAGGTATTAATCCCTATAGTAGAAACCACAAAAATGATCAGACATGAGTCTTCTAGATTAGAAGCCTCTAATAAAATTAATGCTCTAAAGCTTTGGCAGGCATATGTACACGAAATCAGTCAGAAGTAAACATGTATAGATGACACTGCTGATAGCCTAATACTGTCAAACTTGTGTACTATTTTCATCACTGGTGAAGTAAATGAATTTGAGACCTCTTAAAACAGCAATTTTATATAGGAGTTTGCTGATCTAATGATAAAAACCCCATCACAGATCAGTAAAAGTTTATGTAGGATAGCAAATTTAGCTCGTACAGTGATGCTATATATCATCAAACTAATAAGTCCTCTCATTGCTTGCTGCAATACTTCTAGACTTCATCAATATGCAAAACTATTACAGATAAGGCCTTTTGTTTTAGGAGATGGCCTCAGATCCCAAAAATGAAAGTTCCCATGATACGATACGTAAAATTGGGAGTTAGTTGTGAAAATGATTTTCACTTAAATTCTCATTCTTTATCGTATAGTTTTGGCTGACTACTGTTGAAAAGGAAGATTGTTTCCGGCGCAAATGCATTGCCTAAGCACTTTTAATAAACGAAAAAAAAAAATTACTAAAAAAATCATCTTTGCCCCCCAATTCAGTTAACAAATTTCATTAATTTTCAGGCAAAAAAAGCGCAGAACCTCAGCCTTTAAACCAACTAACCAAAGACAATACATCTTATAAAAAAACAAAAACAAAAAACACAGAAGCAGAGCATAAAAGCCACCAAGCAAGCAAGCCTAACACTGACTAATAAGTTGACACTCCAACTGAAAACATTGGAATTTGCCAAGCGCAATAGGAGGGGAAAACTAATAACTCCTACAATATAGTAGGCTTGTAGCTAGTGCTCAATGTTTTAAAAGGCGCAATGTGGTTTCGAGGCGAAAATAGGCTGCCCAATGCTTAATCCCGCTTAATTACCACCTAATCAGCTTAATCCCTCCTAGTCCTTTAGGCGCCTAGGCTCGCTTTATAAACCAGTAGTGCTTAATAACCACAAACAAAAAAAAGATATTAAAAGGCAAGAAATTAATAAAGACGCTGACACTGCGAATAAGCTTATCATTTAAACTATAACAACCTCAATTTTAAGATATAAAACTCAATCTTGTACAATGTTCTTAAATATTCATACCCAAAAACATAGTATTGATCTAACCGACACACATAGCAGGCTTCAAGGAGAGGCAGGGAAGGAAACTGCTAGGTCCCACCCACTATGGATGCCTCATTCTTTTTATATCATTTGCCACCATATTTTAACCAAAGTCACCTAGATAGTGGTACACCCCTGTACGAGGGATAGACACTGGTACGCGATACGTGAGTTAACTTGGTACGCGGTAAGTTGAGGGTAGGCTTCTCTCGTACACTCTTTTGGGACTATACTGTCATCCGGAACGTGGTACGCTCCATGAAATATGTTGACAATAGGAACTCACAGATAATCCATTTTACTAGTATGCAAGTGTAACACATTAAAATGATATTTTACGATTACTTTTTGGATGGAAAGAATAATACTACACAATATGACAATTGCATTTTTTCCCCATATTAATCACAAGTTATAACACATCCTCGTCAAAACTCAAAACAAATAAACATAGAAAATGAGCCATATAATAAACTAACTCGAAAAAAATTGTCGAGAAAAAATAGCCAATATCAGAGGGCAGTATAAACATAAAATGTTGAACAAGTATGTACTAGGTTTTGATAGCTTTTCCCTTTTCTACTCTGGTTTGCTAACTTGAGCGAATCAAGACGCGGATTTTAACAACAATTCTAGTTGGTCCTATATTATCTATAGAAACATTAAGGACTAGTTCTTAAGTTTAATAATTCGGATCGATTTGCTACCTAACACAGTGGGATTAGATCAAAATATTTTAATTGATGCAAGAACCTTAAACATACATAGTAAGAAAAAAAAAACTTTTTTATCAATTTGATTGTTAAATCAGGTACTGGAAAAGGGTATAACAATAAATTACAAAATATGAGATACAAACAAGGGATTTCAGGTCATAATTCTAAGTAATTGAGATTTTAAAGTGAATTCTTCCTGACATAAAATATAGCTGATTAAATCAAGAAGGAACAAAAAAAATGGTATAATATGAAGATAGTACTAAAAAACAAAAAAGGTGAGAGATACAAACATGAGTATTTCTCTAAAAAAAAGGGGCACATAAATTCTATAAAAGAGGCTAAAAAGTCCACAACTTAATGAGATACAAACATGGGTATTTCTAATTACACAACTTAATTTAGGAAGAACATTAGAACAATAAAAAAAATGAAATAGAGAAAAGTTGATAGATACAAACATGGGTACTTCTAATTACACAACTTAATCTAGGAAGAATAATAATAAAATGAAATAAAGAAAAGACATTTTGGATACAGCTGAATAATTCTAAGTTATTGAGATTTTAAAGTGAATTCTTCCTTACTTAAATATAACTGATTAAATTTTTAAAAAAAATGGTATAATATGAAGATAGTAGTAAAAAAAACATGGGTATTTCTCTAAAAAAAGAAAAGAGGAGATAAATAATGTAAAAGAGGCGAAAAAGTAGAAAAATAAAGGAAGGAAGAAGAATAAAAATGAAAAAAGAAGAAGAGGTGAAAGGTACAAACATGGGAGTTGATGTAAGAGAGGAGAAGAAACTTCTCTAAGAACCCAAGAGACAATTAAAGAAAGACCAAAAAGAAAACAATAAGCTATTCTTGCTGATCTTTTTGATATTGTTGATGCTACTGATGTACATAAACCGCATGTTAGTGATACGCAACAACTTGCCAAGCACGACATCTCTCTCTCTCTCTCTCTCTCTATATATATATATATATATATATATCTTTATATGTATCTATGTGTGTGTTTTTGTGTGTGCCCAGATTGAGCTTTAAGAGAGAAGAAGACTGGAAATGTTGGGTTGGGTGGTTGGTTGATTGTATTGGTATTTTTGTATTATTATTTTATATATTTGCTTAATTGGTACCCATCACTCTTTTAAAAATCACAATATGTTGCGAAACAATTCGCGACATAACGGTTTTTGAAAAAAAATTGCTTACGCTAAAACGTTATTTGAATGAAAAATGGCTAAATTCATGCTATCGAGATCAAAAGCGTAAAAAGTGTAAAATTTTGGACCAAAAGAGAAAGAAACGCAAAATTTTGGACCAAAAACGTAAAAAACGAGTTATTTAAAAAGGAAAAAAAAACAGCGGATCCAAATAATTAATATATGTTGTATAATTTTCATAATTGAGTGTGTAGTTCGGATGGTTGTGTCAGTGCACTTACTCCCATGAGATCTATGTTTGAGACTCACTGACAGCAATGCAATTTTTTTAAAATCAACTTTACTAATAATGTGTCGATAAAATATATTTTCAGTTTGTTTCTTTTATTAATATATGTAATGATGAATCAATTAATAATTTCTTCTATTATTTCATTATTCACTAACGATTTTTGTTTTAGATCGATATATTTTCAAAGACCTTTATGCATATTTTGGAGTTTTGAGAACGTAATAAATGAAAACGAGTAAGGCCCAAGATGACCAATAATATCCTACAACACTCCCCCTTTGGACGTCTTGATTTCTTCGTCTTCATGCTATCGATGTGAGTCGAGTTCATTCGCAATACTAACCGCATAAAAACCTTAGGGCCGAAAAACCCAGTGTGGGACAAAATCGGTAACTTGGACAAACTGTGTAGCAGAATGATATAGGCCGAAATTCTATCTAATTAACTAACTACAAAACAGTGTGCCTCATCAAAACCTTGCCGGAGCAAACCCAATGGAAAAATCTCTGATCGAAGGAAAAATAGTGCAATAGTGGTAGTAGTAGGGGATCAACCACAAAACAGGTGCCTCATCAAAACCTTGCCAGAGTAAACCCAGTGGGAAAAAAACTCTGGTCGAAGGACAAAATAGTACACAGTGGTAAGAAGTATACGACAGGATACTCCCCCTGATTTCGGCAATCCTTAGTGAGCTATAACAGGGAACATGTCTCGCTAAAAACCTTGCCAAGGAAAACCCAGTGCGAGGATTTCGACTAAGTAGTAATTAGTGCAATAAGCATTCACCCGGATGCTCCCCCTCACTTGCACACGACTGGGTGCAATGATTTCATATTCGAATAAAGAGTACGAGCATTCGACTGGATGCCTCATTTACTTGCACACGACTGTATGCAAGAAAATATAACGTGGAATAAACCGAGCATTCGACATGATGCTCTTAAACTTCATATGTGAAGATTTATTTCGGCAAAAAATGCTAAATAGCATAATCTAGTCATGTCTCTCTTGATCGATAACAACAAGTTGTCCTCAAAAAAGACAAGTGCTTTATCTGGATCGTGAGACAGAGCATATATAATTCAAATATGGCTAATACGAGCTCGAAGCCATATACACTCTCTAGTCGTCTCATAGAGCACAAGTAGATCAGAGTGATTCGTTTGGAGTCATTCCAAGACCTCCAAGATATTGCCTTATTCCTAATGGTAAAGACAGACCATGTTAGGAATATCCATTATGCGGGTCTGATAAGTAACCGGCATCGGTATAACCGAAAAAGGGTTGCGTTAATTCAAGTACCGAAGGGGGTAGGTACACTCGATGACGCAAATGGGATAAGACAAGCCCTTATCCACAGTTACCTTAAGGTAATGGGAAAATGTCTTTTATGCCATTTCGATGGCAGCGTGTTAGCGCGATGCTGTGTCGAGCTATACCATTCACAGCAGACAAGATGTTCGTCCTAGTACATTAGACCAAGTACAATGATGCACTTATTGTACTTAGATATGAACATCATTGTTCAATATCTCTTTGTCGTCTCATTAGGGACGGACCGGGTCTATATCAATGTCTAGTGATCGAACGATCATGGGAGAATCTGACGACTTAGCGTCATAATGACTAAAACGTCGTAACACCTTCTCGGTGTAGTCTGAATCATGGACTTAGATTCAATCTTTACGGGACTCGATCATCAGGCCGAGTCACTACCGTGTCTTCCCAAGATCCTTCATCTCGAAGGCAAATCCAAAAAAATGGATCGCGTAATAAAACACGCAAGGCCATAATACTTGTTCAAGTATCCCAAGCTAATCAAGTACCCACTTAAGCGGGTATACCACATCCGCTCGGATTATATTAATCCATATAGTGAACATCTCATTTAATTGAGATCGTGTTCCGTGGTCAGGAACTACTTGATTCAAGCATTATGAAGTCACACAGGCACCTTTATCAATATCGCTTTGTCTAAATCCCCATTGAGATAAAACCGTGACCACATTCATGGCTGCATACTCAGTTTTTCGAAAACTGCTAAACTGGTAAAGTAGGGGACTATTATAATGTCCATTACGAGAAAATCAACCATCTCGTAATCAATTCCAATGTGTGAGAGAAGCCTTGCTCTACTAGGCGAGCATTCTACAATCTCATTATTCTCATCATTTTTCCTTACGAATAACCAAATAAACGAACTCGTTTAACATTGGTGGTGTTGGAGCTACAGGTCCGAACACACTTTCGCTAAGTAGTCTACTTGGATTGCAAGTTTCCATTAGGCCAGTCTATTCTACATTGACTTCAGGCAACGGTACATGGTTCCCTGTCATAATTTGCTCATATTATCAGTCGTCACTGAATATATGAACAAGTAATCAATGGCAGTCTTGTTTCGCTTCAATATCGTCTAAGATATCATGATCGAAAGATATTTTGAGATTCTTAGGATGAGGAGGAAATCACACATCTCCTTGCTTCTTTATAATCTCGTGCGACAAACGAGTTTCAGTTCACCACCTCTGGGGCTGAACGAATTTGGAACCGGTCAACTTCCTCGTATCTTGGGAAGGATAACAGACTGACGGCCGACGACAGCGTCCTTTGCTTGGCGGGTTCGGCCAAAGCAATATGTTACGACTGGAACACGATGTTCGACAGGGACGTCTATCCTTGCAAGCATTTTGCAGCAGGTATAAATGATCTCGTGATATCTCATAAAGTCATTAAATGTGTTTGGTATTTAGTTAGACTTGAAGGAGTCTATGCACTTACTTATCACTAAGTGCAGTTTTGGGGATCAAGCTAAGACTGAGTGGGTATGCCATGTTATTTCACGTCGTTCTTTATCAACGGTAAGATGAAAATCTCCCCCTAACGACGAGGAGAACAATCTTATCGATGTCACTTTCGTATATCATGCGGTAAAGAGATCGCTTGCCAAGGTTACTTTATCAAATGATAGGCAAGGGATTCATAATCGACTTATGTCCCCTTCAGAGGTCCATATTTTGAACGCTATAGCGGCTCAATCAAAATATTAATTAATCACTCTAAAAACGCGTTAATATGAGATTTCTGGCTCATAACCAGTAACCAGCTGATACGCATATGGTGTTTGAGTGTCTATGGGCCTCATAACGGACCAATGCAGCAAAATAGCATAACCCCACACGAAAATATAAATCTAGGTGCACAAGACCAAGATATGCGTGCAATCATTTGCAGTCGCATCATCAAACTTTCCGTGAGTCCATTTGGGTCTGAACATAATCGACAGGATCTTCAATTTCAATTTCCAAACTCAAGTAATTCAAATCGAAATTTTGATTTTTACTCTTCGGAATTATCAAGTCGACTAGACTTTTCAGGATAATCCAGATCATGAGCCATCAACTTAATGATAGGGCTAAAAGTTTGAGAAATGCTGCATTTCTGTGGACAACGATAATCATGTGACCTTATTGTCGATGCATCAACCATAACCATTTATATTTATGGTCCGTCTTATGGTTGGATAAGTCCACAATAACTCCTTCAATTCTTTACAAGAATTCTACGAGGTCATTTCGTGATCTTTACACATACTAGTCTTTCAAAGTAAGCATTAGTGGCATGAATTTCGGATTAATCACGAAACATATCCTCAAAGAGAATCCAAATGCCATGCGATTATAAATCAAGCATCGTCTTTTGACCCAGGAATATCTCATCCGGTCAATGCCACAATATCAAAATGCTTTGATCAATCGACGACAGGCGAATGATAGTATAGACAATCATGTCTTAGCATCTAAATCCTTTATCAATCGACGACAGGCGAAATGATAAGGTAACTTTAAATGCTTTTTAAAAAATGTTGTAGCAACCACTTGAAAGGCATTTCAACTCATCTAAAATACGCTTTTGGTCGTATTGAATGGAGGCTATGTAAAGAAATTTTAATTCTTTCATGAGCTATTACCAGGTAACACTGGTTTTCTCGAATATTTTATAACTCAACAAGGTACGACAGGACCTACATGAGTATAACGCCTCATATTTGAAAAATCAATTTGGCTTTACCAAAGATTTCGATTTGGAACGACAGGTCCAGAATCGTTGTCACTGAGTGCTCTTTTAGGCAAGTAGTTGGTGAAATTATATGGTACACTGTTACCCACTATTTCCAAAAAACCAACTACACCACAAGTATTGCCTAAAATTTCATAATTTAAAGTTTGGTCACATTTTTCAAAGGTATTTGCTCAAAACACTTTAAATTATTTCGAGAAATTTCGTAAACAGGCAAACCATAATTCAAAAGTATGTCCAAATGGAAAAATCATAATCCAAATGGAAAAACATAATCCAGATGAGCGAAAAAATGGCTCAATGATTTATCAAAATCAATAAAGAAAGATACCAAACTTATTTGAGCCACAAAATCGGGGGTCTCAAGAGTTTCCTTTCAGTTATCTTTAACCACATTAGCATCGTTTTTTTCATCTTTATAATAGTTTTAAACTATTTAAGGAGTAACCGTACATGACCTTTGTCTTTATAGCATAGAGTTGCCTCCTTGATCATTATCTCTTGCTTTTTGACAACGGGGCATATTGTTCCTTTCAATTACTGTCTTGGAGCCACAGGTTTTCGATTTTGATGATTGTCTAAAATCTCGCTTGGCTAGGCGATTCATCGGGATCGTGACTGTTCGAGACAAATAACACTTGTCTCGGTTCTCGATTCGTGAAAAAAAATGTACACGAAGAGTATTAATATCAGGCAAACAATTCGCCATTGACCCAATAGGATTAAAACTACTCACCGGGGCAATTTTCTTATCCAATAACAGATGGGCGATAAAGAAACATGGTGAATATAAATTCACGATACTGCTTATGGAATACAATTTCCAAGCTAGTATTTTTGGTGAAGGATTGCTTCAATATGTCAATTTCAGACATTTGATCACCATAGACGTCATCACGTCTCAAATGTGGCGGCGGAATAAAACCAACGCCTTAGCATTCATCCCGATGGTAACAAGAAACTCGTGTTTTACTCATCAAAGATGGCATCCAATTTTTTTTTTGTGCATCACATTTTCACACATCAGGGTGAGTAACATGTGGTGACGGATTAAAATCAACGTTTAAACAGTCATTTCGCAAGTATGTTTTTACGATTTTTCTCATTATAGATGGCATCCAACATGTGTTGGGAGTTCTGGATTATTTATCATATAAAACGACTGGTTTATATGTTTATGGTTTGCACAAGCATAAAGTTTATTTCGAAACGACAGGTTCGAAAAATAGTTTTGCTTTTAATGTGAATAGGTTCTCATTGGTCGAACCACAGGTCGATACAGAGACACCAATTCGGCGAAACATATATCACTATATAAACACACTAGGAGAAATTATTATTTAGTCAACCCCTTTCGGTAGCTCTACTTGAAAAACGACCAGGAAAGACGGTGAGGGTGGAGAGCACAAATGCCACTTAAAACCCGACCTCATTAGGATATCGACTTCCGCCTATATCTTTCCTAGACATCGTATCCAAATATGTGAGCCTAGTTGGGAAAGGTTCATAATTTTTCCAACTTAAATATGAAAATATATGAATTCGCAAATTACCATATTTTACACAAGTGTATATGGCAGTAAATAAATACATAGATCGTACCTGCTTGCATGATTAAATAATATAGCAGTAGCATGGTAGTACATATTAGCACAATCTAAATTTACCAATTTTACACTAAGCAATATATTACTCAATATTTAATTATTCTATTGCTATATGTAAGTTCTATACATGGTAACTAAATCATGTATGTGCTAAGTGTATAATGACCGAATATTTGTATTTATCAAACATATAAACTGTTTTGCATACAAGTAATTACTACAGGACCATGCGTGTAATTTCAGTAAATTATTTATAAGTTACAGAATTATTACATAGGGAGTCCAGAATTTCTGGAGTGTTTCAGTTAGGTCCTAGTACTTCTGAACATTTCAAGCAAGCTACTACAAGTTTTATTACTACATGTTGGAACTATATATTCCATGGGGTTAATACTACCTTGTACATATCAATCACTTACGTCCAAAACCAGTATAACTAATAGCAAGTTCTTGTTCTATCAAGTTACATTATCAATTAAGCATGTGATATGCAATACTAATCATGCTATATTCAAGACTGTACAGTACTGTATAAACGAATACTATATGCATAGTCAGCCTATATAAGGATATATTATTACATGAGATTTACATTACTAATATCCACAACAGTAACATATGTATATATATAGCATGGGATCGTTACACCTATGATGGCATATTAAATCGACATAACTGTAATTCTAGCCCATTAATTACACATACATATATGTTGTTACACATACAGTAAACGTAGTTTCGATTAAAAAAAATTGGGTACCTTTCATCGGTATGTTGATGAAGGTTGGTAAATAAATAAACTAATAAAATCCGGATAAATTTCAAGATTTATTTATACCCAACATCCGTGCGTTTACCCAATATCTCCAATCAAATATTCCAATCTCTGTTAGCAAAGTGCTAATAACGTTTTGTGTGACATATTAGCTCGGTATATAGATATATAGAGATATGTATAGATATAGAGAGAAGTATAAGAAACAACAATAAGGGAGGATTTATTCATTCATATGAGTGATAGAGATACATCAAGAGACATCTGTTCCTCTTTATATAATAGAGGGTATGGTTACATATGCTAGGAAAGCCCAAGATAGGCCCAATAGAGTAAGACCCAAGATGACCAATAATATCCTACAACGTTATTTGGATGGAAAATTACTAAATTTACGCTATCGAGACCAAAAGCGCAAAAAGTGTAAAATTTTGGACCAAAAGTGTAAAAAACGCAAAATTTTGGACCAAAAGCATAAATAACGAGTTATTTATAAAGGAAAAAAAAACAGCGGATCCAAATAATTAATATATGTTGTATAATTTTCATAATTGAGTGTATAGTTCGGATGGTTGTGTCAGTGCAGTTACTCCCATGAGATCCATATTCGAGACTCACTGGCAGCAATGTTTTTTTTTTCCGTTTTTTTAAATTATTTGTATTCTAAAGTTGTGTTTTTTTTTTAAAATCAAATTTACTAATAATGGGTCGATAAAATATAATTTCAGTTTGTTTCTTTCATTAATATATGTAATGATGAATCAATTAATAATTTCTTCTATTATTTCATTATTCACTAACGATTTTTGTTTTAGACCGATATATTTTCAAAGATCTTTATGCATATTTTGGAGTTTTGAGAACGTAATAAATGAAAACGAATTCATAATGAATTATTTTTTCGTTTATGATACAAAAATGATCGGTAGAACGTTTATTTTTAACTTTGGAAGTCTGTTAACATAATTAATATAAATTCTATGACTGTTTAATGTTATATTGTTATATTTATAGGTAAACGCTAAATTGCTACACTATTTGCGCTTTTAACGTATCTCTCGAAAAAAAAAAACGCTACGCTAGCGATTATGCTATTTAAAACATTGGTACCAATAATTACAGTGCCATTTGAACAACTTATCTGCTAACGAAGAATTACACACTTTGAACAACTTGTCTGCTAATGAAGAGTTACAGATTTGTAACCCAAAATTAATAAAGAAAATCCAAATTTAGAGAGAGAAAATGAAAATTATTTTTATTTATCTGTTAACTGAAATTCTGTTACAGTTCGCCCTTATATAAGATTTAGACAACTATTAGAGTTTACACTAACAATCCCTTATTCTCTAATAATAACAGAAAAACATCAAAGTAATTACAGAGAACTACAAAACTATTAGAAATAGATCAATTAAGGACAATATTATCTCAACAACTAATTTATTAATTTTTGCCCAATTAAGAACCTAACAGCATAATTTGACGAAATTGCGGTCATTATATCTCATATTTTGGGATCTATATTTGTATTTCGTACTAATATACTTTTTTTGTTAGAAATAAACCATTCATGTAATTTGGTCGTAATATTTGCCATTATTGACTTTAATGGTCTTTGATCATTACCGGAAAACACGTTTCCCCAAAATAAACTTTCCCGTTTTCCGCCTCTACTTTCATACTTCTTATTATTTCATGTGTTAATTTAAAAAAAAAAACTCTCATAGTCCGTTTTCGTTTCTCGTTTGGTTTCCCATCCTGACAATTTTGGTCTTGATTTCTCAATAATGATGGGTAGGGACTCTCTATTACCTAGATGTGGCTTGGTTTTGTTTGAAAAGTTTTTGCAAAAATGAAATGTTATATATATTATAACGTGTGTTAAGTTTTGTTTGATAAAATTTTGGAAAAAAAAAATTATTAGCAAACTATTGTTTTCTATACCAAGTCACCAGACATTTCCAACTTATTGGATTTGTTACTTACATTCGGAAGTCTCAATAGTGAGGAGATTGCGTTATTTTTCCTTTTCGCGAAGATTTTGAACTTATCGAGTTTTGGGTTTTGTTAGTGTTCGCACCCCGACGTAGACTACTGTTAGTAAGTTTCGTAAGTTTGTCTTCTTTATTATTGTGACGAAATGGTTTTAATTTGTATAGTCATTTGCTTATGAGTTGTAATAGTTTTCCTCTCTTTTAGATTGTTGTGTTAATTTCACTAGGATAGATCTCGAGTTTTACTTTTTGGGGATCAATTAGGCATATGACAAGTGGGTGCTTTGTGTTCTCTCCCTCGCCTGGCCTTCGATTATGTTTATTGTGTATATAGAACCTTGATAAAACTTCATTTATTCGCTTACACGGTTTATGAATTAAAACAGTTCCATTCGGTCATTTGTGTCTTTTGGCATGCCGATGACACTTTTCTTTAGTCTGCTATGGAAAATTCTCTCACATCTGTGGTCCTTATAATAAGTACTCGATTTTTTTGGTCTGTGTAGAGAACTGAAGGACTTGTCTCGACTTACGTGTAAAGCGACTAGCTACGATATGCTTGTTAGTCATGTTTCAGTTGTTCCAATGTACTGACACAAACATTAGTTATGTTCCACCATAATATATAAAAAGGAGAACCAAAGTGGCTAGCGTTACAGGGTCGAGTGACGCTTTACATCCGGTAGATGAGGTAAATTTTTAAATCATCAACTTGGTTTTTGTTGTTAAGCATATTTTGGTTTTAGAATCTAAGTGATTACTTAATTGTCCAAAGACTTTTAATGTTCCCTTTTATATATTATGCAGTAGTTGGTTTTAATATTTAGAGCTCGTCGAGTTGTAGTTAGTCAAGTTATATAATCACAAAGAATCCTTAAATCTGCAGGTACAGATGTATTCAATCTCCACAATGAATTAAGAAGCATAGAGAATTGGTAAGAAGAATGTGTTTATATTATTTGGCAGAGCAAACATTTAGATTTTGAAAGAATTTAAATGAAAATAATAAAGTGAGGTTCAGAGTGTGGTCTTTGTGGACTTTCAGACAGATGCCGGCTGTAAAACGATTACAACAGTTACGAGGATATAGATAGACATTATACAAAGATAACAATTTCAGTAAGAAATACTAGATAGACACTATCAAGTCTGGTGCATTAAGCTTTTCAATTTCAATTCCTCACCAGATACAATGTGAAGCATTTACTTTTATTGAATGTGTTTCATTTACCGTTTTCTATTCTAACATATTAGGTTTGTGTACTAACTAGTTATTGTTTTAATCAGACTTTGTCTGAGTGTATTGTATAAATCGAAATAAGTGGAAAGGAAAGTGTTAAAAATCAGCTAAGAAAAAAAAACTGGCTACGGCTAAGATACACAAATGGAAAATATCAACAATCTTTAGTTTCACTTGGTTACTCTGAAAACTGTGATTGAATGTGTCAAATGTGTAGCTTCTAAGATGTACATGTAAGACAGATACTAACATAATGAAAACAAAACCTGTATGAGAAAAGATTGTACTATTCATAATTCAACGCATCTGTTAATCTCAGTTTTTTTTCCTGCTTTTTTGCGTTTGATTGATCCTTAGCTTGTTAACCGAGTTCTTTTTAACTTATACTACAAGAAAAAGTTAAGATAGCAACAGTTTATATTTTGAAAACTGTTGGTAAAATAAGTGTCGCTAAATTTTAACAACAGTTTAGCAACAAAACTTATTGTTAAATTTGGCGACACTCATTTTACCATCAGTTTAGCAACAGACGCTCTCATGGTAACCTGATATTTTTCTGTAGTGATAGAAGGTTTGAGTAATATTATTATTGACCCAGTCTTTGTTTTGAGAGAATCTAGTTTTTTTTCTTAAAAGCTGCAACGAACCAACACTCAAGATCATAGATTTCATCTTTGTAAAGATGGAAAAACTGTGATTGCCTGTGACAAATGTGTACACTGTAGTTCTTAAATTTTTCGAAAGCTACAAATAATCAAATATAGAGAACAAAAAATGCACCTAACAAAGTTGAAGTTGAACAATTCAAACACAGTATCCGTGGGTCGAATGGAAAATGTATCCATGTGTATGACCTCATGGGCCCCTTTTTAAAATTAATTGATGTTTCTTCAAGTTGGATTAATCGAAGACTTTACGCAAGAGCCTTTCTCATTTTATATTATTTATTTTTGATTTATTGCATATGGCCGCCTTTCATTACTACAATTCTTCATAATTTATACTCTATTACTCTAGATAGTAGATACAGCAAGTATATTGTGTCTATCAAGCTTTTCTAGTCTGGAATATTCAAGGATACTTACACGCTTACTCCTTTATATATGTTTAAATAAATAACTACAGAGGACAGCTTGCTGTTTTATTTGAGTAGCAGTTGTTAGCTGGCCAAATCACATTATAAATATACACTATTATAAGGGGAGTGATACATACACACATAAAAATATACAGTATCTTTACACATCAATTACAACCCTTCATTTACTTATTTTTAATGGTCAAGATTAGTTTATCTAATAACAAGAATAAACATATAATATTAACCATTAAAAGTAAGTAAATGAAGAGTTGTGATTGATGTGTAAATATGCTTAAAACATAAACCTTACCTCGTGGACCACAAATTGTTCGTTTTGTTTTCTCCTTAAAAGTGGACTCAAAATGTTCATTTATATAAGCATATAGCCCCCTTCCATTGTATACCTACCATTCAATTTCTTTTCTATTTTTGAATATTTTCATGGCGAAAACCGAGAATTCCCCTCCTCCCTCCTTCTCACTCGTAGCTTCACCCTCGAAAGAGGTTGCTTCGGAGCTTCTTCCGTTCCTGAGGGTTTACAAAGATGGAACCGTGGAGCGCTTCTTCGACCCATCTCTTGTGCCACCCACACTTGATGACCCAATCTCTCATGTATCGTCTAAAGACATAATAATAACAAAAAACATCTCAGCTCGAATTTATCTCCCGAAAGTTTTTGAAAATCATCAGAAGAAGCTCCCTATTTTAGTTTACTACCATGGAGGCGGATTCTGTATCGGGTCTGCTTTTTCCTCACTCTACCACCTACACATGAACACCCTTGCTTTTAATGCGAAAGTACTTGTAATTTCGGTGGAATATAGGCTAGCCCCGGAACATTTTTTACCCACAGCTTATAATGACTCATGGGATGCTCTTAACTGGGTGGCATCTCACATGATAAACAGCGATGGTTTTTATCAAGAATCCTGGTTGGCTAACTACGGTGATTTTGATAGAGTGTATCTAGGCGGTGACAGTGCAGGAGCTAATATTGTTCATAACCTCGCTATACGAGATGGTAATTTACTTTTGCTCTATTTATGTATTATATAAACATGGGGATGTTTTGAGTAATAAGTTGTTTCAAATTACATGCATCATGCGGATGCATGAACAAATTGTTCAGTCCAGTCTGTATTAGTAACATTTTCATGACATTGATTATACTTTTAGGCTATTTTCGTCCGACTAACGGCTTCAGAAAAATAATCAGCTTTTCTTGGATGCTTGTGGTGAGATGAACAATTTGATCAATCAAACTTAATTTTAAGCTCAGTACTTTTGCTTTCTTTTCCCTTAATAGTTGGACTGCATCTGGTAACAATCTCAAAATTTGAGATTTTCGGTTTATCTGACCTGAAAAAGCTAGAAGCATTAGGCCGAAGGAATCCTGGTTTTTCCAAAATAAAATATGTAACCTATTTGCTTAAAAGCTGGAACATGTTGGAAAACTATTTGTTTTCATTGTTTTGAATGCCATTTATTTTAATGGTTACAAATACATTTATTCTTTCAATTTATGTGTGTATTTATTTGTAAAATGAGTTACAAATTGCATGTTTATAAAATAATGGTATTGGTTCCTTTTTGGCCTAATCTTTCCAAGACAAATTTTATACCTGGTATATACACTCATTCACACACATTCACATATGCATACATATAGAGAGAGAGTACCGTATCACCAACGGCCCGACAGTCACTCGGTGTCGTTTCCGTCGAGTCACATGCGATAGACGTTGTAACTTGGGAACGAAGTGCCCTATTTAGCCAGAAGCAGAGGTGGCGGGGCAAATATCGTTTAAGGGAAACTGATTGCAGTTATCTCGTCTCGGACTTTAGTCCATTTCGGTATCATTTACATTATTTTATATTAAATGTTGTAATTGATAATTATATATTTGAGGAAACTATTTTCTGTTTATTTGTCAATTTTTTTTCCGTAGAAATTATTGGGTTTATTTACAATGTACCCAACAGAACATTAATGCCCTTCCTCTTAGTAACTTCTCTAGAAAGTTTGCTAAGTTTGTTTTTGAATATATGTGCAGGTACTGATAGCTTACATGGTGATATGAAATTATTGGGAGCTTTTCTTTGCCACCCTTTCTTCTGGAGCTCAAATCCAATAGGATCCGAGTCCAAACTCGAACACGATAACACAATGTCAAATAAAACATGGAAGCTTGTTTTTCCTCATGCTATAAATGGTTTGGATAATCCGATGATAAATCCGTTTGCTAATGATGCTCCAAGTTTGGCAGGGCTAAAATGCCAGAAGCTGCTTATTTGCGTGGCGGGCTTTGATGAGCTTAGAGAGAGAGGCCTTCGGTACGATAAGGAGGTGAGAGAGAGCGGGTGGGGAGGAGAGATGGAGTTATTTTTAGACGAAAACGAACAACATTGCTTTCATATTTTGAATCCTGAATGTGATGCTGCTAAGAAGATGACTAAACGGTTGGCTTATTTTCTCATCTGATTAAAGTTGTTATAAATATTTTTTATACAAAAATAACGTGTGTGACACTATATATAGTGTGTGCACTCGAATGTCGAGACCATTTATTACATTTTTAGTGATAAACCGTGTAACGCGCGTGTTGGATGAATTTATTTAAGGTTGCACTTTTTTATGCGTGTGTTAATTAGAAACTAGAATGTTGACTATGTGACTGATGAACTTAAAATGTCGGGCAATTAGTAGCTAGGCTTTTACCGTGTTTCAAGCAGAGAAATGTCGGCAATGTTAACTACGTGGAAATGGATACATTCATTTTTTATTTTTTTAAAACGAAAGAAGAAATTTTATTAATGAGTAGATAGATACAAGTCCGATTCCCCTAATTTTTTTTTATAAAACTTTAAAATATAGGGGATCAATACATAAAAAGGGTGATGAAAACCCTATAAAACGAAATCGTTTCATTTAATAAACAAACAATACAGAAACCGACTATGTGTCCCTTACAAACGAAACATTCTCTATGAATATTAATTCAAACTACATCAGACTATGGTTCATAACCAAATACACCAACATTGCAAACATTTACTAGTCACTGCTATCACCAACTTTTAGGAATCATTGATGATTACATATCTCAATAAGTCTCGGGTTTAGGAAAAACTTTTACAATCAACGTTTTCTCTCCAAAATAAGACTAGTTCCGCCACTAAAGCTCATCAAAACCGGACAAAAAAACAACTCTAACTTTGAATAAGACTCAACAAATCATCTAATTATAAACTACGCAGAAAACGAGCCGAAATATCTGAACACTATGACTGGTGATCATGCCCCAATTTACTCAAAACACCTATGCTTTAACCATAAGAACAGCTTGATTTTGAATCTCGCGGAGTTCAATGATAAAGAGTATTAATCTGAAAACTAAACCTAGTCTATGCTCTGATTTTTTCACATCCAGCGCATCCGCTTTAGTCTTAAAAATGGCTCCATAAGCTTAAGTCCATAATTTGACAAAAATATTGACTAAATTCAACAATTAAGGGTTGAGCAATGAAACCAGTTCCGTATCTAGGTTAAGATTAAAATGAGGTCGAGGGAATTTCACATCTAGATCTAGGAAGGTTTAATTTAGGGAAATTTTAAAATTTTAGGGCTTGTATTCAAATCGAGGGTAAAATCGTTATTAAAAGTAAGAGAAAATTTGGAGAAAATATAAAGTAAGAGATGATCTATATTCAGATCTAGTTTACAATTTGGAAAAGTATGAATAATTTGGGCTCATATTCAAATCGAAGAAGATTAAGAGTTGATCCATATACCGTTATCAAATTGAAGAAGATTAAGAGTTGATAGATATACCTTTTAAATTGCCAAATAATTTAACTTTTAAGTTTGCGACATTCGAAACTAACTGCTCCTAATTAGTTCCATGAAATAATATCATATAAAGCCTATACGTATTGAATTTAATAAGATGTGTGGCTAAAATTCCATTACTAATGTCAAAAAATGGTTCAACTAATGACCCCCAACTTACAAAATACTATAAGGCTTGACATTAAGAGGACTAAAATTTCAAAAAAGGCTCCCAAAGTTATTTTTCTTATGCATTTTATTAGCTCAGTATATATTATATAAAAGATATAAAGAGAGACAAAAAGACGGATGTTTTATTCATTGATAAGTGTGAATGAATGATGGGAGACCTCTAACCTTCTTTATATAATAGAGGGTAGGCTTACATAAGCTAGCAAGCCCAACATAGGCCCCAAGTATAACCCCATATAGTAAGGTCCAAGATGACCAATAATATCCTACAACACTCCCCTTTGGTCGTCTTGAATTCTTCGTTTTCGTGCAGTCGATGCGAGTCGAGTTTATTCGCAGTGCCAAACACGTATAAACCTTAGGGCCGAAAAACTCAGTGTTGGACAAAACTGGTAACTAGGAGAAATTGTGTAGCCGAATGATATAGGCCGAATTTCATGTAAGTAACTAGCCAGAAAACCGTGTGCGTCATCAAAACATTGCCAGAGCAAACCCAATAGGAAAATCTCATATCGAAGGAAAAAGAGTGTAACAATGGTAGTAGTAGGGGATCAACCACAAAATAGGTGTATCATCGAAACCTTGTCAGAATAAACCCAGTGGAAAAAACCTCCGGTCGAATGCCAAAAGTGTACACAGTGGTAAGAAATATATAACAGGATACTCCCCCAATTTCGGCAATCTTAATGAGATATGATGGCAACATGTCTCGCTAAAAACCTTGCCAAGGAAAATACAGTGGAAAAATCTTAGAATAAAGACAAAAAGAGTACATAAGCATACAACATGATTCTCTCCCTCATTTGCACTCAATATGATGCGATGATCCATCTTGAACATAAAATTTCTCAAGATAACTTAGACAAACTATGATATTTGTGATTGACCGTGTCTCATTAAAACCTGGCCAAAGTAAACGCAGTGGGACAAGCCCTTGGTCTAAAGACGAAAGAGTACACTCACAAGTGTTAATGAACACGAGCATTCATCGGGATGCTTTAACTCACTTGCATATGACTGGATGCAATAATTTAAGCTAAATAGTCATAAGCATTCTCCTGTATGCTCCCCCTAACTTCCACACAACTGGGTACAATGATTTCATATTCCAAAAAATAGTATGAGCATTCGTTTGGATGCTTCATTTAATTGCACACGACTGAATGCAAGAAAATCTAACGTGAAATAGAACGAACATTCAACGGGATGCTCTTAAACTTCATATCTGAAGATTTATTTCAGCGAGAAATGCTAAATAACATAATTTAGTCATATCTCTGTTGATTGATAACAACAAGTTGTCTTCAAATATGACAAGTGCTTCATCTGGATCATGAGACAGAGCATTTGTAATTCAAATATGGCTAATAATAGCTTGAAGCCATATACAATCTCTAGTTGTCTCATAGGGCACGAGTAGATTAGATTGATTCATTTTGAGTCTTAACAAGACCTCCAAGATATCGCATATTCCCAGTGGTAAAGACATAAGCATACTAGGAATATCACTTATGCGGGTCTGATAAGTAACCGGCATCGCTATAACCGAAAAAGGGTGGCGTTAAGTCGAGTACCAAAGGGGCAGGTACACTCGACAACGTAAATATGATAAACAAGCCCCCTTCTAAAGTTACATTTAGGTAACAGAATATGTCTTTATTGCCAACTCGTGGCAGCGTGTTAGCGCGATACTGTGTCGAGCTATACCATTCACAACAGACAAGATGTTCGTCTTAGCACATGAGACAAAATATAATGATGCGTTTATTGTACTTAGATATGAACATCATGGTTCAATATCTCTCCATAGTCACATCAGGGACGGAATGGGTCTATAACACACTCTGGGTGTAGTCTGAAACATGGGCTTAGATTCAATTATTAAAGGACTCGATCATCAGGTCGAGTCACTACCGTGTCTTCCCAAGATACTTCATCTCGAATGCAAATCCAAAATTGGATTGCGTAATAAACACGCAATGGCAAATACTTTTCAAGTATCCCAAGTCGATCAAGTACTCACTTAGCGGGTACCACATCCACTCAGATTATATTAATCAATACAGTGAATGCCTCACTTAATTGAGATTCTGTTCCGTGGTCCGGAATTAGTTGATTCAAGCACATGAAGTCACATAAGAAACTTCATCTAAGTCTCATTATCTAAATCCTCATCGAGACAAAACATGACCACATTCTTGGCTGCATAATCAGTTTTTCGGAAACTAATAAACTAAATAAGTAGTGGAACGTATAACGTTAATTACGAGGAAATGAGTCATCTCGTAATCAATTCCAAGGTATGAGAGAAGGCTTGCGCTACTAGGCGAACATTCTACAATATCATTATTCTCAACACGCTTCATTACGAATAACCAAATAAACAAACTTGTTTAACATTGGCGATAATTGCGCTACATGTCCGAACACTTCTTTCGCTAAGGAAGTCTACTTGGATTGCATGTTTCCATTAAATTAGTCTGATCTTCATTGACTTCAGGCAACAGTACATGGTTCACTGTCATAATTTGCTCATATTATCAGTTATCACCGAATATATGGACAAGTAATCATTTGTAATTCAACGATACATGGTTCACTGTCATAATTTTGCTAAGAATGGCTCACAGAATATATTATCAGATATCATGATCGACAGATATTTCAAGACACTCAGAATGAGGAGGAATCACACATCTCTTTGATACTTTATAATCTCGTGCGATAACTGAGATTTAGTTCACCTCTTTTAGGGATGAACGAATTAAGAACTGGTCCACTTTCTCATTTCTTGGGAAGGACGACAGACTGGACAGCCGACAATAGCATCATTTGCTTTGCTGTTCAGCCAAAAGCAGCGTATTACAATAGGAGCACGCTGATCGACATGGCTGACTATACTTGCAAGCATATTTGCAGCATGTATAAATGATCTCGTGACATTTCATAGTCATTCAATGCAACTAGCACTTGACTAGACTTTAGGGAGTCTGTACACATACTTATCACTGTGTGTAGTTTGGGGATCGAGCTAAGACTGAGTAAGTTAATGCTACATTACCTCATGCCGTTCATTTTCAACGTTAGCGTGCAAAATCTCCCCCTAACAGTGGGGAGTACATTCTTAGCAATGTCACTTTCACATATTATGCGGTAAAGAGATCGCTTGCCAATGTTACCCTATAAAATGATAGGCAGGGGATTCATAATCGATGTATGTCCCCGGTTTTCAGATGTCCATATTTTGAACGCTTTAACGGATTAATCAAAATATCAAGCACTCAAACACGCGTTCATATGTGGCGTCTGGCTCATAACCAGTAACCAACTGGTACACAAATAGTGTTTGAGTTACTATGGGCCTCAAACGGAACAATGCAACAGTATGCAATGTATCGTGACCCCACATGGAAATATAACTTTTGGTGTGCAAAACCAAAAAGTGCATACAATCATTTGCAATTTCCTGATCAAACTTTTCATGAGTCTATTTGGGTTTGAACATAATCGACAGTATGTTCAATTTCAATTCCCAAAGTCAAGTATATCAAAAAATTAATTTTAACTCTTCGCCATTATCAAGTCGACAAGACTTTTCAGGATAATCCGGATCATAAGCCATCATCTTAATGAGTAAGCTTAGAGTTTGGGAAGTGCTGCATTTTTATGAACAATAATAAACATGTGACCATATATCGATGCATCAACCATAACCATAAATTTTTAATGGTCCATTTTATGGTTGGATCAGTCCACAATAACTACTTCAATTCTTCCAAGAATTTTACGAGTCCATTTTCGTGATCTTTACACATACTAGTCTTTCAAATAGAGACCATTAGTGGCATGAATTTCAAACTAATCATGAAATTATCTCCTTAAGAGAATCTAAACGCGATGCGATTGTAAACCAAGCATCGTCTTTTGACCCGGGAATATCTCATCCGGTCAATGCCACAATATCAAATTTCTCTTATGAATCGACGATAGGCGAATGATAGTATAGACAATCATGTCGTAGCATCTAAATCTTTTATCAATGGACAACATGCGAAATGATAAGGTAAGTTTAAAATGCTTTAAACGCATGGTAATAACCACTTGAAAGAAATCTCAACTCCTCAAGAATACGCTTTTGGTCGTGTTGAGTGGAGGTTGTATAAATAAATATAAATTCTTTCATGAGCTACTACCAGATATCACTGATTTTCTCGAATATCTTATTACTCAAAAAGGTACGGCGGAATCTGGAGTACAAGACCTCATATTTGAAAAATCAATTTGGTTTACGAAAGATTTTGATTTGGAACGACATGTCCAAAAATTGTTATCACTGAGGATTATTTAGGCAGATAGTTGGTGAAATTATGTGGTACGCTGTTACCCACTCTTTCTAGAAAACCAACTACCCCATAAGTATTGCCTAAATTTTCATAATTTAAAGTTGGTCACATTTAAAAGAAACTTTCTCAAAAAATACTTTAAATTATATTGAGAAATTTCATAAACAAGCAAATCATAATCCAAAACTATGGTTCAAATGGAAAAATAATAATCCAAATGGAAAAACATAATCCAGATGAGCGACAAACTGGCTCAATGATTTAGCAAAATTAATATAGAAAGGTAACAAACTCATTTGAGCCACCAAACCGGCGGTCTTAAGAGTTCCCTTTCATTTAGTTTTAACCACATTAGCTACGGCTTTTACACTATTATAATAGTTGTGAACTATGAAATGATTAGTCGGGCATGACATTTGTCATTGC
Source organism: Primula vulgaris (assembly GCA_963920805.1). Classification (NCBI taxonomy): domain Eukaryota; kingdom Viridiplantae; phylum Streptophyta; class Magnoliopsida; order Ericales; family Primulaceae; genus Primula; species Primula vulgaris. The sequence goes on from OY987216.1 coordinate 21,662,697, forward strand.
CTCAATGAGCATTGTCTATTACTTTGGGACAACGAACCCTATTGTTCCTTTCAAGTACTGTCTTGGAGTCACAAGTGTTCGGTTTTGACGAATGTCTAAACCTCGATTGGCTAGATGAGCGTCGGGCTCGTGAGTTCGATACAAATAACTCTTGTCTCGTTTCTCGATTCTTGGAAAATATCCATGAAGAGCATTAGTATTAGACAAACAATTTGCCAGTGATCCAATAGAATTAAAAACTGCTCATCGGGACAATTTTCTTATCCAATAACAGATGGGCGATGAGCTAAAGGAACATAGTGAATATAAATTCACAATACGGCTTATGGAATACGCTTTCCAATCTAGTATTTGAGTGAAAAATCGCTCCAATATGTCAATTTCAGACATTTGTTCACCATAGACGTGATCACGTCTTAAATGTGGCGGTGGAATAAATCGACTTCTTACCCTTCATCTTATGAGACACAACAAGCTCGTGTTTTACTCATTAAAGACGGTATCGAAAAAAATTGGGCATCACATGCTCACACATCAGGATGACTAACATGTAATGGCGGAAAAATACCTCGTCTAAATATTCACTTTGCAAGTATGCTTTAGCATTCGGTTTTCAACGTATGTAGTAAAAAAATAAAATTGTACGGTTGGCTTGCTATTTTGGGAAGCTCATACAACAAATTTTTTTATAGTTTGGCCGTATCTTTATAACCAAATTTTCAAAAATTGAAAATAGCACAATCTTTTAGGTTTTACTCCAATATTCGCGAGCAAAAGTGCTGATAACATATTGTGAGTTTTATTAGCACAGTATAGATTATATAAGAGATATAGAGAGAGACAACAACACGAATGTTTTATTCATTAATAAGTGTTAATAAATGATACGAGACCGCTAACACTCCTTATATAGTAGATGATAGGGGCAAATCCAAACCTAGGCCCCAAGCAAATGGCCATATAGTATTATGCTACACTAATTTTGTTTTTTTATAAAGTCATAATCAAGTAATTACTTTTCAAGTTAGAATAAGTTCTCCATGTCAAAAAACTGCCGATATGATTCTTCCCCGAAACCAACAAATAAACTAATTAATGAATACTGAGCTTCGTTTCTTACGAGGCGAAAAAGTAATACTCCTACGAACATAACTGGAATTAAGAATTTTGGGAGCTAAAACTCCTAAATTTTGTCCAATACATTATATGCTTTTCTCTTTTGTTACAAGTCCTTAATTCCACACTAGAATAAGCGAGTCTCTAGGTCTATAAAGCGACGATATAATTCTTCCTTTAAAGTAACAAAAGAGAAAGGCAAATATTTTATTGAGAAAATGATGAAAATGTACATAATTATTAAAACCTCGGATTCTAAAAGAATTTTAAAGATTAGTACATATGATAAATGATGCTATTAAATATGTTATATGATGCTACATACTTTTACTCTTTTCTTTTAACTTTGATGTTAAATTATATATACAAAATTCGAGATTTTAAAAATTAAGTATGTTTTTATATACTAATCAATGACTCTCCTTTTTTTTCTATAGTATTATTGCTTGTCACCAGGGAAAACAATGTGAAAAATCCCAAAACAACCGGTTGACAACAATTTTATCTTATCGTCACAAACTATGAATTAATAAAACGTGTTTCATTGTGTTAAAGCTGGCGTGCTTTAAATTATACTGTTGAAGAAATTGTTAAAGTTTACCATAAGCACAAAAGACGAATAAGATCGACGATCATAATAAGAGCGTGAAAGAACATAACAAAGTAAATGGCACTGTTAGAGCGTACGTTGTTTTACTTTTTTCGTTCTATCTTTAATTAAGTTACCGATCGAGGTATATTAAAAATTAGTACATGCTTTGCTCTTACGCATTGTGCAACGTTTTCAAAGTTATGTGCTCTATAATTTTGTTGTGCAGAGAGATTTCAATGCATTTATATATTTTGCATAAAAAAAGAGAGTATAGTATATGTTTTTAAATCATATGTTCGAGATGACACTCTTGTTTTAAAATGGAAATCCAAATAACAAATACTGCACAATAAAAAGAAATGAACCTACAATCAATCTCACTTGATAGAATATGCTAAATCACTAAGCATACACGTACACTCAATGTTGTCTATAAAATAACATTAAAGTTTCTTTACATTGATCTCAAAATTCAAAACCCACACACTAACAAGCATTTAAACTGTTTTAATATGCTAAATGACTAAGCATACACTTAAACATTGGCTAAATGAATATTTCTTTACATTGATCTCAAATCCAAAACACACACACACTAACAAGGAATGAAACAGTTTTACCATTAACAAGCAATGAAAAATATACTTTAAGAAAGTTTTTTTGTGTGTGATCAGTGTAAATCACTTTATAAAAGATGCTAATCGACTAAACATTTCCTTAGCCAAATCAGTCTCAGGATCAAGTATGTGAAACCCATGTTTGCCACCTATAACTTCATACAATTCTACTTCTCCTTTCCATTCACTTTCTCTCAGCACTTCACAATAATGTATCCCTCTCTCCTTCGGAACATCTTTGTCGCAAACACAGACCAACACTTTAGAACACCCGAGCTGAGCCAAGCTTGGAGCTGTTTGGGAAAATGGGTTAATAAACGGGTTATCAATTCCATCTTGTGCGGAGGGGTATACGAACTTCCAAACACGACATATCATGTTATCTTGATGTCCTGTCAAATAGTTGTCACTGAGTTACCATGTTTAATCACGTTGGTTATACATACCATTTTAGGATCTTTTTTTCCTTTTTACATATAATATTGTTATACATATTATCTTGATGTCCTGTTAGTAAAAAGAAACTGTGTCACTATGACACTATGTTTAATCACGTTTTATATGCATACTGTTTTTTTTTAAAATTATACTTATAATAATAAAATGGGAGAATCATTTATTATTACATAAAAATATACTTAATTTTCAAAAGCTCGAATTGTAAATGAAAGGTGAAGTGTGCCTGGAAATGATTTCTTAATGAAGGTGAAAACTAATCTATTGTTATATATACCAAGCAAGGTTGGAAATGCTATTTTCAGGGTAAGGCTGGTCAGTGAGTGTAGAGAAAACATTGAGGCATAATATTTTTTAGTTTCCTCCCAAAATAATTTCATCTTAATATAGCTCACTTTCAAACGTAGTTTAGGACAAAAGTAGACCAATTCACCTCTAAATATATGTTGAACATTTTCCGAGGATGAATAGGGAGAGAGATGAAAAATGGGAGGTAAATCTATAGCGGTTCGAACTATAAATTGAAACCGGTTACAAAGACTTTACTCACCAATTCACCTCTGACCTTACTCAAACTTGATTTTGCGTTTTTCCGACTACCAATAGTACAATTTTAGGAAGACAGACCACCTCTTAAAACATTACAAACTGTACCCTACAAAGATCGATGACCGATAGTATCAATAAAGAAGTGGGAGTTGAAGCTGCTAAGCTCAGATTATGTCACCTCTAAATAGTTGGCTTGTTATGTTGCAACTGGTGAACCCATTTCTTTCCTTTAAGTCGGAATATATTGATTGATCAACTCACATGTCAATACTAGTTTTTTTAAGCTTTATTTGACGTGAACAGTTAAAGTTTTAACCTAGATGATTTAAAAAAAATATAGCTTACTTGCAAAAAGAGTCGCAAAGAAAAGAATCCCTACTGCCAATTTAATTATACGACGAAAGTGATTAAAAGATTGTCTTCTTCATCTATCATCTTGTCATTTTTCTTGCGGAAATATTTTGTTAGTAATAAAAAGTATTCTATCATAAGTTTAAATTCAACCCTTTCTATTATACCTGCACTAGACTCGGCCCTGATGGGCTTTGAGCCCCAAAAGAATGGCTGGGAAAGAAAAGTCCCTAAAATATTCACCTCACCATTCAACATCTCCGACCCGGCCCGCATGACAATATTATGTGCAATATTAGCACCAGTTGTGTCACCACCTACGTAAAGCCGGTTAAGGTCACCATTATTAACCAACCACGGTTCCTTATTTGTATTTTCGTCTGCAACCAATTGTAAACAAATCCACTGAAGGGCAGCCCATGAATCCTCGTAAGCCACAGGCAAAAGGTGCTCAGGGGCCAACCTGAACTCAACTGACACTATATGAACTCTGGCCTTAGCAGCCAAAATATTCATGTAACGATGGGTTAGTTCAGAAAAGGCGGATTCAACACAAAATCCTCCTCCGTGAAAGTATACTAGAACTGGCAACTTTTCTACGGGAATTGTTGACAACTCTGGGAGGTAGAGTCTAGCGGATACGTATGCGGATATAGATATGTCTTTCGATGAAACATGTGTGGTGGGGTCATCGAGAGATGGTGGCACGTATGGTGAGCCAACTAGTCGCTCGACTGTTCCATCTGTCAAGACTCGAAGGAGGGGTAAGAACTCGGTAGCCACTTCCTTGATGGCGAGAGACATTTTAGTTGTATGTGTGCACATACAGGATTATAGTGGTAAAAAGCTTATCAAATGAAAAAAAAAGATTACAATGATAAAGATTTATAGTAGAGACGTGCTAGCTTTATACTTGCAAACATTATTCTTCAATACATGTAACAATTTGCATTTCATTTATTGGCCTTGTCTTGAATATAATGCAAACAAAGGTGCTAAATCATTGAGACATTAGTTATAACACAAGTCGATCTCAACAATATATATAATAACATGATGGATTCCCATATCAATATTTGATAGAGAGGTTTGTAATACTATATAGTATATATTTATTTTGTACGGGAACACTGTTGATGATGTGAATTCTAATTGTAAAAACCTTGTATTGACGTAAAGAAGATATAATTTTGTATTCGTAAGATGTTACCTCTGCTGTACAATTAATAGCACTCTTCTGATAAATAATTATACGTGCATATTATTTTGGCAAATCGAAATGATGCATATGTATTTTCTTTAATTTCATCTGCTGCATTTGGGCTCTTAGAGCATTATCAACGTCCGGTTGAAATGCTCTATACACTCGGGGTAAGATTAAGGAAGGATTGAGGTTTGATCATTGTTCAAACTTTTTTGCCTTCCGAACTTGTAATGAGGTGTAAACATCTTATAGTGTATATAATATGTATTTCATGTGTATTGAATATGAGTAAAGTTTAGAAATACCTATATTTATTGTATATTTTTAGAGAGATGTGTAGGGATTTGGTCCCGTTCTTCGTGGTTAATGAGCTTCTCATATAGGCGGATGGACTAAATATTTTGATTAGCACAATCTTAGCAATCATATATATCTTATCATTGTATAATATATCTCTAGCTTTATCAAGGATATATTATAATGATCTTTTCTGTATATTTCCATATATATCCGCCGACTTTGACTTTCTCTTGGTGAAGAGTGTTGTTGCCGACCTCCTCAAGGAGGAGTTTCTCCTATGGTCACGATCCTCGCTATATATGAGTTGGGATGAAGACCCCTTTTTATTGGCATTACCTCTCTCGGACCCAAGAATGTACTAGTCTGAATGGCTAGAATTATACTACTCGTATAGAGGCAGAATCTCGTAGGAGATTCTGTTTGCTGGTGTGATAAGTAATATGTATTTACTATTAGATAATATCTTTATGAGACGTCTCCCGTATAGATTTGATGTCATCGTCTTACCAGTATCTTCTCGCGCTTATCTCGCACGTCAGATCTTCGGTGGGACAGGTGAAAACCCTAACTGTCCCACTCGCAAGGGTCATTAATTGCTCAGTAATTGCTAGGTTAATTATTAGGTCTTACTCTATTTATTGTATTTAATGCGGAGTTTTAACCCTACATTTTAACCTCCATCAGTACATGCAGGTAAGGAAGTGTAATTGTTGGACCTTCAAAATTAGGTCAAGATGCGTAGAGATTGGATTTTTCGATCCCCTTCTTCGTGGTTAACGAGCTCCTTATATAGGCGGATGGACTAAATATTTTAATTAGCACAATGTTGGAAATCATATCTTATCATGCTATAATATATCTCTTGACTTATCAGGGACATATTATAATGATCTTCTCTATATCTTTTCATCTGTATCCGCCGATTTTGACTTGCTCTTGGTGAAGAGTGTTGATGCCTACCTCCTCAAGGAAAGCTTTACACGAGGGCCACGATTCTTGATATATATGAACTGGGGTGAAGTCCCCATTTTCACTTGGTATTGCCTCCCTTCTCAGACCTCAGAATATACTGGTCCAAGTGGCTAGAATTATACTCCTCGTAGAGATGCAGAATATCATAGGAGATTTTGTTTCCTTGTATGATAAGAAATATATTTTTATTGTTAGACAATATCTTTATGGGACGTCTCTCATATAAATTTGATGTCATCTTTCCTTATGAGGATAATCTCTCCCTGATAGTGTCTTGTCAGTATCTTCTCGTGCTTATCTCGGACGTCAGCTACTCGGGGGGGACATGTGAAAACCCTAATTGTCCCTCTCACAAGGGTCTTTAATTGCTAGGTTAATTAATAGGTTAGACCATATTTATTACTCTTAATGCGAAGTTCTAAATCTAAATTTAAACTTCCATGCTCCCCAACTGTGGGAGTGCAAGAATCGGACTCTCGCTATTTGAAGTTCCTTTCCCTTCTTTCGGCACGAATATTGTCCGTCTCCTCGAGAGAGTTTAAGTTACCAATGTCCCACCAGTACCGTTTCTCTAGTTCTATCGTAACGATGTTCCTTGACAGATAGTGGGTCTCTGGATTGAATGAGGCACCCTTGGACTCCTAATGTTGTCCTTGAATCAGTCATGAGATGAAAAATGAATCCGGTCTGTTTGAGGACAATTTTCCAATTATCTCCCCCTCATCGGGGAACCATTTTCTTGGTCCGAAGAGAGATGGACGTCTCTACAGAGATCAAACTCCTCTGAAGAGAAGTAGTTGCCTCGTGGGAAGTCTTAGAGACTTCTCTGAAAATAAAGACTAAACTTCTCTAAAGAGATGTAACGGCCTTGTGCGAATACTTAAAGATCTCTTGAAAGAGATAATCTTCCCTTAGAAGGGACCAAACTCCTCTGAAGAGAGGTAATTGCCTCTCATGAGGACTTATAAATCTCTTGAAAGAGATAATCTTCCATTGGAAGGGACAAAACTCCTCTGAAGAGAGGTAACTGCCTCTCCTGATGACTTATAGATCTCTTGAAAAGGATAGTTTTCATTTAGAAGGGATCAAACTCCTCTAAAAAGAGGTAACTGCCTCTTGTGAGAACTTATACATCTCTGAAAAGAGATAAACTGTTAGAAGAGAGGCTAAACTCTTCTAAAGAGAGGTAACTGCCTCGAGTGAAGACTTAGTGTCTTTGATCAAAAGCGAATGAACTCCTCTGAAGAGAGGTAACCACCTCAAGGGAGAGGCTAAAGATCTCCGAAGGGAGATAAACGTCTCTAATACGAGACTAGACGACTCTGAGGGATAACTAAGCCCCTCGTGTAAGAGGTTATACTGGATTTTATGTGGCTTCTTTTTTTGAAAGTCTTCTTCCTTATTTGAAACATTCTTGTATAAGGCCAATGTTTAGGCCTCGGATAGCATGAGATGAATTTTGACGTCGATGTTCCATCATGCTGCTCCCCATGTCTTGGCAGCGTGCCTTGACAAGGGAAATGTCGAAATGCAGCTGATGAGAATCGCAACCTTGCTCCATATGTGTTGCGGGTCTTCTTACTTTTTTATTTGGTTAACCACCACTCATTAAAATTGTCGAAGAGGCATGGATGAGGGTAGTAACCCACTTTTATGGCGGCAAATCATGCCATAGGTGAACTCGCAGTCCCTCGCATACTGCTCCAAATGAGTAGTGTAGAAAGGGGTCTGGATGATAAGTTACCACTAAGGTTAAGTCCTTATATCTTCATGAGTATGGCTGCTTCCCTTTATGATCCCCATTGGAACTTTCAGGGAGGCGTTCTCCAAAAGTCGCACAGATACTGGTCAAACCTCTATCATGAGATGATATTGTGAACTCAGATATGCGAGGGTTTCATAGGGCGATTGATGTATCTTTGCGGGCTCTTCTACATTGGTATATTCAAAGGTGTGGAAGGCCTCTTGAGACCTGACGGGGAATATTCCCAAAAGTGGTGGAATGATCCAAGTGGTCTTTTCAGACCAGGTTCTATATACTCTTCTTGGACTACTATCTTCGTTAGACACTTGGCTCATGTCCTCTTGGTCGATCGGTGATGCTAATTTCAAGTAAGAATTGTCTTTGATTACTCTCAGAAAGTTTGATCGTTGACGGTTCATGGCCCCTAGTATAGGAGGAGAGCTTCTTGGTCGGCTGAAAAGGTGTTTCTCGATATACATGCTCCTTGGATCCGGGCTCGTAATATACGCAGATCGTGGCACCTGGTCAACGCTGAATGGGCCTCCTAATCCGATGAGTTGCGCTCCCTGGTATGGGAGGCGCATGCTTCTTCGTCTTGTGGAGGCAAACCACATGATGTGAGGGGGGCTTGCTCTCTGGACCCGAGATCATAATATACGTGGACCGTGGCTCCTGATCAACGCATAATATGCCTCATAATCCAATGATTTTGCGTCTCCCGGGATGGGAGATGCCTGCTTCCTCAGGGGAACAGTCTTCCAGAGAAAAGCATGCTCGCTGAAAGAATTTTCTTCCTGGGAGAAGCGTACTCCTAGAGAGGAGCAATCTGCTAGGAGGAGCAACTCGATGGGAGGAGTGTGCTCGCAGGGAGGAGAATGCTCGCAAGGAGCAGCAACTCGCTGGGAGGAGTGTGCTCTCTACAAAGAGCGTGCTCACAGGTAGGATCGACTCGCTAGAAAGAGCGTGCTTGGGAAAGGAGTGTTCGTGGGAGGAGGGTGCTCACGGGGAGGACTGTGCTCGCTGGATGAACGTGATCCCTTGGGGGAGCTTAGGGAGAAGCGGCAGCATGTTCCTAAGAAGTGTTTATGCGGCTCACTTCCTTAGTGTCGTCTCTTAGTCAAATTTCGAATGACCCTTTGAACTTCTTATAAACTTTTTTTCTTCTTTTTGTGATTTCGTAATTTCTTCAATGGTTATTTTTTCACCAAGCTAAGCAATCTATGATGGATATCATGCTCTAAGGTGGGGGACATACGTTTCAAGCTGGGCTAGTCGTTTCGGAATAGGTTGGTCATCTCTGTGAGATTCAAGTGTAACTCATGGTACTCTTCTACTCCTTGTAGAGACTTCTATACAATGAGACCTCCTCCTTGAAGAATCTTCAAGATCGTCGAATTATCGATGCTTCGTCTCACAATCCCCCTTCTCCCCAATCTTGGGCGGCGACGGTCGTGAAGAAATGATGATAGGGCCTCTCCTTTGGAGAATCTTCATGGTTGTCGTTCTTTAGGAATTTCCTCTTAGGCTCCCTGCTATCCCCAATATTGGGCGGCAAGGACTTGTGAAAAAGTGATTGTGTGGCCTCCTAAAGAGTAATTGTGTGTCTTAGGATGGAGTGGTATCCATCAAGATCTTTCCTGATAGAGCTACGCGCCTATGAAGAGAAGTGGTGTGCTACTAAAAATGAGGCTGGTGTGATCTTCTTTTATGTTTCACTATTTTCCGCATCTTATTTGTTACTTGCCTTTATCTTTCCCCCATCTATGTGAATGAGTGGATTGGCAACTTTCCCCTGGTGAGGGTAGCTCACCAAGTTATTTGATTGATAAACACTTATCTTGCCATCTGCAGTTAGCTCTAACAGTATTCTCTTTTGAGTTTGTTTTTACGCAATTTGTTCTTATTAGCATGTTTGATCGTGTCGTCGAGGAACCCGTGCTGCTAGAACTAGACTTTTTCTTTGCATTTAATACTCTTAATCTTGACGATCAGCGGGTTAACGTCTATCTTTGCGGATGGAGTCCCCCTGACGATGACAGGGGGCCCCTTCCTAACTTGAATCAACGCAAAACGTTAACCCCTGTACAGTTCACTTGTACCTGAGGGTTTCTCAGCGCCCTCCCCCGGAGTGCGGGATCTATTTAGATAGGTTGGCTTCCTTAGGGTGTATGTTCTTCGCCATTTTACATTAAGCATTTCTTGTCCCCTCTCCTTAAATTTGTGTTCCCTTATGAGAGATTTGTTATCCTTGGGATAATTTTTATTCAGTTGCTTGAATAATTTTTATACTTGCACATGTCCCCGAGTAGAGTTTCTCGCTCGTGGATAGTTACTCATTCTTTGGTTCTTTTTGCTGTATCACAGTGCGTGATAATCCGTGTCTACATAGCTCATCACGTACCATTAGTAGCATGAATGGGTACACAAAATAAAAAATCATGAAATCTCTTATTTGCAATTAACTATAACTCGTAAAAATACATGTGATAGATTGTGATTCTGTATGATCATGTAAATCTCGAATAAGAGTCCAAATCTTCTACCCCCTATTCTCTACCCCTTCTGTGCCCTCTTGCTTATTTTATTCAAAAAAAAAATTCTAAAAAACTTGAAAAAAATTGTACAATTACTATAATACATGTATCAATACATTCCAATAATTAGTTTTTTTTTAAAATCCACATGCAATTTATTTGGGGATAAATGTATAAATTAGTGTAAATTAAACATTAAATCTTAGAAAAATTATCTAAAACAATATTATGCCCAAATGTTTTAAAATTTGAATACAATATAATATAAAAGTTTATAAATTTACGGAACAAGTTATGAAAATTTAAAATTTGAGTGAAAATAAGCAAGGAGGCACGGAAGGGAATAGAGAATAGGGGTAGAAGATTTGGACTCCTCTAATAATAATGAAATGTTTGTCCCACTGTATATAGCGTCATGTAACTTTTTATGCAAATACAATCATGCTGATATATACAAAATATATTTTTCTTTAACAAAGCATGTGCAAGTGAAACATGGTAACATTGACTATCAATAATGAATCACAATAAATATAATACTTTATTAATATGACAAATTGAATAAGTAAAATAAACTTCACATGTATTACAAGCAGCCTGAATAAGTAAAATTAGCTAAATATGCTAATATATATTCTATCTTATATGGAACTAAATCTTGGGTAATATTTACTTTACATAAACTTTGGAACATGTAACATATTAAAAAATATGCATGCATGCGTGTAACTATAGACATGTTTAACGAATTGGAACATAATACGCGTATGAAGTATATTCATGATCAGACAAGTTACCATAGTCTTGTGCTAACAAACAGGGACCTCTTTAGTGTATATTAAAAAAAAATACCGGTTTTAGGCCTCCAAAATAGTTGAGGCCTATATTTTTTTTACTTATTAAATTACTAAAATACACCTGCTTTTTTTAATTAAAAAATATAAAATAAATTACATGTAAGTGTCATGGCAAATTAAAACAGATTTAACCATCCATATACGAAGGTTAATTACCAGTTGATGTTTGGACGGTCACGTTATTATGCTTCTAAAAATCATATTTTTAGACTAAAAAAACTAAGAAATTCAGATTAATAAAATTTTGTTTTTTAGTGCATTTTATAATAAATTTTTAAAAATTTGATTTTGGACAAAAAAATATCTTACCAAACGGCCATATATATGTGAAGGTAAAGTTTAGAAATACTTTAATAAATGGTCCTCATTTTGAGTGAACTCTTATATTTTTTGATATAAATCTAATGACATTAGCCACTTATGAACACAAAAAGTTAAAGAAACAGTCTAGTTAAATTACAGAGGACAATGTCTAGTTAAAATAATCTATCCTATAATAAGGTATAATTATAACAATCTACTTAAGGTCTTTTTTAAAATTCGAGACACTACTAACAACTATAAATTCTTTGACGAATTTTGTGAGTTACTTATATGCGTCTAATCCATTAAACCATGTGGCATTAAATGGGTTTGAATAAAACCAAAAGCATGGGTTGACTAATAATCAAACAAATACATGTCAAAGACCTAATTCATTATAAACTAATTAATCTGCAGTCATATAGGTTATTTAACCGGGCTTGTTTCTTGGCTTGAATGGGAATATAACGAGATTATAAAATATTCAGAATTTTTAAGAAACGAAAACATCTTACAGACTTGTAGATTTTTCTTTTCATTGTAATCCCTACAAAGTCGCGCAATTTGATTTGCCCATTCTTTAATTAGTCGGGGTAAAGTTGAAATTTTTAAGTTCGATTCTTTTCAGATACGGCGCCATTTGATGGAACTTAAAAATTAGGTAAAGTGTGTGAGTCTCAGTTCACAACCTTGAAACCAATAGGGAAATTCCTTTTTAGGGTTTTGTCCGTGTCTTCGTTGGTGTCATGGTTACGGACTTTACGTTGCTTTGATCCAGTACTAAAATTCCACTGTAGGGCGTCCCCCTTTTTCACTTGGGGCTACATAAAATCTGCACACTAAAACTAAGATCAATGGAGGTTTGATGATTTGACCACCGTTCAAGCTCTTTCGTCTTACGGAGTTGTAAAAAAGTGTGAATCTCTTATGGTGTATATAATATATATTTAATGTGTATTGAATATAAGTAGGGTGTAGTGCGACCCATATTTAGTGTATATCTGCAGAGATATATGCAGAGATTGGATTTGTGGATCCCTTTTTTCGTGGTTAATGTGTTACTTATAGACGAATTAATTAAGTTGCATATTAAGTAACCATATTTAGGTTTGGGTGACAGACATGATTGGGAAGTTAATTTCTTTTCGAAGAAGAAACATGTGCAGTAGATATGTACACCTTTTAAAGAGAAAAACATTATTCTTTTTCTGGATGATTTTTATATCATTCTTTCTTTAAACCTTCCGTAAAAAGCTAGAACTTGTTACAAGTTTGGACGGTGAAATAATTGAATTAAGTGGTCTGCTTAAGCTGAAACGTGGAGCTAAGAGGGTGAAATATGGGAACATTCACATTGGACATTTGATTCTTCCTTTTCGTGATCAGGTAACTCACAATGGTGTTGATGATTAGTGAACTAACATTTCTAGCCGTATCACTGTTTAACGAACAATCTTTTGCTTTCAATTTAGGAATCGCTTGTTTAGGCACTAATAGATAGCAAGGCTTTTGTTAGCTTTACGTCATAACAGAATAATATAAATTTATTTTCATTTGTTAAGATTGATCTTTTTTTATATTAAAGTCATTAGGGACAAAAGGAGATTCTAAAGAGTCGTTATAAGTTAGTAACACTTGTTTCGTTTCGGTTGGTTAATAAATTATTTTGATCGATATAGGATCAATCTAAGATAAGCTGATGAGACAACTTAATTAATCCAATAGGAGCTTTTGCTTATCAAATAACTTCCATTTTTTCCTCAAGTTTTGTACGACTGCCGATCGAGATGATTATTTATTTATCGTGTGCCGATGTAGGCAAAGATTTTTTGATACTCATGCAAAGAGTCTCCAATGTTCATTGATGATATACCTTTAGAATGGCTCTCGGTGAGTCTGTGCATGTACATAAGTGTGTGTCAAAAAACAGTATTCCTACATCATTACCCATATTTATCTACAACTGCATCTGATGTCACCATGTCTCGGTGTGGTTTTCACCATAGTTATAAACTTGAATGAAAAGAGCGAAAAATAACTTCAAACAAATTATATACACATTCAACTATTTAAAATTGATGTAGGGGACAGTAATATAATCATTGAAGTTGTGGGACAATACTTATAATTTAAGTCGGTTGGGACCATGAGTTTATTTGTTTACTAGTACAAAATGTACAATTAATACTTTTGAGCCCCTAAAGTTTTAAAAAGATTATGTTTGTTCAGAACACATCCTCTATCAAGTTTACTAACACATTAACTACCTCGACTCGGCTCCAGAATCTAGAACTTCCTTCTTCTTTTTTTATTAAATGGTGGAAAAAACACATATTTTTATTTATTAAAGAGGAAAAATAAAAATACGGGAGAAAAACCTCACAAAAAAATTGGGCCAAAAATACACCAATCTGAGAAATAAAAGTTTAAATAGCATGTTACAAATAAGTACCAAATTAAAAACAACTTAAAAAACATAGGTATTCTAGAGTAAAAAGTGCAAAATCACGTAGATATTCCACGCGTTCACTTCTCCTCCTGTCTTCATACCCAGACGAACCGACAAAAACTTTCATCAACACAGAGAGCTTACAGAGAGAATCCATGGCGATTTGTAACTCAATCATCTTAAATTGGGGTATTGATCGCGATTCATACGCAAAACTTTACTTAGCGAGCAAGGGTAATCTCTCATATCTTTAGAAATGATGTTCAAACCTGCTTTTGCAAGCAAATCGGCAGCTTCGTTTGCCTCTCTAAGTATCTTTATCACTTCCTACTTGCTTATAAGTATCTATATTAATTTTACTTCCTGGAAATAAAAAAACTGACGCGATTCACATATAACTGGATATGAATTATAAACTAATAGCGATATCTATATTATACTTTCATATAAATTGGTTGGTTAGTTGAATTTTGTTATACTCAATCAAGTGTGTCTTCAGATTTTGTTATAGAATTTATAGTATGGCCAAAAGTCGTTGCACAGCCCATCCCCATCTCAATCTGGTCGGTAGACAAATCGTTACGTTCTATAATTGTTGTTATTTGACATTCTTTATAATGGTGCATCACAAAACATCTCAAAAACTAGATTATATATTGTCATTTTTAAAATTCCGAAAGATATTTAGGCAGACTAATCTCTACGAGTTGGCCCTAGTAAAAGGCATAATGGTCCTTTTGCTTAGACGAATATGGCAAATGCGTTAGAAAAACCCGCATATATATACTTTTTTAGGTTTTATAATTAACAACTTTGTGTCACTTTGATAGGTAAATAGATCACATTTTCTTGGAGTTCAGTTTTGTATTATGTTTGAAGACAATATTATTATTATGATATGATCACTATTAATTTTTTTAAGTGCAGTTTTATGTCTCTTTCATGATAAATTTAAATAGGTGAAAAAAGAAAAGGGCAAAGGCGTAAAACTGCTATGGCGGGTCATGACTTTACATGTTCTCATGTCTAATAATAAGTTGGTAGGATAGAGTTCAAAAAATGGCCCCAGGTATATTTAATTCTTGTTGCTTTCAATCAAACAAAATATATAAATCATAAATTTATTTCAAAAGTCTGGCAACTTATTATTTTTTTAATAGTAGGTTTTCGGAATTTTGATTTTTAAAATATGTGGGTGTTTGAACATTTATACTATTTAGCTTCTAAAAAGTAGATTTTTAGGCTGAAAAAGCAAAAAAGAATACATATTTTTAATGCATTTTTAAAAATCTGATTTTGGAGAAAAAAAAATTATGTTACCATACTTATCGGAGTGCTCTTAACTTTAAATTTTAATAGTAGAGATCATATGGAATGTTAGCTAAAACTGTGGTGGCAGTCCTGATATTCTCACAAATGTGATTCTCGCAAATAAATTGCTTGTTAAATCTCTGACACAAAATTTAGAAAGTATGACATGTTATGGTTAATACTTAATAGAGAAATTGAGTAGAGGTACGATTTCAAATAATTATTTAGAAAAAAAAAACAAAAATGGGGTTAAACTATTTTGTAATCATCTATCTCCATTTATTTTCTCTTTTTTCTCTCTTCGTATCTTTCATAGCGCCACTTTTCTCTATCTCTCTTCATCATATCCCCAATTCCTGTACTCTCTCTTCTCTTTTCCTCATTTGAATGCAAAAGAAACTACACCCTTCACTGATATAATTAAAGAATATTTCATAATTTTCCTTTAAAAAAAATTAGCATAGTGTATGCATGCATTCATATGTATGACAATATGTATATAATCAAGATGCATATACGATTTTATTTTAACAATATATATTGTGTAATTTTGACAGTACTGACCTAATTGAAAGAAATATTACAGAATTTATGTTTTTGCTAAATAAGTTGGTCAAATTGTATCTAAATGAAATTCCCCAATATATAAAATGCACCAGGATGGGTCCATTTATATAATTGTTGGCTCGTCCTATAATGTGTGAAAGGATTATTAAAGGAACATGTTTGTCGTTATATTATTATCATTAAAAATCTTATCGAATAGTCAATCATATAATACCTGTCTTTTACTGGGATTACCAAATTAAAAGATGTTATTAACTTTAAAGGTTTTTTAAGTAACCAGGTCTGCTATTATGCTTGAGACATCGACTGTGCATGGGCAATACCTAACAAACAAAAACGAGTTACAATAGTTTCACAAACAACTAAATAATATTCATATATCAAGTTCTAAAATAAAATAAAAAACTCACCAATGGTTGGTAAAGAATTCTTTCTTGAGAGACTCTAGTAAACATTCATCCTCAAAAGAGGGGGATATGACAGTTCTTACATTTTCCCACTAATCCCTAAATTCATTAGTATAAGCATAAGAAGGTTTAAAAGCTTGAAGAACCAAAGAATTCTCTGCAATCCCATGTTCGTTAGACAAGATCAAAACCATATCAAGGTTACTAAGTAAAACTTATATTTTGTGACCATATAAATCGATGAAAGTTCTATGCATGAAGGGAACATAGATGACTTGGAGTTGGCCAAATTTTTGATGAATACGGTAGTATTCGGGGAAATAAAGATGAGATAACAGAGAAATATATGATGCGAAACAGAGAAATTGAAAGAGAAACAGAGATAAAACTAGGGTTTAAACATATTCAATAATCAACATAATAATGTTATGAGAACCTAAGTTCTCTACATATAACCTAAAAAGGGCCAAATAAGTAAATAACAAATATCAAATAGGTCCAACTCAATAATAGAAATAACGGTAAACACTAGTAAAACGGCCGTGTTCATCAATTTTATAGCACATTGATTGGGAAAATATGACTCTAAAGCAATGTTTTAAATAGTGTTATTGCTACTATAGCGTTTTTCGAGAGAAACGCTAAAAGCGCAAATAGCGTAGCAACGTAGCGCTTTGCGGTATTTTTTTTTTGCCTAAATATATAACAATATAGCACTATAGTCATACAATTTATACTAATTATGTTAACAAAATTTAAAATTAAAAGAATTAGTTGTGGTTTTTTGGGGAAAGAAAGAGAGGGAGACATGTTTAGTTTAAAAAATCTATGGTTTTTTAAGTACTTGAGGATAAATGTATTTTTTTGATATATTAATTACTATATGAAGTAATTTGTGACATGTTATTTATTATAAAAGCGAATATGCGACATGTTATTAATTATAAGGGCTAATTCTGACATGTTATATGCTAAAGGGGCTAATTGAGATATGTTATAAAGTATAGGGGTAAGCACAGTATTTACACTACCAGTCCCTGTATTCTGTTTGAAAAACTAGCTATTTATGCTACTATTCCAGAAATTTCACGATTTTTACGCTTTTAGTCCCAATAACGCGAATTTAGTGCTTTTCCATCAAAATAGCATTTTTTCGATACGTTTTTTTCCAAAAAAAACGCTATTTCACGCAATATAGCACGTTTTTTAAAACATTGACTCTAAAGTACATTTTTTGGTATACTACCAACAAAAATATACCTTGGGTATGAATATTACCCCAGAAACTTCAAAGATTGGGATAGGTTACCCTGAAAGGGGGAAGGAAGTCAATGAAATTTGAATGAATGATCGACCTCTCTTTATAAGGGATAAAAGCCGATACAAGAAAAAGAAGAGAAATAATTCTCGAAAGACTCAAGTTTAAAGTGAAAAGCAAAGTAATGAGAAAGAGTAACAGAGGGAAGCTGAAATGAAAGGTCGCAATCTTGTGCGAAAGGGAAATAGACATAAAGTCAAGCTTAAAAGAGCCAAAGCGGGTCATGGGAAGAGTTAAATATTCTCCTTTCAACTAGGAGATTTAGACCTTTGTACATAGCTCCAAGTACAACATGAGCAAGAGCTATCTCTTCGTTAAGTTAACCAAAGAGCAGTAGAAAGAAGTTATTTGGTAGAAAACCAATGTTTCTTCTCGGTTTGAAGGAAGAGAAGAAATAGATTTGGCATAATGACCGAGTAGGAAGCCAATAACTAGTACTCAAAATTTGAGATAGAAAATTTTGTTTTTTCTAGAAACTTCCTTAATATCAGGATGATCCATAAATAAACTAACCTCACAACCAACAATAGGAAGACCAATGAATATATCAACGTTGAGAAGAGTAGGAGGGATGAACCCGTAATTAAGAGAGAGAGCATTGTATGGAGAGGACAAAAATCAAGTGGCGGCATCTAATAACCAGGCGTTAAGACAAAAAGTTTTAGACTCTAAGTTTGATGGAAATAAAAAGAATAATAGGAAAAAAAACTTGTAACAAAATTATGAAAAGTTAAAAAATAAAATAAAATGTTTTTATTATATATATCTCTTTTATTTTTAGTGGTGTTTACAAATGAATAATAATCGCCTATTTATACTAATAGAAAGAAAAATGAAAAGATATAGACTATACTTATTCTTAATTACATTGCAACTCAAAATTTTATAACTTAAAAAAAAAAAATTGAACATTTAAAACCAAATAAGTTAGAAATTTCAACACTCCACCTTAAATTTGTTTGGTGACTCCAAGCAAATTTCTCAATATTCGAAAATCGTCATACTTGAGTGCCTTTGTAAAAATATCCACTACTTGGTTTTGTGACTTTGTGTACTTCACTTCAACATCATTCTTTTCAATACATTCAAGAATAAATTGATAATGCGTGTCGATTTGCTTACTTATATCATGAAACACCGAATTTTTGGCAAGGACAATTGCGGACTTATTATCAACAAACACTTTCGTCGCTTCATTTTGTGCCATCCACAATTCCCTCAACAAATTTCGTAACCAAATTGCATGACAAATATTCGGCTTCACATGTCAATAGTGTCACAATTGGTTGCTTTTTCGAACTCCAAGTAAAAGTCGTATCTCCCATATAAAAAACAAAGACACTTGTACTTTTACGATCATTAATATCGCCTCTCCAATTGCTATCATTATAGCCAATCAATTCAAAATTATTAGAAAACGAGTTATTTAATTCAAAATCAATTGTACCTTTTATATAACGGATGATTCGTTTCGCGGCCTTCCAATGCGACAAAGTTGGAGCTTCCATATAACAGCTAATAAGACCAATTTCATATAAAATATCTGGTCAAGTAATAGTTAAATATCGTAATCTTTCAATAAGACTTTTAAAAAACGTCGGATGCACACTTTCATCCTCAAAATATTTAGATAATTTTGCAACACAATCTACCGGAGTATTTATTGGCGAACACTCATCCATTTTAAACTTTTTAAGGATATTTTTTGCATATCTTTCTTGCGAAATAAAAATTCCATTTTTATTTTGTTTCATCTCAATTCCAAGATAATACGACATAAGACCAATATCCGTCATTTCAAATTTACGACTCATTACCCTTTTAAAATCCTCAAATAACTTCGGATTATTTATCGTAAAAATCAAATCATCAACATATAGACAAACAATCAACACATCACCATTTTTATCCATTTTCACATAAAGAGAATGCTCATAGAGACAACTTATAAAATTATTTTCTTGCAAATAGTTATAAATTCTATTATTACAAGCCTCGGGACTTGTTTCAAACCGTAAAGTACTTTTTTCAATTTTAAAACTTTATTTTCAAACCCCATAATCTCATTACCCAGTGGTTGTTGTAAATAAACTTCTTCTTCTAAATTTTCATTTAAAAATGCCGATTTCAAATACATTTGGTTTATTTTTCAATTATTTTGGGCGGCCAAACAAATTAAAAATATAATAGTCTCTAGACGAGCTACGGGAGTAAATACCTCATCAAAATCGATACCGGCAATTTGATTGTATCCTTTTGTGAATAACCTTTCTTTATATTTTCCGATTTCTCCTTTTGTATTTTTTCTCTCTTTATAAACCCATTTAGCTCCAATAGTTTTGTGCCCTTTCGGTAAATCCTTCAACTCCCACGTATGATTTTTTATTATTGAGTCAATTTCCTCATCCATAACATTTCCCCAATTTTTATTTTCCATCGGCTCTCCATAACCTATCTGTTCACAACCAGCAAAAAGACAAATAGAGTAACATTATCAACATTTTCCGTTACCTCATATAACTCTTGAATAGTGCGGAAACGTGGCGTTCTTTCACTAGACATTTTGTCAATTGGGGATTGGGGTTGGACTTGTGATTGTGGTGATAAAGGTAAAGTAGCGAGCTCTTCTTCCATTTCGATTTGTTCTTAAAAAATCATAGTCGTCTTCCTTTTTATTCCAATCCCATGTTCCCTCTTCATCAAACTCAACATCTCGACTAATAACAAATTTTTCATTTTTCGGATTATATAATTAAGAACCTTTCGCCATCGAGTCGTAACCGATAAATAGAAACTTTTCGCTTTTGTCGTCTAATTTAGAACTTTTTTGATCCGGAACATGAGCATACGCAATACTCCCAAAAACTCGTAAGTGAAAAATTACCGGTTTTCTTTCGCTCCATGCTTCCTTGGGATTTTTACCCCAAACACTTCAGGATGGAGAATGGTTCGATAAATAAACCGCACTATCCATGGCCTCGGCCCAAAACTCTTTTGGAACATTTTTACTTTTAAGCATGCTACGAGCCATATTTAAGAGAGATGGGTTTTTTCTTTCAACAACCCCATTTTGTTGTGGAGTATAAGGAACCGTCAAATGACGAAAAATTCTATTTTTTTCATAATATTTTTCAAAATCATTTGAAAGAAATTCTCCCGCTCGATCCGATCTCATAGAATTTATTTTGTGACCACTTTCATTTTCAACACGAGTTTTAATTTTTTTGAAAGTATCAAAAATATCGGATTTTTGTTTCAAAAAATAAACCCAAGTCTTTCGACAAAATTATCATTAAAAAGAGAAAAATAATTGCTTTTTCCAAGAGAACTTGGTTTAATATGACCACAAATATCCGTATGAACAAGTTACAACAGTTTTTTAGCTCTTGTAGTCGCTTGTTTCAAAAAACTTTTCCTCGGTTCTTTTCCAAACAAACATTCCTCACAAAGTTCAACATGATCAATATAAGTTGAACCTTTCACCATATTTTTACTATTCAACAATTTCAATCCATCAAAATTAAGCTGCTCAAATCTCAAATGTCAAAGACATGATTTTTCTTTAAAACATGCTTTCAAACATTTAGCCCCACCATTTTGAATATCTAAAGAAAACATTATATTTTTCGACATCGGGACTTTTACAACCAAATTCTCATTTTTATCACTTAATAAAATATTAAATTTCTTCGAATGAATATCATAGCCCTTTTCCAAAAGTTGTGTCAAACTCAAAATATTAGACTTCATATTTGGCACATAATAAACGTTTGAGATAAAATCATGTTCTCCATTTTTCAATTGGATTAAAACTTCTCCCTTCCCTATGACCGGAATTTTAGATTCGTCACCAAAATAAATATCTCCATTTACCATTTCATCAATTTCGGTAAACATATTTTTATTACAACACATACGGTTACTAGCCCTGGTATCTAAATATCACGTAGTATTTTCTCCGTTTTTATTTTCGTTATGAGCAAATAAATTTGTAGAACGTTCTTTATTTTCTCTAGCAAAATTAGCCCTTTCTTCAAATTTATTATTACTCAATCTACACTCGGAAGCGTAATGCTCAAAATTTGGACAATTATAACATTTAATTTGGGACTTATCATACCTCGGTTTTCCATAATAATTTTCTCCTCTTTCACGGCCTCTCATCGGATAAAAGTTTCGTCTCCTTTATTCTTTTTCTAAAGAGTTGTAACCACCACGGACATAATTTTGACCTCGACCTCTTCCTCATTGGTTTTTTGGGTTGCCAAAATTCTTATCGTTCATAGTAAAATTTATTTGGAGAGCTTGTTCAAGCGATTCTTCTTTGACAACTCTTTTGTTGAGTTTGTTTTCATGAGCTTGAAGTGACCCCAATAATTGATCCACCGTCATAGATTTTACGTCTTTAGATTCCTCTATAACCACAACAATATAATCTCATTTGGAATCTAAATAGTGTATACTTTTTTCGACAAGATGAGTGTCGTCTAAATTTTCACCGTATTATTTCATTTGATTTGCAACTGTTTCAACACGTAAAACATAATCATCAATCGATTCGGAAACTTTCATATATAAAGTCTCAAAATCACCACACAAGCTTTGCAGCCGAACTTTTTTCACCTTCTCAACTCCTTTAAAAAAAATTCTAAGATATCTCACGCTTGCTTACTCGTGTTTGCAACGCCATCGCTGGATGAATGATGTGAGAGCCTTCCGATCCTTTTTCTTCAATTCTTTCGCCGCATCCCGTTGAACTTGGGTTAGAGCGGCACCTTTCATGGGTTCATTATACCCGGTTTCGACAGTTTTCCACACATCTTGGGAATCAATTAACACTTTCATTCTAATGCTCCAATTATCGTAAAATCACTTCTTGAGTATATGGATAAATGGGGTCATTCCACCGGCTATTTTGTAATGTTGACTTTGGTACCACTGTTGGAAAGAAAAAGGATAGTCGAAAAAAAAACTTGCAACACAACTATGAAAACTCACAAATTAAAAGAAAATGTTTTTATTATATATCTCTATTTTATTTTTGGTGGTGTTTACAAATGAAAAATAAACACATATTTATATTAATAAGAAGAAAAATGAAAAGACATAGGTTATACTTATTATTAATTACATTGCAACTCAAATGTTTATAACGTAAAAAAATATATTAAAAGTTGAACATTTAAAACCAAATAAGTAAGAAATTTCAACAAAGTTATGAGGGAGAAGGCAAGATGAAGACAGATTTCCTACAATCTCAAATATAGATCGACGAAAACGGTTAAAAAAATGTCCATTGAAGTTCAGTAAAAGAGATGAAAGATAGAGGCACTAAACCTTAAAAAAAGACAGCAAGACCATAGAGAGAACGGAAAGTAACTTTTATGGAAACGGGGTCTTGTAACAGTTCAAGCATGTAAAGAGTTCGTTTTGAGTTTTCCAAGTAGGGAAAGGCTTAATCCAATTTTTAGGATCCGGAAACATTTCATTGGCTTATTACAACGTGAAAAATACTTGTATAAACGTGATTTACACTTTTTAACGGTGTGACAACTTATACAATAATTTAGTTTGAATTTTAAATTAAATTTATGTTCGTTATTTTTGCATTCTCACATATGTGTTGTGTTTTTTATGGTTGTCACACCCATATTTTAAGTAGACCCGGTCTACAATAGTGTTACTCATTGCACCCTCAACGGAGCGAGTGGGGCATTGTTTAGAGCTAATACTTCTTAAAGAATAAATAATAATTAAACTAAACTTGAATACCTAAAACAAAGGTAGACAAGACCATTTAGAAATAAAACAATAACTGATGGAGCGATGCAGAGAATATTTAAGGGACGAAACGCATCTCAGCCATAGAAGCAAGCAACTAAAGAGTAGGGTAAAAATCAACGAAAATGTTTTTACTTACACATTTTTCTTATAAAAAAAATTAACTTGTTGATGTGTCATATTACATGATATATTTAGCTAATCAAGTGTTTTGATTTTTATTAATACTAAATTTAATAAAAAAAATTATTTTTAATTAATATTTAAATTTAGATTATAGTCAACTAGGGTACTAATATATTTTTATTTGAGTTTTTATTGGATTGAGTTTTATATTTAACAATTTTTTTTATTTTTAATTAATATTTAAATACAGGATAGGCTCAACTAGGGTTGTAGTATATTTTTATTTGAGTTTTAGTAGATTGAGTTTTTATTATGTTGAATATTTATATTTTGATTTATCAAATTATAGAATTTTATGTATATTTTGATGGATAAATATGTATTTTATTAGTCTATGTAGTGTGTGATTTGTGTGAAAATTGTGGGTCTAGTGTATGGAGTGTGTGATTAGAAAAATTCACGTCAGCAGGTTGAATTTGAAGGTTAATTTTAAAGGTGTCAGTAGCAACACTCAAAACTCAAATATAAGAGAGAAATCAAAGATGAGCCAAAATGAAGAATGGATTCAAATTAGAAACAACCCTAAGACATTTATGGATTTTTACCTATAAATACAAAGGCCTTTGCATCGAAGAAATGAGCAATAAAAATCAAAATTTACGTATTCAACAAATTTACTTTTCAACAAATTTACATTTCAGCAAGTTTATACCCCAGTTATTCATATTTTCAAGTTCTATGAATAGTTATAGTAGTTAGAGTTTGTGCATGTTTGTGTTCGCAACAGTTGTATCAAACAATTTCGAAAGATTAATATAACATTTACAGCTATTTACTCTTTTAATCCCTTTCTCTTGATATAATCCTAGAAAAATTCTTAACTAAGTCATTCCAGTGGATTGAATCTGCATTGCGTGAGTAATTATTGGACCGCATTAATGTATAGTTTTGGTGCTGATTATTTGCTAATTTACCTATTTTAAAGTGTGCATTTAGTTTTTTTTATATTCATTTTACGCATTTTATCATTTTGAGTCATTTTATCTATTTTCATGTATATTTGACCATTTTTGTTCAATATATGTGAAGGTTGTGACTTGGGTGACTTGAAGTGAAGATAAATCAATATGGATTCGAGTCTGGGTCCAAGCCAAATATCTAAATAGAGATTGAGATAACGCCAAATAAAGAAAGAAAATATGGCTCCGTCAGTGATCCGGATAAGCCACATCATCTAACGAACTGGATCAGCTCATGATAGCTGATCCGTATAAGCGTTTTTAGCGAATTAGGTTACAATATTTTTTGAGCAGACTTGTATAAATAGTATTTAAGTGTTAGAATTATTTACGCTATTTTCATTTATTAGACCTGTTTTATTTATATTTTCTCTTGCTTCTCACTTCTTTTTCTTTACGTTTTCTTGTTATTTTGATCCTATTTTTAGGTAGGAAATACGGGTACTTATTCTACTTTACTTTGGCTTCTCATGATTGTTTATATACTTTATTATTTTGAAAGAAATCCAAGATTAGTAAATACAATTTAATTATGCATGTTATTAATACTAGTTGTGGACTTAGCATGGGTGAGAATTGACATCACTCAACTCTGTGTGTTGCTTGCATGCTAGTATAGAAAATCTACCTTAAAGTTGATAGTGTGAGCTTAATCAACTAAAATATAAAAGCCAATTTAAAAATAAGTTAAGTGGATTATAATCTTGTTATTGTGGACGACCAGGTATATATATTACAAGTAATAAATTATATTACTACGATTGACGTTCCTCGATCGTATTGTTGCAAGGTTAAATAGGGGTTTAACAAAATATACACACTTTTTTTTTATCGTGACCAAGTAACGCTGCTGGGTTTATAAGTTTGAAAATTCCCTAATAGCACATGAACTCCCATAAACTTGTAACTTTGGCAATTAGCCCCATATTCACCTTTTAAAAATTAAATAACTTTATGATCGATGATATATTTTGGTTAACATTTTATTACTCTATTTAGTTATTTGATATCTAAGCATGTCAAGTAAATTTTACGGAATGGCATAAAAATAGTTTTTGTTACTAAAATAATATGTTTCAATATGTATACATCACATTGATAAACTAAACGCAACAAACAAAGATTAATAATGGAAAATGGAAAAATGAATACAAAGGTGTGTCATTTTTAAAATGAATAACTTGGAGTTTATCACAAAAGTTAGATGGGGTGATTTGTTCCAGGGGATTATTTGCATTAAACCTACCCTTTCTCTTCGTTCCGTTGGTTATTTATTTTCCTCTACCAATTTACAAAAAAGTGTTAACAAAAAAGTTCAAACCTAGCTAGTGTATATGATTTGTAGAACTATTATTTGACTCTATACTCTATAAGCGCTGCAAGCCTGCAATAATGATTTTGTAATTGTAATATAGTTAATAAATTTAGTGCAATCAATGCACCGACGATTCAGGTCCCACTACAAAATAATGTTTGATTTAGTGAGAGTCAAAAGCTGTCACAAGTCTGTCGCTAATTTAAAAAGTTGTCACAAATCTGTCGCAAATTGACTAAACTGTCACAAATCCGTCACAAAAACCGTCGTTAATAGGCCCGTAACAAAAAATACCGTCACTAATCCCGTCGTTATTTGAGTATTTTTTTGTAGTGTCCATAGAATGAAATTAAAATTAGATTATACCCGTCCGATAATCTTAACTTAAAGTCTTATCCGCTGACGTGACAAATTATGTATACCAATTGTAATTTTAATATAAATATGTTTTCAGTATTAAAACAAAACTAATTAGTACACATAATCCGTTACGTCAGCGTGTAATATTTTTAGATACCAATATTATTTGACATAAAATTACTTCAACCAATGGAGATTTCAACACAAGCACCTCACATGGGTGATTTAAATGGTACTCCTTAGTAAGTTCAGATCATTACAATATGATCTATTCGTCGACAATTTCATGTGATAGGAAAGTTTTATTACAAACATATGCTTGAAAACAAACATTGATATGATAGGTGATATAATTGTATTGCAAAGTACCAGTCAATTGCTATATATGTTTTGAAATGGGCAAGTTTGGTCCAATTTTTTATCTTTTATTAATTGTAGATTCAAAAAATACAACTTGTTTAAATTTTAGTCTAAAATATAAAGATAGATGAAAATATAAAACATATATAACGTTAACATTTGTATTTGTACGAGTCAATGATCCATATTTTACACTTAAAAGTTTATTTAAACGTGAAAACTTAGTTTTAAACGTTAAATTATTTGTTACTAAAAGTCAATAATTTTTATTTTAAAAAAACATATAAAAATCATGAGTTTTGAGTTAATAATCTATATTTTACATGTAGAACTTTATTAAAACTTAAAATTTTAATTTTAGACGTAAAATATGTTACTATAAGTCAATTATTTGTATTTTAAAAAACAGATGAAAATACAAAAATATATGAAAATCATAAGATTTTTATTAGGCATGAACTAAAACTTAAATAAGTTTGGTGCATGGACTAAAATTTAAATAAGGTCAGTTTTTTTTACCTAACAACAATTAATTATTTTGTTAAATTGACTCCTTGGATCAATAATATAAAATATTGCATTAGGTGGATCAATCAAATAATTACAAACGCATGTTATAACTGTGGCCATTTATAGATAGAAGGATCATTCTAAAATAATCATGCTTTGGAATTATGAAAGACTGCATTTTCTTTACAACAATTGAAAAAATAACTAGATTTGAGAATTTGTGTTTTTGAAAATTAAATATTTCATTTTTTTTATATCCTAATCAATGATTCTCTAATTAAATTTTCCAAAAAATTATACTTCATCCGTTCTCATTTAATTTTCATTACGAAACTACGTGCAATTTTGATCGGCTAACTTGTATCAAAATTGTCAAAATGAATTTTTTTAAAATTTAATTATAAAATTTAACATTTGAACTATATGATCAACTTTTAAAAAATTTCATTCCGACAATTTTAATATAAATTCTCTCCCTATGAAAAAGCATGTATTAACCATGTGACCCCAACTAAAATACTTGTGCTTTGTAAAAAAAACGTAAAATATTTATGTTCAATCAGAGAATGTGTGCGGTGTCTATTGGAGGCGTTAGCATTATCATCAAAATACAAAAAGAAACCAGCAATGAGTCATCATCTTTTAGATCTGTGGAAGTAAATTGTAACACTCTGTTTGAGGAAATAGTAACCAGATAAAATAAGTGAACAGTTAATTATAAGTACTATTTACATATAAAAACAAGTAAACCAGTACAACCAAAACATCATAGATTCAAATTCCAAGGTCTACAAAGACTTGGTTTCCCGAGGCATCAAATTTAGAAGATCAAAAATAATGAGTGATACAATAATTAAGACCATCACACATGACTGTCCCTTCTCTCAATGTTAGACTTAGGTTAAATATAAATCTATTGTACTCAGATCCACAATCAATGCAAAAACCAAATAAATTAGCAAAAAGAAGTGTACAACTAATCGAATCTTCTCATTTTCCTTTCATTATTGTATCTTCCACCCCACTTCTCATAAAGAATCTCACTTATGGCACCTCAAATCTAAAAAAAAAATGATTCATTTCGTTCCTGAATTTTGTCCCGTGAATTTGCCACCAAAACAGTAAAGAATTACTTTCCTTTTCCTCAAAAAAAAGTGGTTGAATGTCATTATATAAATTGCACTTTTAGCTCTCCGAACAATTAAAATCACAATAATCATTTCCCCACAATAATCAAATGCTCTTTTCAAAATCGCAACATGGCATACTGCAAACTAAATTACTTGAAATTCTATAACACGATTGCTACAATAAAAAAGGATGGAATAGATCGAGCACTCAAAATCAAACTGATAATTTCGGTGAACACCGAATTTAATTAACATTTTTTTTGCTTCAAATCTCATTACTACTCATACCCTTATCTTGAACCATAGAGTTTTTGCAATGTGCTATTGCACCTTGTATCGCACTTTGAAGCTCGTCCATTGACGACGTGTCTACACTATAACACGTACTCTTGCCATTATTCGAACTCGGGAACTTCTTCCCATACAAAACCCCAGAGTGACTAGGAGATGACCTCATCGATGATGGACAGCTAGACCCGAAATTTCTTGTTCTCGGGTATTTTAAATTTTCTGAAAATGAATGTGAAAGGCTACCTCCGTTGCTGTTGTTTTGAGTAGACGCATCTGTTTCTTTTGCAGATTCGATATCTGTTTTCAAAGGCAATGATAGATCTGTTGAGCTCATGGCCCTTATTGTTGTAACTGGCATCTTTTGTTGCTGTTTATGCGATATTTTTTCATAAAGTGGTTTCACTTTCTTGAAGTACTTGCATATGACCTGGAAAAAAATCCATGTAACCAAACAAATAATTGTTATCCATGAAAGTATGCCTTCTTGTAATTAACAAATTCATTCTAATTTGTTATCCATAAAAATAATCTCATAATCAGTTAAATCGCCGTGTAGTTCAGGCCAGTTGAAATTCAAAAACAAAAAGTTGCACACAAAATTATGTTTCCATAATTAATTACACATAGAATGCTAAAGAAAATGACAACTCAAAGGCTGATCATTTTGGAAAAAGATGGGAATTAAATTTCTAGGAAAATAAAGCAAGTGAACACCTTTACAACAAAAGCCATGATTTGGATTGTTAAAAGCTGGTATAACCGTACAAGTTCTATTTTGTCACAGATAACTGAAAAACTTTTAGCTTTCAAA
Organism: Primula vulgaris; assembly: GCA_963920805.1. Taxonomy (NCBI): domain Eukaryota; kingdom Viridiplantae; phylum Streptophyta; class Magnoliopsida; order Ericales; family Primulaceae; genus Primula; species Primula vulgaris. Next base: position 21,692,047 of record OY987216.1, read on the forward strand.
AAGTGATACATCTGCTTTAATCTGTTCACCAACTATGTACAACCTAACATTCCTAAGCCAAATTTAACAAAAAGTGTAAAAAGTAATATATCTCCTCCTAAATAAAAATATTAAATAAACAAAATGTAAAAGGTGAAAACCTAACATTCCTAAGCCAAATATAACAAAAACTGTAAAAAGTAATATATCTTTTCCTAAGGACCTAAACCAAATATTAACTGCACAAAATGTAAAAGGTAAAAACCTAACATTCCTAAACCAATTATGTAAAACCTGACATTCCTTACCAGAATTGCAATCAGTAACAGTAAATTACATCTTTATATGTCTCAAAGTTCTCTAAATTTGACAAAAGTTACACTTCAAACATTATTATGTTACACTCACTACAAAATAATGTTTGATTTAGTGAGAGCCAAAAGCTGTCACAAGTCTGTCGCTAATTTAAAAAACTGTCACAAATCTGTCGCAAATTGACTAAACTGTCACAAAACCGTCACAAAAACCGTCGCTAATAAGCTCGTAACAAAAAATACCGTCACTAATCCCGTCGTTATTTGAGTATTTTTTTGTAGTGACTAATGTTGCTAAACAACTAAAGTTGGAACTAAAAGTACATGTACAATACACCAAATCAACTCGAATAACAAATTAACAAAATTAGTAACAGTAAAAAACTAAAAATTGATAAATCTATTAACCTCCTTAGCCGTAGAGCTCATGCGTTTCACCGAAGACAACTCTGCCGCAACATCTCCACGTGGCGGCTTCGGCACCTGACTATCCTTCCTGAACACCGACGAGAATCTAGAGAGGGAAAACTTCTTCTTCACCGCTTGCATCTTCTCACCACCGAGCAAAAACTCATCATCGTCATCACCAGCAGCAGCCGAAGAAGGCCTAGACGAGTCACAATCTACCGTAAACGACGAATGCGAGTCAGCTGAGCTTCCTGAAGAGTCGCGAGCAGAAGAGGAGGAGGTGGAGGCGGATGCAAGGAGGGAGCGTACGAGAGAGAGACGAGGAGAGAGGGAGAGAGGGAGGAGCTGGCCTTTGTAGAAGAGCTCGTCTGCGGTGGCGGAGGACTTTTGAGGAGAGAGGGAGATACGGAACTCGAACTCGGAGGAGGAAGAGGAGAGGGAATGGGTAGGGGAGGAAGGTAGGGTGTGGGATTTCACCCTCTTTTTGCCCATTGTAGAGAGAGAGAGAAAGGAAGTGGGTGTGTTATGTGCTTATGTATGTATATGTACTATATGATTGAGATACTTTAGTAGAGAGATAGAGGGGGTTATTTTTTCATTCTTCATTTTCGCATAAAATATTAAAAATACCTATATGAATTTAATTTTTTATCAATTTTAAAATTAAATAAATAATTAAGCGAATTAGAAACCGACACATATGACCCGGACTTCTTAAACTCATGTCATACATGACAATTATTTTGAAAAATTAATTAATGTAATTTTGTAACAAATGTTAGCTCGTGAAAATATGTTAAGTATTTCTTAATATTTTTAGTTATAATTTGCTGAAATTCTGAGTACAAAATTAATATTAAAATTGAACTGATATATTATATTATGACGTTTTTTATAGTTTTGTTCAATAGTATATTTTTAGTGGTGTATGAGATTAGTATTATATTTCGTTTTATATCGTTTCATATATATTTTGTACCAAATCATCTCTAACTTTTATACTTTTAGTTTTTTAGTTTTTTTTGCTTTGTGGAGCATGATGCCAACATTAAAATTTGTAATTACATTATCAGTATGTTCTTGACCAAATAGGATGCTATATCGCTATGTTCGGTTAATTTTTCTTTGTAATCAAAATTCTAGCAAATTATAGCAGCAAATGATAAGAAGTATTAACATATTTTTGCGAGCTAAACTGAATTAAAAATCTCTACATATTATAAAATAAATATCAATAGCCAAGTAATCAAATATAAATATAAATAGAGACATTAAGAAAAATTCACGAAATGGAAAATACGTAAAATAGCTAACATTTATTAAACCATTACATTAATTAATTATCTCATAAATTGGTTTTTTTAAAATAATTGCCACGTATGACGTGGGGTTAAGAAATCCGGATCATAAGTGTCGGTTTCTAATTCGCTTGATTATTTGACTAATTTTAAAATTGATAAAAGAAAAAGTATATCCACGTAGGACCCGAGATTCCCAATCTCGGGTCTCTAATATTTTATGGGAAAATGGACAATGAAAAAAGAACTCCCCGAGATAGATGGATAGAAAGAGAGGGGAGGGAAAAGTGTGTACTGGCCATCCCTACCTAAATGTCCATTATTAATGTACCAAAATAAGTGTACACTTTACTAATTTATCATCAATGAAAAAATAACAAAAATATTATAATATTTTCAAATATTGCAATAAATACATTAAAAAAATAAATAATAATAATAATTGAATTTAAATTAGAGCTATATTTGTAACTTTCAAATGCAATTAATGATATCTTTTAATATTTAACGAAATTAAAAGCGAATACTTAAAAAGTGACGGAGAGAGTATATTGGTTTGATGAAGTGGGAAAGATGAATAGATGATGCATGTGAGAGAGGTATAGAAAGTCGCATAAAAAAACTAATTGTGTTGGTAACAGTTTTTTTAGTTGATTTTCGAATTTTAGATTTTAAAAATATGTCGATGTTTGACAACTCAGATTATTCAGTTTTTGAAAATTTGATTTTTATCCAGATTTATAAAATCTGGTTTTGGACCAAAAAATCTGTTAACCGGCTAAGTTTTTTTTTTTTTTTTGTTTATTTAGTAATATTTTAGTATATGAAAATGATTAGATGCTATATATAGAAACATGAAATTCTAGTGGCATGTTTAGTGAAACCAAATAATTTATTTCTAAGACTAAATTGTCAAAATATGTGGTTTTTAAAAGGTGGTAATCTAGGTAGACATTTTTTACGAGTCCAAATCTTCTACCCCATATTCTCTACCCCCTTCCATGCCCCCTTACTTATTTTCACTCAAATTTTAAATTTTCACAACTTATTCCGCAAATTTATAAGAGTTTATATTATATTGTATTCAAATTTTAAAACATTTGGGCATAATTTTGTTTTAGACAATTTTTCTAAGATTTAATGTTTAATTTACACCAATTTATACATTTATTCCAAAATAAATTGCGTGTGGATTTTTTTTAAAAATTAATTATTGGATGTATTGATACATGTATTATAGTAATTGTACAATTTTTTTTAAGTTTTTTAGAATTTTTTTTTAGATAAAATAAGTAAGGGGCACAGAAGGGATAGAGAATAGGGGGTAGAAGATTTGGACTCATTTTTTACACACACTCTTCTAGAAAATTATCGAGATCAATTGGTCTGCCTTGAAATACATTTTGGCGAGGGGATGTCGGCACCCCTCGTCCGGACCGATATCGACCCCATAGGAGGCGATCCGGGCCTGTCAATCATGGGTGACGCTTCACCCCGGATCTTGAGGGTCCGGACCGTGTCTAGGCCGGCCCGAAGAAGCTTGTCAAGTACACTTCCCCAATTAATGTTGCTGCTCCCTTGGGGGACCCTTTACGTGTTTCATCGACGTGGCCCAATCACAGGCCAGCCCTGTGGGCCCCGGATGATGAACAGTGCCATTGTCAGAGTCATAAATGACCTGGAGCCGTTGGATCTTTATTAGACAGTGCAGTGATCCAAGGGCTAATACGCCTCTGATCAGACTATAAATACCCCCACTAATACCGATTAGAAGGGGACACAAAAAGACAGAGAGGAGAGATAAAGCTAAAACAACCCGGACCACCAGAATATCAACCGTGACACCTGACGCCACGACCTGTAACTGGACCAATCCCTCATCCTTAACTATATTCCTACCTTCAGTCTATACCGATACTGACTTGATCGTCGGAGAGGGAAAACCTGGTACCAACCCCGGGCCCCTGTTCGTTTCTTGTGCAGGCTTAGAGAGCATCCCGACGACGAAGCAGACACCACCTACGTCAACTACCTTGGAAGATCGGAGCCGACGCGAATAAAATATATAAGCCGAGCTTGGGAAGAAAATCAGGCTCGCCACATTTGATTAAATGATTGTTTGTGAGTATCGATGTGTGAGTCAATAAGTTTCTAGCAATACTTGTTTATGATGATGGTATTCTTGTTTTTCTTAGAAGACAAAAATGGTATTCTTGCTTTAAATATTCCAGTATACAATCCTAACATGAGTATGAGAGAGGAGTAGTACCTCAAAATAATTTGAATAGGTGGGTTTGATTTTATATAAAAAGTGAACTCAACCGCGATACCACTAAACTTTAGTATGACACCTTGCATTAACAGAATTCACATAACTAACCTAGTTAGCACGGCTACTTTATATTTTTATTTTTTGGTGTATTCGATATGGGTACGATACAAGTACGGTATGTCATTTTAAGTAACCGGTACGGCAAATAAAATACAATTGACTTCTTTCTTCTTTGACAACTTCGGTACGGCTTGGTTATGACACGGGTACGCGAACGGTACGCCTCCGCTACTTTTTCGGTTTAATTAATATTATTTTCATAAAAACTAATTAAAATATAAGTTTATCAATATAATAATATGAATATTTGATAATTAACAAGTATGATATATGTAATTAAATTTGTTTTAGACACTAGTTATGTAGAATTATATTAACATGCACTAAAGATCATTCATATTTAAGCCAAAATTATTCTAAATTTTTTTATTGCAAGATTGTAATTGGTAAATTGAACCGTATATATAAAAATAAATAATTTTTTTATTGACGTACCCTTGCCATTTTACCCAAAATTTTCAACATTTCGCGTATCGTCATACCGGTATCGTACTGCATATCGTCGTTTCGGTATCGTTCCGGGTACCTCTTACCCTACCCGTGCAACCTAGTAACTAACTAACACTCTTTTCTTTGTACTCAACAAATATTGTCTAAACAAGTTTTTTTTTTTTTTTTTACGGTTTGGTTGTGTATAGACAGCATAATCATTGATAACTTGCTGCATATATAATCATATAGTTAAGTGGGGAAAATGAAAGACCGTGTCTAAATTAAGTTATATTATATATATATACAGTTTTTTAAATAAATTAATGTCTTACACTTATTATTTACTCAAACAAATAGTAATATTAATTAATGCTATGTCCACCATGTACACTAGTTGCCAATGGTAGGGAAAAAAAATGAATTATTGACATTTGGAATGACTTGACAAAGATAGTTATTTATATTTCCTTCATATCATTATCACATACTACTATTATCCACAATGCCAGCGTGAAGCCTAACTAGTTAATAACTTTTTCCTCGCAAATATATTACTTTACTTCGTTCCAATATACACTATAAAAAAATACTCAAATAACGACGGGATTAGTGACAGACTTGTGACAGTTTTTGACTCTCACTAAATCAAACATTATTTTGTAGTGATAAGTGTTATGTTTCAAAAACAGTATTATTTAAATATTTAAACCAATTTTATTTAAAATTAAAAAAACATCAAAAAATTGAAATTTTTGAACAAAAAGTATTTTTTACTTATAATATGACATTGTAGTTGCAAATTTAATATGATTTTAACTAGAAAAAATAAATATTTTAAAAAATTAAAAAGAGAAAATAAACACTTGTTTTGGTTCGTTAAAAAATAGAATCCATAAGACATAATTTATACGGAAGAAGAGTATAATATAACTTTATAACGATTTGATTGGATTAGATGTGGGTAGGTACATCCGTACTTTATTGCGTGTGAAACTTTGTTATCCAATTGGACAAGTATCATATTTTTGTTGTAAAACCTTATAAATATTAAGTGACTAGAGGTACTAAATGTATTTTTTACACATAAGGAGCTTGCATTAACTCTCTTGTTATTTTACCAAATAAATTATAAAAAAAAATGTCATTTTAATTGTCAACAACATTTTATTTACCAACGGTCAACTGCAAAGTACAGTAGACACTGACTGGTCGATTAAGACTTCTGAATTTCCACATGTCTCCCTCTGTCTTCATTCTAACTTAGATTAGATTGTTTGTTTTTTATTTTATTTTATTTTATAAAAATAAATTAGATTATTTGTATTTATCGCGATATATACGTTGGGTTAAATGACGTGTCACGTGCTGAATGCGTGAAATTTGGGACACGTGTAGGACGCACTATCAAAATGACAAATTTTGCATCAAACTGGGGACTTGATTATTTTTGACGTGTTATATATAGTCCATCTAATCCACCAGCCTTATATATAGTAGTTGATTAGTTTTATTCGTACCAACCCGTATCTAGATCGTTACCAAACTAGTGTGTATCCAAGTGGTAAAATGGATATGAGATCTAGTTTAATTGCGAGATTAGTAGTATTGAGATTATAGATTCGGTGGGATTAATCATGAAGTAGCAATGATCTATTCACTCATAATCCTACCCTCCAGTAGATGGTAAATACTACCATCGGGCATTTATAGCATGCTATCAATCTTCCTATTCAAAGTTAACACAAAAAGACCATCTTTTTTAAAATTAGCTATCGCTTTAACTTTGTTAAAAAAAACTAAGCCTATGTATAATTTTACCAATTACAATTTAAATAATATTTCATGAAATACCATGTTTTTTTCCTATAAAAATGAAAACCATAATTTGTGGAGAAGGTAAAGCAGGAGAGATAATACAATTTAATATTATAGTATCATGAATAGCTATCCGAATGGGATAGTCCTTTTTAACTAGCATTGCAACATCAATTAAGTTTAACTAGCTTAAAAGCTAGCCACACATTATTACAAATTATCATGACACCTCATCTTTTTGTTATTGTATTGGCAAAATAGATATTGATATCTTTTATACTTAAAGTGATTATTGAGCTAATAATAGTTTGTTATTGATCAAATACATGTTGCTGGAATTTCATTTGTAACTGAGAAGTGCAACTATAAACGGACCAGATTTTGTTGTATTTAATTTTCCTAATATATATTTCGTATGTTTAAATCTTATTTGTGCAGATATGATGGCATGGAATAAGCACGTGCTATGAGTAGAAAGATATTGATAAGTATATTAAACAAATATCAAATCAAGACAGAGAAAAAAAATGAAAGAAACACAATCAAGTAAAAGAAAAAAAATGAAAAAAGTATAATGTTGATCTTGAATGGAGTTAATAAGGCAAATATGATATTTTTGCAATCCGACTCGAATCGAAAGTGGATATAAGTATGCGTATTGGCAAGTCAGGAAAATTTTGGTTAATGGAGGGGATGAAGGTGGCTCTGATCTAAGAAACGACAACTCAAAATTGAAGGAACAAAATCTTGTGCTAAAGAGTGAGCTTACAAAAAACACGAATGAATTTCAAATACAAAAATTAAGCTTCAAAACTTAGTTGCTACTGAAAGAGTGGATCAAGTACTCTCTTTTCAAAGGCATGGAAAAGACAATACTGGTTTGGAATATGATGGATATTCAGGTAATGGAAAAACTATATTTATGATGGCGTCATTCCAAGCAAAACTGTGATCCAATGTAAATTTCAAAAGAATTTCAATTGCAATTGGAAACATAACTCATAAATTTTTCAAACCACTAGTTGCAACTGAATGTGTTGTTAAATATAAGTTTCTCAAACTTTATTCTAAAACTGCTACTAGTAGTCATATTAAGGTATGCTATTACTGCAAGAAACCTGTACACTTAGAAAGAAAATGTTTTAAAAAGATTTTTGAAAATAAAAAGGGTTTTAATTGTTTTCATAAATCGGCTTCTAAGTGGATTAGGGTTGCGAAAAAGAAAACTGGTATGATTGCTTGTAATAGATATATTGTCAATTCTTTAAAAATCATCCCTTCTAACTCATGCTATTCTGACAGTGGTTGTTACAGTCACATGACATGTGATAGTTCAGTAACAAACAAGAGTAATACTCAAGCTAAAACTAGCATTTTACCAAAACTCAGTTGCGACCAAGTTGGTACTAACGATGCTAAAAATTGGCATAAAAGACTTGGTCATATGAAGTTTAAAACTCTTTCTAAAATTGTTAAAAATAATACTATTTAAGGTGTAATTGAACTGAATATAAATCTTCCTAGCAGTTGTGTTAATTGTATGAATATGAAACAAGCAAAGAGATTATGCAAAAATAATAGCCAAACTAAAACCACTTGTATTCTTAAAATTTTACATGTAAATCTTATTGGTCCTACACAGACTCAAAGTATTGGAAGAAATAGATGTATGCTTGTGGTTGTGGATGATTATTCAAGATACTCGTGGGTTGTTTTCCTAAAAAAGAAAATCTCATACTTTTAAACCATTTCCAAATATGTGTTTACAATTAAATTCTGAGAAAGGATGCACCATAGGAAAGATTGTTAGTTATCGTGTAAAATAATTTCAGAAACCATAGTTTGCTAATTTTTGCAATGCAGAAGGTATATGTCACGAGTATTTTGCCTCCCAAACTTCACCACAAAATTGCTTAATTAAAAAAAGAATGAAATTTATACAAAAAATAGGTAAGAATGTGTTAGATTCGACAAGAATGCCTAAGAATTTATCGGCTGAAACTGTTAACATTGTTTGTCACGTTGTCAATAGGGTTTACGTCATTAAAGGAACTAATACAACGCCCTATTAAATTTGGAATGGTAAGAAGCCTAATCTAAAGGATTTTTATGTGTTTGAATGTATATGTTATATATTTAAAGACAAATAACACTAAGAAATTTTGGTTTTAAAAGTGATAAATGGATTTTTAATTTCTAGTTATTCTAAAAACGCTAAAACCTATATAGAGTCTTTAACTTGAGAACACAGGAATTCATTGAATTATATAATGTTGTGTTCGATGACTCTAAAGAAATCTACAAGCGTGCAGATGATGATGATGACAAGAAGCTGCATAATCAATTTGAGATATCTCACATTGTTGTTATTTTATTGGCAAAGTAGACATTGACATTCTTTATAGTTAAAGTGATTATTGGGCTAATAATAGTTTGTTATTGAGTTGATGATCAATGCAGATTGTTGGAATTTCAGTTGTAACTAAGAAATGCAACTGAAAACATATCAAATTTTATTGGAGCTAATTTTGCTAATATATATTTCGTATCTTTAGATCTTATGTGTGCACATATGATGGGCATGAAATAAGGACGTGTTATGGGAAGTACGATACTGAAAAGTAGATTAGACAAATGGCAAATAAAGACAAACAAAAATAAGTAAAGAAAGACAATTAAGTTAAAGAAGAAAAATTAAAGAAATATAATGTTGATCTTGAATTCAAAGAAATAAGATAATGGAAGATCTTTGAAGATAACAAGAAACGATATTGAAGACAAAATCAGAAGAGATTATTCATGAATATCTTGTACTGATTATAAGATAATTTCTTATGCAAATAGAGATTTATGACCGTGTATATATGTGGCCATATCATAATGTAATGTTTGTGAAATATACTAAAATAAAAAATATAGAGAAATACACACAAGTTTTGAAAATATAATACTCTTGTGAGAGAATATTAATGGTGGATTACCATTAGATAACGGCGGGATGCTATTAGATTTGTGAGTGATAGTTGAGAGGAGTAGGAGCAGTGTGAGATTGATATATACGTGACTGAGTCATGATATTGTAAGTATTTAGTTAAAAATTATAACATTTCTCAATATCATTAATGTGAGCAAGAGTTTCGGAGAAGTAGATTTGGCCGAACTTTGTAATCAAACGTCTTGTGTTCATCTTTATGTTTTATTTATTAACTCCGCCAGAAACTTTCAGTTACAACTGAAACTGTGTAACAACACTCGAAACTCCGGACTTCACTTTTTATCAGTAATTTGACTAAAAATAGTATATAGCTAGCTTGATGTGCTTGCTATAGTAAACACTTCATTATCGTATCATTTGAAATCCCATGTCATTAGTAATATCATCCAAATTTTGGTTGCGAAACACGGGACTTATTTAGACTTCAAAAAAAGCATCTAAGTTATGTCTTTCTTTTTTTACTTATTTCATAAAAAGTCACGCATACGATCAATTTTCTCATTAAGTCGTGATTTTGTGTTTGTTTAAATACACTAAAACAATCTAATTTTTTTCATTTATCTTTTTACTTTGTGCTAATCTCTTCAACTCTCTTATCTATCCACACCTTATTCTTTGGCAGCGGTGATTTAATGGATCCGTTATCAATTTAGAGATTTTTGCTCACTTCGATCTGTTGCGGTGACGTTGATTTATGCACTTCTAATTAAAGTTTACTGAAAATGAAAGTGTTGATAGGAGTCGATTCAATATAATGAAATGACATTCTTTGCCACTTTATTCACAACAATTTCCATGATGACAAAGGCATCAAGATTATATGTACCATATTGCGCAATTTAGCCGAAATTACTCGACAATACCCTAAACCAATAATTGTTCCCCATGCAGGCACCAGGGGCGTCCCAGTATTGTACCTTGCTCAAGTTTCAGTCCATTTTTTTTTTTGCCCAAGGCCCATAAACAAAAATAAAATAAAAAAATTGCCTCAGCTATGATTTTTTTTGCCACAGCTCAGTTTTTACCTCAGGTTCAAGACTTACTAAATTTGGGTCTGGGCTGTCCCGGCAGGCACAACTCTACAAATCGTTGGATGACTAAGATATTATTTATATAGCATGTCTCATTTGCATGTTGGATGATGTTGGACCAGAGTTTTCTTCCTAGGACATTGTGAGAGTGTCGGTAGCGTAGTAGCCTACCGTGCTACCGAATCTGATCCTAGATGGACTTGTACTCATAAATTGAAAATTACATTATTTTTAATAGGACCAACTACTACAATTTGATCTTTTTATATACCAAAATTGACTTGTAACAGGAGTATTACGAAAGGTTTTCTATGTCTTCCCACATACAAAAGATTCTGAATGATGGTACACTTACCTAATTACCTTTGTTAAATCAGAAACATAACAGTTTGAGGAACATTTAGTCTCGAAACAAAAAGGTATAACATATCTTTAAGAAATTGCAAATTTGCCATCAACCCAAGATTTTTTATCAGTATTGAACACAAGTGTGAACAATGCGATACAATTGTGTGTAATATCCTTCATGAGTTGGTACTGGTGGAGCTACAATTAGGCCAAATCACCTGTGCCAAAGGCATTAATTTCAATATCGGATTTCTCTCGAAGAAATTATAAGGGCGAAGTTCGAAACTAGCGCTAATAGTTGACATCACCGGGTAATCTTCTTGTGAGGGGGAATGGTGGAACCCCAATGTGTGCCACAACACTATATCCGTGCTATTTATATCCCTATTCCTATCAGGAAAATAAACAGAAAAGTGTGGAGTTAGTCTAGATGTATGTAAGCTTTTAATCTATTTGTTTTATTAATGAACAAGTTTGAAAAATATTATCTAAGTATATATCTACCTTTCAGCCCGCGTGTATAATGTATCATCACCATGACTGCGGTCCACAAACAAACCCGGGGCCCACTCCGACCCGTCATAAGGGGTCACCCACACTTGATATTTGGTATACATTGCTCGTATTTGCGGGTAATCATCATCAGAAAGTAAAGAAGAAACGGGTGAGCCTGCGATCAACTTATACCCGGCTTGGTTTCCAACTTGGGTCATTTTGTTCGGATTTACTATCAATATATCAAAAGGTTCGCCCACTTGCATTCTAGCTTCTAATTCGGTTTTTAATGTTTCTCTAACATTTGTCCAATAACTTTTTCTCAGTGTACCACCTTCTGTTCTTTTCGTGACGAACTTTGATTTTACGAGTGAGTTTTGTTCTCCGTCGATGTCGAGATCAAGATAGTATGTGATGAAATGGTCATGGTTTGTGCCAATAATGTTTGTATCAAGTAATGTTCCATAGATATTCTCTCTAATTTGGTTTGTGTTAGTGTAGAATGTAGTTTTAGCTTCCAAAATTCCACTGATCCCAACCTAAATGAAGTAAAAATGTTAGAAATATCTACTTATAAGCTATAGCCAACATACAAGTATGTACCTATAGCATTTTAAGTTTTGGCTAGTACTATATAATTTGGCAGTAATGGAAGTGCATTACTTTATAATATAATCTGTACTGTAAAAATAAATTCCTCTATTTCAATCTAGCAGAAAATCACAGCAAGGGAGCTTCTCCTAGTTGCCAATTTTTATTTTTTAATAGGAAGACTAGAGCAGAAAAGGATGCCTTACTAATGTACGGAAAAGATGAAAAGGACGAAATAATTTATACTACTCTTTGAAAATTTAAATTTCATGGTAAAAGAACACAAATTATTACAGAAATTTCATTAAGTTTAAAACAAAAGACTTGACGTAATTACATATTTCTCCTTGGCGTTGGTCTTTGACATCTTGTGCTTATAACAAGAATCGATACAAACTGTTGTTGAAATACTAACCTAATCAGAAACTTTTTTCTGGATTGGAGAGTAAACTTATTTTCTTGATGAGAATATAATTGGTATTAAATATAAAACTGAATACATTTACACATGATTATTTTTTTATTTTCTCTAGTTCTCTATTGGTAAGGAAACTTCTCACAAACAATCAAAAGACTTGAAATGAAAAGTTCTGTATTAGAAAATGGTTCAGAGTGAACAATTTTCCCATACCTCAACTTTGATAGAGCCACTCTTCTTGAACACCCAATCCATTACATAGTCATATTTACGAACCGTCGCAACCATGCGAACCACTAAGCTTATCTCCTGTCGCACCTCTTTTATCTGCACTCTAAAATAATTCTAAGATTTCTTTAAAAAGATTCACATAAATGACACAATAATTTATTTTGTTATTATATTTTTCTTTAAATAACGGACCGTTTCGCCCAGAAAATAAACCTCGGTGCGTCTCCAAGCAGCATCACCAGTATACCTCTCGAACACACAAAACACATTCAGCTTTTCCACTGGGTTACCTTCTTGATCTGCATAGTACCTGTTAGAGTTTCTTAATTACCGCACATGGATAATATCTTCATGAACCATGTTCTTTATAAAAAGTTGTTCCCCCTTATCATAAATTCATAACAGATTATTTTATTGGAATGTAAATATGCTGTAATGGTACCCGTTCATGAACATTGCATTAGGAGGGCAATCCACCAAAGGTTGTAGGGCATTTGCCGAATAGCCAAGCCCGAATTCTCCTGCGTTGAAAAATGTCTGATCGTATTGTCCCTCTGTTGGGTCCATGTAAGGGACACACACCTCGGAGATATGGCCTTTGTATAAGACTCTTCGGTATTTGCCTAAATCGAAGTCGTATATTGATGCTAGCGAGATGACTGTCCCAGAACGGGCACCAAAACTCACCCGGAAATTCCAGTTTGCCCAGCTGCAAATGCATCATTAAATGAGGGTGAATTCATGATTTTTTTTTCTTCATAATTATGTGTATTTACTTGGTAAGCAATGTTAGTAGAATAAGAAGATTGTTGGGGTATATCTTACAAGTGAAAATTATGGTAAGCAATTTTACTAATCTAAACTTTGGGGGTGAAGATAGCATGTATTTTCTTATCGAAAAATTGCGAAAACCCCTAATTTGTAGTGATATTTCATTTTCTCCTCTCATTAGCAAATATATACACCATGATTTCTTTTCTTTGTTGTTGTTAAACCATATTCTTTTGGTCTAGTTTAAGGCAAACGACCAAAATAATTTAGTGACTTCACTGTCTTGGTACCACCTTACCCGCTGACATGTTCTGTAATAATTGTGCACACTACCTTATATATTATGAATCTATGAATATCAAAATTCACAAGAATCACAACATGCCAGTGGCGAAACTAGGATACACTTGTTGGAGGGGGTAAAAACTCATTGGAACTTTTGGGGGTTAAAAAGTCTATAATCCACGTAATTTCGTTAAAATACAATAATACATGATACAGTCTTTTGTTTTTCTTAAGATGTGGGGGCTCTAGTTCCTGTTAGTTTACTTCTAGTTTTTCTCCAGAAATATTCCCCTAACTCTTGAGATATCTTTGAGCCAAATATGCTAAATTCAGTTGTTTATAATTGGTTAACCAATTGAACAGGAGGGAAAACTTTCACCTGGCTTTGATGCATATAGTATTATGGTACCATCTCAACTTTTCAGCTGTTGAGATGTGGCAATTCATTTTCATTATTCAGTAATTTCAACAACATCTAAGGGTCTTAAATAAATAAATAAAAAGATCAGTTTATAATGATTTTAAGATGAGCTAGGAAAATTGGTAACACTAACCTTATCTCTTGACCAGTAATGTTGAAGCTAGGACCCTCAGGCTGAACAATTGTGATAGGCTTTGTTTGGGAAAAAAATGGATTCTCTATAGTTGCTCTATAGTCACTTCCTTGTGCTTTTGGTAATGGAGCTACATACCTATCAAAATACTCAACAATTTCTTTCTTATCAATATCTACAATTATTGATATCCCTTCAATAGGCCTTACCCATATATTTGGTGACCCTTTTTTGTATGAACATAACACCTTAACAACCCTCTTGCCCTTCCCCTTTTCTCCAAACCACCCTATAGTCGAAACACTAAAAGCAACATCTTTTATGTCTATTTCTCTCTTTTTAACGGACTCGACAAAAGGAGGGTAGTTTTTGGGTAAAGAAATCGCTGATACAATGTCTTTAGTGAGTATTATGGGGAAACCATTGCCTTCGTATATGCTACAAGATACTACTGAGTTTTCGCTTAAGCTCACGATGATATTGTATGTTTGTTCGTTGGACCGGACAATAACAAAAGATTCACGGGGTATCAGGAATTTTCTTGGGTTTGATAACCAAGAGAGGATAACTTGCTTGCGTATCTCGATTTGGCCGATGTAGTTGAATGAGAAGTTCCGGGATGAGAATAGTTGGGAACTTTTTACAATATTTGAAACTTGAATGATTTCTAAAGGCGAAAGTGAGTCTAGAGGGTGAGCCTCAATAGTGACAGTGATGATAAGAAAGAAGAGAAATGTGAAGATTATAAGAGCCATATGAAAGCTTAGCTTAGTTCAAGGTGTTTGTGTAGTCTTTTTTACATATATTTCCTTATTTAAACATAATTAGTAGTCTCCGCCAGGGGTGGAATCGGGACGGCATCCGACCCGAAAATCTTAAATCTGTGTCCCGATCCGATAGTTTTTTGATGTTATTTAAAAGTCCCGTGGATTCCCGATAATTCGGGATCCCGAAAGGTCGGGATGAGATTTCCAGATACTTCATACTCCTAAAAAAATTGTTAAAAAGTTACAACATAACTAACAATTTTGTTAAAAATTTCGTTAGATTTAAACAAAATCAAAAAGTGCGATAATACTATGTAATATTGTATTCGTTTATAAGATTGATTATCAAACAATACAACTAATTATAATTATTTTTAAGAAAAAATAAAAAATAAAATAATTCAAACTAAAAGCAGTAATCAAATGTTATAATTTTAGTCATTCAAGATTAAGATAAATAAACAACATATGCAACAAGAAACTCATACGGAAATAAAAGTGTGTTATTTAGTAAATAGAGTAGATCTGAGAGTAAATTCATTTTTTTTATTAAATATAAACTGTTACTATTCAAAATAAGATTTTTTAAAAAAATATTTTTTTAATGTATATTAATTCTATCGGGTCGGGTCGGAAAATCCATCGGGATTGGAAATAAAAATCCGAACCCAAACCGAAGTATTTCGGGACGGGACAAAAATCCGATCTTTCGGATCGGGACAACATCGGTTCGGAAAAAAATTAGGTTGGAACTGAATCGGATGTCGAATTGGGTCGGGATTTCAGAAACTTTTCCCAGCCCTAGTCTCCACAAACTTACTATGTTTCCATATATTGATAGATTTGCAGTTGGCTGCTGAGTATGATTATGTGCCATAATTATTATGATTTGCAAGAAGATAAGACAACTTTCAGCGTATTTATCTTTATTATTTATGTGCCATTTTACATTTAAGTGACATATTTGTTATTTTATATTTGTTTTGAGAACCAAGTTGGATATTTGTTTTGTTGCCCACAACATTTTACTGCTTTATTATGTTATTGACTATTGGATTTGTGAGAAAGGTTGATCCATAATATTATATTTGTTTTCTTATCTGTTTAGTTTCATCGTGCCTCTTGGCGTGAGATCGATCTCTTTTTTCTCCCCTATATTTCTACGAAACCTCCAGGTTTCATTATTGGTATCTAAAGCGGGTCATTCCTACAACTCGTGCGAACCCTATTTCATCTTTTTCTCAACTTTTTTCTGGAAAAAAAAACAACCATGAGTGAATCAGTGTTTATTGGTATTGATATATCTCATGTTACGTATCTGATCACAGTTGATGTATTACATCAAGTTTTTGATCCTTACGGATATATAGGTGAGATAATCATGTCTCCAATAGTAGCTTTTCAAGCTTTGGTAGAGTTTCGATCACTACAAGATGTTGTTCACGCTAAAAACTCGTTAGATGGCCAAAATATTTATGAATTTTATTGCCTAATGAGTATTCGATGGTATGAATATTATGAGTTAGAATTGGGAAGGTTAAAATTGTGACAGATTTGAGTGGATATCGGACGGAAAAATAGGCAAAGGCCAGCGACGTGGAGCCCACGGTAGTCAAAGCCACACCGGCCAAAGCCACGGCTATGGGTAGGTCAGTCGTGGCCCTTGAGGTCAGCCCGACTATTGTTTCTATTGACCCGTTAGTTTTGGACACCAAATTATTTGAGGTTAATTCTTTCAATTGTTCTTCAAAAATTTGTTTTAATTTATGTCCATATATTATTGAAAAATCTTTTAGCAATTATATTGGCCCGTTTATTGTTTACCTATAGCAATTATATTGACCCGTTTAGTGTTTACCTATACGATCACACAGTGGATGTTGATTATAATTGCAATACACTCATTCATATAAACCAAAATGATGGCAAGTTAAAATTGGTAGTTGATGGGGTTAATTGGAGTGAATCTAAAGTATTTGATAAATTTCTCGAGCTACATGTTAAATCTTGCATGTGTGAGTTAACTATTTTCCGCTGCAATGGTTGTATATTCTTAATTAGCAATGATCATCGAATGTTACTTGTGGATTTAATGTTTAAAATTGTATGAATCATGGAGTACGCTATATGATATTGTTTTGATTTTTAGGCTTATCAGATTACATGAGATATCCTAATTATTGCTCTAGTGAAAAGTATATGGAAATTATAAAAATTAGTGTAATGATAGTTGTGGTATTTGGTGATATTTTGAAACAATAATCACGGTGTTTGGAAATAGTGTGGATGAAATATGAGTTTATAAAATCAACGGTTTGGTTCAGTTTTTTTCATGCGAAAACTGTTACGATACAGTTTGGAAAAATAATTATTCACTATATCAAACGACTTCCGATTTGGTTGAAATTTTGTGCATTGGTAGAAAATTTGTGTACGGTTGTTTTGACACAAAAATCTCTGCATTTGGATAAATATCGATCGAGTTATAAATTGTTGAACTTTACACTGTGAGCAGTTTTTTATATTATGACAGATACAACGTTGTTTAGAAAGATAATTAACAATAATCGCGGTGTTTGGAAATAGGGTTGATGAAATATGAGTTTATAAAATCAACAATTTGGTTCAGTTTTTTTCATGCGAAAACTGTTACGATACAGTTTGGAAAAATAATTATTCACTATATCAAACGACTTCCGATTTGGTTGAAATTTTGTGCATGGGTAGAAAATTTGTGTATGGTTGTTTTGACACAAAAATCTCTGCATTTGGATAAATATCGATCGAGTTATAAATTGTTGAACTTTACACTGTGAGCAGTTTTTTATATTATGACAAATACAACGTTGTTTAGAAAGATAATTGTTTGGGTTAGTAAATGGTATCTAGTTCAGCCAAATTTGATGGGAATGTAGGTTACTCGTGTAGGGACGTTTTCGCGCTAAATTTGCAAGATTTGGATAATCAGGGATTTATTTATAAATTTTTAAATTTTGGTGAACTGGGCTTTGTTTCTAGGTCATGCGAAGGGGGCCAGTCATACTGTTCCTCTACAAAGACAACAGACGCTCTCAACGGCTAGGCATCACTCTCTTTCTGAGTTATTCCAGCTTCTTCATGATTTCGTGCCGCGATGAAAAAAAAAAAAAAGAGGGCCATTTCAGCGGAAGGAGAAAGACCTGCAACGGTAGAGACTACTAACCCTCTTCGTCTTCCTAGCCTTCTCTTACGAGTCCGGGAAACTGGCACTGGCTAGCCTCAATATGAGGGATCCCTCAAAATAGAGAAGGGCGGGCAGGACTTCCGCAGGAAACTCCCCCCTCTTCCTGGTCAAGATGGATGGGAAGGAGCCCTATCAAGGTCCAAACATGACTTGGGCAAATTTTATGGCATGGAGAAAAAAGTTCTTGACGCTGCTTAAAGGTGGTCCGTATTATATGAAATTTTATGAGGAAACACCTGATACTGTTAGTGAGTTTTCGATATCGGATTCACTAATTTTTGATTCACCGTTAATGAGTTATGCATTTCCGAAAATGACTCATTTTATATTATCGTGCATTGATGATATTATAGGGGTATCTTATGTCATCGGTAAGCCATCTAGTAGCTATATTGATCCGTTTTGAGATGACCATTTTCATGGAGCGAATGAAAAGTCGGGTATACGAGTTTATTTTGGTGCGGAAGGTTTATGATACTTATGGGGAACTTTTAAAATATGATTGGGCAGCTCATGGTATTGAAATTGCTTGGAAGTATGGTTGGGGTTATTGGTTCGGTCGAGGGCCGAAAGATGTGTAGATTGTTGTCTGAAGGTGCTTCCACCTGAATGCAGTCGAGTTCATTTGAGAAGTTGGAAGAATGTGTTTGGTTTGCCGCAAGATTGCGGTAAACATGTTACATTATTCGAGTTCATTGTCTACAATCTTGAGGAAAAGATTGTTCTTAAGGGGTAGGAATGATGAGCATGACAACTTTCGGCGTATTTATCTTTACTATTTATGTGTCACTTTACATTTAAGTGATATATTTATTATTTTATATTTGTTTTGAGAATCAATTTGGATATTTGTTTTATTGTGGTTATTATAATACAGTGCTTTATTATGGTATTGACTATTAGATTTGTGAAGGGTTGAACCCTAATATCATTTTTGTTTTCTTATCTCTTTCGGTTGATCGTGCCTCTTGGCATGAGATCGATCTATGTTTTCTCTCCTATATTTCTACGAAACCTCCGGTTTTCATCAAAATATTTAATAATTTGTTGCCCCATAAAATTTAATTAAGAATTAATCAATTGTTTTTAAAACTAATTAATTATTGGTCACTCATCTAATTACCCAATAAAAATAAAAATAAAATGGAAAAAATAGGGAAACTTACAAATTAAAAAAAAAAGGGAAAAAAATCAGAAAAAACTAAAAAAAAACCGAAAATACCAAAAATACCAAAAAAAATTGAGAAAACCTTTAAAAAAGTAGAGAACCGAAAAAATAGTAAAAAAAATAAGAAAAAACCAAAATCACAAAATAAAAAAAAATGAAAAAAAGTTCAACAAAATCGGAAACCCGAAAAAACAAAAAAAATGGTATAAAAAAAACCCAATAAAAATCAAAAAAATCCAAAATCCCAAAACAATAAAAAAACGTTCAAAAAATTGGGAACCCGAAAAACGGTTTAAAAAAAGCAAGAAAAATCCAAAAATCCAAAATCACAAAAAAATGAAAAAAAAAGTTTGAAAAAGTCGGAAAGTCCAAAAAATGTTAAAAAGTTTAAAATAACTTGCAATTGTTTTTAAATGACTCAAAATAACTTCAAATGACTCAGATTATTTTTAAAATTATTCGAGTCATTTAGAGCAAAGAATTACAACTCCGGAACAACAAAAATGGATTGCCAAGCTCTTATGGTTTGATTATACAATTGTCTATCGAGCAGGCAAAGAAAATGATATGGCTGACGCTTTGTAGAAGAGTAGTAAATGGAGATGGAGATGGAAATACGAAGGATATACTTACTTTAATGAATTCAGAGATTACACTGCCACTGCCAAATTCTAATATATGGGCAAGGATTAGGGAGCTCACTGTAGACACACAAATTTTTCGTCAAATAAAAATATGTCACGTGTCTCCTATAAAATAAATTTTTTTAAATTATGTATTAGTATTTTCAAAATCAAATGAATATTATCTTTTGGTTTCAATTATAAAAGAAATAAATGTCATTTTCTTTGACTATATTTTAATTTTTCTCGCAAACAATGAAAATACTTCTATTTTAGTACTTGTTTGTTTAAAATTACAAAGAAATGGTAAGCCAAAGAATGATTACATTTAATTATGGACTATTTTGATACTAAACTCAAACTACAAGACCATTCTGATTCTAAACACAAATTACAAGACCATTTTGATTCTAAACTCAAACTAAAAGACCATTTTGATCCTAAACACAAACTACAAGACCATTTTTATCCTAAACTCAAACTAAAAGACCATTTTGATCCTAAACTCAAACTACAGGACCATTTTGATCCTAAACACAAACTACGAGGGGGCGATATCGCGATAAAGACCACACCAACTACTATAAATAGATGGCCAACCCAAGCCTAAAAGGGGACAAGAAGAAGACAAAGGTGAATCCAAAGTCCAAGAGAAAGAAACTCTGCCAAATTCAGTCATCAACCTTCAAGCCTTGAAGATCCCCAAGACTGCTGAAGATCCTTCGAAGCTTCAACCAAATCCAGCAAGAAATCTGAGCAAATTCAAGTCTAGATCCGCATAAAGCACTCCAAGCAGCGAATCTAGTGTTTGTGAAGATCAAAGCTAAACCCACATTCGAAGCTCTTCATCAAGTTTGAAGATTTTTAACCAAACTCATCAACAAATTCAAGGAAAATCCAGCATTTGATCCGCAAGAAGCTCCGGAGGCCGCAAATCAAGTGTTCTTCAAGATCAAGCACTCGAAGATCTTCATCAAACCCGAAGAAGTTCAAGCAAGCTCATCAATAAATTCAAGGAAAATCCACCATCTGATCTGCAATAAGCTCCAAAGGCCGCGAATCAAGTGTTTTTCAAAACCAACTATTCGAATATATTTATCAAGCCTAAAGAACTTCGAGCAAGTTCATCATCAAATTCAAATAACATCCTCGTTCGATCCTCAAAAACACTTCAAAACCACAAATCAAGTGTTTTCAAGATCAAACTCACAAAGAAGTACAAGTCAATATCAACCTCAAAACTCAAGCAAGTTAACATCTCGATTATCTACAAGCAATTTGGGCCACCAGAAATTCGATTTTGAAGAGATTAATCAAAGGATTTATATTTTCTTTATATTAGAAAATATTCAGAGATTGTACCCGCAAAATACAAATAAATAAAATTATTTTGCTTTCTCCATTTATTTTCTGTCTTGGTATATTGGATAGAAAAATTTGTGTGAAACAAATTTTGGCACACCCGGTGGGACCATTTCTGCCATTCATCTTTTCTCTTCGCCAAACGATCAACCATTCATGGCTCAAAATAAAAATACGCAAATCAGTCATAGCATGATGACCCGAAGCAAGTCCGATGTCAATCTATCAACACCCTCATTCCTTGTCATGGATGATAAAAGAAATCGAAATATCCGTAGGGGCAAAAAGGTAGAGGCTAACTCCGAAGTGAAAGCAAATTTCAAATATGGTACATGGGCAAGTGACTCTTCTGATGAAGAAGGATTGATTGGAATCCATCACTTGGAGGACAACTCATATTCCATAACACACACTCCCAGGTCAGTTGTTTCTACTTCAACAAACTCAACGAATATGCAAGTAATGGTGATAAACGCTCCTACGGTGGAAGAACAAGTTAATGCAATCGTTGGGACCCTAGAAACTTTAATGAAGACTTTTAATGAACGAGACGCTCAGATGGCGATATTGACTGACAGAGTTCAACAATTGGCGGAGCCACGCCAAGGGGAGAATCGACGTAGAACTGAAGGAGGTGAAGGTTCTTCAAATGAGAAAAGGCCCTTAGAAATAACGAATGGCGCAATCCCTCTAGAGCAGCTGAAAGAGTTCATACTGGGTACCGTAAAAGGAAAATATGAAGAAGTGGCACATTCCTCCTTCGGTTATGTCAAACCTTACACACGGAGAATCGAAGAATTAAAGATGCCTTACACATATCAGCCACCCAAGTTTCAACAATGCAGGGACTTATGGGGATCTCATGGTGAAGCAATTTGTCCGCACACTAAAAGGAAATGCCTTCGAATGGTATTGCGACTTGCAACCGGGATCAATTGACACTTGGGAACAATTGGAGCAAGGATTCCTTAATCGTTTCTATAGCACTAGACGCACTGTGAGCTTGATGGAATTGACAAATACCCGCCAATGGAAAGACGAGCCTGTTGAGGACTACATTCATCGATGGAGGGGATTGAGCTTGAATTGCAAAGATAGACTGTCCGAAACATCAGCAATAGAGATGTGTGTTCAAGGCATGCTTTGGGGATTGTCCTACATTCTCCAAGGAATAAAACCAAAAACATTTGAGGATTTGGCAAGTAGAGCTCATGACATGGAAGTTAGTATCTCGACTAGCAGTGACCAAGCTCTCCTACTTACAGGAACCCAAAAGACTCCAAATAAACAAGATGGAAGGAAATGGATCAAATCTCATGCAATAATTGATTAAAGAGAATCGTTTGTCGTGTCAACTCCATCTCAAAGCCTTCCTCCCACCAAGGTGAAAGCTAGCATGAAGAATGTTGAAGATGACAAGCCCAATGTAAATCAAAGAAGCGAAAAAAGAAGACTCACGCTAAGGGAGATGCAAGAGAAGGAATACCCGTTTCCTGATAACGAAGTTCCTCGCATGCTAGAAGAACTCCTCGTACTTAAGCTAATCGATCTTCCACAAATGAAACGTCCCGAAGAGGCCGACAAAGTTGATGATGCAAATTATTGCAAATTCCACCGTCTCGTCAGTCACCCAACCACAAGTGCTTCGTCTTGAAGGAGAAGATCGTATAATTGGCCGCTCAAGGAAAAATCTCTTTGGAGGATGAAGAAATAGCTATGCCAATTACACATGTATCGTTACAAATCCAGAGTTTGAAAGCATGGACGAGACACGAACCGTCATGATTCAATTTGGATCTTTGCCGCCAATTGCAAACATCATGCAAAACTCAAGCACTGAAGGCAATACCTCATGGACTTATGTTAGCCATACGAGAGGTTCAAGATTATCCACCAACGAAGAATTGAGTGAGTTTGAAGAGAAAGAAGACTACCCTTCGAATAACCCACAACCATTACAAAATGTCCCAGTTCACTCCATTTATGAAGGACAGCCTATTTATGAATTCAAGAAAGACGACCATTGCTTCTTTAATGTTTGTGAATGCAAAGATTGTTTGGATGACCAATGGGATGACTTCTTTGAAGACGATGCAGAAGCTAAGGGAAAGACTAAGAAAAAGAAAAATAAGAGGAAATAAACCCAACAATCACTACGGGAAAGATACGAAGCTAGAGACCCAAGTGTTGGCATGTTGGGTGAGCCATCAGGAAAGTTCGACTATTTTGTCCAATATACCAAAAAGAAAGAAGTGGGAGGATCAACGCCACCCACATGGGAAGATTTTCATAGAGAGGACGAGACAAAATAAGTCGATCAATCTCTCAACTTTACCAATCCAGTTGAAGATTCCTTAGAAACACTCAAATTCGAAAGCAATGGCCAACCTTCGCATGCGCTAGGGTTGTGTAAAGACTTCTGTCTGGAGTGTCAACAATTTCTAAAGAAAATGTATGAGGCCGACGATAAGCAAGTTGGGGTGATAAAAGAATCCGAGGGGGATTACTATGTGCAGCGACTCCAAGGGAGAGTAGTTGAAGAAACATCAAATCTAGATATTAGTACGGGAGTGCCTATTGCATACTACTATAGAGGCAAGCCGATCTACAAGTTTAAAGAAGACAACGGTCATTATTTCTGGGATGTTTGCGAGTGTGAAGGTTGCATAGAGGATGGTTACCTCGAAGATGAAGAGGACGAAGACTACTATCTTTCTAATTCATGCAATGTCGCAAGCATAGAGGAGTACACGGAAGAAAGCGAATGTGGTTCGGATGAAATTTCGGGAACATCATTTCAAAAAGAAAAGGTGAATCAAGTGGCAGACGTGACAACTATTAACTTCTCTGATGACGATTTGGTGCTTGACACAAAACCTCATAATCGCCCACTCTTTGTTTCCGGATACATGCAAGAGAAAAAGATAAATAGGATTTTACTAGATGGGGGGTCCGCTGTCAATATTCTACCACTACGTACATTAAACGATCTTGGAATTCCAACCAACGAATTATCACAAAGTCGTCTCATGATCCAGGGCTTTAATCAAGAAGGACAAAGGGCCGTTGGAAAAATCCACTTAAAGCTTGTGATAGATGAAATGGTTTCAAACGCATTGTTTCACGTCCTTAATGCGAAAACTTCTTATAATATGCTTTTAGGATGACCATGGATTCACGAAAATGGAGTTGTCCCGTCTACACTTCATCAATATTTCAAATATTGTAAGGACAATGAGGTGAAGAGGGTCATAGCTGATGATAATCCATTCAAAGGAGTGGAATCATATTTCGCATACGCTAAGTTCTACATGGATAAAGGGAAAAAAGTAGAACCATTTGTATCTGCTCCCTCTCTAGGTCCTATAAAAGAAAATGAAAAAATCGACAAAAGAAAGAAGACTGGAGTAGATGTTACAAAAGGCAAAACGGGGACTAAGCTCTCGTCTCAAACTATTAAGTCGTTAAGTGCTGATAGTCATAAGGGTGGCGACTTAACTTTTCCTATAACATCAATCAAGCAAGTTGGGGTACTTAAAGGATTTGTTAGACCAACACATGGCCCATTAACTGAGCATGGAGATTCATCAAAAGAAGTTTTCAGCCCAAAAGCATACAAAATGCTCGCAAATGCAGGCTATATATCTAAGGAATCAAGCCCCCTTGGAAAACTTACTCCAACAATAATGGGGGAAGAATGTTACGGCCTTAACCAAACTCAGTGCATGTTGAAACAAAAGGGCTACATAGTAAAAGGATCTCGTGCGGGGATTAGGTACAAGCCGCCTCAACTAGCAAAAATAATAGTAAGAAAATCAAGCAACTGTTATATCATGTTCGAAGAAGAAGACTCAACACCAAAGTGTGAATCTTGTGGCTCAAATGATTTAGAACCTCGTCGGAAATTATGGGTGGGAGAGCCCATTGTCCAACGGCCTCGAACTATACCCCAAAGTTTTGAAAGGTTAACCATAAAGGGAGGCCCAATGCTCATAGAGTCGACAAGCAAAAGAGAACCTTCACTCGAAATATTGCTGAGAAGAAGGTCGGTATTCGAACGTTTAGGCGCGACCAAAAGAGCTTCAGTATTTCAAAGGTTAACAAGGAGAAAATCAGTTTTTAAGCGCCTGGGGGCATCTGAAAGGAAAACATGGTTCGCTCAAATGCACCGTAAAAAACAGTGAAGTCTGTAGAGGGTAATAACATCTTGCAACTAGAAAAATTGGAAATTGCGGAATCCTACCACATCACTCTTATGAATGACGAGGAACAAGTTGAAAGAGATATAGCAGAGGCACCAGAAGAACTTGAAGAGGGCGTCCAATCCACTGTGGATGAGTTAGAAGAAGTAAATCTTGGCACAGTGGATGATCCACGACCAACATACTTAAGTGCACTTTTAACCGATAAAGATAAAGAGGGCTACATCAAGTTGCTTAAGGAATTCAAGGATGTTTTCACTTGTAGTTATGAAGAAATGCCAGGGCTGGACCCAAAAATAGCAGTCCACCACCTAGTGGTAAAACATGGAGCACGGCCAGTTAAGCAAGCTCAACGGAGATTTTGAGCAGAATTGGTTCAGCAAATTGAGTTGGAAGTTAACAAGCTCATTGAGGTAGGGTTCATAAGAGAAGTCAAATATCCGACAAGGATCTCAAGAATAGTTCATGTGAAGAAAAAGAATGGCCAGATTCGAGTATGCGTTGACTTTCGAGATCTCAACAATGCATGTCCTAAAGATGAGTTTCCGCTACCCATAACCGAACTCATGGTTGATGCTACAACTGGGCATGAAACTTTGTCATTCATGGATGGATCATCTGGGTATAATCAAATCCGCATGGATCCACGAGATGAAGAGATGACCGCCTTTTGCACGCCTAAAGGTATCTACTGTTACAAGGTGATGCCATTTGGATTAAAGAATGCTGGCGCGACTTACCAAAGAGCAATGCAAAGGATCTTCGATGACATGCTCCACAAGAACATTGAGTGCTATGTAGACGACATCGTTGTAAAGACCAAAAACCACCATCAACACCTCGAAGACCTAGAGGCGGTTTTCAAACGATTACGACGCTTTCAGCTCAAGATGAATCCGCTTAAATGTGCTTTCAGGGTCACATCGGGAAAATTCCTCGGATTTATCGTTCGTCATCGAGGAATCGAAATCGACGAATCCAAAATCGAGGCCATCATGAAGGTACAAGCCCCAAGAAATATTCACGAGCTAAGAAGGCTACAAGGAAAACTACCGTATATTCGACGATTCATCTCAAACCTCGCAGGTCGTTGCCAATCTTTTAGTCGACTCATGAAAAAGGGGACCCCATTCGAATGGGATGAATAATGTGATAATGCTCTTGACGCAATCAAGTCTTACCTAGTAAAACCCCCTATATTAGGAGCTCCAATTCTTGGAAAGCCTTTACTTCTATACCTTGCGGCACAAGAGCGGTCCATTGGAAGTCTATTAGCCCAAGAAAATGACGGCGGAAAAGAGAATGCTTTGTATTATCTTAGTAGAACAATGACTTCATACGAATTGAATTACACGCCAATCAAGAAAATGTGTTTGGCCTTGGTTTTTGCGATAAAGAAGTTAAGGCATTATTTCCAGCCCCATACAATTCGACTTATATCTAAAGCAAATCCGGTCAAGTACGTTATGTCCAAACCAGTGTGGTCAGACCGCCTAGCCAGGTGGGCACTTCTCTTTCAAGAATTTAAAATATTCTATGTTCCTCAAAAGGCTGTCAAGGGTCAAGTTCTTGCAGATTTCCTTGCTGACCACCCAATGCCCGCTGAATGGGAGCTATCCGAAGACCTACCCGATGAAGATGTAATGTGTATAGAGGTTCAGCCGCCCTTGTCAATGTATTTTGATGGGGCCGCAAACAGCGAAGGCGCCGGTGCAGGGGTCGTGTTCCTAAGTCCGGAGGGAGACGTTTTTCCTTATTGTTTCACTCTCACACAGAAATGCTCAAACAATATGGCAGAGTATCAAGCTCTCATATTAGGATTGGAGATGGCGCTAAATGCAAAACACCAGCATATTATGGTGTATGGAGATTCCAAGTTGATCATAAATCAACTTCTAAATGAATATGAGGTCAAGAAGGTAGAATTGATACCGTATCAAGGCTATGCCACGAATCTCATTTCGTGGCTTGGAGATGTTACATTAGACCATGTTCCAAGAAAAGAGAACAAACAAGCTGATGCATTGGCAAAATTGGCGTCCAACATTGCCCTGCCGGACAAACGCATGAGCGTTCCAATATGTAAAAGATGGGTAATCCCTCCACAATTAGAAGATGAAGAAAGAATTCCATAAAATAATGATGAGACCATAGAGGAAGTTACAGCTGTTTCGGTCCTTGAGATTGAAGAAGAAGACTGGATGCAGTCACTTATCGATTACTTACAACATGGAAAGTTACCCGACGATCGACATAGGAAGATAGATGTGAGACGACACGCTGCAAGGTTCGTCTATTATAAAAATACGCTCTATCCACGATCTTTTGAAGGGGTGTTTTTACGCTGTCTTAGTGGAGAAGAGGCAAAGAAAGCGATGGAAGAAGCACATTCCGGAGTATGTGGCGCTCACCAAACTAGTCCAAAACTTCATTTTCGAATTAAAAGAATGGGGTACTACTGGCCCAGCATGGTTAAAGATTGTATCAATTTTGCCAAAAGGTGTCAACCTTGCCAATTTCATGCTAATTTTATCCACCAACCACATGAACCTTCACACCCTACGGTCGCGTCTTGGCCTTTTGAAGCTTGGGGATTAGATGCGATAGGGCCTCTGCCAAAGTCATCTGGAGGTCATCTTTACATTTTAGCAGCTACAGATTATTTCTCCAAATGGGCTGAAGCCGTGCCTTTGAAAGCTGTGAAGAAAGATACGGTGGTGGATTTCATCAAATCAAATATCATTTTTAGGTATGGAGTGCCACGCTACATCATTAACGATAACGGAACTCCCTTTTACAACAAATTGGTGACAAGTCTGTGCGAGAAATTCGGCTTCAAGCAACATAACTCTTCCATGTATAACGCACCAGCTAATGGGCTTGCCGAAGCTTTTAATAAGACACTTGGGAATCTGTTGAAGAAGGTCGTGGCTAAGTCCAAGCGAGATTGGCATGAGAGAATCAAGGAATCTCTATGGGCATATCGGACGACGTATCGAACATCAACTCAAGCCACCCCATATTCTTTGGTGTACGGCGTGGAAGCTGTCTTGCCCCTAGAAATGCAAATTCCATCACTAAGGATTGCCCTCCAAGAAGGATTAACGCTAGAAGATAATGCCCGCCTTCGTCTTGAAGAACTTGAATCACTGGACTAAAAAAGGCTTGAAGCGCAACAAAGGCTGGAATGTTATCAAGCTCGTATGTCAAAATCGTTCAACAAAAGGGTCAAGCGAAGGTCCTTCCAAAAAGAAGACTTGGTGCTCGCAGTAAGAAGACCCATCATCATGACATGCTGAATGGGAAATAAATTCGTCTCCAAATGGGATGGTCCGCACACGGTAATCGAAGTTTATTCAAATGGTGCATACAAGTTACGCTCTCAAGATGGATTAGAAATTGGGCCTATCAACGGAAAGTTCCTAAAGCGCTACTACTCTTGAATAAATCGAAGACACTCCTTGACGCAAGAGTATAAAGAACATGTTACTCATCGCCCACATGAGCATAAATTGTGTGGCAACAAAATGAACTACGTTTGGCTTGATCCTTCACGGGTACGTAGGCAATTTGAGACTTGTCTCAAGTTCAGTCATAACTAAAAATAAAATAAAATATGAACTACGTTTGGCTTGATCTTTTACGGGTACGTAGGCATCTTGAGGCTTGCTTCAAGTTCAGTCATACAAAAAAAAAAAAATCATCACATCCATTATATCTCAAAAGATAAAATCAACTAAGAAAGTAAGAAACGCAAGCAAGACAAATATTGAAAAGGCAAAAATAACCGAATTTATTCAGAATAGAGATTGTGCTGGTTACATCAAATTACGCACAAGGATTCAAGAAACAGACTAAACCGCACTTTTATTAACTCAAAAGTTGTTTGATTACAAGGAAATACTCAAACTGCAAGACTCGTAAAGAAAAAAAGTAGTAGTTAAATCAAAGGAAAAAAATTGAATCCAAGTATTCGGCTCTTCAAGTCAAGTCTTCGATACTTTCAAAAGATCTTTTGTATAGCTCTTGGACTCGTCCTCTTCACATGGATAACATGGACTCTGCCACATATGATCAAAGGGAGCCAACAATGCAAGAATGGAGCTAGTTCTTCCCAAAGTGCCACTCAATAAGCATTCGAGTACAAAAAGTTGCACCATCGTCACTAGAGTGCCAACATGTTTTTGGTGAACTCCACCTTTTAGCTACATCACAGAAGCTACTTCACTTCCACCTTCACAAAATGGTACAACACTATCAGAGAAATAACTTTGTCGAAGTTCACAGGACCGCAGCATCACAGCTACAAAGAAAGAAACAAAAGTATCGTCTCCACTTTCACCATGTCGTGATGTTTTTCTTTGCAAGATCGCCTTGCTACATGCCCTTCGTTAGTAGACATAAAAAATCAAGCCTCGACTTCTTTCCCAAAGAGAATGGCTCCACCAGCCTTAACATTGAAGAGCTTAAAATACCACTGTGGCGTCTCCTACTCGACAAAAGAAGATACAGTGCGTACTTGTGGCTCTTCAGTTCATTGCGTTATCCCGAGGGTTATGTTGTGATAAAGTATTTTTGAATCCATTAAGTACAAGACATTTGCAAGTACAAGACATTTGCAAATCCAAGACCCAATATCACTGCCAGACTCATTGTGTTGCATGCTGACTTTGGGAAGTTGTAATTCTGATGTTACTGACTCCTCTAGTGGATTGAAGAAGCGAAACGGTGAATGCTGATTTAAGTGCAAGGATTGTTGGCTCATTTCTACATGGAGTCCACTCGGTGTAATTGCGCTGTGTATTCGTCCAAGAGCTCCTTTGCTACAGGATGTTCACTAATTTAAACACCTAGTCTCTACCAACAAACATGTTGGGGCATCACCAGGTCCCGCTAAATTCACTTGCACGTCACAACAGTGTCATTCTTTCTACAACTCGACAAGCTACAATGACTACAAGTTCTAAATCTCTTGGTTGAACTCCTTGATTCAAGAATTGGGACGAACTCCGGGTGCCTCTTTTTTTTATCACCTAGTCATTTCCATTTGTTCGCTCGTGACAACTGGACAAGCAAAGGACATTTGTCACCAATCCTT
The DNA here is from genome assembly GCA_963920805.1 of Primula vulgaris. Lineage (NCBI taxonomy): Eukaryota > Viridiplantae > Streptophyta > Magnoliopsida > Ericales > Primulaceae > Primula > Primula vulgaris. The sequence goes on from OY987216.1 coordinate 21,722,847, forward strand.
CTTTCTCCTGATGACTGAGATCCCAATACCATCTTCTTCAACGCCACTACGGTTCAGCAACTTAATACCAGAAGATAGGTTAAAACTTGCGTCAAATATACAGACCCGTCGGTTGTTACTATTAATCACGGGATTTGCCAAACACTACTTATTATCCACCGCATGACTACGCCTCAAGGTCGTTATCGTATCACATCTGTATAGCAGCACTTTTGTAGTCTCCAACAAGAAATACTGAGGCTTCTAACCAAGTTCGAAGGAAAAAGAGCTTAGCCAGCATTCTCTAACCACTGAATTGGGCGACGTCTTCAAGGTGCATCTTTATTCGGCTTGCAGTATACACGTCTTTAAAGTTCCCTACCTTGGCTTCTTTCCGCCACATCATTCTATGCAAGCTCAAATCACCTCAAGACTGCTGCGCGATCGATCGGAAACCCCAAGGCGATGATCTCCTCTTTTGCAGGATCACTTTCTAACAAAAGCTTCACATTCTCGAGCTCTTCTTCAGTGATAACCATCAACTTTCAAGTGTTGAAAACGAGGCCCGCGAACAAGCAAAAAGACACTGCAAATAAAATAAAAGAAATCCATTCAAACTCCACATATACATTCAAGCAGCGAATCTAGTGTTTGTGAAGATCAAATCTAAACCCACATTCGAAGCTCTTCATCAAGTTTGAAGATTTTTAACCAAACTCATCAACAAATTCAAGGAAAATCCACCATTTGATCCGCAAGAAGCTCCGGAGGCTGCGAATCAAGTGTTCTTCAAGATCAAGCACTCGAAGATCTTCATCAAACCCGAAAAAGTTCAAGCAAGCTCATCAATAAATTCAAGGAAAATCCACCATCTGATCTGCAATAAGCTCCAAGGGCCGCGAATCAAGTGTTTTTCAAAACCAACTATTCGAATATATTTATCAAGCCTGAAGAACTTCGAGCAAATTCATCATCAAATTCAAATAACATACTCATTCGATCCTCAAAAACACTTCAAAACCACAAATCAAGTGGTTTCAATATCAAACTCACAAAGAAGTACAAGTCAATATCAACCTCAAAACTCGAGCAAGTTAACATCTCGATTATCTACAAGCAATTTGGGCCACCAGGAATTCGATTTTGAATAGATTAATCAAAGGATTTATATTTTCTTTATATTAGAAAATATTCAGAGATTGTACCCGCAAAATACAAATAAATAAAATTATTTTGCTTTCTTCATTTATTTTCTGTCTTGGTATATTTGGATAGAAAAATTTGTGTGAAACACTCACTAATGGGGATTCACGATGCATAGCAGCCAATCAAACTCTTGGGTGGCCTAATAAAGAAGGACGTGGGACTAATTACGCGTACCGCAAAGGCCGCATCATTGTTCCGATGGATAGTGACCTCAGGAGGGATATATTGTATGAGTTTCATTCAACGGCTATAGGAGGACATTCGGGATCTGACTGAACATTAAAACGATTGGCTCGTGTGTTTTATTGGAACGGAATGAAGGGCAATGTTATCAAGTACGTATCTGAGTGTGACACGTATCAACACAATAAAAGCGATCAACGGTCTCCAGCTGGGTTGCTTGCTCCATTACCGATACCCGGACAGGTGTGGGAAGATATTTCTACGGATTTTATCGAAGGATTACCTACTTCGGCGGGAAAAAATGCTATTTTTGTGGTGGTAGACCGTTTAATCAAGTACAGTCATTTCCTTGCTTTGGCGCATCCCTACTCTGCAAAATCAATGGCTGCAATTTTTATTGATAGTATAGTACAGTTGCACGGGATTCCTCGCTCAATTGTGAGTGACCGGGATCGTATCTTCATGAGTCATTTTTGGAGGGAGTTGTTTGCACAACAAGGGACAAAATTGAGAACACATACAGCTTATCACCCGCAAACCGACGGGCAAACTGAGGTCGTAAATCGCTGTTTGGAGCAATATCTTCGTTGTTTTGCAAGTGGAAACCCTCGAGCATGGACATGGTCTCTGCCATGGGCAGAATACTGGTACAATACCACATACCACGAGTCCACGGGGATGTCAATGTTTGAGGCGGTTTATGGTCGTACTCCTCCGGCGGTGATTCCATATGTAGTCGGAGAAGCTGATGTAGGTGAAGTGGATCGGGAGCTGCGTGAGCGAGATCAGGTACTCGGAGAATTAAAAACTAACTTGGCGCGGGCCCGTGAGCGAATGAAATGTCAGGCCGATAAGCACAGGCGTGATGTACAATTTGAGGAAGGAGATTGGGTTTATTTAAGACTTCAACCATACAGACAACATTCAGTATTTAGGCATGCTCACAAAAAGTTAGCCAATTGATATTTTGGGCCTTTTCGTGTTGCAGCGCGTGTTGGACATGTCGCTTACCATTTGGAGTTGCCAAGGGAGGCACGAGTTCATCCGGTATTTCACTAAACGAATATTTGGACAGGATGTGGTTGACGCGACAGGGTTGCTTGTGGTCTCTGATGATGGTGATCTTCACATGGAGCCAGAAAAAATTCTGGAGTATCGTTGGGTTCGCGATAAAAGTCGTTATCGAGCTGAGGCGTTGGTGAAATGGAAGAATTTGGAGGTCGAGAATGCAACATGGGAACCGCTACATTTATTGTATACAGCAACAATATCCGAATTTGAACCGAGGACAAGATTCTCATCCGCGAGGGGAGTATTGATACGCGCTCAGTGTTGGAAACACTTTTTGTTTTTGCAGCGGAAAACTGATTTGGATCCTGATTATAGTGTATATGGATTTAATAAAAACAATACAGAAATATCTTACGGGCAGAGCTAGATCACACTTGATTTTCTGTTGTATTCCTATTATATTTCTTGTTTTTAGAGACGTGGACTCTCAAAACTGTTAGGAATCTAATTACGAAGTTTGTTCTTTTTTTCTCATATGAACAGTATATATATTCTACAACAGGGACTAGTGCACAAGAAGGAAAAAACTTCTACCTCACCTAGAACTCTAACCCTACTTAGATTAGTACTTAATTAATAAATATTATATAATCTTATTAACAAAATTAATATAATATTATCTAATTAATACTTTACCAATTTTAGGATATTTTATCGGTAAATTATATTCATTTCCACTAGATAATATAATTGTACTCTAATTCCTTCTCAAATAATATTTGAGAGCACATTATTAAATACTTAATTTTTTACTCACGTTAAGATCACAGATATCCACAAAGTAAATAAATTAATGACAATTATTTTATTCGGCATATTATTTAGTTTCTTCTAGAAGTTCTGTGGTAGGCAAGAAGTTTAAACTAGATAGGATTAGTTCAAGTTGGAGGGAATACTAGTTAGACTAGGAAATAAGTTTGAACAGTAGAACTCCTATCCTAAGTTGGAGAAGGATCAGCGTGCTTATATAAGTACAACTTGTTAATGTTTTGAGTATCAATAAAGTATTTTCGGTATTTGCATCGTTAGCAAATCGGTTGTTGTGCACCGCAGGTATAACACAGATTCCATCGTTCACGTGATAGTATCTTCTATCAATAATCACAGCGTTTCAATCGTTAGGCGATATAATCGTCTATCACATAACTAGGAACTAACGTGGCTAAAAGGACGACCTTGGCAACGACAAAATTTGTTGTCGATCCATTTTAGCAATGAAAAATCAGATTTCCGCAACAATTTTTTTCGTTGCCAGAAACGTATTTTCATGCACAACACACAAGACTTCACTTGCACAATATTATCTTTTGAAGCTTGTTACTCCTACCAAAAGGTCCTACATGCAAACGTATAACAGCAACAACTCAACTTATTTCGATCTTTAATGCAAACCCTCTCACACTTTATTCCCATGTGTCAACAATGTAAAGTTACTCAAGTTCATAACGTATATATATGTTTTCTGAGAAATGCTCTAAGAAAAGGCCATGAAAGTTTACGTGATATGAACCAATGGTGAGTCCTATTATCATTTGTAGGATCTATTCTTACACCGGTCGGTCTAATTGTGAGTTACGATATAAACATAGATGTGTGAGAGATAGTGGATTAGAGCTATATGGCGAGGGGATGTCGGCACCCCCTCGTCCGGACCGATACCAACTCCACAGCAGGCGATCCGGGCCTGTCAACCACGGGTAGCGTGTCACCCCGGATCTTGAGGGGCCGGACCGTGCCTAGGCCGGCCCGGAGAAGCTTGTCGAGCACTCTTCTCCAATTAATGTTGCTGCTCCCTTGGGGGACCCTTTACGTGTTTCATCGACGTGGCCCAATCACATGCCAGCCCTGTGGGCCCCAGATGATGAACAGTGCCATTGTCAGAGTCATAAATGACCTGAAGCCGTTGGATCTTTATTAGACAGTGCAGTGATCCAAGGGCTAATAACACCTCTGATCAGACTATAAATACCCCCACTAATACCAATTAGAAACAGACACAAAAAGACAGAGAGGAGAGATAAAGCTGAAACAACCCGGACCACCAGAATATCAATCGGGACATTTGACCCCACAACTTGTAACTGGACCAATCCCTCATCCTTAACTATATTCTTACCTTCAGTCTATACCGATACTGACTTGATCGTCGGAGAGGGAAAACCTGGTACCAACCCCGGGCCCCTGTTCGTTTCTTGTGCAGGCTTAGAGAGCACCCCGACGACGAAGCAGATACCACCTACGTCAACGACCTTGGAAGATCGGAGCCGACGTGAATAACTACATAAGTCGAGCTTGGGAAGAAAATCAGGCTCGCCAATTGGCGCCGTCTGTGGGAAATCGTAGCGCTAGCTCCGACAATCCGTTTCCAAGGAACGATGACGGATAATGAACAGTACGAGAGCCCTCCCCCACGGCATGCCCCAGTATTTGGAATGCCGAGGACCCTCTCTTTTGGCACGCCGGGAACTGCGCCTGAGGGGCAGCCTACTCCACTCAATGCGGTCCAGGGGACGCCCCGGTCGCGCGACGAGCTGACTCGCATGATGTTAGAAATCCATGAGAAGGAACTCGTTGCCTTGGCGGCTCAAAAGGCGTTGATAGCCTTTATGATGGCATCTGAGCCCGGACCCGTTTCTCGTGGCGTAGAGCAGCCAGAGCCCGTTCGCATCCCCACCAAGAGCGTGATGTCGCGGTTGGGACCCTCAAGACGACCCCCCCTAGAGGTTCCTGAGGAGCCGGCTAGGGGAGAGGAGTCGAGGCGTTCCCACGAGGGGAGTTCGCGCCGTATAAACGACCAGAGCGTACACTCACGAATCAGCCGACCAGGTGATAGTCACGATTCACGGCCCGCTTCGAGTCATGCTCGGACTGAAAGGCCTCCCCGGAGAAGAAGGAGGGGTCGTCGCGCTGGCCGAGATGAAGTCGCGGACGAGGCAGCGCTAAAAATCGTTGCCTCCACCCGCAGTACCCCGTTCTCAGATGAGATAGAGTACAGTGAGCCCCCCGGAAATTTTACTGCCCCCGTTCTCCAAGTGTTCAACGCAGATTCTGACCCGGAAGCCCACCTCCGGCACTATCGATACCAGATGAACCACTGGTCCCACCTCGATCGCCTTATGTGTAAATGCTTCCCCGCCAGCCTGGGGAGGCTCGCAAGTAAATGGTTCCAGTCTCTGCCTGCCAACTCCATCCACTGTTGGGATGATCTGGCCTATGATTTTGCACACCGGTTCATCAACTTGAAGGAAAGGGCTGCCCAACCGGAGCAGCTGTACCAAGTGAAGGCCCAACCCAAAGAGACCCTCGAGAGCTACGATAATCGGTTCTGGCAGAAGCACGCTGAATGTGCCGAATGCCCCGATTCTACGGCTATAGCTGCTTTCAGGCAGAACATGATCGTGGGAAGCAGGATCCGTAACGAAATGATAGCGACCCCTCCTGGCTCAGTTTCCCAGCTCCGGTCACTAATCAAACAGCATGTCGATATCGAGAAAGACATGAGATCAGCTGGAGCGACGCGTTCAGTCGCCAGCATCGAGCAGCCTCGGGGAGGAGCCGTCTCAAGGAGCAACCGGCGAGATCGCCCCATAGCGGAAAGGTTGGGGAGACCTCGAACGGTGGAGAGCCAGCAACCGGCCCCTAAGCGTAGAAGGGAGGACACCCGTCGGGCTGGCCCTACGAACCCAGGAAATGCCTACTCCACGACATTCCGCCTACCATTAACCGACCTGCTCTTTGAGATCGAGAACGAGCCATTCTTTTCCTGGCCTCCCCCGCTCAGGAACGAACCGGCCCGGGGGCCTAACGACAAATTTTGTGACTATCACAGAGGCCGCGGCCACTATACCAATGAGTGTCATGGTCTAAAGGCAAGGCTGGAAGGATGGGTCCGGGACGGCTTGATGGCGAAATACGTCAAAACGCGAAGGGACCCCGATCGAGACCGAGAAAGGGACGACGAAAGGCAACCAGACCTCCCCCCACCGGTGATGACTTGCCAGGTTATCCATTCTGGACCAAAGAAGCCGAAGCCAAATGGGGCGGAGAGAACCGAGGCCCGTGAGGCCACGATGAAAAAGCACGTCTGCCTCGCCGAAAGCTCGAAGCCCCGGAAGAGGTGCAAACTAGGAACCAAGCCAGATCTAAGCTTCACCGACTTCGACCTAGTGGGGGTAGACCTGCCCCACTACGACGCCCTTGTCATCACGGCCCAAGTGGGCCATTGTTTAGTAGGACGCATCCTCGTCGATCAGGGGGCGTCGGTGAACATTCTCTTTGGAGACCTCTTCGAAAAGATGGGGCTGACGGAGGGACAGCTAGATACCAACGCCCCCCTCTGTACGGATTCAACTCTGAGGCTGTCCAGCCCAGAGGGAACATAACCTTGCCTGTTAAGACAGGAACCAAAGTTATGAGCGTGGAGTTCACGGTGGTGGACGTCCCCTCCGTTTACAACATCATTCTGGGGCGCGCGTGGCTTCATGAGATAGAAGGCGTCTCCTCCACTCTACACCAAAAGGTCAAGTACCCCACTACGAATGGAGTTGAGACCATATCGGGAAACCAAAAGGTCTCAAGAAGCTGTGCCATGGCCGTATACTCCGGCAACAAACCGGTTCCGGCCCAGAGTGCTATGAACATAGAAGCTGAGGATCCCAAGCTGCTGCGGGAACTGAACAAGAAGATGGGTCCGGAAGCCGAAGAAAAGGTAGAAGGAGAATTGCTGAAGGTCCAGATCCCGGGGTATGACGAGGACCACTTTTTTATGGTGGGCGCGGGGCTGAGCGAGCCCGAGGTTTCAGGTCTCGTTAAGCTACTGCTCGAATACCTCGATAACTTCGCATGGTCCCCATGCGAAATGCCGGGTATCAGTCCCGACCTCGCCTGCCATAAGTTGAACGTCAACCCGGATGCGAAGTCTGTGATGCAGAAGGGACGCCGCGTTAGTCCGAAGCATGCCGATGGCATAAACGAGGAAGTACAAAAGCTTCTGCTAGCTGGAGCCATTAGGGAAATCTTTTATCCAAGATGGCTCGCTAACCCCGTGGTGGTCCCTAAAAAGAACGGAAAGCTGCGTGTCTGCATCGATTACACGAGCCTTAACCGGGCCTGTCCAAAGGATCCCTTCCCTCTGCCTAAAATTGATCAGATAGTAGACTCCACCGCCGGAGCCGCCAGAATGAGCTTCCTGGACGCCTGCTCCGGCTATCACCAAATACCCATGTCGGAGACTGACCAAGAGAAAACCGCCTTCATAACCCCAAGGGGGAATTACTGCTACAAGGTGATGCCATTTGGACTTAAGAACGCCGGGGCGACATATCAGAGAATGGTCACCAAGATATTCGCTAAGAGCATAGGCAGGAGCATGGAGGTCTATATCGACGATATGGTAGTGAAAAGCGCCCAGGAGGACGACCACCTGGCCGACCTGAGAGAGGTGTTCGAAACGATACGAAGGCATGATCTGAAGCTGAACGCCTCTAAGTGCGCCTTCGGAGTTGGGGCCGGAAAGTTCCTAGGGTTCATGGTGACCCATCGCGGTATAGAGGCGAACCCGGCCCAAATCTCTGCCTTGAAGAACTTGAGAACCCCTGAAAAGAGGAAGGACGTACAAAAGTTAGCCGGAATGGCCGCTGCCCTCAACCGGTTTATAGCCCGGTTCGAAGATCGATGCAAGCCCTTCTTCACGGCTCTGAAGGCTCGAAAGAAATTCGAATGGAATGACGAATGCCGGAATGCGTTCACGGAGCTGGCGAACTACCTCGGAAGCGCGCCTCTTCTGGCCAAGCCGGACACCGGCGACGTCCTTGCCCTGTACCTTGCCGTGTCCGAGATAGCCGTTAGCGCCGTCCTCATCAAAGAGGTCGGCAGGGAGCAAAGGCCAATCTATTACGTGAGCAAAACCCTCCTCGACGCCGAGGCTAGGTATATGCCCCTAGAAAAGCTCGTCCTGGCACTCGTTATGGCATCGCGAAAACTGGCCCATTACTTCTCGGCACACAGTATCGTCGTGTATACGGATCAGCCCATTTGGGAAATACTCCAGAAGGGAGACCTGTCTCGGCGTATGACGAAGTGGGCTTGCCACCTAAACGCGTACGACATCCGGTACGAGCCGCGAACCTCGGTCAAGGGCAGGCCTTGGCCGACTTTGTGGCAGAATTCACCGGAACGACGACGTCCCCCGTCATCGAGGAACGTGCCCAAGGAACATGGACCTTGCACGCCGACGGAGCTGCCAATAAAAAGGGATCGGGCCTCGGGGTGGTCCTCCAATCCCCACAGGGTGATGTAATCGAGAAGTCAATCCAGTTGGCTTCCGAGCCACCAATAACGAGGCAGAGTACGAGGCCGTGATCGCAGGCCTGAAAATGGCCCGAAGCCTCGGCATCAAGGAGATACTGGTGCATACTGATTCCCAATTAGTCAGTAGCCAGATCAGTGGTGAATTCCAACGAAGGACGAAAGGATGGCAAAATACGTGGCCATCGCCTCCGAAATACTCCAGGGCTTCGAGTATCGGGAGATCGTCAACATCAACAGAAACGAGAACACCCACGCCGATGCACTAGCGACCCTGGCCTCGGCTATGAGTGATAAAAAGGAGCGAGTCATCACCATAGAGTACGTCCCTTCTCCTAGCATCGACGCTAGGGCAAGCGTTAACATGGTGACCGACCTTCCGCCGGAGCTCAGCTGGATGACCCCATAATCGAATACCATCGCTCCGGCGACCTCCCTGATGATAAGAAGGAGGCTGAAAAAATAAAAAGAAAGGCATTAGGGTTCTGGCTAGCCCCCAACGATAAACTTTTTTATAAGAGATCGTTCTCCGGGCCCTATCTCCTCTGTGTCCACCCTGATATGGTGGTAAAAGTCATGGAGGAGATACACGAAGGCACGTGTGGGAGCCACACTGGGGGCAGGTCGCTAGCCAACCGTGCCTTAACTCATGGATATTGGTGGCCCCTCATGCAAAAGGATTCTAAAACCTTCGTGCTCAAATGTGAGAAGTGCCAGAAATACGCCCCCATACCTAGAGCCCCGGCCCAAGAGATGAGCAGCGTGACTTCGCCTTGGCCCTTTGCCCAATGGGGCATGGGACATCGTCGGACCTTTCCCTCGGGCCCCATGAGGCAAAAAGTTCCTCCTCATGGTCACCGACTACTTCTCGAAGTGGGTCGAAGCCGTGGCATTAGCAAAGATAACGGAGGCCGAGGTGATCAGGTTCCTCTGGAGGGATGTAATCACGAGATTCGGAATCACCTACTCGATAGTGGCAGATAATGGGGGCCAGTTCACCGGAGCCAAGTTAAAAGCGATGTATGCGAAGTACCGCATCAGGAGCTCATTATTCCACCCCTTCGTATCCTCAAAGCAACGGCCAA